>CM060926.1:275112921-275732028 GCA_030737875.1 Allium sativum | reverse complement strand
ATTTTTATGGTATGCTTAATCATACCCAACCATACTTTTATTAACATATTTACCCACCCCATCGTTCCCCACGTAAATCGTTCTCATTTCATGACATGACAAAGGGGAAGATCCAACACAAATATCATGGGTTTAGCTTATAACTTTGTCATGGGTTAAGAGAATGTCAACTTGCATATATGAGCATATATTAACCCAACTACATTTAACCCAAACTTGCATATTATCATACACATATCTTGCATAACATGTTGAACTTGCATATAAGCATTCTCATAACTTGCATAACATGTTAAACATGCATTTAAGCATACACATAACTTGCATAAGCATTCACATACTTGCATAAGCATTCACATACTTGCATAAGCATTCACATACTTGCATAAGCATGCATAACTTGCATATCATGTTAAACTTGCATTTAAGCATATACACAACTTGCATATGAACTTGCATATTAACCTAAACATCATACACATGACTTGCATATGAACTTGCATAACTCACTTTGTCAAACATGCATAAATCCACTTGTTAAATATGCATAAACCCACATATTAAACATGCATAAACCAACTTGTTAAGCATGCATAAACCAACTTATCAAACATGCATAAACTCACTTATTAATTATGCATAAACATAGAAAAACATAGAGTAGCATATCATTACAAATGATTCAAACTCACTAATCCGCATCTAAGACCATAAGTCTCATTACACCCAATCTACTTACTTTAACAATTGATGTTAAAGTGATAGAAACTCACCAAAACCAAGATTAGCAAACTTATGAAGTGGAATTAGTTGCTAAATATGTAGATGGTGATGATTAGAGATTGATTAGAGAGTAATTAGCTTGCAACTTCCTTCATAAACAAGTGGAGGCTCCTTCTAAGATTTAATTTGGCGGCATGAGGCCATCATTTCTATTTTTAGTATGGATTAGGGTAGGTTTAGGGTGTATTTATAGATTAGGAGAGTGTTTTAAGCCCTTAGATTAACCCTAGATTAGATTAGGTCCGTTAGATTTAGGAAATCTCTAGAACCTAGCCCAGCCCTAGCCAGAAAACCAAATCCGGTGCACCCATCTTTCTGGCTCGAGACGCCGTGTCGACAGGCAAGTCGACTCCCCCTGTCGACAGGCCTGTCGACAGCCCTGTCGACATGGTCAGGGCGGGAATTTTCCCACCTGGCCCCGCTGGTTCTAATTTGAAATCCGAATTTTAAATTTCTAAATCTGTTTTAAGCTTTAATTTTTCTGCAAACTTCATTGGGCCATAACCGGGCCAAACGGACTCCGATTCTCGAAAACTCGGACTCTATTTCGCGTATTTTTCCGAGACGAACGCAATGACGCAGCCCATTACCCCCAATTCCCACATCTGAGATTATTTATCCTATGATTAGAGAATTTTAGTATTAGCTAAAATTCGGGGTGTTACATTCTCCCCTCCTTAAAGGATTTCGTCCCCGAAATCTCTAAGCTAAGGAGAATGCATATCCTACCATCCAAACAACCATCTACTCAATCCATCAACCACGGGCATCCATTGTCCTTACACAGTTTCTAATGATGTATGAGCATATGCAAAAAGTGTGTGTATATGTTCCTTATCTAATGTATGAACATATGCAAACCATGATAGTGCCATGCATCCATTATGTATGCGAGAGAACCCTATCGACACATACAATATCTACATGAGTGCACAATCATTCACCAAAATGCATCATCCATATGATAACACAATCATTATACATCCATAAATATAGCTTCCTACACACAATTTTATGCAATATGCAATATGAAGTGATTGAGCCGATCTAGTGCCTAGAGTGTGTGTACATGCATCCACGAGCAACCACTAGCAACCACTTGCATCCACTTGCATCCATCAACCATAACATGTCTCAAACACATGTTTCAACCATAGGTTTACCCTATCTAAAGGTCAATCAGTCCTAACGAGAGGATATACTAAAGATAAGATAAGTACTAGACAACGATAGAGGAGAAAGTAAAGACGTACCCTCAAAAAGAAATGGGTACAATGAACGCATCTTCGCTTCCGTCTCCCAAGTTGCGTTGCTCTCATCTTCTCCCCATTGTACTTTGACTAGTTGAACCTCTCTGTTTCTCAACTTCCTAGTCTCTGACCCAAGGATGCGAGTAGGAGCTCGTCGAATAGTCGCATCACGCTCTACCTCAACATCTCTAAGCAAGCTCGGCTCTACCACCTCTGCGGTCTCATGTAAGCATTTCCTCAAATGGGACACATGGAATACATCATGTACACCACTAAGTCTGTCGGGCAACTCCACTCTATATGCCATCCGTCCGATCCTTTCCTTAATAGGAAACGGCCCAACAAACCTCGGTGCTAACTTCCCAACGGATCCAAAGCGAACAACATTTCTTAACGGAGATACTTTGACAAAAACCATGTCCCCAACTTCAAACTCAAGATCTGTCCTTCTCTTGTCCGCATAAGATTTTTGCCTATCTTGCGCTGCTTTCATCCTTCTTCGAATCAAGTCAATCTTCTCAGAAGTCTCCCTAATCATATCAGGCCCAAGCAAGATCTTATCCGTAGATTCCCACCAACATGTAGGTGATCGACAAGGCCTTCCATAGAGAGCTTCGAAAGGAGCCATACCAATACTGGACTGAAAGCTGTTATTATATGCGAACTCCACCAATGGAAGATGCTCTTCCCATGTACCTCCAAAATCTAAGATACAAAGCCTCAAAAGGTCTTCTAGAACATGATTCACCCTCTCAGTCTGGCCGTCCGTCTGAGGATGATATGCGGTGCTCAGACACAATTGAGTCCCCACTGCTTCTTGCAAACTTCTCCAGAACTCGCTAGTGAAGATAGGATCTCGATCACTCACTATGCTAGAGGGTACCCCATGCAATCGAACTATCTCTCGAAGATATACTGAAGCTAGCCATGGAGCGGTCCTCTTGCTCTTCACAGGTATGAAATGGGCGCTCTTAGTAAGTCTGTCTACTACCACCCAAATTCCCGTATTACCCTTTCTCGATCTGGGTAACCCGTCAATAAAATCCATCGAGACGATATCCCACTTCCATTGCGGAACCTCCAATGGGTGAAGCAACCCACCTGGTTTCTTTTGCTCCGCCTTCACTTGTTGGCACACCAAGCATCGAGCAACATACTCGGCCACATCTTTCTTCATACCGGCCCAGAAGAAAACCCTCTTCATGTCTTGATACATCTTGTCCCCACCGGGATGAATGGTCATCCTAGAACGGTGTGCATCATCAAGAATAGCCTTCCTCAAACCATCGTCTTGCGGTACACAAAGTCTACCGTCTCTACGCAAGCACCCCCTATCGTCTAGGGTGTACCTACTCAAATGGCTGGACGACTCCCCCCTTATGAGCTTCTCCACCAACTCAACCAACTGTGGGTCGTCCCTCTGGGCTTCACCAATCCGCCCCAAAAGAGTAGGTCTAACCTCCAAGGAAGCTAGCAAACCGGGTACATAATCGACGGAAGGTCTGAAATCAAACATCGAGATAAATTCCAAGCTTCGTTGTTCCACGAACAATGGACTCAAGGACAACCTCTTCCTGCTCAAGGCGTCCGCCACCACATTACCCTTGCCAGGGGTATATGCTATCTCGAAATCATAGGATGCTAAGAATTCCATCCACCTTTGCTGTCTCAGATTCAAATCCTTCTGAGAAAACAAGTACTTCAATGATTTGTGGTCAGTGAACAATTCGAATCTCTCACCAAGAAGATAATGGCGCCAAATCTTAAGCGCGAAAACCATAGCGGCCAACTCTAGATCGTGGGTAGGGTAATTCTTCTCATGTGCCCTCAACTGCCTTCCACCATAGGCTATTACCCTTCCCTCTTGCATTAAGAATCGCCAAGTCCTGTCCCACAGGCATCGGTATAAACAACAAATGGCTTGCTCCCATCTGGCAACACTAAAACTGGAGCAGTGGTTAAAGCTCTCTTTAACCGTCGGAACGCATCATCACAATCTACGTCCCATGTGAAAACAAGATTCTTCTTTGTTAAGTGGGTTAATGGGGCTGATATCTTCGCGAAGTCTTTGATAAACTTCCTATAATAACCCGCCAACCCCAAGAAACTTCTTACTTCGGTAGCATTCTTCGGAACCTTCCAATCCTGAATTGATACTACCTTTGCGGGATCCACAGCTATCCCTTCCTTGGAGACCACGTGCCCCAAGAACCGCACCTCCTTCCTCCAGAAGTGACATTTAGAGAATTTAGCCTTAAGGCTATGTGCTCGAAGAGTCTTCAAAACCTCCCCAAGATGTAGGGCATGCTCTTCTTCACTCTTAGAAAATACTAAAATATCATCCACAAAGACCACCACGAATTTATTAAGGAACTCCCTGAACACCCTACTCATCAAATCAATAAAGTATGCAGGGGCGTTCGTCAACCCAAATGGCATCACAAGCCACTCATAGAAACCATCCGGAGTTCTAAAGGCAGTCTTGTCTATGCTATCCTCAGCCACCCTCAACTGATGAAACCCCGTGGCTAAGTCCAACTGAGAAAATACTGAAGCGCCAACCAACTGATCGAAAAGATCATCAATCCTCGGCAATGGGTGTCTATTCTTCTTTGTGAGCTTGTTGAGTTCTCTATAGTCTACACAAAGTCTGAGGGACCCATCCGCCTTCATAGAAAATACTACTGGAGCGCCCCACTCCGATATACTTCGTCTTATGAACCCCTTCTCAAGCAACTCCCCTACTTGCTTATGGAGTTCCCTCCTCTCACGAGGAGCCATGTGGCGCACTGGTAAAGATACAGGTTTAGCATTATCCACCAGATATATTCGGAAGTCGATCTCCCGCTTTGGAGGTAAGCCCTTCACCTCCTCAAACACATCCGGATATTCCCGGACCACTCTAGCAGATTGCAAACTCTCGACCGAAGCGTCAAGCGATTCAAGATAACTTAGCATAACAGAGTCCATGGGATTACAAGAAATCTCGAGAGTGTTACCCAAGCGGGTCATGAGCCTAACAACTCTCCTTTCGCAATCAAGAACGGCACCATTACTGGATAACCAGTCCATGCCCAAAATCAACCCATAGCCCGTGAAGCCCAACACAAAAGCATCACATCTAAACTCAATGCTAAGTATAGAAATCTTCAAACCCAAACATATCATGGACAAATAAGTGGAGCCCCCAATTGGGTTTGAAACAACCAAGGGATCATCTACCAGACTGGTGTCTAAGTGCAGTGACTCAACTAATGATGATGAGATAAACGAATGCGATGCGCCTGAATCAAACAATGTACGGACAGGATGATCAAATAGAAAAACCAGACTTTCAACGGAGATAGTTCTACCTCTTTCCTGAATTGGTGGGACCACGAGAGCCTGTACTTGCCCCCTAGCCTGACCTGGTGCCATAAGAGCTTGCACCTGTCCTCCTGAGGTAGACCCTGTCCTTTGCCCCTTCTTAGGACAGTCTTTCACTAGATGCCCTGCTTCACCACAGTGGAAGCAGCCAGTCTTCTTCTTCTTGCGACAATCCTTGCTTAGGTGGCCAGGTGTTCCACAATTGAAACACTTCTTCTTCTTGCCTTTGCCGCCGTTGCCTTTCCCACCTTTGTTTTGTTGTTGTTGCTGAGGTCTCTTTTGATCTCCCTTCTTCTCGGGTGCCCTATTAGCATTGGGACCCTTCTCTTCTTCATGCATGAGTGCCATGTCAACTAGCTTCTCAAAGGTGGCCCCCATAGGGATATGAGTCATAGCCAACCCATGCATCGGTTCATTCAAGCCTTTCACGAACCTCAAAGCCTTCTTCTCCGGTGTATTCACCATGTCTAGGCCAAACCTTGCCAATTGATTAAACTTGTTGACATATTCCTTCACCGAGAGATTTCCTTGCTTTAGAGTCAAGAATCTTTCCATATACAAGTTTTTCTCCGCCCTTGAGAGAAACTTTGCCACAAACCTTTGCCTAAAATCCGCCCAAGAGTCAACGGGAAGTTCTCCATTAGTGACCTCCCACCAGAATGAGGCCTCTCCCTTCATTAACCAAGCAGCCAACTTGACTTTCTTTCCTTCTTCCATCTCAAAGATATCTATCAATTCTTCCACCTCCTTCAGCCAATCTCTAGCCTCCACAAAAGTTTCAGATCCTTGAAAAGGTTTCCCTCCCATAGCTTTAAATTCCTTGCAAGTCTTAGCAAAAGTATCCGTGCGAGGAGGAGGGGGAGGAGGAAGATCGGGTGCTACAGTTGGTGGAGGAATATTTGTTGGACCCGCAGTGGTGGCCCTAGCCTCCATCAATCTCCTATACCATACTGGTACCGTCACACCCTCCGGAAAGTTAAGATCCTCAGCCATGCTGAAACGAAAAAGGAAAGATTCAAAACGGAGAATTCGAAGGATATAGATATGGCTATTGGGGATTATGCTTTTCTTTCAAAAACTTTTCTCTTTAAAGACATGTTTTTGAAAATGTCTCTTCCAAAAATGTTTTTATAAAAATAGTTTTTCTAAAAAAAATTTTTTTTTTATCTGTTCCGGTAACCTTTGCTCTGATACCACGTGTAACACCCCACGCCCTCTATGGTCACTCACTAAGGGAATGCCATAACATCGGTGGAGTATTTTAGTGAATATAGAACAGAAAAATTACAACAAGACAGATATAAATAGTACTTGAAATTTTAAACATCATCTCATAACAGCGGAAGTAAACATGTCTGGTTACATCATAAAACCATAATAAAATTCAAGTACAATATCCATCAAAATAAAGAAGTACATAATCCCACTCTCTCATACAATAGCCAAGACAAAAGAAAAGATAACTGGGTAACTGGAGCTTTACATCTATCCAAGCTCCTAAAGACTGGAACAGCAATCCGATCAAGCTCCACTACTGCTAGGATCCACCGTAGGACCTGAGGGTTGGGAAAAAGATAAAAACAACGGGGTCAGACATAAGTCTGAGCGAGTCCTATAACTTTAACAATACAATCATTAAAGTAACCAGAGAAGACATAAACTTGACCTACAGTAATATCTAGGGATGAATGGCTACACTAAGCAGCTTGGTATACTTAGGATGAACTAAGATAACCGTAAAGACGCATCTACCCACCCAAGGATAATTACTACACTGCACCACACCAGTCATTCCTACTCAAAGATTGATCCCACCCAAGGACTTAAAGAAAGATATAACTAGTAGTTTCATGTACCCCTAGCTGACCACATAGGTGCCGTCTTCCCCTATCTCCACTAGGTGTACCCCACTACTCCCCAAGCGATCGGCTCCCTACCGTAGATACCCGTGCTGGTCCCACAGTGGGGTGTATCACTCCCCTAAAGTGGCCACCTGATAATATCAACGGTGCACGGCTTTATATCTACACGATGCAACAACGGCTTATCTACCAGCCCGGGCCCACACACGCATATGAAACCCGTTGGACTTGCGTTGCCACCGCTAACCCGTTTTGGCCTCTTATAATCAAGCCCAATATGCGTGTCCCGTCACTCGACATGGGTCGAGCCCACAAAGATACGTTTGGGATATTGGTTGAAATGGGCCCCCACAAGCTACCCACCTAAGCTTGTCACTTATCTAGTGAATCCCACTTAACCCTTTAATCATGTTTAATTACATGTTTCACTTGGTTAAGTATTCTAATCGTATTTTCTATTGCCACCCAAGGCAACCCACTAGATTCCACATGCTACCCAAGGCAACCACTAAATTTCCACATGCCGCCCAAGGCACCCACTTAACCCCTCATGTCCCACTACATGCTAATATGGTTAAGTGTTTCTTAATTAATTAAGACCGTGATCTCCCACAAAGACCTCCCACATTAGACTGGCTGTTATGACCACCTGGTTAAGCCGGTAGAGTCCGGGCAGTCTTACGTCATAACAGAGTCTAACCTCGTGTCTTTATTTTAATCACGTATTTAATTTATGGCTAAGACCTCTCACATTGGGCTGACATTTGTAGCAACTGGTTAAGCCGGTCGGGTCCGGGCAGTTTTACACTACAAATGAGTCCAACCTCGTGTCTTAGTCGATTAATTACACCTAATTAATCACCCCCATATTAATTATCCCTAATTAATATCAAGTTTTTCATAACATGGGTAGACCTAACTCAATAGGTAAATTCCCATGGGGTAGACCTAACTCAATAGGTAAATTCCCACTTATGTTAATTTATTTTTATGGTATGCTTAATCATACCCAGCCATACTTTTATTAACATATTTACCCACCCCATCGTTCCCCACGTAAATCGTTCTCATTTCATGACATAATAAAGGGGAAGATCCAACACAAATATCATGGGTTTAGCATATAACTTTGTCATGGGTTAAGAGGATGTCAACTTGCATATATGAGCATATATTAACCCAACTACATTTAACCCAAACTTGCATATTATCATACACATATCTTGCATAACATGTTGAACTTGCATATAAGCATTCTCATAACTTGCATAACATGTTAAACATGCATTTAAGCATACACATAACTTGCATAAGCATTCACATACTTGCATAAGCATTCACATACTTGTATAAGCATTCACATACTTGCATAAGCATGCATAACTTGCATATCATGTTAAACTTGCATTTAAGCATATACACAACTTGCATATGAACTTGCATATTAACCTAAACATCATACACATGACTTGCATATGAACTTGCATAACTCACTTTGTCAAACATGCATAAATCCACTTGTTAAATATGCATAAACCCACATATTAAACATGCATAAACCCACTTGTTAAACATGCATAAACCAACTTGTTAAGCATGCATAAACCAACTTATCAAACATGCATAAACTCACTTATTAATTATGCATAAACATAGAAAAACATAGAGTAGCATATCATTACAAATGATTCAAACTCACTAATCCGCATCTAAGACCATAAGTCTCATTACACCCAATCTACTTACTTTAACAATTGATGTTAAAGTGATAGAAACTCACCAAAACCAAGATTAGCAAACTTATGAAGTGGAATTAGTTGCTAAATATGTAGATGGTGATGATTAGAGATTGATTAGAGAGTAATTAGCTTGCAACTTCCTTCATAAACAAGTGGAGGCTCCTTCTAAGATTTAATTTGGCGGCATGAGGCCATCATTTCTATTTTTAGTATGGATTAGGGTAGGTTTAGGGTGTATTTATAGATTAGGAGAGTGTTTTAGGCCCTTAGATTAACCCTAGATTAGATTAGGTCCGTTAGATTTAGGAAATCTCTAGAACCTAGCCCAGCCCTAGCCAGAAAACCAAATCTGGTGCACCCATCTTTCTGGCTCGAGACGCCGTGTCGACAGGCAAGTCGACAGGCAAGTCGACTCCCCCTGTCGACAGGCCTGTCGACAGCCCTATCGACATGGTCAGGGCGGGAATTTTCCCGCCTGGCCCCGCTGGTTCTAATTTGAAATCTGAATTTTAAATTTCTAAATCTGTTTTAAGCTTTAATTTTTCTGCAAACTTCATTGGGCCATAACCGGGCCAAACGGACTCCGATTCTCGAAAACTCGGACTCTATTTCGCGTATTTTTCCGAGACGAACGCAATGACACAGCCCGTTACCCCCAATTCCCACATCTGAGATTATTTATCCTATGATTAGAGAATTTTAGTATTAGCTAAAATTCGGGGTGTTACATTAAGCCCAACTAGTGGGATAAGTCTGCCCGGAACCGACCGGCCTATCCAGCATCCACAAGTTGCAGGCCTAATGTGAGAGGTCTGGCCCGTATTAAAAAATATAAATGGTTAAATAGAGAATTGGACATTAGAATCAAATTTACCTTTTTAACATAATTATAAAAGATAGAAATTTGCATTGTTATGAAAATTACATTTTTAATGTAATTTAAAAGAGAGGGATTTTACATTATATTGAAAATTACATTTTTAACGTAATTAAGAAGAAGAATTGGATGATGTAATCGAATTTGCATTTCTTTAATGTAATTTAAAAAGTTAGAATTTTTCATTCTGTTAACTATATTTACAACGGAATTAAAGAAGGAAATTTTACAATGCAATTGAAAGATAGGATTTTTCAGTATAATGCCAATTACATTTTTCTTAATGTAATCAAAAGAAGAAATATTACATTTTTTTGTAACAAAAGAAGTTAGATGAATTACATTCTTTATAATGTAATAAAAGAGAATATAGTGTAAAGAATAAAAAAAAGAAAAAAAGGAAAATTCACATTTTCTATAGTGTAAAGAATAAGAAGGAAAATCTACATTTCCAATAAAATGAGAGAAAGAGTGTAAATAAAATATGAAATAGAAATTTACATTTTCTTATGTAATAAAAAGAAATATTTTGGATGACACTTTCATTTACATTTTCATGTAAATAGGATAAGAAAAGAAAAGAAAACCATTTATTCACATGTAGTTTAAATAAATAAGACAAAGAGATGTTTTAATGACATTTTCTATGCAGTAAAATAATGAATTGAAAGTTACCTTTTAATTGTTATTTATTAATCAATAAATGTGGGAATGTAATTGAAATGTTCATTGAACATGATACCTTGATATGATACATGAACATGATTATGCGCTGTTTGTTTGGTTGATTCGTTGCCCTTATATGTTAATGACTATATGGAATGATTTATATCTACTTTTATCAAAATAAAAATAGTGATAAAAAAAATAACATTATGTAATAATTTAAATGATAATTATGCGAAGATTATTTGAGAAGACCGAGTTATACTCACTTCAAATAATCATACGACGTTTTAAATGGAAGAATTGAAGACGACGATTGAAGACCGATGAACTTCACATCGAATGGGTAACTAGTGTTGAGGCCCTTGATTGATTTGCTCCCAAGATGGGGCTAAGAAGGTAGCTATCCGGATGTAGTGTTGATTTGTACAGATTTGGTTTTCGCTCAGACCCAGAGCATAAGCTTATAAATGGATGTGTGTCTGACGTTGAATTTTCTTCTATGTAAATTTATTTCTATTAATATACGACCGTTAGTGGTGGAGGATTTATTTTCTTGCTTAACACCTATAGAGGTTGTGTATTAATAGTTACCAATCGAATGGCGTGAATTGTCAACGTGGCACGCTAAGATGAAGATGATCAAGGCTTTGTTGGAAAGCAGGCCTTGTGGTTATAACGTTACTTCGTGAGCCTCACAACCCGGTTGAGTCTAAAACGGGAGAAGGGAACGCAGGGAGAGCAGCACGTTTCTTTCTAGCTAGAAGTGGTGTCGGTGCTTAAACTGGCTGATATTTACTTATGTGGATGATGGAATGAGGCTCGCCTCGGATGATATGTCCTATAGGATCGGAAAACGTGTGTTCAAGAATAACTAATCCACGAAGCTGTATGTGTGGACTGGCCCTGCAGCTATCCAAGGGTTCTCTACGGGGAATCCTGAGAAATTAGCTAGAGTGTCTCGAATCGGTAAGGAGCTCCTCCCTCGCCTTGATTCATGATGGAAACCCAATTTCCAATACTACACCATGTGGTTTTGATTGTATAACTAGTATGGCGACATAGTAGGATAGGGTACTATGCCGTCTTTGATTGATACATTATGATTGAAATGTTTTTGAAACATATATACACTAATAATAATATCAAATTCGTTTTTAACGTATCAAGCATTTTTAACCATTATAAGGTAAAACTCTATCCTCCGGTTTGCGTTGCATTGTGTGATGGGACTTGAGTCTTATAATGGTTTCATTTTTCTAAAAGGCATTCCGTTGTTTAACGATTTACTTTTATTATGCACGACAATCCATTGGAGTAAACCCGTTCTGCATTAGCGGCATGGTCCTTGGATTTGCCTTATTATTGTTAGTTAAGTAAGTTAAGAATTCTCACACCAGTCCCATGACTGACCCGTTGCTTGTTTCCACCTTTGCAAACTCGGGTGCCCTCTTCTCCACATGGGCAGTCGAGTAGTTTGTCTACAATTTCTTATCTCAAGCAGGACTCTGAATTGAAGCCTAAAGCTGTGTCCAGAGCATCGAAGTCTTCCGCTGTGTATTGTATTTAATTTATTGCAATTTATCTTGTGCTGTAATTTTATTCAATATACTCTGATATGTTCTGTACTCTTATGTAACATTATTGTAATGTTTATAAAAGTCTGTTGTTATCGTTTTGATGTTGTTTTATTCCCAAAGTTAACGAGTTCGGGGTTTGAACGGTCTTGGTCGATTTTGCGATTGATCGGGTCGGGCGGAATTCGGGCGGTTACATAGGAAAAACTTAACCAATCCAACATGATAAGTGAGGAGGCTTAAGTTAATAAGAAACACTTAACCAACATGACATGATGAATGGGTGGGTTAATTTAACATGAATGGATAACACTTAACCAATATGGCATAATGTGCCGGAGAGTTAAGTACATATCAAGTTGGGTGGATAATATTGGTAAATATAGGCCCATAAACTTAACCATTAAATAAACATGCTTGAATCAGTAGGAGGGTTAAGTACATATCAGGTTGGTGGGTAATATTAGTAAATATAGGCCCACAAACTTAACCATTAAATAAACATGCTTGAATCAGTGGCAGGATTAAGTACATATCGGGTTGGTGGGTAATATTGGTAAATATAGGCCAACAAACTTAACTAGTAGGAAACCCTAGTAACGGGGACCCATTTCAGCAGTAACCCGCATAGATGTATCATGGTACCCTAAACTAGGCAGGGTGGGGCATGATTACTGGGATGATTATAAGCAGTCGAAACAGCGGTAGGAGGTATGTCGGTGTAGGTTCTGACTGTTTACAGGCGTGCACCTACTACAGAGTGGGAAAAAGCAGGCACTGGGTACCAGTAGTTATACACTGTGCATCTTGAATCGTGTCGGGTTTGCTATCATAAGAATTGATACACCTTATGGTTGACCCAGCACAGGGTATCTACACGCAAGAGAGGGCCGATTGACACAGACACAAGGAAAAATTAATACGAGTAAGGAGCCAATCGATAGAGTAGTAAGGGTACATCTAACATGTTCATGACAATTAGGCAGACCGAGGTGGAATCCTCACGATAGATGTACACCTAAAGGCTGCCACAATTGCAGGGATTGGGATCACATTACAGTATGATAATTTTATATAGATTACTAGTTGGGATACTAGTTAGGTGGTGTAAAGAAATGAGTGTGATAGCATATTCAGCCTTATTATCTTATTTCTAGGGTGTTGTCCTAGATAGTTTATTCATTCATAACCCTTTTTCTTGATTACATACTAAATAGTCGTTGGACTTACCAGACTCACGTCTTACCTATTTTCTTTTGTCTTCTTTTCTTCTATTCCCCCGCCCTCCAATGTCCGCAGGGAGGGAACACTTCAGCTTAGATCAGATCATTTCTAGCTTGAAGAGAGTAGATGTATTGCTTGGAATCTTTTTCCTTGGGCTATGGCTTTGGATACTCTCTTATTGGGAATTTATGCTGCCTTACTATTGTTTTAATGCTTCTTTATGTTTTAATTCAAGACAGAAGTTCTATGTATTAATTTTAAGTATGATTGAGACAACTATTTTAAAAGCTTAACTGAACCACATTGTTTATAATATGATTTTTATTTTCCGCTGCTTTATTTGTCTGTCTTGTAATTCATCTGCTTCTTTTACCTTTAATGCTCCACCAAAGTTAACGCATTTCCTTTATGAGTGACCTTAACGGAGGTGGAGTGTTTCACTTGGTATCAGAGCTGAAGGTTATTGGATCAGATAAAAGATTTGAAAAATTATTTTCAAATCTTTTAAAAGAACCATTTTCAAAAGAAAAGTTTTGTTTTAAAGGTATATTTCCCAAAGCCATAAGCACTATCTTTAGATCCTCGGTTTGAATCCTTGTTCCCTTCTTTCCTGAGTCTCCGGGGCTCCTGGCTTTCTGGGAGGTAACCTCTTCGTGGCATGGTTCCGTAGGCTTGATGAGACTACGACACCTTCCAAAGGACGAAGAAGTGCCCAACTTCCATCTATAGCCGCTATAGTTTCATCTACGGCTAATTTTCTTTCAAGCTTTGTAGGGTTTCCCATGCGATGGAGGTAGCTTTCGAGAGACTTGTCAACAAGTTACATAAGGATGGCAAAGATGAGAATAAGGGAGGATGAGGAACTCATGGGTATAGAATTAGTTCACAAAGGAGGTAAAAAGAGAAAGAGGCCAAAGGGGAAGAATCACAAACAAGGGATTGGAATATAAAAAGTGCGGAGGAAATAATAGATCCCGCAACAAGAGGAAGTATCTTTTCTATGGTATAGAAGGTCATTTGACTTTAGGAAGTAAAAGACAAGTGATTGTTTTCATCATGTTGAGGCAGGGCATCTTATCAAGGATTTCCTGGAGGAAAAGGACAAGGACAAAGGACAGGATATTCAGGAAGGCAAGTGCATGCTTTCATCGCCAGCGTACCTGAGAGAAAGATAGTAAAGTTTAGTTTTTCTTTTTGATCATCCTGTTAGTACTCTTTTTGATTTCAGCGCTTTATATTCGCTCATTTCTGCTTCCGTAGTTGAGTCTCTGCACCTTAGTACTAGTATAATAGAAGATCCCATTATTTTCTCAAATCCGGTTGGTGGTTCGGCTCTTTTATCTTTGGTTTGTAAGGATTTGAGAATATTTATATTAAGGATTGGGTTTAAGTGTAATGCTTTTGTTTTTGGTTTCATGGGCTATGGGTTGGTTCTAGACATGGATTGGTTAGATAGTAATTGTGAAACGAGGGTAGTTAGACTTTTTACTTGCCTCGGGAATACCCTCGAGATTTCATGCGATCCTGAGGGGATCAGTTAGGCTTAGCTGTCTAGAATCACTTGGTGCATCTATCGACGATTTGCGATCCGTTAGAGTAGTCCATAAGTACGCAGATGTTTTTTATTAGGTTAAGGATTTTCCCTTTAAAACTCGAGATAGACTTCTGCATATATCTAGTTGACAATGCAAAGCTAGTTATGCGATCAATGATAGTTTTGGACCAAGATAGGCAAGGATAGCCAGAGTTGGCTAAGTGCTCAATTGTTTAGTTATTTTGTTGGTATCATCTCGCATAAATCATCCAAATTCCAAGGAGGTTTTCCTTGGGTACTTGTCTGATATTGGTTTAGGCCTTTGGGGCTTGTACTTGAGGGATGTCGAGTTCGACTAGGATGGTTTGCGTGAGAAATAAATGGTTGTGGCAGGCGCCCTAAAGTAAGACGGACTTAAGAGAGGTAAAAAAGTACATAGAAACCTTTAGCTTTAGACCCTCAGATTTGTGACATGATGGATAAGCTAAGTAGAGGAGAGACCACTAATCATCTTAGTATATACACTTGGTATCATGGCTTATACCTGTTTATCTTGGAAAGATAGCTCGACTACATTGGATACCCTCTAGCATAGTAAGTGATCGAGGTCCTATCTTTACTAGTGAGTTTTGGAAATGGAGGTCAAAAATCTTCCCAACTGTGAAGTTAAATTAGTTAAGGTACAGTGCAGTGAAGCTCAAGAAAACGCGACATGGGAGACTGAAGATAAGACGCGCGCATCATACCCTTTTTCTTGAGGGTATATCCTTAATCTCTTTTTCTAGGAATTCTATGCATGTTTTTTTCTATCTTTTTAGGAATATCCTCTAGGTCATATCTTCAATCCTTAGGTAGAAGCCAATGTATGTAAACATGTGTTTGAAACATGTTATGATTTGTAGTTGCAAGTGGTTGCAAGTGGTTGCTCGTGGATGCATATACACACATTAGGCACTAGATCGGCTCAGTCACTTTCATATTGCATATGCATGAGTGAATTTTTATATATATGAACTGAAATTTGATGTGTTATCATCTGAATGTTGCACTTGTAGGAATGATTGTGCACTCATGTAGAAGCTATAAAGTACGATTAGGAATAATTGCATACATGATGGACTCATGGCACGGACATAATTCGCATTGAGGAGGTCAACTGAATCAGCAGACCGAATGATTTTGCATTAGATAAGGACATGTATACACACTACGCATATGATCATGAAAGCATTAGAAATATTTTTAAGGACAATGGGCGCCTGTGATTGAATGGTTGAGTAGATGGATGTTGGATGTTAAGATATGCATTCTTCTTAACTTAGAGATTTCGGGGACGAAATCCTTTAAGGAGGGGAGAATGTAACACCCCGTATTTTCTGAGAATATTAAAAGAATGAATAAAAGAATACTTATTTAAATTAAGAATTAAGGGAAACGGGTTACGCCAATGCGTTCGTCTCAGAATTCGGCTTGGAATAGAGTTCAAGTTTTTGTAAATCGGACTTCGTATGAAGAAGTTATGGCCTTCGGAAGATTCAAGAGAAATTCAGAAAACTAAATAGTAAAATAACCCAGAAAGGTCGACCTAGAGGTCGACCTATACCAAGGCAGGTTGACGTGGGGGTCGACCTACCCCAGGCCAGGTCGACCAGGGG
This sequence comes from Allium sativum, assembly GCA_030737875.1. Taxonomy (NCBI): domain Eukaryota; kingdom Viridiplantae; phylum Streptophyta; class Magnoliopsida; order Asparagales; family Amaryllidaceae; genus Allium; species Allium sativum. Next base: position 275,715,495 of record CM060926.1, on the reverse strand, counting down.
TCGACCTAGGGGTCAACCTGGGGGTCGACCTAATCCCCTCGCCCAGATACAAATCTGAGACGATTCTGACTCATTGCTGAGTCCTTTCTGACTTATTGCTGGGTCACTAGGGCTTAGGTGGCAATTCTGGATAACTCTATCTAGTCTGGATGGTTGTGATTGCTCCTAAAATGATCTAATGGCTCACATAAGATTTGACTTCTATAAAAGAAACCAAATCCTAAATCACACAAATTCATTCCAAGGAGCCACCATGCTGTCCATGCTCGTTCTAGCCTAGCCACCATTCCTTCTTCAATTAGAAAACGAGTCAAAAGCTACGAATCAAAGCTAACTTAGAGTGCCGATAGTCTTCTTCAAGGGATTGCTTTTCAAATTCAGAAAAAAGATCCCAAAAAACAAGACTTTCTTTTCTTTGTAAGTCCTGTTATTATTTAGATGTGAACGATTAAAAGTTGTGATTTGTAATAAAATGAAAACTAGAGTAATTCCTAGTTGTAAGATAATGACGATGCTGATTTATGCCTATTCTCTTAATGATTCTATCGTATATGCTTGGGAGATTAGGTTATTATGTTGATGTTAAACCAATCGTATATTATGTAAATTTGGTGACTTTTCATGTTATGTAACATGCAAGTTGTTTAGATCTACATTTAGATCTATGTTTATTGAATCATGCAAGTTGTTTAGATCTACATTTAGATCTATGTTTATTGAATCATGCAAGTTGTTTAGATCTACATTTAGATTTATGTTTATTAAATCATGCAAGTTGTTAGGCTAAGACATGTACTATGTTTAGATCTACATTTAGATCTATATTTATTGAATCATGCAAGTTGTTAGGCTAAGACATGTATTATGTTTAGATTCACATTTAGATCTATGAAAATTGGACCGAAAATTTAAAGCTCATATTTACATGCCTTGTTAAACTTGTGTAAAACCATATGCTTAAGATTCTTGTTTGTTGGATCCAAGATAAAAGTTCATATTTACATGCCTTGTTAAACCTGTGTAATTCCATATGTTTAAAATTCATGATTATTGGATCCAAATTTAAGTTCGCATTCACATGTCTAGTTGAACTTATGTAATTCTATATGCTTAAGGTTTATGTTTATTGGACCCAAAATAAAAGTTTACATTTACATGCCTAGTTGGTTTTGGGTATTTCATATGCTTAAGACTTATGTTGGTTGGATCCAAAAATGCAAATTCATTGCTTTATGCCAAAATTTATATGGCACATGTTTAGTTAGATCCTTATTATGTTGTATGAATGGCACATGTCCCCTTCTTTCCCTTTTGTATATAAGTTAGGCTAAGTTACGAGCCTAACATTCTATGTGAATTTTGCGAACATATGACGGGGGTAACGTTGGGAAAAATCGTTAATTTATATTATTGGCATAATTTCGCCCATAAATATATGAATGATTAGTGGCATAATAATTGTATAAGTTATATACCAAAAATGTTGAATATTATTTAGAGGAACAATCGGGCGTGGCTTGAATGGTAATAATTGTGGAAAATTTACATATAAATATGAAAAGTAAATATGTAAACTAAGTAAAAGACGAACATGCCTAACCCGAGGTTAAATTGAGTTATGGTGTAAAATTGCCCAGACCCGCCCGGCACATCCAGTAACCACAACAACACCTATCTAATGTGAGAGGTTAGTGCATCATGCCCAAGGAAAACCCAAGGTTAAATTGAGTTATGGTGTAAAACTGCCCGGAACCGCCCGACACATCCAACAACCACAACAACACATAACTAATGTGAGAGGTTTGTACATTAATAAATCAATTAATGATAATATAACAAGATGAATGACTAGAGTTAAGTTCATAGGAACACTTAACCAATATATAACATGAATGACTAGGGTTAAGTTAATGAGAAACACTTAACCAATGTAACAAGATGAATGACTAGGATTAAGTTAATGAGAAACACTTAACCAATATAACAAGATGAATGACTAGGGTTAAGTTAAAACTTAACCATTATAGCATGATGAATGGGTAGGGTTAAGTAATAAGAAACATTTAACCAATATGACTTGATTTGTGGTAATGTTAAGTTAAAACAAGAGGGCAACACTTAACCAATATGACTTGATTTGTGGTAAGGTTAAGTTAAATCAAGAGGGAAGCACTTAACCAATATAACTTGATTTGTGGTAAGGTTAAGTTAAATCAAGAGGGCAACACATAACCAATATAACTTGATTTGTGGTAGGGTTAAGTTGACATAAGAAGGCAACACTTAACATCACAAGTAGTTGGGTTAAGTAACTTGAATTGATTGATGACACTTAACCAATACAACATGATGAACACATGGGGTTAAGTTAACAAGAAATACTTGACCAATACAACTTGATGGACGAACGGGGTTAAGTTAGTAGGAAACACTTAACCAATCCAACATGATAAGTGAGGAGGGTTAAGTTAATAAGAAACACTTAACCAACATGACATGATAAATCGGTGGGTTAAGTTAACATGAATGGACAACACTTAACCAATATGGCATAATGTGCGAGAGGGTTAAGTACATATCAAGTTGGGTGGGTAATATTGGTAAATATAGGCCCACAAACATAACCATTAAATAAACATGCTTGAATCAGTAGGAGGGTTAAGTACACATCGGGTTGGTGGGTAATATTAGTAAATATAGGCCCACAATCTTAACCATTAAATAAACATGCTTGAATCAGTGGGAGGGTTAAGTACATATCGGGTTAGTGGGTAATATTAGTAAATATAGGCCCACAAACTTAACTAGTAGGAAACCCTAGTAACGGGGACCCATTTCAGCAGTAACCCGCATAGATGTATCATGGTACCCTAAACTAGGCAGGGGGCACGATTACTGGGCTGATTATAAGTGGTAAAAACAGCGGTAGGAGGTATGTCAGTGTAGGTTCCGACGGTTTACAGGCGTGCACGTATTCCGAAGTGGGAAAAAGCTGGCACTGGGTACCAGTACACTGTGCATCTTGAAACTTGTCGGGTTGTTATCATAAGGACTGATACACCTTATGGTGGGAGCAGCACAGGGTATCTACATGCAAGAGAGGGCCGATTGACACAGACACAAGGAAAAATCAATACGAGTAAGGAGTTGATCGATAGAGTAGTAAGGGTACATCTAACATGTTCATGGCAATTAGGCAGATTGAGGTGGAATCCTCATGATAGATGTACACCTAAAGGCTACCATAATTGAGGGGATTGGGATCACATTACAATATGATAATTTTATATAGATTACTAGTTGGGACACTAATTAGGTGGTGCAGAGAAGTGAAATGAGTGCGATAGCATATTCAGCCTTATTATCTTATTTCTAGGGTGTTGTCCTAGACAGTTTATTCATGTCATAATCCTTTTTCTTGTTTACATACTAAATAGTCACTGGACTTACCAGACTCATGTCTGGTGCATTTTCTTTTGTCTTCTTTTCTTCTGTTCCCCCCTCCAAGGTCCGCCGGGAGGGAACACTTCAGCTTAGATCGGATCATTTCTAGCTTGAAGAGAGTAGATGTATTTCTTAGAATCTTTTTCCTTGGGCTATGGCTTTGGATACTCTCTTGTTGGGGATTTATGCTGCCTTACTATTGTCTTAATGCTTCTTTATGTTTTAATTCAAGGCAGAAGTTCTATATATTACTTTTAAATATGATTGAGACAAGTGTTGTAAAAGCTTGACTGAACCACATTGTTTATAAAATGATTTTTATTTTCCGCTCTTTATTTGTCTGTCTAGTAATTCATCTGCATCTTTTACCTATAATGCTCCACCAAAGTTAAGGCATTCCCTTTGTGAGTGACCTTAACGGAGGTGGGGTGTTTCATACATTCTCCCCTACTAAAATTTTTTTGTCCCCGAGATCTCTAAGTTGAAAAGAATGCATATCCTACCATCCATCATCCATCTACTCATCCAACAACCACTGGCATCCATTGTCCTTAAAGTTTTCTAATGCTTATATGAATATATACAAACGTGTGTATATGTACTAATGCTAGTGCAAAAGATCAGGCAGTCTACTGATTCAGTTGACCTCCTTAATGCAATGTATGTTGGCGCCATGAATCCAATATGTATGCAAATAAACCTATTGTATCATATAAGTTCTATATGTATGCACAACCATTTGTCCAAATGCGACATCCATATACGAGTTCATCCATTTTCAGGAAGAAAAGAAAATGCACACATCCATATGCAATATGGAAGTGATTGAGGCAATCTTAGTGCCTAAGGTGTGTGTGTATATGCGTCCATAGGAAACCACTAGCAAACACTTGCATCCATCAAACATAACATGTTTCAAATACATGATTACATCCATAGGATTCCTATCTAAAGATTGAAAATACCGTGGATAAGATATACTCTATTGACAGAGACAAGTACTGATAAAATTTAGGAAAAGGAGTTAATAACATACCCTCGAAAAGAAAAGGGTACGAAGCACGAATTTTATCTTTGGTCTCCCAAGTCGCATCTTCCGGGTCATCTCCCATTGAACCTTTAGCAACTTGATTTCCTTATTGTGTAGCCTCTTAACCTCCGAACCAAGAATAAGGGTGGGGACTCGTCTGACTGTCGCCTCCCGTTCCACTTCAACTTCTTCTAACATGCTCGGCTCAACAACTTCCGAGGTGTCATGCAGGCACTTCCGTGGATGAGAGACATGGAAAACGTCATTAACACCGGAAAAATTTTCTGGGAGCTTTACTCTGTAGGCCCTTTGGCTAATCCTTTTGGTAATGGGAAATGGTCCCACAAACCTAGGTGCCAACTTCCCTGCGGATCCGAAGCGAACCACATTCCACAAAGGTGATACTTTGATAAAAATTAAGTCTCCTACTTCGAATACGATGTCAGTCCTTCTCTTTTTTGCATAGGACTTCTGCCTATCTTGAGCTATCTTCATCCGCCGTCGAATAAGGTCAATCTTTTCGGATGTTTCCCTAACCATATCTGGTCCAAGCAATAATCATTCTGTAGATTCCCACCAACAAGTTGGCGATCTACAAGGTCGTCCGTACAATGTTTCGAAGGGTGCCTTACCGATAATAGCCTGATATCTGTTATTATAGGAAAATTCTACTAAAGGAAGATGCTCTTCCCAAGTCCCTCCGAAATCAAGGATACACAACCTTAAAAGATCTTCTAGAATTTTGTTCACCCTCTCCGTCTGCCCATCGGTCTGAGGATAGTACGCGGCGATCAAACTCAACTGTGTACCCAATGCTTCTTGCAAGCTCCTCCAAAATTCGCTGGTAAAGATAGGGTCACGATCGCTCACAATGTTGGAAGGAACTCCATGGAGACAAAATATCTCACGAACATAAAATGCTGCCAACCACGGTGCCGTCCTTTTACTTTTAACTGGAAAAAAGTGAGCACTCTTAGTGAGTCTGTCTACTATCACCCAAATACTGGTATTGCCTTTCTTCGATCTAGGCAAACCATCTATGAAATCCATAGAGACGCTCTCCCATTTCCACTGTGGAACCTCCAATGGATGAAGTAATCCACTAGGCTTCTTTTGCTCAGCTTTGACTTGCTGGAAAACCAAACATTGAGAAACAAATTCAACCAAGTCCTTCTTCATCCCAGCCCAAAAGAAAACCCTCTTCATGTCTCTGTACATCTTGTCACCGCCTGGATGAATGGTCATCTTAGAATGGTAGGATTCTTGTAGGACTGCCTTTTTCAAGCTTCCAGTTTGAGGAACACAAAGCCTTCCATCTCGCCAAAACCACCCATTTTTATCTATGGCATACCTACTAAGATGACTAGAAGTCTCCCCTCTTCTGAGCTTATCCATGATGTCTAGAATCTATGGGTCACCTTGTTGCGAAGCTCCTACCTGATCCACAAGAGTCGGACGTCTCTCCAAGGATGCAAATAAATCAGGCAAAACCTCGATGGAGGGTATAAAATCAAAAGCTGATATGAACTCCAAATTCTTTCTTTCCATAAACAGAAGACTCAAGGCCACTCTCTGCCTACTTAATGCGCCTGTCACCACATTTCCCTTGCCAGGGGTATAAGCAATCTAAAAATCATATGAAGCTAAGAACTCCATCCAACGTTGTTGCCTTAAGTTGAGATCCTTCTATGAGAATAGATACTTGAGAGATTTATGATCGGTGTTTACTCGAACTTTTCTCCAAGTAAATAATGACACCTCATCTTTAACACGAATAATGTGGCAGCTGGCTTTAGATCATGGGCGGCTATGAACTCTCAACTGTCTACCCCCATAACATATTACTTTCCTTTCTTGCATCAGAACCGCACCAAGCCCTGTACCGCACACATTAGTGTAAACAGTAAACACTTTACACCTATTGGGCAAGGCCAAGACCGAGGCTGTTGTCAGAGCTTTTTTTAATCGTTGGAAAGCAACTTCATAGTTTATGTCCCATGAAAACATCGAATTCTTATTTGTCAGCCTAGTGAGAGGGCTGATATCTTCGCGAAGTCCTTAATGAACTTCCCGTAATAACCTGCTAACCCTAGAAAGCTTCTCACCTCGGTTGCATTTTTAGGAATCTTCCAATCTTGTATTGCAACCACCTTCGTGAGATCTACAGCTATCCCTTCTTTGGAGACTACATGCCCCAAGAATCTCACCTCCTTTCTCCAGAAATGGCATTTGGAGAACTTTGCTTTTAGCTGATGGTCGCGGAGAGTTTCAGAAATTCTCCCAGATGTTGGGCATGCTCTTCTTCACTCTTGGAGAAGATCAAAATATCATCAACAAAGACTGCGACGAATTTGTTTAGGAACTCCCGAAACACCCTTCTCATCAAATCAACAAAATTTGCAGGTGCATTTGTCAACCGAAAAGGCATAACTAGCTATTCAAAGAAACTGTCTGGAGTTCTGAAAGCAGTCTTATCTACGTTGTCTCAGCCACCCTCATCTGATGGAACCCCTTAGCCAAGTCCAACTGAGGAAATACCGAGGCACCAATAAGATGATCAAATAAATCATCAATCCTCCAAAGCGGGTGCCTGTTCTTCTTGGTGAGCTTATTTAAATCTTTGTAATCAACATACAGACGAAGCGAACCATCCACTTTAGTTGCGAATACTACTGGAGCATCCCACTCAGATATGCTTCGTTTGATAAACCCTTTTTAAAGTAGCTCCCCTACTTACTTGCTCAGCTCCCTCCTTTCTCTTGGAGCCATGTGGCGCACTGGTAATGCAACTGGCTTTGCATTTTCCACTGGATATATGCGGAAGTCGATCTCACGCCTTGGAGGTAAACCCCGTACCTCATCAAAAACATCGGGATAATGACGAACCACCAGAACAGATTGCAAATCATCTATGGATGCATCTAGAGACTCTAGGAAGCTAAGCATAATAGACCCTTAGGGTCACAAAAAACTTCGAGGGTCTTTCCATGACAAGTCAGGAGTTTAACAGCCCTCCACTCACAATCCAGAATGGCCCCATACGTGGTAAGCCAATCCATTCCTAGAATCAACCCATGGCCCATAAACCCGAGCACATATGCATCGCATTCAAATTCAACACCCAGCATAGATATTTTCAAATCCTGACAAATCATCAATAACTAAGCCGAACTACTTATGGGGTTTGAAACAACTACCGGATTTACTACCGTACTAGTAATTAAATGCAGAGATTCAACCACAAAACTAGATATAAACAACTGTGAAGCACCAGAATCAAAAAACGTTCTAACTGGATAGTTTGAAAGAGAAACTAAACTTTCTACGAAAAATTTTCTACCTCTTTCAGGAGCACTAATCGCGGGAGCATGCACCTGCCCTCTAGAAGTCCTTGCTCTTTGCCCTTGTCCCTGTGATCCCTATTTCTTTGGGCACTCCTTAGAGATGTGTCCGACCTCTCTGCAATTAAAGCAATTGGCCTTCCTTATCTTAAAATCTTTGATCAGGTGGCCCTTCTTTCCACAATTGTGACATTTTCTCTTATCCTTGCCTTTACCATCTTTTCCCCCTTTCTTCTGTTATTGTTGTTGTTGTTGTTGCCCCTTCTTAGGTTATACCTTCTTATTCTGCGATGTCTCCTCAGTCTTTGTTTCCTTCGTTTCTCCTTTGTCCTCCTCATACATTAAAGCCATATCAACAAGATTTTCAAAGGTGGCCCTCGTTGGAAGATGGGACATAGCTAAACCATGTAGAGGCTCATTCAGCCCCTTAGCAAATCGCAAATCCCTTTTGTGAGGTGTGTCTACCAACCCAAGCCCGAACCTTGCCACCTAGTTGAACATGTTCACATATTCCTTCACCGTCAAATCTCCTTGTTTGGATGTTAAAAACCTCTCCATCTGTATGCTTTGCTCAGCTTGGGAAAGAAATTTTATTTTGAACCTCTGTCTAAAGTCTTCCCAAGTTTCTACTGGATGTCTAACTTGGGTGATTTCCCACCAAAATGAGGCTTCATCCTTAACAGCCAAGCGGCTAATTGAATTTTTTTCGGTCCTCCACTTCAAAGATTACGAATAAGTCCTCGGTCTCCTTAAGCCAATTCCGAGCATCTTTGAATGTTCTTTCCCATGGAATGGCCTTCCTCCCATAGCTCGGAAGTCTTTGCAGATCTTGGCAAAGTTATCAACTCTTGGAGGGGGAGGGGGAGGAGGAATGACTGGTGTAGCTGGGGGAGGAACGTTTTCTTGGCCTTCGGCAGGCACCGTGGCCTTCAAATACCTACAGAACCATCCAGGTATTGTGACGCCCTCCGGGATATTAAGATTATTTTGTTCCCCAAACATGCTGAAAAAAGGGAAAAGGAAGAAATTTTAGATAAAGGACCGAAGTATACTACATATGGCTCTTTTGGGGAATGTTTTCAAAATAGACTTTCCTTTTGAAAAATGCTTTTCTTTAAAACCTTTCTGAAAATAATTTCCAAAAACTTTTATCTAATCTGGTAACCTTCAGCTCTGATACTAAGCATGACACTCCACGTCCGTTAATGCCACTCACTAAAGGAATGCATTAAGTTTCATGAAGCGCTATAGGCAAACAGACATAGAATAATTACAAGACAGAGATAAATAAGGCAGCAGCGGAAAATGTAACACCCCGTATTTTCTGTGAATGTCAAAGTAAAAAATTAAAGTATACTTAATTTTTAAGAGAAGAATCAATGGAAATGGGTTACGCCATTGCATTCATCTTGAAATTCTGCTTGAGATAGAGTTCGAGTTTGCATAAATCGGACTACATATGAAGAAGTTTGGAAATTCAGAAGTTTCAGTGATTTAAATAAAACAGCTCAGGTTTGAAATTCGAAATTCAAATCATACACCCGGGCTGGGCGGGAAATTTCCCGCTTAGGACCCGGGTCGACCAGGGGTCGACCTCCCCCCTATTTCCAGATCCAAGGATAGACTCATTTTTCTGCATTTGGATGCGTGTTCTAACCAGATTAGTTGATAACTATGCTATATAAACACACCTAAGGCTACATTTTTCTCTACACAATTTTATTACGCCTATACTCTACCCTAATTCATATCAAAATAAATCAAAGACAGGGTTATGCTACTCAAGTAGAATCAAGTTAGAATTCAAGTAGAGATTCAAAGGCTAATTCAATGACTTCAACAACTATTTCTAAGAATCAAATCAATTCTAAATTGGAAGAAAAAATAGTCTACATAAAGGGAGAGCTATTCAGTTTCAGAATATAGATCCTAGAATTCAAGACCGTTCTGTAATTTGTAAGTTAACATTACTTTAAGAAATACAAGTTAATTGTGATTCTAACATTGTAATAAAACTGGATCTGAGATTATACCTATTTTTATTTGTCTTTCTATATCCTTTGGATCTATCTCGTTGATAATATTATGTCCATTCTTTGTCTCTTCTTTCCTTCTTCCCTTTTTGTTTTATAGCCAGGCTACTGCGAGCCTAAGCCAAATCTCATAAGAGATGAACGTATGTTGGAAATAAAATTGGGCATAATATATGATTTGGACATAACTAGCGCCAAAAATTGGGAAAAGTATTAAATTGTGTATAATTGGGCATAATTGGGTTGTAACTGATTTGAGGACATAACAAATGTTGTATTCAAAACATAAAATATATCGAACATATGACTTGAGATTTGAGGCATAAAGTATATTGAACATATAACTTAGGATTTGGGGCGTAAATTGAACTGTAAACATGTAAGTTCAAGTTATTTTCAGATTTAAACACCTAATAGTGATTTTGGCATATAATGAAATGGATATACGTCCATGCTTGATGATAAGACAAACCTTTTAGATTAATTCCAATCTTTCTATTGAATCAATGATTTACATGCCTAGGAAGTTATTATTCAATCATGCCTATCTTTGTTGGACATCTAATATATATAATCCTTTTAGGTTCATGATGTTATTTATATCAGAACTATATGTCTATGAGGTTATTTCTGTCAGTTTGTTTCAGATCTATCTTTGTTATACCCCAACTCTAACAGATATGTAATCCTCTTAGGTCCAAAATATTTGATAGATCTACCATTTTAATGCCTGTTTTATGCCTATTCTCGTTTATGTTCCTCTTTCGTCCATTTTATTTTATGAATCTAGATTAACCTCGAATCTAGACTGAAACTTATTATACGTACGATCGGAATGCGGAGGTATTGCGGAATAGTCTATTTGGTAATGGTGGAACATAATTTTGTAACTTATGATTTGGAGCATAATTTGTCTTTGTTACGAACTTGGGGTAAACGGAAATATAAATCTAGATTGGGCGCAAAACTGTAAATTAGAATATTAATCTAGATTGGGCATAACCATTGGTTAAGACGCCAAGTATAATGAATATTGTAATTTTGGGGCATGAATATAATTACAAAATTGGAAAGATTAGGCATAGCCTATTTTGAGTAATAACTTGAAATTGAATTTGGGGCCATAACTTGCAATTAGTTTTGTTGGGCATAACTTGAGGATTGGAACATGTTTGGTTGGGATAATTAGCATGAAAATCTAGACTTGGACATTTATGGTAAACGTGGCATAATATGAAATTGACAACAATTGTGAATAATTTACATATAAACTGTAGATATGAAAATTAGTGAAAAGACGAATGTGCCTAACCCGAGGTTATATTGAGTTGTGGTGTAAAACTACCCAGAACCGCCCGACACATCTAGTAACCACAACAACACCTATCTAATGTGAGAGGTTAATGCATCATGCCCAAGAAAAACCCGAGGTTAGATTGAGTTGTGGTGTAAAACTACCCGGAACTGCCCGGCACATCCAGTAACCGCAACAACACATATCTAATATTAGAGGTTGGTGCATTAATAAATCAATTAATGCTAATGAACAAGATGAATGATTAAGGTTAAGTTCATAGGAACACTTAACTAATATAACATGAATGACTAGGGTTAAATTAATAGGAAACTCTTAACCAGTATAACATGATGAATGGTAGGGTTAAGTAATAAAAAACACATAACTAATATAACTTGATTTGTGGTAAGGTTAAGTTAAAACAAGAGGGCAACACTTAACCAATATAACTTGATTTTTGGTAGGGTTAAGTTGACACAAGAAGGCAACACTTAACCAAAGTAACATGACAAGTAGGTGGGTTAGGTTAACCTGAATTGATTGGTGACACTTAACCAATACAACATGATGAACACGTGGGGTTAAGTTAACAAGAACACTTAACCAATATAACTTGATGAACGAACAGGGTTAAGTTAATAAGAAACACTTAACCAACATGGCGTGATCGATGGGAGGTTTAAGTACATCTCGTGTAGGTGGGTAATATTAGTACAAATAGGCCCATAAAAACTTAACCGTTAAATAAACATGCTTGAATCGATGGGAGGGTTAAGTACATCTCATGTAGGTAGGTAATATTAGTACATGTAGGCCCACAAAACTTAACCGTTAAATAAACATGCTTGAATCGATGGGAGGGTTAAGTACATCTCATGTAGGTGGGTAATATTAGTACATATAGGCCGACAAAACTTAACCATTAAATAAACTTGCTTGAATCGGTGGGAGGGTTAAGTACATATAAGGTTGGTGGGTAATATTAGTAAATATAGGCCCACAAACTTAACCAGTAGGAAACCCTATTAACGGGGACCCGTTTCAATAGCAACCCACATAGATGTATCACGGTACCCTGAATTAGGGAGGATGGGGCACGATTACTGGGCTGATTGTAAGCGGTCAATGCAGCAGCAGTGGGTACGTCAGTGTAGGTTACGACGGTTTACGGGCATGCACGTACTCTGGAGTGGGAAAAAGCAGGCACCGGGTACCAGTAGTTATACATTGTGCATCTTGAATCGTGTCGGGTTGCTATCATAAGGATTGACACACCTTATGGTGGGACTAGCACAGGGTATTTACACGCAAGAGAGGGCCGATTGACATAGACACATGGAACATTAATACAAGTAAAGAGCCGATCGATAGAGTAGTAAGGGTACATCTAACATGTTTATGGCAATTAGGCAGATTGAGGTGGAATCCTCACGGTAGGTGTACACCTAAAGGCTACCACAATTACGATGATTGGGATCACGTTATCAGTTTATACAGATTACTATTTGGGACACTAGTTAGGTGGTGCAGAGGTAGATATAGAAATCAGAATAACAAAGTAGTAGTGAAGCAGAGAAAGAGTAGAAGCGCATTAAGTTTATCTTGCCGTATCAAACCTTATGCTCATCCTATGTTATCTTGTTATCCCTGTTATCGTGGTATTGTCTTATATTCAGTTTATTCATGTCATGATGCTTTTGCCTGTTTATATGCTGAAAGTCACTGGACTTACCAGACTTATGTCTGACCTAGTTTTTTTTCTCCTCTTTTATTCCGTTCCCCCCAGGTTCACAGGGAGGAAATGTTATCACTTAGCTTAGTTTTCTTTCCAAGCTTGAAGATAGTCGATGTATTGCTTTGTACTCTCTCTTCCACTACTATGGTTGGTTCATGCTTTATTGGGGAATATCGTTGTTGTTTTTATGCTTCTTTTATATTTGGGAGTTTTTAAATCAAGACAGAAGTTCTATGTATTACTTTTAAATATGATTGAAACAACTGTTGTAAAAGCTAGACTGAACCATATTATTTATAAAATGACTTTATTTTCCGTTGTTTTATTTGTCAGTCTTGTAATTTATCTGCATCTTTTACCTAAAATGCTCCACCAAAGTTAAGGCATTCCCTTTGTGAGTGACCTTAACGGAGGTGGGGTGTTTCACTTGGTATCAGAGCTGAAGGTTGCCGGTTCAGATAAAATATTTGAAAAATTATTTTCAAAATGATTTTAAAAGAAGCATTTTCAAAAGAAAAGTTTTGTTTTAAAGGCATATTCCCCAAACCCATATGCACTATCTTTTTGATCCTCTGTTTGAATCCTTGTTTCCTTCTTTCCAGAGTCTCCGGGGCTCTCGGCTTTCTGGGAGGTAACCTCGTCCCGACATGGTTCCATAGGCTAGATGAGACTACAATACCTGTCAAAGGGCGAAGAAGTGCCCAACTTCCATCTATAGCTGTAGTAGTTTCACCTGCGGTTAATTTTCTTTCAGGCTTTGTAGGGATTTTCCATGCAATGGAGGCAGATGAGAATGAGGGAGTTTTGCTAAGGAACACAACTCAGGGATGAGGAACTCATGGATATGGACTTGGTTCACAAAGGAGGTAAAAAGAAAGAGGTGTAAGTGGAAGAATCACAGGACAAGAGGGGAGGAAAGAATAGTAAAACCTAAGACAAGAGGAAGTATCTTTATTATGGTATAACGGGTCATATAATTAAGGACAAGGGAAAGAACAAAGAAGAGGATTTTCAGGAGGGCAAGTGCATGATCCCACCGCCAGCGTACCTGAGAGAGAGGTAGTAAGGTTTCTGTTGAAAAGGTTTAGTTTTTCTTCTTGATCATCCTGTTAGTACTCTTTTTGATTTAGCACTTCACATTCGTTTATATCTACTTCTATATTTGAGTCTCTGCACCTTGGTACTTATATAGTAGAAGATCCCATTATCGTCTCAAATCTAATCTGTAGTTCGGCTCGTTTATCTTTGGTTTGTAAGGATTTGAAAATAGCTATGTTAAGTGTTGAGTTTAAGTGAAATGCTTATGTTTCCGGGTTTCATGGGCTATGGGTTGATTCTAGGCATGGATTGGTTAGCTAGTAATTGTGAAAGGAGGGTAGTTAGACTTTTGACTTACCTCGGGTATACCTTCGAGATTTCGTGCGATCCTAAGGGATCAGTTTGCCTTAGCTACCTAGAACCACTTTATGTATTTATCAATGATTTTCGATCTGTTGGAGTAGTCCATGAGTACGCAAGATGTTTTTGATTAGGGCAGGGGTTCCCCCCTAAAACTCGAGACAGACTTCCACATATATCTAGTTGACAATGCAAAGCCAGTTATGCGATCAACGATAGTTTTGGAGCAAGATTGGCGAGGATAGCCAGAGTCGGTTAAGGGATCAATTGTTTGGTTGTTTTGCTAGTATCATCTCACATAAATCATACAAATTTGGAGGAGGTATTCTTTGGGTGCTTGTCTGATATTGGTTTAGGCCTTTGGGGCTTGTACTTTAGGGATGTCAAGTTCGACTAGGATGGTTTGCGTGAGAGATATCGACCCTCAGATTTGTGACATGATGGATAAGCTAAGTAGAAGAGATATCTATAATCATCTTAGTATGTACACTTGGTATCATGGTTAACATCTATTTATCATGGAAAGATAGTTCAACTACATTGGATACCCTCTAGCATAGTAAGTGATCGAGGCCCTATCTTTACTAGTGGGTTTTGGAAATGGATGTCAAGAAGCTTTGCAATCGTGAAGTTAAATTAGTTAAGGTACACTGGAGTAAAGCTCAAGAAGATACGACTTAGAAGACTGAAGAATAGATACGCGCATCATACCCTTTTTCTTGAGGGTATATCCTTGATCTCTTTTTCTTGGAATTTTATGCATGCTTGTTTCTATCTTTTTTGGTATATCCTCTAGGTGATATCTTAGATCCTTAGGTAGAAGCCAATGGATGTAAACATGTATTTGAAGCATGTTATGATTGATGGCTGCAAGTGGTTGCCAGTGGGTGCTCGTGGATGCATATACACACATTAGGCACTAGATCGACTCAGTCACTTTCATATTGCATATGCATATGAATGTATTTGTATATGGATTGAAACTTGATGTGTTATCATATAGATGTTACATATGGATGAGTGAATATGCACAAATATAGTATTTACTTGAGTAGGGATATTTGCATACATATTGGACGCATGACACTCTCATGATTCGTATTAAGGAGGTCAACTGGATCAGTAGACCGCCTGATTTTGCATTAGATAAGAGACATATACACATACTCTGCATATGTTCATACGGCATTAGAAAAACTTTAAGGACAATGGATACCTATGATTGAATGGTTGAGTAGATGGATGTTGGATGTTAGGATATGCATTCTTCTTAACTTGAAGATTTCGAGGAAGAAATCCTTTAAGGAGGATAGAATGTAACACCCCGTATTTTCTGTGAAAGTCAAAGTAATAAATTAAAGTATACTTAATTTTTAAGAGAAAATTTAAGGAAACGGGCTATGCCATTGCGTTCGTCTCGAAATTCTTCTTGAGATAGAGTCCGAGTTTGCGTAAATCGGACTTCGTATGAAGAAGTTATGACCTTCAAAAGTTTCAGAGAATTAAATAAAACAACACAGGTTTGAAATTCGAAATTCAAATCATACACCCAAGCTGGGCGGGAAGTTTAACACAGGTCGACCAAGGGGTCGACCTGGGTCACACAAGTCGACCAGGGGGGTCGACCTGGGGGTCGACCTCCCCCTATTTCCAGATCCGAGGACTGATTCATTTTTTTGCATTTGGACGCCCGTTCTGACCAGATTCATTGATCCCTATGCTATATGAACACCCCTAAGGCTACAGTTTTCTCTACACAACTTCATTATGCCTATACTCTACCCTAATTTATATCAAAATAAATCAAAGACGGACTTATGCTGCTCAAGTAGAATCAAGTTAGAATTCAAGTAGAGATTCAAAGGCTAATTCAACGACTTCAACAACTATTTCTAAGAATCAAATCAAATCTAAATTAGAAGAAAAAAATAGTCTACTTCAAGGGAGAGCTATTCAGTTTCAGAATACAGATCCCAGAATTCAAGATCGTTCTATAATTTGTAAGTTCACGTTACTTTCAGAAATAAAAGTTAATTGTGATTCTAACATTGTAATAAAATTGGATCTGAGATTATGCCTATTTCTACCTATCTTTCTATATCCTTTGGATCTATCTCGTCGATAATATTATGTCCATTCTTTGTCTCTTCTTTCCTTCCTCCCTTTTTGTTTTATAGCCAGGCTACTGCGAGCCTGAGCCAAATCTCATAAGAGATGAATGTACGTTGGAAATAAAATTGGGCATAATAAATGATTTGGACATGACTAGCGCCAAAAATTGGGAAAAGTATTAAATTGTGTATAATTGGGCATAATTGAGTTGTAACTGATTTGAGGACATAACACATGTTGTATTTAAAACATAAAGTGTATCGAACATATGACTTGAGATTTGAGGCGTAAAGTATATTGAACATATAACTTGGGATTTGGGGCGTAAATTGAACTGTAAACATGTAAGTTCAAGTTATTTTCAGATTTAAACACCTAATAGTGATTTTGGCATATAATGAAATGGATCTAAGTCCATGCTTGATGATAAGAAAAACCTTTAAGATTAATTCATATCTTTCTATTGAATCAATGATTTACATGCCTAGGAAGTTATTATTCAATCATGCATGTCTTTGTTGGACATCTGATATATATAATCCTTTTAGGTTCATGATGTTATTTATATCAGATCTATATGTCTATGAGGTTATTTCTGTCAGTTTATTTCAGATCTATCTTTGTTATACCCCAACTCTGACAGATTCGTTATCCTCTTAGGTCCAAAATATTTGACAGATCTACCATTTTAACGTCTGTTTTATGCCTACTCTCGTTTATGTTCCTCTTTCGTCCCCTTTATTTTATGCATCTAGATTAACCTCGAATCTAGACTGAAACTTGACGTGCGAATGAAATGCGGAGGTATCTGGGAATAGTCTATTTGGTAATGGTGGAACATAATTTTGTAACTTATGATTTGGGGCATAATTTGTCTTTGTTGCGAACTTGGGGTAAATGGAAATATTAATCTAGATTGGGCGCAAAACTGTAAATTAGAATATTAATCTAGATTGGGCATAACCATTGGTTAAGACGCCAAGTATAGTGAATACTGTAATTTTGGGGCATGACTATAATTATAAACTTGGAAAAATTAGGCATAGCCTATTTTAAGTAATAACTTGAAATTGAATTTGTGGCCATAACTTGCAATTAGTTTTGTTGGGCATAACTTGAGGATTGGAACATGATTGGTTGGGTTAATTAGCATGAAAGTCTAGACAATGTGGCTTAATCTGAAATTGACAACAATTATGAATAATTTACATATAAACTGTAAATATGTAAATTAGTGAAAAGACGAATGTGCCTAACCCGAGGTTAGATTGAGTTGTGGTGTAAAACTGCCCGGAACCGCCCGACACATTTAGTAACCACAACAATACCTATCCAATGTGAGAGGTTAGTGCATCAAGCCCAAGAAAAACCCGAGGTTGGATTGAGTTGTGGAGTAAAACTTCTCGGAACCACACGACACATCCAGTAACCGCAATAACACATATCTAATGTGAGAGGTTAGTGCATTAATAAATCAATTAATGCTAATGAACAAGATGAATGACTAAGGTTAAGTTCATAGGAACACTTAACTAATATAACATGAATGACTAGGGTTAAGTTAATAGGAAACACTTAACCAGTATAGCATGATGAATGGTAGGGTTAAGAAATAAGAAACACTTAACCAAATATAACTTGATTTGTGGTAAGGTTAAGTTAAAACAAGAGGGCAACACTTAACCAATATAACTTGATTTGTGGTAGGGTTAAGTTGACACAAGAAGGCAACACTTAACCAAAGTAACACGACAAGTAGGTGGGTTAGGTTAACCTGAATTTATTGATGACACTTAACCAATACAACATGATGAACACTTGGGGTTAAGTTAATAAGAAAACACTTAACCAATATAACTTGATGAACGAACAGGGTTAAGTTAATAAGAAACACTTAACCAACATGACATGGTCGATGGGAGGGTTAAGTACATCTCATGTTGGTGGGTAATATTAGTACATATAGGCCCACAAAACTTAACCGTTAAATAAACATGCTTGAATCGATGGGAGGGTTACGTACATCTCATGTAGGTAGGTAATATTAGTAAGTGTAGGCCCACAAAACTTAGCTGTTAAATAAACATGCTTGAATCGATGGGAGGGTTAAGTACATCTCATGTAGGTGGGTAATGTTAGTACATATAGGCCCACAAAACTTAACTGTTAAATAAACATGCTTGAATCGGGGGGAGTGTTAAGTGCATATCCGGTTGGTGGGTAATATTAGTAAATATATGCCCACAAACTTAACTAGTAGGAAACCCTAGTAGCAGGGACCCATTTCTGCAGTAACTCACATAGATGTATCACAGTACCCTGAACTAGGCAGGATGGGGCACAATTAATGGGCTGATTGTAAGCGGTCAAAGCAGCGGCAGGGGGTACGTCGGTGTAGGTTCTGACAGTTTACGGGCGTGCACGTAGTCCAGAGTGGGAAAAAGGAGGCACCGGGTATCAGTAGTTAAACACTGTGCATCTTGAATCGTGTCGAGTTGCTATCATAAGGATTGATACACCTTATTGTGAGACCAGCACAGGATATCTACATGCAAGAAAGGGCCGATTGACACAGACATATGGAACATTAATACAAGTAAGGAGCCGATCGATAGGGTAGTAAGGGTACATTTAACATGTTAATGGCAATTAGGCAGATTGAGGTGGAATCCTCATGGTAGGTGTACACCTGAAGGCTACCACAATTACGGGGATTAGGATCACGTTATTAGTTTATACAGATTACTGGTTGGGACACTAGTTAGGTGGTGCAGAGATAGATATAGAAATCAGAATAACAAAGTAGTAGTGAAGCAGAGAAAGAGTAGAAGCGCATTAAGTTTATCTTGCCGTATCAAACCTTATGCTCATCCTATGTTATCTTGTTATCCCTGTTATCATAGTATTGTCTTATATTCAGTTTATTCATGTCATGATGCTTTTGCCTGTTTATATGCTGAAAATCACTGGACTTACCAGACTTATGTCTGACCTAGTTTTGTTTCGCCTCTTTTCTTCCGTTCCCCCCAGGTTCACAGGGAGGAAATGTTATCACTTAGCTTAGTTTTCTTTCCAAGCTTAAAGATAGTCGATGTATTGCTTTGGACTCTCTCTTCCACTACTATGGTTGGTTCATTCTTTATTGGGGAATATCATTGTTGTTTTTATGCTTCTTTTATATTTGGAAGTTTTTAAATCAAGACAGAAGTTCTGTGTATTACTTTTAAGTATGATTGGGACAACTGCTGTAAAAGCTTGATTGAACCATATTATTTATAAAATGACTTTATTTTCCGCTGTTTTATTTGTCTATCTTGTAATTTATCTGCATCTTTTACCTAAAATGCTCCACCAAAGTTAAGGCATTCCCTTTGTGAGTGACCTTAACGGAGGTGGGGTGTTTCAGAAAATTTAAACTTTTATTTCAAACATAATTCATAATATCTTGGTCTACAATTTCATAATTCACAAAAACCATTACAGTAAAAATACTTTTTTCTTGCACCATCAGAGTACATAAGTAAATAAATAGCATCATTCCCCCAATAAAATGAGTTATGCCATAGTAGAGTCAAGAACTTAAGCCATACTTCAGAAGTTGCTCCTAGCAAGATGATATCTGATTCCTGATTAAGTCTGTTGCTTCTTCCCTGAGAACCTAGGGGGAACAGAAGAAAGAAGGAAAAACAACAGGGTTAGACATAAAGTCTGACGAGTCTAGTTACTTTTAGCCAATAGATAATTAAAAGCAACATGATAGGCACTAGTGGATAAGAGAGAGATCACTACATAAATGGTAGGTGTGACAAGGTAAGCAAGTTAAGGTATATGTGCCTCACAATGATTACTCTACATTATTACCAGTATAACTGAAATGAAATGATCCCTTCCACTACAAGCCAGTATGCTTAGGTCATACGTCCAAGTATACCCTGACAACCACCCTAATCGATCGGCTCCCTACCTTGTAGATATCCTGTGATGGCACCATAGTAGGAGGTATCACTTCCTAATGGGGCAACCTATGGTGTGCACAATCATATCTACTGGTGTCACGGTCGTCTTAGTCCCCTCTACCCGGCCCATGTACACATATGTCCCCCGTCGTTTTGCGCCGCCCACACCATTCGCCTCGTTTGGTTATCTTACAATCAATCGGTAAGCGTTCCGCTTCTCCACCTAGTACGAAGGTCTTTACTTGATACCAGCTTCTGGTTACTAACTGAAATGGGACCCTCCAAATATGATACAAGCTCTCCCCCTTATCTTATATCCCCACTACGTTTTCTACTGACTATGTATACCCTTAGGTGTCTTTAATTACATAGACCTATACTAGTTATGCTTACCCTAAAGGGTGTCTTTAATTACAAAACTTTATTACATCATCTATCGGTTATGTATACCACTATTTGTCTTTTATTACATAACCCCGTTACATTATCTACTGGTTATGTATACCACTAGGTGTCTTTAATTACATAACCTTATTGGGTTAAGTACGTGGACCTATATACACATATTACCCATCCCCTCTAATTTACTTAACCCACCACTACCCATACAATTTTACTTAATCCTAACTTACACTACACCATAATGGCCACTTGGGAACTCTTATTTTTTTTCAACTGCCAACACTTATATGTATTGTAGACCAGTGACACTAATATGTGTTGCAGAAGCAAAAATGTTCCAACACTTCTATGTGTTGTTATGCCTGATCAATTCTTCTTTTTTAAGGGCAAAAGGGTAAGTTACCAAACATAACCCTAATCGGATGCTCAACACTTATCCTCAACACTTATTCCTTTCCAAGCCGCAACATAAGTAAATACACAGAATGGACTTCAAAGAATTGTGATTAGCTAATCAATATCTCAAATCAATTTTTCCTCTCAAATCCTCTCTCCATGACTTTGAATTGGGGCTTCTAGGCATTGGGGCTTCTAGGAATCACGGCGGCTTCTAGGAGTCACGATAATAGGTAAAAATATCGATTTTAGTTTCAATTCTGTCATTTAATTCTAGTTCTAGGCTTGGTTGTTAATTCGTAGTTCTGCAATTTACTCTATCTTGTTTTTAGTTCACTGATCTAGCTTTTGTTTTCAGCACTTCCTGTTAATTTTCCTTTAATTTCCCACATTTAGATCTAGATTTTGTTTTCAGCACTTCCTATTAATTTTCCTTTAATTTCCTGCATTTAGGTCTAGCTTTTGGGATCAATTTTAGTATGTTGGAGGTAGCTATTGTCCAGTTAGTGTACTAGTTTGATAAAAATACTACTCTTTAATGGAAATTGCATATGTAGAAATTGCAAAACAACTTCCAGATGCAAATGAAATTCTAGGGAAAAAAGGAATAGGTCTTTCAAAAAGCCTTGTGGATCTAAAGAATGGTGACTGGGCTCTTAAAATTGTGCCTTGGATAGGGAGAAGAATTATCTCAATGACACATAATCCTTCTGGTAATAAATGTAAATTTGTTTGATCATCGTCACTCCATTATGCATATATTGTAGTTGTCATTGCATTTTAATTCATTTATAAATTTACCATCTAACTTATTTATTAGTTATCTAATGATCTTTATTTATTACTTTGGTATCAGTGGTGTATATGTTGCAAATACATTGAATCTATACTTGTAGAAAAATTTATCAAGTTATATATGATCAATTTGTAGACGATACGTCAAAAGTTATTTACTGGAAACTGAGTGCAAATTTCTTCTCTGTAATTGGAATTCCAAATTAACCCTAGGGTAGTTGTTTCAGAAAAAAGTTTGAAGTACCGACAACCTATAGTAAAATGATATAGAGACTGATTTCATTCTATTCATTTGTAAATTCTTTTTTACCAGGGATCCAGTGGCTTCATAGCAGAGTTGACCAGGATGGTTACGAAGAATACAGTGGTGTTGAATACCGCTCCTCTAGATGTTATGAGCAGTACACGGTTATTAAGTAAGAAAATCTTATTATGTATATGTTATGCTTGGTAATCAACTGTTTTTGTATAGTTAAATATTATCTGCTCAGGTATAGTTTAATATTATCTCTTATATTGAGTCTGTTAATGCATTGATTGATAACAACATGATATTTATAAACCCTAACTCAAATCTTTTCTATTTTCTTCTAGGAGAGGGATAACATGAAGAAGTCCGAGTTTTTAAAGGCCTTATCTGACATGTGGAAAGACTTTGGTTCTCGTATATTGCGGTATAAGGTTTGTTCCACCAAAAACTTACAGTCCTGGTGGATATTTTTGTAGAATTGTTCTTATTTACATGTGTATGTACGTCTGCGTGTGTGTGATGCACAATAGACCTGGCCATAATATGCTTCTTTTGGTTACGTACCTCTAGCCTCATTTTCGAGGTGCTATGCAATTGATCTGTATTTAAGATAACCAAATTTAAAGGTTCAAAATCAAAATGAAGGTACCTAGTCATTTATTTACATGAATGACAATGGTATTTACATTTTAAGATGTACAACGAGTGGTGATTCTAACAGGGATTATAGAATCACAGTAATGATTTTGCAGGTTCTTAGGTTTTAATTTATGTCCTTAGGTTTGAATCATCCAATGATTATATATTATAATATAGTTTATCTATTACAACAAAAATTCTTTTTGCAGGTTCTTCCACCTCTTTGTGCCGAGCTTCGGAACTTGGTTATGCAGCCAACGATATTACCAATGGTTCTTACAATTGCAGAATATCAGGTAATTAATTGTGTTTCTAAGGTGTAGGAGATTTCTACATGTAGGAATTATACTGTTTGGTAAATTTTTGATATTTATTTTACTTGACCACATGTTCTGGGCTCATATCATATACCAACTTAAGTCAATGTATAACAGCTCATATGGGTAAGCCTGATAGAAAATTAGCCATTCCTCTTATGTGCTAACTTCGGATACTAAATATTACTATCGATTGGCTTCTTTAAGTTAAAGCTTTATGAGTTGGATTGATACATTTCCATCTTTGCCATTTTTCTTGTTTTCAGTAATCAGTATGAGCATAGTCGGTTCATACTGCCTGGAATATCAGAAATTCAGAACACATTTTCTTCTTCTTCTAATAATCCGAATTGGTGGACATAATGCTGAAAATCAATTGACAGCTTCTAAAATTATGAAGTTATTTCTTTGTTTGTTAGCTTTGTCTTACTCCATGTAGTTTGTGCTAGATAATATTGGCAATCTATTGCATATCAGACTTCAAGAGATTTCTTTTAGATATTAGTTTAAATATTGGTATGGGATATTTTAGCCATAACAGTGGTGTTTTCGAAAATAGTAATGGGATTTAGAACGATATTTGATCAGAATATCAGTGAAAGTAATCAAATACTGTCATTTTTTTACATAGATCAAATTAGTGAAAGTAATCAAATACTGTCGTTCTTTTTTTTAAACATAGATATCTCATATTAAAATAGAACTTTCATTGTATAAGTGAATATCGTTTGTACGGAAGATATATTACAAAAACAGTCATTTAAAATGATAAACGAGAATATCTACCTCTTTTATTATAATTGTAATTTTCATAGCTTGCTAACAAACTAACCGTACTTTGCTATTATCCTAATATTTTCAAATATTGCATAACGATCCTTAACCAGATTTTTACCAATACCA
Organism: Allium sativum; assembly: GCA_030737875.1. Lineage (NCBI taxonomy): Eukaryota > Viridiplantae > Streptophyta > Magnoliopsida > Asparagales > Amaryllidaceae > Allium > Allium sativum. Next base: position 275,691,447 of record CM060926.1, on the reverse strand, counting down.
GGATTAATCATTTACGCTTACTTTAATGTTTTATGTGAAAAAATGAAGTATTAGATATCATACGTTTTTCTAGTTTTTCAAATATGCTGAACACTTTTTCTTGTATAGTTTTTGTCACTGTTATTATCGATGATTACTAATTTTAACTTAGTTTTTTCACTTACCTATTGTGGTATTCAGAAACATAAGCACACTTACATATTAGATACAGTATATATTTCTGGTTTACCATGGTTTCTTTAATTTCTAATCTGCTGAATACAAAGTTTGATATGTTCGCAAAATATTTCTCATCGGTTCCTTTTTCTTTCACAAATATAACAATGATATGCAGGCTAATCTGTAACATTGTCGTTCATAGGATAAATCTGAATACGAGCTTGCGGCATTGCCTGCACTAGTTCCAGTCTTGACTTCTGCTTCAGGTGACACACTTCTTTTACTCGTGAAGCATTAGATCTTATCATCAACAAGGTAACTACATACAGTAATCCTTATTATGTTTTATAACATTTTTCTGCATTTATTTTATCATTTGCAATGTCCAAAAGATAGAACACTGACCCACTCTTACACATGTAGGGTTGAAGGGCCATCTTTTCTCCTCTTTGTGCCGAGCTTCAGAACTTGGTTTTGCAGCCAATGATATTACCAATGGTTCTTACAATTGCAGAATCTCAGGTAATTAATTGTGTTTCTAAGGTGTAGAAGATTTCTACATGTAGGAATTTTACTATTTGGTAAATTTTTGATTTTTGTTTTACTTGACCGCATGTTCTGGGCTTATATCGTATACCAACTTAAGTCAATGTATAACAGCTCATATGGGTAAGCCTGATAGAAGTTAGATATTAGTTTATATATTGGTTTGCAATATTTAACCCATAACAGTGGTTTTTTCGAAAATAGTAATGGGACTTAGAATGATATTTGATAAGAATATCAGTGAAAGTAACCTCTTCTCCATTCAACCCAATACATGAATATTACTGTCTTTGCAATATTTTACACAAAAATAAGCTGTTAGTTTCTAAACTTGAAACCGTATGAAACAATGATCCACTTGAGACGTAATGTGATAATGTTGTACTATAAAATAAGAGGAAAATGTTATTAAATCATAATAATGTGATAATGTTAGAAAATGAAAAATGGAACAGAAAAGATGTCTAATAGTCAATTAAAGGGGTGAACAACTTCACTGAGAATAAGGGGCAAACTGAGCCGCGTTAAAACTCAGCCTCAGCTCTGTTTTTACGCGAAAACTGAGCTGAGGCTCAGTTTTAGCGTAAAGTGAGCTCAGTTTTAGCACAAGATGAGCTCAATTCGTGTGAAAACTAAGCTCAGTTCACGCGCAAACTGAGCCCAGATCGCGCTAAAACCGAGCCTGATCAGTTTTAGCACGAAAAATGAGCCTGCTCGGTTTTAGCGCGAAAACTGAGCTCAGTTTTCACGCTAACTGATCTCAGTTCGTTTGCATGTTCATTTGCAAATTTTCATGTTTATTTGAATACAAAGGATATTTAAATATGAAGGATATTTGGAAGCAATTCATCATTTAGATACTAGCTACTTGCAGCTATCTATTACACAAAAGAATAAGCAAAGATACTAGCTACTTGTAGTATACACTTATTAAAATCATTGCATTTTTTATCATAGCAATATATGTAGTCCATCTACACATGTATTTGTATTGAGTATAAACAAATCTTGTATTGATTTTGTCATTTTTGCGATTACACTTGTTATTTTCAATTTTGCAATTACAATTGTTATTTATCCGTTTTGCAATTTATTATTCTAAAAAAATGAGTGCATTTAAATTTTGTAGGCACTTGTGGAAGAAGAGGAAAAAAACATAATTTGGAATGTAATGGCAACGAAAAAGAAAATATGTGTGATTTTGACGATGATCCTATCTTTAAAGTTTTTGGTTCTGATAAAAGAAAGTAAAGCTGATACAAGCTTCAAAAGCAATTGCCGACAAGAATAAGAAAGACGATTTTCGTCAATGGTCTACGGAATTACAAAATCAAGTGGCGAACCAAGTGTCAATCCAAATCAATGATATATCATTTGCTTAATCCTCAAAATGGACATTACAAGCTTTGTGAATTTTAGGATGGAGGCATTGTGATATGGTCCACGTTTCGCCTTCGTAGTATCTAAAATTTTATGTATCTTTAGTAAAACTTTGTATTGCTTTTTATAATTCGAGCTTGATATTTTGGTATTTGAAATTGGAAGCATGTAAAAAATATTTTTGCATTATGCAAATGTGACATTGTTGAATTTGAAATATGGAAGTACCAAATCTTATATTGAATTGATATGTTGAATTATATATCTAATTGGATAAAAATATGTTATGCTCATTTATAAGTGTTAGCAATTTATGTATGACAACATTTATAAGAGTTAGTAGGATTATGATACTGACATTTATAAGTGTTACCATATCTTATAGTTCCAACATTTATAAATGTTAGCAATGAACATGTTTGTAACTCTTATAAGTGTTGGCATATCTTATGGTTCCAACATTTATAAGTGTTAGGAATGAATATGTTCATAACACTTATAAGTGTTACCAATGAATATGTTTGTAACACTTATAAGTGTTAGCAGTTACTCTATTTGTAACACTTATAAGTGTTACAGTAAATTCCTCACAGGCCGTTGGTGACACATAAAAGTGTTACAGAAATTATTTGTAACACTTATACTTGTTGGGAAACATGTGGATGCTGGATATGCCGGTCGGGTCCGTGCAGTCATATTCCACAGTTGGGCCTAACCTCGCATCTTAGCCCGATTAGTATTTGCATACATAGACCCCCCATATTAGGTTCAACATTAGTGGCTGCTGGATATGCCGGTCGGGTCCAGGCAGACTTCCACCACTAATGTAACCTAACCTCGTGTCATAAGTACAATTTATAATTCCTAATTGTAAATTACTAAACATTCCAAATTATAATGTCCCTTTTCATATTAAACATTAAATAAGTGATGCCAATTATAATCCCTTTTTCCCCATTCTCTCTCTAACGTATTCATACATAATTTTGGTGGCATCTAGGCTATATAGTAGCCTAGCTATAATAATAAAAAGGGAATATGACAAGGGTGGTAGTTTCAACATGTCTTGGCATAAACATGAACATAAATTGGCATAGTAACAAAGTGAATGGACGTGTGATTAACATAATAATAAAGTGGACGTTAAACTAGTAACTTGTGGCAATCACTATGATGTTTAAGCAAGCATAATGAGATCTAGATTTAACATTTGGTGTCCAATTACCTAGATCTAGCATAGTTAGGGTGACCTAGCAACGTTTTTAGATCAAAAGGTAGATTCGCATGTCAATTTTACAATATATATTAATGTATCACAATATGACAGGTGAAAGGTGATTAACATAAAGGTCTAGATTCAAGTAATGTCAGAAATATCAAAACTAATAGATGTACTTCCATCATAACATGGTGACAATTCAAGATCCATATAAACATCATAATTGAATCAGCACAATTATATTAGATCTAGGAAATTAGATCTAACATGACATAGGATTAAATTTCATACTAACACAAAATCATACATTGCAACATATCCAATTCATTGTCTATCAAAGCATACTTTATTTATCTAAACATAAAAGTAATCTAAAAACTCACAGCATTTGGTTTAGATGTTTAGGAAGAACGGATCTAGAATTTCAGAATTGGACTTATAGAGTATGTTGTTGTAGAAATGGTTCAGTTTGCACTCCAGCAGCATATGGCCTCCATGACTCCCAATGAAGAGAATATGAGAAATACGAAACATATATATAGCATCCAAACCACCTGAAACTGAGTGCCACCTCAGCCCTAGGGGTGTCGACACCCCTGTGGGTTAGTCGATCCCTAAGTCGACACCCCTTCAAGGGGGGTCGACCCCTAGGTCGACACCCCTCTAGGGGGGTCGAACCCCTAGAGCGGGAATTTTGCCACTAAGAGGAAAAATTCAAATTTGAATTCTTTGGATTGGATTCTGACTCATCTCTGACTCATGCATATATATAAAATATCTCTGTGCGTATACAAACTTAAAACTCCCATAATTTCTTCATACGGTGTTCGTTTTACGCAAACCAATTGTCTATTTTGACCAGAATTTTGAGACAGACGCAATGGTGCAGTCTGTTTCCTATAACTCTGAACATTAAATTAATTATTATTTAATTTATTCTCTTTAATGTCGTTAAAAAATTTGGGGTGTTACACAAAATCTTAATCACATAATTACTTAGCAAATATCTATGTGTTATCAAAATTAACTTGCCACCATCATTATTATCGAACAATCATCCATTCATAACAACCACGTTATCAACCGAACTAATCAACCAGTTATTTATGGTTTAACTTCATAACCATTAAGGTAACCACTTTAAGTAGAAAACCACTAACTAATTAACATTCTAATCGAATTTAACCCAAAATTGTTTAACCACTTAACAAGTACTACACATAGCATAACTAGCTACTCTAATTACAATAGTTAACCAAATGTGAGCAAAATTCGCTCACCATAGGTTTTCCACTCCGTCATTCTTTAAAGGTAGGATTTTAAGCTACAAGCAACTCCGTACCTTGCTAGCAACTCAAGGTTGCAACTTTATGCACTACCAACTAGCATATATACACTTAAATGCATCTTTAACTTGCATTATAGGAGGAAAGGTGAAAATTTTACACCATCGGAAGGGTCATTGCCACAAATAGGCTCAACCTAGGAAATGGGGGGTGAAGGAATAGTGCACACGTCGAAAGAAAGTGGTGTTACGGTTGGTAGTGGCTCAAGTGGTAGAGGTTTGTTGGATCTAAGGTTCTATGGCCTTTAAGGTAGTAAAGGTGTGATTTTTGAAGTAAAGCTAGGATCTTTAGGAGGTGGGGACCACTTGGAAGGCTTGGAAGCACGATTAGGGTGGTGGTGGTCATGGAGCTTGGTAGTGGAGGATTAAGAGGGAAAAGTGGTAAAGGTGGAGTTTTCAGTGAAAATAAAGGTTTTTGCTAGCGTGCGGTATACGTGGTGGCTTGGTAGGGCCAAGGAGAGGTGCGCATGGCAGGTGGTTGAGGAGAAGAGGGGGCGGTGATGGGGTAGGGAGGTACAACCATTAAAGGAGAGGAGGAAGGAGAATGGTGGATTTTTTGTGGAGAGGATGAAGAAAATGGAAAAAACAAAAATGAAAATATGAAGTGAAATGATTTCTCACATTATGTTAAGGTACTTGAGAGAGTGACAAAAGTACATAAAAGAGAGTTAGTTGTCGAATGGAGAGAAGGCTTTAGAATGAGTACAAATGGGTTGTATTCTTTTTTTATTTAAATTAATTATTACATAAGCATGCATAAGAAAGCACTAACCACCTCTTTGAATTTGAATTAATTAAGCTACATAAAACCTTTAATTTATGTTAACATGTTAAATTAGGATGCCATTAGCAATTTAGAGGACTAAAGTGGGTTTCTAAATAGCTATTAATAAGTATTATTGTCATAACGATTTAAATTTCCAATTTAAAACTAGTGTAAATAATACTAGTATTTTCTATCGATAAAATTTATTGCAAAATTTACAAATAAGTTCATTATCATATAAATTCATTTTAAACCACATTAAACCTATTTTGTCATTATTTCTAAAATTCAATATCGACCAAAACTGATTAATTTAAATCGAATTTAATTGAACAATCGCTACGCAGTTTCAACTAGCACGATCAAACCGTAAATCCAATTGATACAAAATTTGAAATCCCACCATACTTCATTGATACAGATCCAATGAATCTGGTTTCATCGAATTCTGAGATTATGCCAAAAAAAATCTATTTTGGCTATTACAATAATACTAAATTATCGAATTTCCATGTATTCATTTTTAATTCAATATAAAAAATTCACTGGCCTTATTTCAATTTCAGTAATATATAAAACAAAATTAGAATTTATTTTCACTTGTTTTCTGGTCCAAATTCGATATTTAACCATTTAAAATCCACTTAAAATATATTTCAATCCATATTTTAAAGTGACTAAAAATATCGGTTGTTACAATCTCCCTCATTTAAAAAGGTTTCGTCCTCGAAATCGAAGACGGAACTGAAGTTTGTTTACTTAACCAACAAAGCCATTGTTCTAACTATCTTAGCCTGTAATTTTCCCTATTTTCCAAACATAGCTCCATAAGTTATACATAGATCATCAACGAGAAATATCTTTTTCGATTCTCTTCGAATACACAACTTATATCTGAACTAGTATTAATCCCTTAGTACGGACACTGATCAGGCCCTTAATCAGAAAACTCTAACTTCCCTTGCATAGCTTACCACTATGATAGATAACTCAAGCAACTAACCACAAACCCTCATCCAGGTTCATCTTTAAATATCGAATAATTAATCTTTTTCCTGGATCGGTGTAAAACACCTCAAAGTTCTGCATTAAAATAGAATCTATTTGAGTTAACGATCCACATAAGCTAAGGTAGTTATTCCTATGGTTTTTCATTCTTTATTTTATCCATATATTTCGTCTACAACTTAAACATATTTCAAAATTTATCGATTGTCAAAAATCGTCGAGAATTCTGATTTCCTACCTTTACCCAATCTGTTTATAACTTAAGTTTTTCAGCTTTTTACTTTGCTATAAGTTCCCCAGCTCGGGAAATTCTATAATGCCTTAAAATTTTGAAATATTTCGTGATAATGTCCTTCGCGTGGCTCAGTCAGTACAACCTCAAAACGCCTCTATAGGCACTCAGCAATCAAAAAGAAAATTGAAAAGCCATGCGGCTTGCCAACTAGGCTAATAAAATCATCAAACCCAATTAATACAATAAACATAACTTTTAGATGAGCATTCAATTTTATACCTCACCTTAGCTTCCATTCAATAACGTGTTCAATACATATACATCCAATTCCAATTAATTTCCAAATCAATTCAACAATAACATTCAACTTACTAATTATTTCTTAATTAGTTCACTAATTACTACACATCACATCTAGTAATCAATTGTGTCATTAACTTTTCAAATATAACTAACATGTTAATAAAACATAATCCTTTTGTATATAAAATATAAATATTTTTTCTTTAAAAAAATCAAAATCATTTATATATGAAAATCAAAATTACGTCTCTCGTATATAATACTCTCGACTCATTCTAGCTTATTATTATCCTTATCTCTAATGAGTTACTCACCCTAGGATACTACTAATCTTATATGTAACGAGTCTTTACTCCATAGAGCCAAGGTTTTCGCCAAACCAAAGCTCTGATGCTACTTGTGACGACCCGCGGATCACGCCCTTTGAACCGACCATAAACCACAACAAGTCAAGCCCAGAAAGTACAAATCCCTGAATCTCTAAGGGTGAGCTCGAGTTTCAACCCTCAGAAGTTGATACATAGCATCCACCAAGTGTTTCTTCTGTATTGTGACTAAAAGTGAAGCAACTCGAAACTCTTTGAGTAAAAAAACAAAACAGAACATTAGACAAGAACAAGAGCTCACGGTGGAATAGAATAAATAAAATATTCAATATAACTTTATAGAGAAAACTTAATAGCATAAAACCATTTAAATAATAAGAGTAAACATACCATGGATAGTCATACACTCTATCCTTACATATTATAACCACAACATCCAAATATACAAAGTAGAATATCCCTTGCCTTCTGATGAAGAATTTCAGCATCTCTAGAATCGACTGGAAAATCCTCGAATCCTGCCTAAACCTGAAATACACTTGGATCTAATCCAAGTTTTAAACACTGGATTCCGACTTGGGTTAACCAGCTTGAGAACATTATAACAAACCATATACATATCAAACAACCATAAAGGGTTTTTTATCAAAATTCGTGCATGCATTTTAGAAAATGAATCACCATAAGACTCTCATCCCATCACAAAATGTAGGTGCACACCATTAGGAGTAAGCTTTACTGGATGATAGCCAAAAATGCTTTCATACGTAAATCATTTGGAAATTATCATTAATGTCTATCGTTGCAAACCTTTTCAATATAAATTTATAATTCTTAGCAGACGTAGGTACCATATATTACGTTTACATACATAGATCGCAACTAAAACCGTAAAGGATCGTGTTGGAAATTGGAATTCCAACAATGACCAGGCAAAGGATCTTCCTTTCCATTGGTGGGTACACCTCTATAAAGATGTCCCTAGGAGCTAAACTGCCCCTGGGATTTCAAAGCTGGTCCACCCCTTAACTGGTTAGAGTTCGCTAATACCGCACCTAAAGTTAATGTCCCGGTCGTGACTGACCTTTATCCGAGGTGCCTCGATTTATCATCCACAAAAGTAAAATGCCAGGGCTCCATACCAAAACATTACTTTCTATCTAGAAGAAAAATTACGGTAATAACTTTGCCGCATACATCCTGTTTCGGTAATTCCGAGTTGTGAGGCTTCCATTCACGTTTCCACACAAAGCTACGCTATATTAGCCGTGCTTTGATCATTAATAGCTCATCACTTAGCATGCCACATTGTCAATTTACAACATATAATCGGTATTTATTAACATATAACCCTTTGAGTATATATGTCTCAGAGGAGGGTGTTAAGCTAAGAGAATAGATCCTCCGCCACTAGTTTATATATCATCAATAGAAGCCAATTTATTATGTCATAAAGTACAATGTCATACATACATCTATACAAGTCCGCTCTGGGTCTGAACGAAACTGAAGTCACCTTATTCCTCATCCAATAAAGGAGAGAGATCTTTGTAATCTAGAAATTCTCCAAATACGTCCGGACTTGACACCACAATAAACATCTCAGTTCTAGAACAATCCAGTGAAGTGAAAATCAGCAGGCCAATCCTTTCGATGTGAAGATTTTCAGTCTTTAACACCATCTTCTAATATCTTCAATGCTCATCGTATAGTTATTCAGAATGGGTTACACCCGATCTTTCTGACATAGCTACTACATTTTTGAAACCAATATAGATATACAAGGATATCATGAGTCTCCACTTAGGAATATCCTTTTACTCAAATCATTATCTCATTCCCATCATATCCATCCCATAGAGAAAACCCAACAATACTATCATTAGGAAAAAACTATCTTATCTTTTAAACGATCTTTAAACTTTGTTCCCATTATCGTTTGCAAGGGGAAATTCATTCATTAAATCTTTATATTAAAATTTAATAAAGATTTCTCTTCGACTTAACTTGGAAAATCATCTTTTCCTTTAAATGGGTTAAAGAACAAATGTTATTTAAGACATCGTTTATTATAAACCTAAGATCATACATTCATTCTAAATGAAATCTTCATGAAAATCATATCAGCTCATAATCAATATGAATTCCCGTATCGGAATAATACAATAATAGGAAAAATGGCAAAGTCTTTTAGATTACTTAAATAGTAAAGTTCTTCATCCGTAGAGACTCATCTCAGTTATCACCAAATTGATTTTCATTCAATTCTAATTTAATTCATTATTTGGAAACCTAATTTTGTTACATACATTTCAAATCCGAAATATCTTAAAATCCTCATTTTAAACCTTTATATATGTTTGCAAAACATTTTGATAAAATTGGTTACATAAAAACCTTTTTATTTCAACATGTTCCATGAGCCCTTTGTAAACAACATTACTAAAACAACTCATCTTTATGAAATAGCTTTTTATCTTCTCAAAATGTAGTATATTAAAAATTTATAATGATTTATAATAATTTATCCCTATTTATAATAATTTAAAAATAGATTATTTCATAAAAATCCAATTTCGGGTCCCGAACTACACTAGTGTGATTTTTATTCAAATTTGATCTGGACTTATTTCAAGATCTAACTATTGGGTTATAAAACTATCTTTTGCCTTTGAATTTTTTTTCATTTCGAACCAAACGTTTTTCCTTTTGGTAAAATTCATTAGTTGGATCTCTCGGTACTTCAATTTGAAGTCAACAGTCGAAATTTCGCGAACTGTCGCTATATGACTGTTCCTATTCAGACCAAACTTCTACTTATATTTAAAATCAAATCGAATTGCCTTCAAAATAGTTTATTAATTATATAAAACATATATATTAAATTCTGAAAACTATATTCCAACATTTAATTTTAAATTCAAATATCCCATTATTTAAATATTATAATATTATTTAAATATTAAAATAATATTATTTTTTAAACTTTATCTTTTGAAACCCAAAATTTCCTGAAACCTATAAAAAATTAAGATAGTTAAAATATTAAATTGAGTTTTAACACTTATATATATTCAAATCAAACTTCACTTTTTAAAGTTACCATTCATTTTAATTTCAAATTTGTACCTGCTAAAACTTGACTTTTACTTTGTCAAATCAATTTCTTTCTTTTACAAAAGTTTATCATAATGACTTTAATTTCATTTCTATAAAAAGTTGGATATCAAATTCGAACTTTTATTTTTTACTTATTATTTAATTAATAAAATATTCAATTAAATTTCGATTTGGAATAAGACTTAATCAATTTTCATATAATCAAACTTATCGAGGTTTAACACATCATTAACATCCATTAACAATCATTAACAACCATTAACATCCAATTATAACATAATGGCATCATTAAAATAAGTGTTAAGGTCAGTAACACTTAATTACCATAGCATACCATTGTTAACTAAGCGTTAAACATCGTTAACACTTAATTACCATTCAATGGCATTTTATGCCTCAGTAATAAGGTCATTAACACTAAATCATTCAATCATATCACAATAAGTTAACATCATTGTTACTTTTTAACTTTATTAGCCATCACATCACAACAAGTTGTCATCATTATTACTTTTCAACTTTATTACCATGACATCACATCAAGTTACCAATCAATGTCACATCAATATTGATCAATGTCACGTCAATATTAATTAATGTCACTATTCATCCATTTTCCATTTACTTGAAAACTAAGTGAACATTTCAAATTACTTCATTACTAAGAATTGAATATTTTGGACTTTTTTTTTAAATTATCCTAACCAAATTCTTAATCACATAATTACTTTGCAAATCTGTGTGTTATCAAAGTTAACTTGCTAACTTAATTATCATCCAAAAATCATCCATTCATAATAATCACGTTATCATCCAAACTAACTGACCATTTATTTATAGCTTAGCTTCATAACCATTAAGGTATCCACTTTAAGTACTAAACCACTAAGTAATTAATATTCTAACCGAGTTTAATCTAAAATTGTTTAACCACATAACAATTACTACACATAGCTTAATTAGCTACTCTAATTACAATAGTTAACCAAACATAAGCAAAATTCACTCACTATAGGTTTTCCACTTTGTCATTCTTTTAAGGTGGGATTTTTAAGCTACAAGCAACTTCGCACCTTGGTAGCAACTCAAGATTGCAACTTTATGCACTCCCAACTAGCATATATAATACATCTTTAACTTGCATTAGAGGAGGAAAGGTGAGATTCTTAAACAAAAATGATGGGTCTTTGGCCATAAATAGACTCATCCTAGGCAAAGACAATAAGGGAGTGGTGCATCATGGGAAGGAGGTGGTGTTAGGGTCGATGGTGACCCAAGTGGCGGTGTTTTCCTTGGATCTAAGTTTTTATGGCCTTTAAGGTAGTACAATTGTGATTTTTGAAGCAAAGGTTGAAATTTAGGAGGTGGGGGCCACTTGGAAGGCTAAGAGGCCTACCTAGGGTGGTCAAGGGCTGCCATTGTTGTGGTGGTGATCGTGGAGCTTGGTAGTGGAGGTTTAAGAGGGAAAAAGTGGTAAATGTGGAGTTTTCAGTGGAAAGAAAGGGTCTTTGCTAGTGTGGGGTTTACGTGGTGGCTTTGTAAAGCCAAGGAGAGGTGTGTATGGTGGGTGGTTGTGGAGTGGAGGGGGCGGTGGTGGGGTAGGGATGTATGGCCATTAATGGAGAGGAGGAAGGAGAATGGTGGAGTTTTTGTGGAGAGGAAGGAGAAAATGAAAAAGAAAAATGAAAAAGTGAAGCGAATTGAAATTATTTCTCACATTATGCTAAGGTACTTATGTAACAACCTACCTATAATGGGCCTAAATTTTGACCTAGAAAAGGCCAATCAAAACATAGAGCCATTCTAAATGGGTCATTGGTTCCTATAAGGATTACATTTGCATAGAAAACAATAAACATGTACTTCGAAGGGAAATCTCACACAGTAGAAAGAGAAAATATAATATTCAAATAAGATGTACCATTATTTCACAAATCTTTGAAATACACAGTCAAAGTTACATTTATTCAAAAAGTTACATCAAATAGCTCATCCAAAAGAAGTAAGGCAGTAACTGCCAATAATAACGTAATAACTTCATCTTCTCCGTCGTCTTCAATCAGGACTTCATCCGTTGCTTTACCCCATACTGTTTAGATATAAAAGAGAGGGGTCAGAACATAAAGTTTTGTGTGATTGGAATATAGTATTACCTAATGCCCATACCCTATATTCTTAGCAGGTTACATATGTCATGGTATGTCTACGTAGCACACAAGATTTCACACAAACATAAGTATCTAACCAATGGGGTGGATGTCCAAGTCAATCGCCATTTATATTTTTAGGGTGAAGCCCCAATGTGGTGGCATTCTCGGACACTTATGGCCCTATTAAATGTGGATTCTTACTGTCTTTTATAAACCTAAGGCGGACCCCTAGCCCTTTAAGAACCCTGTCCTTGTACGTTAACGTTCTTAAGTCTATTCCCTCATTTGTAATATGAGAAATAATATTGTAAATGTTATACTTAACTGATATTACCTGGTAGGACACCTATGTCACTTAAGACTTCCCTTAGACAGTTGGTGAGGATGCAATGGCCATAATCCTTTAGTTACCAACATGTCCCTAGTTGAGCCCTTAAGAGCTTCTAGAGGAATTCGACATCCCCGTGAACTATCCTACTCCGTTAACCATTTTATGCCTAACCACTTTTAAAGAAGGAGGACCCAAATCCTTACCTTAATGCTAATAAGGGTGGGCCCCATAACTTGGGTTCCTCTCCAAGGAATACACCTTTGGAGGGATCTTAGTCCTAACCACTTAAGACCCGAATTAGATAAAGAGGTGATTCAGCCACATAAGACCTTCTTAAGGTGTAGTAAGCCTATTTATTTTCACACATCAACTTATATATATATAGTTATATATACATACACACACTAAACCTCTCACACTGAACCATATTCCTGTAGATGCTGGATATGTCGGTCGGTTCCGGGCGGCCTTCTACTACAAGCTGGTTTAACCTCATGTCTAGTGTACTAAGTTTATGAGTGGCTAATGGCACCTAGACAACTAACATTAGCTGGGCCTACTTGTGGTTGCTGGATATGTCGGTCGGTTCCGGGCAGGCTTCTACCACAATTTGTAGCTAACCTCGTTTATATGTGTCGTTTATTTATATAATTAAGCCAATATATATATATGCATACATAAGAAAACAAATATATATGTATATTTGTTAATGGGACAATTCAAATTCCAATTTTAACCTAATCGCATTTATTTTGTTAATATAATGGTAATTACATTATTTACGTTTAAATAAAGAATATAATAATAGCTCCTAATTAATGTATCATTCGTATGGACAAGAAATGTTCTAATCGAGATGGTAATTGTCATTTATCGAATTAAGGCATACAAGTTTAGGTCTTTCCATATTTGATGGCTACAACATGGCAAATAACAGTAATGGAAAACATATACATATATAACAACTACAGCATGTGGAAAAAGGTTTCAATATTAAATTAAAAGTAGAGTATTTTATACATTCAATCTATATTTCACCAAATCCACCCTTTTTGTGGTGTTATACACCCAAAACTGTTCGCATTTGACTTGTTCCAATTTATGAATACGTTTACACCTAAATTAGGATCCAAACCCATTTCAATTATGAAATAATTCAAATCCCAACCTATTTAGGCCAAACCAAATGATAATAGCTGTGAATTGTACAAAATATAGATAATAATATAATACTGACGTTTACCTTTAATTCAATACAAAAACCACAATTCTATAAAACCAATATTAAATGACGATTCCTACGTGATTAAAAGTAAAGATTTGGGGATTTTTCATGTTAAATTATCACATAACCAAATCTTCATAGGCATAACAATTCATATAACAAATTGATAATAATATGAATATGCCTTTAAGCAAGACTAGATTCCACTCACTAATCAAGTGGAGATGTGATAGAAATCTCAAGATCTGTGACTGTTTTCAATGTTCAAGCGAGCTCTAATTGATATCATAACAATATAAATATAAGAAACACGCAACTATATTCTTATATATATTGTTTGTGCTAAATTTCAACTTCCTAAACATATATAAATTGAATTAGAGAGATATAGGAATGGAGGTAGAGAAGTAGAAGAACCTTTACCCCTTTTCTCTTTATTTCCAAATGGAATTCAACAACATCGAGGTAGATGTTTAGTCTAATTAATATTTCTAGTGTGGGGTTTGAGGGATTATTTATACCTGCTCGTGTGAGCGAGAGTCGTTGGATTAAGAAGACAAAATCTGGGCCTTTAATATAAGCACAACCGCTTAGAAAACCCCAATAACAAAAGGAAAAATTGGGCCAGCCAATCGACTGGTGATCAACCCCCAAATTCATGTATATAATATTTTCCCAATTATATATATATATGTATATATATTCTGTGTACACTGTCCAAAATCATTTGTTCATAACTTCTTCATACGTTGACCGGTTTCAGCATATTATATATGAAAACGATTCAAAATTTTCGCCACGAATCCAAAAAAAGAATTTCGTAGCCAAATTCCTAAAGTTGCAAAATCTCATTTTCTAGCCATATGATTTAATTGCTAATTTTAATTATTTAATTTATTGTTAATACTTATGAATTTTATAGAGTGTTACATTTTCCTCTCCTTAAAATGGATTTCATCCCGAAATCTACTTAAGGGACAAAAAATACAACTCGTGCAAAACATCCATGTTGTACACTCATGTTATTTATAATTCGTCTATGAAACGACCTGAATTTCCCAGTAAGGAAAGCATGGATTGCTTTGAGAACAACACACATCAGAATACAAACTGAAGAACATTTTATTGCTGATTACAACAATTACATCAGAATAAAAGAATTTAACAGAGTACGAGTACTTATTACAAATATCAGAGTTTTAAATTGCATTTAAATAGCAGCGGAAAATAATACAAATGTACAACTGGAAGAAATACACGGATACAGAGCTTTCCGAATACCGCTTCAGCTATAAACTAGGATCCTGTACATATATCTGCAAAAAGCTACTCGACTGCCCGTGTGGAAAATATGGGCACCCGAGTTTGCCAGTGAAACAAACTACAGGTCAGTCATGGGACTGGTATGAGAAGTCTTAACTTAACTATCTAATAATAAGGCTAATCATAGGACCATGTCGCTAACGCGGAACGGGTTTACTCCATTGGATTGCTAGTGCATAAAATAAAGTAAATCGATAGACAACGCAATGCTTTTTAGAAAAATGAAACCATTATAAGACCCAAGTCCCATCACACAATGCAACGCAAACCGGAGGATAGGGTTTTACCTTATAATGGTCAAAAGATGCTTGATACGATAAAACGGATTTAGTATTAGTGTGTATATATGTGGGTATATATATATTTCAAAAACAGTTTCAATCATAATGTATTAATCATAGACGGCATAGTACCCCATCCTACTATGTCGCCATACTAGTTCTATAATCAAAACCGCAAGGTTGTATTGGAAATTGGATTTACATCATGAGTCCAGGATAGGGGCAAGCTCCTCTCTGATTCGAGACACTCTAGCAAATGTCTCAGGATCCCCCGCAGTGAACTGTTGGATCTTCACGATTGGTCCCCGCCTATCGGCAGTGGATTGGTTATGCCTGAACACACGTTTCCCGGTTCCTTTGAACCTATAGTATGACCACTAACGGCCTATAAAAATCCGAGGCGCCTCAAAATCCATCATCCACATAAGTGAAATGTCAGCCAGTTTAAGCACCGACACCACTGCTAGCTAGAAAGAAACGTGTGTACTCCCTGCAGTCCTAATCCCGTTTTTGACTCATACTGGGGTGTGAGGCTCGCGAAGTCACAATATACACAAAGCTATGCCGTAATAGGCTGTACTTTGATCATCCCACAAGGCCCTGCTTTTCAACAAAAGCCTTGATCAATTGCATCTTGGCGTGCCACATTGACAATTCACGCCATGCGATCAATCAATGTTAATATATACCAGGATGTTAAGTAGAGAATAAATCCTCCACCACCAAACAGACATGCATAAACAGAAATTGATTTAATTCACATGGAACGAAATCCAATGTCAGACACGCATCCATTTACTAGCTTATGCTCTGGGTCTGAGCAAAAACCAAATCCAAACAATCAACAATAGTCCAGATGGCCACCACTGAAGCCCCTTCAAGGTAGTTACTTGTAACACCCCGAATTTTAGTTAATACTAAAATTCACTAATTACAGGATAAATAATCTCAGATGTGGGAATTGGGGTAACGGGCTGCGTTATTGCGTTCGTCTCGGAAAAATACGCGAAAAAGAGTCCGAGTTTTCGAAAATCGGAGTCCGTATGGCCCGGTTATGGCCCGATGAAGTTTGCAGAAAATTCAAAACTAAAACAGATTTAAAAATTTAAAAATTCAGATTTGGAATGGGCCAGGCGGGGTCAGGCGGGAAGCTTCCCGCCCAACCCATGTCGACAGGCCTGTCGACAGGGGTGTCGACATGCCTGTCGACTTGCCTGTCGACAGGGTGGCACCGTTCAGTGAACCTGGGTGCACCAGGTTGGGTTCTAGGCTGGCTTGGAGGGCTGGTTCTAGAGATTTCCTAAATCTAAGGGTCCTAAATTAATCTAGGGTTAATCTAAGGGCCTAAAACACTCTCTTAATCTATAAATACACCCTAAACCCCCCCTTAATCCTTACCAAAAATAGGAATGATGGCCTCATGCCGCCAAATTAAATCCTAAGAGGAGCCTCCACTAATCTAAGAAGGAAGTTTCAAGCTAATCCCTCTCAAATCATTCTCTAATCATCATTATCTTCATAGTTAGCAACTAATTCTACTTCATAAGGTTGCTAATCTTGAGTTTGGTGAGTTTCTATCACTTTAACATCAATTGTTAAAGTAAGTAGATTGGGTGTAATGAGACTTATGGTCTTGAATGCGGATTAGTGAGTTTGAATCATGTATAATGATATATTACTCTATGTTGTTCTATGTTTATGCATATTGGATAAGTTGGTTTATGCATGCTTAATAAGTTGATTTATGCATGTTTAACAAGTTGATATATGCATGTTTAATAAGAGGATTTATGCATATTTAATAAGTGGAATTATGCATGTTTAGCATAGTGAGTTATGCAAGTTGAAAGTGATATGCAAGTCATGTATATGTTTAAATGCAAGATTTATGTGATATGCAAGTTATGCATGCTTATGCGAGTATATGAATGCTTTTGCAAGATATGTATATGCTTAAATGACATGATATGCAAGTTATGCAAGTATGTGAATGCTTATGCAAGTATGTGGATGCTTAGGCAAGTATGTGAATGCTTATGCAAGTTATGTGTATGCTTAAATGCATGTTTAACATGTTATGCAAGTTATGAGAATGCCTATATGCAAGTTCAACATGTTATGCAAGATATGTGTATGATAATATGCAAGCTCATATGCAACATGTTATGCAAATCATGTGTATGATAATATGCAAGTTTGGGTTATATGTAGTTGGGTTAATATATGCTCATATATGCAAGTTGACATCCCCTTAACCCATGACAAAGTTGTATGTTAAACCCATGATATTTGTGATGATCTTCCCCTTATTATGTCATGTAACGAGAACGATCTACGTGGGGAACGATGGGGTTGGTAAATATGTTAATAAATGAATGTTTGGGTATGATTAAGCATACCATAAAAATAAATTACCATAAGTGGGAATTTACCTATTGAGTTAGGTCTACCCCATGGGAATTTACCTATTGAGTTAGGTCTACCCATGTTATGGAAAACTTGATATTAATTAGGGATAATTAATATGGGGGTGATTAATTAGGTGTAATTAATCGACTATGACACGAGGTTGGACTCATTTGTAGTGTAAAACTGCCCGGACCCGACCGGCTTAACCAGTTGCTACAAATGTCAGCCCAATGTGAGAGGTCTTAGCCATAAATTAAATACGTGATTAAGGTAAAGACACGAGGTTAGACTCTGTTATGACGTAAGACTGCCCGGATTCTACCGGCTTAACCAGGCGGTCATAACAGCCAGTCTAATGTGGGAGGTCTTTATGGGAGATCACGGTCTTAATTAATTAAGAAACACTTAACCATAGTAGCATGTAGTGGGACATGAGGGGTTAAGTGGGTGCCTTGGGTGGCATGAGGAAATTTTGTGGGTGCCTTGGGTGGCATGTGGAATCTAGTGGGTTGCCTTGGGTGGCAATAGAAAATACGATTAGAATACTTAACCAAGTGGAAACATGTAATTAAACATGATTAAAGGGTTAAGTGGGATACACTAGATATTTGACAAGCTTAAGTGGGTAGCTTGTGGGGGCCCATTTCAACCAATATCCCAAACGTATCTTTGTGGGCTCGACCCATGTCGAGTGACGGGACACGCATATTGGACTTGATTATAAGAGGCCAAAACGGGTTAGCGGTGGCAACGCAAGTCCAACGGGTTTCATATGCGTGTGTGGGCCCGGGCTGGTAGATAAGCCGTTGTTGCATCGTGTAGATATAAAGCCGTGCACCGTTAGTATTGGGTAGCCACTTTAGGGGAGTGATACACCCCACTGTGGGACCAGCACGGGTATCTACGGTAGGGAGCCGATCGCTTGGGGAGTAGTGGGTACACCTAATGAAGATAGGGGCAGACGGCACCTATGTAGGGGTACACGAAACTACTGGGTAAGAATTACTGGGTACACCTAGTGGAGATAGGGGCAGACGGCACCTATGTAGTGGGCTAGGGGTACATGAAACTACTGGGGAAATTTTCTAAGTCCTTGGAAGGGATCAACCTTTAAGTAGGAATGACTGGTGTGGTGCAGTTAGTAATTATCCTTGGGTTGGTAGATGCGTCCTGACGGTTATCTTAGTTTATCCTAAGTCTGCCAAGCTGCTTAGTGTAGCCATTCATCCCCAGATATTACCGTAGGTCAAGTTTATGTCTTCTCTGGTTACTTTAATGATTGTATTGTTAAAGTTATAGGACTCACTCAGACTTATGTCTGACCCCGTTGTTTTTATCTTTTTCCCAACCCTCAGGTCCTACGGTGGATCCTAGCGGTAGTAGAGCTTGATCGGATTGCTGTTCCAGTCTTTAGGAGCTTGGGTAGATGTAAAGCTCCAGTTATCCAGTTATCTTTTCTTTTGTTATGGCTATTGTATGAGAGAGTGGGATTATGTACTCCTTTATTTTGATGGATATTGTACTTGACTTTTATCATGGTTTTATGATGTAACCAGACATGTTTATTTCCGCTGTTGTGAGATGATATTTTTAAATTTCAAGTACTAATTATATCTGTCTTGTTGTAATTTTTCTGTTCTATATTCACTAAAATACTCCACCGATGCTATGGCATTCCCTTAGTGAGTGACCGTAGCGGGCGTGGGGTGTTACATTACTCCCATCAAAGGTCTCAGTAGCAACACATCCGTTGAATGTGAAGATTGTCATTCTTCAACCACCGTCTTCATCTTCGACTCTTCATCTTCGTAGTAATTATTCGGAATGGGTTAAACCCGGTCTTCACGAATAACTCACGTACATTTTTATAATTAAAAATCAAGTACTAAAAAAACACATCCAATGCCTCATTCCAATTCAGAATATTCTTCTAATAAAATATTTGCATTATTTTATCAAAGATAAACGCTTTAAATTATTCTTAAATCTTTCTTTTAAAGATTTATTAAGAACCCAACTTGGTTTTAATTATCACAAATTATTATTCAATGATTAATTAATTTTAAGGAATTAATCTTATCTTTAATAGGGTTAAAGAACTAATGTCATTTTAAAACACCGTTCACGATAAACCGAAAATCATCTTCCATAAAATATGGAATCTTCCCAGAAATCAAATGAATATATAATCGTTATAAATTTCTGTATCCGACCAATAATATAAATGGAATAACGGCAAAGCCTTTTAAATTCCATATGTAGTATCGATCTTCTTTTACAGAAGCTTATCTCGGTTATTATTAATTCAAATTCTATTCAATTCCAATCTAATATATTAAATTGAAAACTTTACTTTTGGAAAATTCCCATTTAAATCTTAAGAAAAGATTTATAAATTCCAAATCATATTTTTACTGTCAGTTGGGTTAAAGAACACGTGTCACTTAAAAACATGGTTCACAATAAACCCAACTCACATTTCGTCTTATTTCAATTACTAAGTATAACTGAAAACTTTTAATAATCTTAAATTAAAGATTATTCCTTTCATATGGGGTTTAAGAACAGTGTTATTTAAGACACTATTCACGACAAATCCAAACTCCAATTTATTTAATTAAATTTCAGTTAAATATTAACAAATTGGAAAACTTCATTAAATCTAAATTTAATGATTTATTCTAGTTAATAACTAGTATTTTTCAATAAAAATACATTTTTCTAAAATATATTCTTTTCTAAAATATTCTTTTTCTAGAGTATCCTTTATTGGAATGTGACTCAATCAACAACCATATATTGCACGAAACCAATAATTATGATAAATAATTATCAAACATCCAATTAATCAGCCAGAGTGAATCCTACACTAAATGTTGGGACTAGTGTAGATCAAATATCATCCCAACACCCGTGTGGGGTTTCATCCAGCAATCAGATAATAAATTATTTGTGCACTTGGGCGATGTGTAAAAGTAATCGTCCTAATCACATAAACAAGTCGGATGACTTGTAAATGGAAGTGTAATATTCAATGTGAGTATACTTACATTATATTTAACACATCAAAATACAACATCACAGGCAAATATTTCAATTCTCTTTATTATGAACAAATGACAATAAAAATCTTAACTTCCATTTATTTACCAAAATGCATATTTTTGGTCTCATTCATTTTAATGACAAAATGAATATTTTGCTTCATTCTTTTTAATGTATAAAAATATACATTTCTAACTTACTCCTTTTTAATGTATAAAAATATACATTTTTAACTTACTCCTTTTTAATGTATTAAAATATACATTTTTAACTTACTCCTTTTTAATGTATAAAAATATACATTTTTAACTTACTCCTTTTTAATGTATAAAAATATACATTTTTAACTTACTCCTTTTTAACGTATAAAAATAAACATTTTTAACTTACTCCTTTTTAATGTATAAAAATATACATTTTTAACTTACTCCTTTTTAATGTATATTTTTATACATTTTTAATTTAACACAAAAGTAACAAATTTAAATCCAATAAACATTTTATCACCAAATGTTATTTTATGTCTAGTGTAACATTTCATAACAAAAATGTTATTTTGTTCTTTATAATCTAATTAGCAAAAATGTTAATCTTGTTCTTATTCACAAGAAAATGTAACTTTTGTCATTTTATTACATTAAAAAAAATGTAACTTTTGTTCTTTATTAATAAAAAATGTAACTTTTGTTTCAATTATATTCTTTAACAAAAGAATGTGAATTTTTGTTTAAATTTTATTCTTTAACAAAAATGTTAATTTAATCAAATCCTTTTGATGTTAACAAAAATGTTAATTCTTGTACAATTCTTTTAATGTTAACAAAAGTGAAAATCTTGTTTAGTTCTTTCATTGTAAACAAAATATGATTTTTGTTCAAATCCTTCTTATGTAATCAAACTATGATTTTGTTCAAATCCCTCTTATGTAATCAAAATATGATTTGGTTCAAATCTCTCTTATGTAACCAAAATATGATTTTGTTCAAATCTCTTGTGAATTCTAATATTATACAAAATAACATTTTATATGTAAACATTTCTGTGAATTTTGATATCATATAAAATAATGTTATATGCGTAAACGTGCCTGTGAATTTTGCCGCTACTACTTTATATTGACAAAAAAATTGAATTGTCGCTACTTCTTTTATATTGACAAAAATATGAATTTGTCGCTACTTCTTTTATATTTACAAAAATATGAATTTGTCGCTACTTCTTTTATATTGACAAAAATATGAATTTGTCACTACTTCTTTTATATTGACAATAATATATTTTTAACTCGATAGTCATGTTTTGACAAAATCTATGTTTTAAATTCAATAATCATGTAACGATAAAAATGTTATCTTCAATTCAATAAACAGATTTTAACACAAGTGTTATTTTTATTTTGTCATTCATTTTATCAAACCAAACAGGGTCACCTTTATAAAATAAAAATATGATTTTTTTAGTTTATACATAAATTTTGACAAACGTGAATATAATATATTTTATATATAATGGTTCTATTGTATACACTAAATCCTAACAAACATGAATACACCATCACAATCAATTGTTCATCACAATCACAGCACAATAAACATTAAAATAAATATATACAACATCACATGAACTTCATACTGAATTAATATGGACTTCACAATAAAATAAATAATTGGTTTATTTAATTTAAAACTAGAAATCTCACCAAACCGTTTAGATCTGAAATTTCAAAGTGCTCTGTTCAAGCTCTGGTCAACTTCATGTTGTAGAGTTTCCTGATACGAGTCCAAGGCAACGAAAATCGTTTGATTTCGTTTAGATCTGAATAAGATATGACACTTTAAAGTTCAGTCACTTAATTTAATTAACTAATTAAAATAACTAATCTAATCCACCTTTTAATTAACCAACCCCCATTATTTCATTTCTGTTTCTAGAGAAACCCATTTGTTCGATCCCCTTCTTCCCACAGTCGCACGCACGCCGGAGCTCTGGCCAACGATCCGAGGCCACCATAACGTCGCCCTCCGTCTCCTCTGTCGCTGCCTGGAGAGCGACCCATCTCCAACGCCCGTTCCCATCAGAAATCGCCCCCAAGCCGGCGATGTTTGCACTCCGGTATCTCGAGAACCGCATAACGGTTTCCCATCAAAACCGTATGAATTTGTAGATCAAAAAGGATGCTTCGATTTGTCTTCGGTTGAATGTTTTAATTTGGTTTAGATTGTGAGATTTTAACGACTAAGATTGGGATGAAATCGGCCATTCTAATAACCCCCGTCCCGGACACAATGGAATATGTTTCGTAACATAGTTCGGCCGTTACGATATGTTTTTCTTTAAATTAAATTATAAATCATTTAATTATTAAATTCAAACGTACATTTAAAATCACCGGGGCCACATACAGACTGTAAAAATTACAGAAAAATTATTCCTAGTTATTTTTTGACGATACAGTTCTAATAAGACTAATTTCGTCGAATTCTGAGACTGTTTGAAAAATGGCCTTTTTCAAGTCGATTAAATTTGACCAAAACTGACAAAACACGTTTTCCTTTGCCATGCTCACATATTAATTCGAAAAATTATGAAAATTGAAACTTAGAAATAATTTGACGTTCCGGTTCCAACAAAAGAGGTTTCGTCGAAAACCGAGGTCGTTTGAAAAATGGTTATTTTTAAGGCCAATATATTATATTAAAATATATATAAATTCAATAGCGACTTTTCTAAATTTTAAACTGGCATAACTTTTGATTTATAAAACGAAATTTCAATTTTTCAGATTCGTCAGAAAGATATGATCAAACAGATTTAAATATTTCTTGTTTCGTTCAATTCTGACTTAAAATGAATCCTGTATACTCAGTCAAAGTTCAAATTCAAAATTTCAAACTGCAGCGCTGTTTTAAACTCCTTTTATAAATAAATTAAATTTATTCGTTTTAAAATAAATTTTTAGTCATTTCTATTTAAAATAAATTATTTTAAACATTAAAATTTCTAAAATAAAAATTTTAAATTGGCCCCAAAATTCCTGGTCGTTATAATCGTCCCCACTTAAAATCTTTTCGTCCTCGAAAAGGAATGAAGCTAAAAGTTGTTTAATTTAACCAACTCAACTTTATTGGTTTTCATAATTTTGTTAGTTAAATTAATTATCATTTCTATACTTTATTTGTTAAACTAATAATCAAACATCACAACCAGCAATCCATTGGGTGATTAACCTTTCAAATATATATAACTTTTATATATAATCAAAAATCATACTTTTATTGCAAATCACAGCAATGTATTCAAACTAAGTATTGGTTCTCATACCAGTCAATGGAAATATATAAAAATCCCACTTTCGATACCCGAACATAAATACTGATGATGGTGCACCGATCACCAGAATCATCTCCGGGCGACTAGAGTGTGATTCTATATCTATCTAGTATATTAAAACTTCGAATATCCGTTAATTACTAGTATATTCAAAATCTTTATATACTCGATTGTCCATATTAAAATATTATAAAATCAAATACGTATACTAAGATAAAATTTTCAAAACTAAATTTGTTTTTATTTATTTTAAAGAAAATAATACTCTTCGCACTCGTTCTAGGATACTACCGACCCCATCTCTAACGAGTTATTCTCATTGGATATAAATAATCCAATCTCTGATGAATTCTTTCGTTCGGTTCTAATGTGTCTTTTTCTCGAGCTCTGTAAACCAAAGCTCTGATACCACATGTAAAACGACCCGAACTTCCCAGTAAGGAAAGCATGGATTGCTTTGAGAACAACACACATCAGAACACAAACTGAAGAACATTTTATTGCTAATTACAACAATTACATCAGAGTACAAGAATGTAACAGAGTATGAATACTTAATACAAAAATAGAAATACAATAATATCAGAGTTTTAAATTACATTTAAATAGCAGCGGAAAATAATACAAATATACAACTGGAAGAAATACACGGATACAGAGCTTTACGAATACCGCTTCAGCTGTAAACCAGGATCCTGTACATATATCTGCAAAAAGCTACTCGACTGCCCGTGTGGAAAATATGGGCACCCGAGTTTGCCAGTGAAACAAACTACAGGTCAGTCATGGGACTGGTATGAGAAGTCTTATGTAACGACCCAGATTTTTGAACAGTTTATTTTAAATATTTAGTATGGTTTTAAATATTGATTCGAATATAAATGGATTTTTATTATGGAATTTATCGGGTTAATAATCGAGATACGATTTAATATCGAATATATTGAATTGCCGTAATACTAGAACGATAAATAATTTGACGTTGAGTTAAAACCAAATTGAAACCAATTCAGTCGATTATATTGGAACGATAACAATAATTTATTATCGACAAATTTAATTGTTAAAATCGATTTATATTTTAATTGTCGGTTTAAACTAATATCTTTTGTATACAATCGAATTGGGTCACAGAACCAGTCCAGTGTGTTATAATGGCTGTATAACTCTAATAATACCGGTCGTTGCGTTTAAATCAGAGTTCGTAATCAACAAAATAATTTAAATTAAAATCAAATAAAATAATCAATTGATAAATATACATATATTACGTATATGATGTTGGTACTTAAGCCAACAACAAGCCGACTGATTTCTTGTTTGCGCAAACATGTTTCTTCTCGAGCAGAAGAATATGTCTCCTCATTTTGACATCTTAGAAAGCAGGAAATTAATGTTGTGGTACCCTTTGTCTACTGCCGCGTTTATATAAACAAACAGAGCCTTTGTTTCTCACCATATTTCTGAAAACCGAAACCAATCTCCAGTATTCCCCTTTTCATTCCTTTTCTCCAATCCAACAGAATCCGATTCCTCATATCACAAAAAAAAAAAAAAAAAAAGAGAATTTCGAATCTAAATTAGGAGCCTCATTTAGAAATCATGAGTTGCGATTTAGGTATTCACGACCACGATTTTACCAAGACCGACATCTCCTGAAGCAATCGAAAACTAAGGAGGCGCTCGCGAGTTATGAGGGGATGTGGTGGTTGTTGGCTATAGTTGAGCGGAGTTTGCAGAGGGTTTTCGACTGTGTTGAGGGGTGCGAGAGTGGAGTAAGCCATGGGGTTCCGCAGTGGAGTAGTTAGGGGGTCGCGATGCTTCGTGAATCGCGAAGTGCGATGGGATTCAGTCCATTTAAATTTGGGGAAGACGGTCTTGGATTTTTGAGGATGGAGTCGTATTGCTGGTGGTGAGTCACTTTGGGGCAGTGCAGAGTCAAATCTGGAGTTCAAAACTGTGAGGACCGAGCTGCACAAAGTCGGAAGGGAAGAAGAGGAGAACTGTTGCGGTAGTAAAGGGGAATTGTGTCTGTGATGGGATGCTGGTTCAAAGGAGTTACTGGTTAGAAGCATGGAATAACACCGACTGGAAATGGATATTGCAAGCGGTGTTGAGGTCAGTCTGGTGATGAGGCAGCAACAAGTTTTGAGGGAAATAAGGAGAAAGGAGTTTGCCTGCAAAGTGTTTGGGAAAATGTCTGAATGGATGATTGCTGTTTTGAGGCTGAGTTCAATCCATTTGGAGCTGTGGGGGTTTTACAGAGATGGATTAATGATGTAATAGCAGTTCAGGAGATGACAAGATTGAAGTTTGCATTTTGAAGAAGAGGACATGCAAATATAAACTAAGGTAAATTAATTCGTTCATTTAATTTCTACTTAACAAATTAATGACCAATTAAAATTAAATCAAGTTGATAATTGTGTATACTTATCTTGTAAGGTATTTATTAACTAAACTACTAAAGAATGGTTAGATTGGTAAGGTAATTAGCGGTGATAATTGTCATGAAGTAATTTAAATTTATATAATCATGTTCAGTAAATTAGTTAATTAAAAGAAATATGTTCATAAAAATCAGATGAGAACGTCGTAAACCCCGTTGGGTTCATAACTGCAAAATTCACAAGCTGGAGTTGATTTGGATTGTTCCGAAGATAGATGGAATTTACAAATCAAGCATCTTCGATTTTTCCGTCAGATAAAACACAAAGTGAGTAAATCTCACTCACCTTTTATTTTTAATTATTTTTATTTCGTTAAAAATAATTGTTTGTTGCTTGTGTGAATATTTTCTGGATGTTTTATATATATTAGTTATTAGGCTATATATATATATATATTGGGTTGATTGATTGGTTGGATTCCCGCAGTCTCATTAGCGGATGCCCGCAGTTTCATAGCGGATGATTACCCTATACGCCCCACGCTATGATTAGTGGATGACCTTCTATACCGCGATATTCTGCCACGAAGCAGAATGGGTATTATTTATGTGCTAACATCTGTGGATGCAGGAAAAACAGGTTGGAGGAATCCAACTGGATTCCTCAAAAATATATTGTTGTTTGTTGTTTGTTTGATTTCATATATATTCATATATGATGTGTTAAAAACCAAATGATTGAAAATTGGGTGATTTGATTGTTTTAAATATCACTGGGCCAATTAAAAGGATATTTGAGATTTTAAAAGGGAAAATTCTATTTTTAAATAGAATTTGAATTTTTAATGGAAATAAAAAAATATAAACTTGGTTTTGAAAAATAAAACAAGTAGTTTCTTTATAAACGAAGTTTATAAATAGTTCTTTTATAACGAAGTTATAAATGAAGTGAAAAGAATTATCATTTGATAATTCAGAAATAGAAATACAAGTGTGAAATTGGAATTTGAAATGAAATTTCAAATAGGATGTGAAATGAAGTTTTCAAATATATAACTCAAATGAAATTTGAGTATAACATTTGAAAAGTAGAATTAGAAAAGGCGTTTAAATGTTTGAATTTTAAAAGGAGATTGAATATTAGAAATTCAAATAGAAGTTCAAATAGAATTTGAATAGACGAAATTAGAATGAAAAATAGAATTTGAATTCAAAGAATTAAAATAAAATTTGAATTCAAAGGAATTCGAATAAAGAAATTCAAATAGAGATTTGAATGTAGAATTTCAAGATAGAATTTGAAATATAGAATTTCAAAGAAAAATTGAATAAAATTTGAAATATAGTATTTCAAAGAAGAATTCAAATGTGAAATTTGAATAGAGCTTTGAATGGAATTTAAATATGAAATTTGAATAGAGATTTGAAATAGAAATTCGAGTATTGAATTTGAACATGGAATTGAATACCGAAATTCAAATAGAAATTTGAATATGAGATTTCAAAATAGAATTTGAAATAAACTTTGGAAATAGGATTTTCAAAGTAGAAATGGGTAATAGAATTTCAAATAGGGTTTCAAAATAGGAAATCCAAATGGTTTTGAAATGGAATTTGAATTTAAGAGAATTCAAATGAATTCAAGTCTAGAATTTGAATATAGGAAATTCAAATGGAAATTTAAGTATTGAATTTGAATATCAAATAGAAAAGGAATTGGAATTTGAAATATAGAATTCAAAAGTGAGATTGGAATTTGAATCAAGGAATTCAAATAGAGCTAAATAGAGTTGAATTCATTTTGAAGAAGTTTAAAGGGTTTTATATATATAAATATAATTAAAACGAACTCGCCGCAGCACTGCAGTTCGTAAAATAGCGATTCGAACTTCAATCGAGTATACAGGACTCAATTGAAGTCGAAATTCTTCGAAACAAGAAACGTCAGGACCGATTCGATAATAGTTTTCTAATAAAAGAGAAAAATCTGAATTTCGTCGTATAGATTTTGAGTTATGTCAAAATCAAATTTTCAGAAATGCAGCGCCATCAACCATTATAAACCATAATGGATTTTTATATATAAATATTGGGATTTTTAAGCAAATAAAAATCCGGATTTCCATTTAAAAATCTAGACTCGAGTTAGAAAATAAATGTGGACTCAAGTGAAGTAAAGAAGATGATTTTTGAAACAATAACCCTATTTTTGATTATTGAATAGAATTAACTAAATCAAAGGAGAATTAGTTAATCGAGTTTGAACTAAAATCGAACTTTGTAAAGTGAAATTTGGGATTGTAAATATATATTCGAAATCGAATATAGAACGAAAATTGGAATTTGAATTCAATTGATTGATAAGTAAGTGGAAATATATTTGAAACGTGTTATATTCAAATATACAAGCGAGATAGGCAGAGAGTTAGTTAAAGAATTACTTTAACGAATTGAGTCAAACGAGTGTATGAAGTTGAAATAAATTGGACAGGTATAGACATACATGAGACAGGTATGGGACAAGGATAATGCAGGTATATAAATAATGTGCTCGACAAAAGGTACATGTTTAAATTCATATATGAGATTTATGCGCCGTATCGGCAAGCCGCTTGGCTTTTTCTTTTTCTTTTTGAAATGAGAAGATACCGGGAAGCTATTTGAAATTTCCCGATGCTCCCGATACAGGGGAGGTTATGGCGAATTTTTCCGGAAATTTAAGGAGATAGAATATTTTTAAGGAATTTGAAAATTAGAAATCTATATATCGATATATATAGAATTCGATAAGGAAATGAAATCAAAAATAGCGTAAAGGGCCAATATGGTTATTGGAGTATTGGGATAACAAATATTGATAGAGAATATAGAAGAGATTTAATTAATGAAATATTAATTAAAGAGCCCAGTGATTTGTTTGATATGTTGATTGAACACTTGTTTTTATTCAATAGTTAAATCACAGACTATCGAAGTTTTTGACCATCGTTGTCAATATGGAGAGACCGGTTGGATTATTATCCGAAGAACCACTCCGTATTGGCATAAGCGTTGCGAACCAAGTATGCTGAATATATTGAAGACGGAGTGAAGTGCAAGGGCTTTTCTATTTATAGAAAGGGTGCCTTCGGTTTCGTTCAATCCCAGAACGAACGTAAATGGACGAATGTCTGACAGAGTATTTCCAATGATCAAATGGGTTGGTCTGTATGAATATATATGGTTGCAACGGATTTATCCCTTAGCATAATATCCAGAATATTTGTGCGAATCAATTAGTGATTAACGGATCTGATGATGTGGCATTCAAAGTGATTGTGCTATCAAGGAATGGTAAGTAATCGTAGCCTCAGGCCTCAACAACCGGGAAAGGACAAAAATCGGGCAGGCAGCATGGCTATGTGGGTCGCACCCATTAGGGTGTATAATCACCTATCTAGAGAGATTCTTTTTGTTTCTAAATCTATCGATTCTGCCCATTCGGGAAACGGTGGTTTGAGTCCAACCGTTGGTGATATACATTCGATACACTCAAGCGAAATGAGTGGTCGGTCATGTGTGGGCCGGGTTGCAAGATGTTCTTGTTGAACCCAGTGTATTCCTCTCTAGAGATACACAGTCGGAAGGTGGTTCCATACCTTGTCATGTCGGAAATCCAATCTCCAATAAGCGCCATGCGGTTTTTGATTTTATACTATATATGTGGAGCGTGAGATGCAAGCGTTCTGCTATTTGGTTATTTACTTGATGTAGACATTATTATAATATCATTGGATTTGATATCAAAGTGTTTTGGGTTATAGTAAGGTAAAAACCGTCCGTGTTTATGTGTGGGCTGGTCTTACTATTATCTTTCTTTTGAAAGGATTTTAAAAGTTAAACCAATGATTGGAGTTTACTCACACCAGTCCCATGACTGACCCAGAGTTTATTTTGTTTTGTTTTCCCTAAACTCTTGGGTGCCCAAATTTGTACGGGCAGTCGAGTGTTTCAGGCTTTTACAGATACACTTGGAGGAGCTTGAAGCAGGAGGCTTCAACGTTAGTTATTTAGAGTTACTTCCGCTGGATCAAATGTTATGTGTACTCTGATGATGGTATGTATATATGTACAAAACAGGATTGTATTTCAAAGCTTATGTTATATAATATATTTTATTCGTTCCGCTGTGAGTTGTGATCTTCATTTTTCTTCTATTCTAAGTTTTCTATCTTATCTATTCTCACCCTCTATCTTCTTTCTAATAATGAGTCGTATTTCTGTGTTATTTGAGTTGGACGTGTGGTGTTTTTAGTCAACTCAGATAGCTCGGATTTGCGGGTCTTTACAGGTGGTATCATAGCTTAGGTTGAGCGAACACCTAGGCTTTGTGGAGTTGTGCTCATTAGAGATAGGGTCAGTAGTACCCTAGAATGAGTTGAGCGTATATATACGAGAGAGCGTATTTGTTAGTTGATATAAAAATTGTTTTATATTGTGTTGGCTAGTCTGTTGAGTGGTTTATGAATTCCGGTCGAATCGTGGGACGCCACGAAGTCGATAGGGATTTCTAAACACTTGAACAGAGAAATTCGACACAGTATTGTTTAAAGTGGGTAAATGAAATAATTTTACCCAAATTTCTATTTTTGATACAGAAAGAATAATTTTTGAAATTATTATTATTATATGGATGTGTTGATTGTTAAGATTATAATCAAACAAGATTATAAAATTAAAATGGTTATTTATAACCAAATAGAATTTGTATAGAAATTAAATATACAAATGAGATGAATTAGAATTAAATTCAAACCAGAATTAAGAATTCAAAATCCTGGGAAGTTGAAAAATATTTTTCAAAGTATATTAAAATAATATAGATTTGTTTTAAGGGATTTGAAAGAAAATCATGGATTTTGACATAATAAGGCACTAAACTCACTTCAGTGGCTGGGAAATAATTCTGATAATGATTGCAACATCATCAGTGTTCATTTCCGAGTTTCTAAGTGATGAATTGCTACCTTAGAAAGTTTTGATGGAAATTTGTTTTGGAAGAAACAAGTAGATTTAAATTTCAAATGTTTTGAATTGAGTTGAAAATAAATATAAGTATACATTTATGTATTTCAAAGGATTTGAAATAAAAATCCTGGGATTTGGATTCTGGAATTGGAATTTAACTTAAGCTGGTTAAATGGATTGAAGTGAATCAATCGACTAGAATCAATTTGGATTGGTTTAATAGAACATAGATTGGACATAAATGGATTGATCGTTGATCATTCGAATTAAGTGAAGGAAGACCAAAGGTTTTGGTGGAATTAAAATTTGTTGAAATATGAAGAGGTGAGTTTCAACATAAAGGAATGGATTTGTACCCTTTTTCCTACCTTAGCAATTTCGAGGACGAAATTATTTTAAGGGGGGAAGAATGTAACGACCCAGATTTTTGAACAGTTTATTTTAAATATTTAGTATGGTTTTAAATATTGATTCGAATATAAATGGATTTTTATTATGGAATTTATCGGGTTAATAATCGAGATACGATTTAATATCGAATATATTGAATTGCCGTAATACTAGAACGATAAATAATTTGACGTTGAGTTAAAACCAAATTGAAACCAATTCAGTCGATTATATTGGAACGATAACAATAATTTATTATCGACAAATTTAATTGTTAAAATCGATTTATATTTTAATTGTCGGTTTAAACTAATATCTTTTGTATACAATCGAATTGGGTCACAGAACCAGTCCAGTGTGTTATAATGGCTGTATAACTCTAATAATACCGGTCGTTGCGTTTAAATCAGAGTTCGTAATCAACAAAATAATTTAAATTAAAATCAAATAAAATAATCAATTGATAAATATACATATATTACGTATATGATGTTGGTACTTAAGCCAACAACAAGCCGACTGATTTCTTGTTTGCGCAAACATGTTTCTTCTCGAGCAGAAGAATATGTCTCCTCATTTTGACATCTTAGAAAGCAGGAAATTAATGTTGTGGTACCCTTTGTCTACTGCCGCGTTTATATAAACAAACAGAGCCTTTGTTTCTCACCATATTTCTGAAAACCGAAACCAATCTCCAGTATTCCCCTTTTCATTCCTTTTCTCCAATCCAACAGAATCCGATTCCTCATATCACAAAAAAAAAAAAAAAAAAAGAGAATTTCGAATCTAAATTAGGAGCCTCATTTAGAAATCATGAGTTGCGATTTAGGTATTCACGACCACGATTTTACCAAGACCGACATCTCCTGAAGCAATCGAAAACTAAGGAGGCGCTCGCGAGTTATGAGGGGATGTGGTGGTTGTTGGCTATAGTTGAGCGGAGTTTGCAGAGGGTTTTCGACTGTGTTGAGGGGTGCGAGAGTGGAGTAAGCCATGGGGTTCCGCAGTGGAGTAGTTAGGGGGTCGCGATGCTTCGTGAATCGCGAAGTGCGATGGGATTCAGTCCATTTAAATTTGGGGAAGACGGTCTTGGATTTTTGAGGATGGAGTCGTATTGCTGGTGGTGAGTCACTTTGGGGCAGTGCAGAGTCAAATCTGGAGTTCAAAACTGTGAGGACCGAGCTGCACAAAGTCGGAAGGGAAGAAGAGGAGAACTGTTGCGGTAGTAAAGGGGAATTGTGTCTGTGATGGGATGCTGGTTCAAAGGAGTTACTGGTTAGAAGCATGGAATAACACCGACTGGAAATGGATATTGCAAGCGGTGTTGAGGTCAGTCTGGTGATGAGGCAGCAACAAGTTTTGAGGGAAATAAGGAGAAAGGAGTTTGCCTGCAAAGTGTTTGGGAAAATGTCTGAATGGATGATTGCTGTTTTGAGGCTGAGTTCAATCCATTTGGAGCTGTGGGGGTTTTACAGAGATGGATTAATGATGTAATAGCAGTTCAGGAGATGACAAGATTGAAGTTTGCATTTTGAAGAAGAGGACATGCAAATATAAACTAAGGTAAATTAATTCGTTCATTTAATTTCTACTTAACAAATTAATGACCAATTAAAATTAAATCAAGTTGATAATTGTGTATACTTATCTTGTAAGGTATTTATTAACTAAACTACTAAAGAATGGTTAGATTGGTAAGGTAATTAGCGGTGATAATTGTCATGAAGTAATTTAAATTTATATAATCATGTTCAGTAAATTAGTTAATTAAAAGAAATATGTTCATAAAAATCAGATGAGAACGTCGTAAACCCCGTTGGGTTCATAACTGCAAAATTCACAAGCTGGAGTTGATTTGGATTGTTCCGAAGATAGATGGAATTTACAAATCAAGCATCTTCGATTTTTCCGTCAGATAAAACACAAAGTGAGTAAATCTCACTCACCTTTTATTTTTAATTATTTTTATTTCATTAAAAATAATTGTTTGTTGCTTGTGTGAATATTTTCTGGCTGTTTTATATATATTAGTTATTAGGCTATATATATATATATATTGGGTTGATTGATTGGTTGGATTCCCGCAGTCTCATTAGCGGATGCCCGCAGTTTCATAGCGGATGATTACCCTATACGCCCCACGCTATGATTAGTGGATGACCTTCTATACCGCGATATTCTGCCACGAAGCAGAATGGGTATTATTTATGTGCTAACATCTGTGGATGCAGGAAAAACAGGTTGGAGGAATCCAACTGGATTCCTCAAAAATATATTGTTGTTTGTTGTTTGTTTGATTTCATATATATTCATATATGATGTGTTAAAAACCAAATGATTGAAAATTGGGTGATTTGATTGTTTTAAATATCACTGGGCCAATTAAAAGGATATTTGAGATTTTAAAAGGGAAAATTCTATTTTTAAATAGAATTTGAATTTTTAATGGAAATAAAAAAATATAAACTTGGTTTTGAAAAATAAAACAAGTAGTTTCTTTATAAACGAAGTTTATAAATAGTTCTTTTATAACGAAGTTATAAATGAAGTGAAAAGAATTATCATTTGATAATTCAGAAATAGAAATACAAGTGTGAAATTGGAATTTGAAATGAAATTTCAAATAGGATGTGAAATGAAGTTTTCAAATATATAACTCAAATGAAATTTGAGTATAACATTTGAAAAGTAGAATTAGAAAAGGCGTTTAAATGTTTGAATTTTAAAAGGAGATTGAATATTAGAAATTCAAATAGAAGTTCAAATAGAATTTGAATAGACGAAATTAGAATGAAAAATAGAATTTGAATTCAAAGAATTAAAATAAAATTTGAATTCAAAGGAATTCGAATAAAGAAATTCAAATAGAGATTTGAATGTAGAATTTCAAGATAGAATTTGAAATATAGAATTTCAAAGAAAAATTGAATAAAATTTGAAATATAGTATTTCAAAGAAGAATTCAAATGTGAAATTTGAATAGAGCTTTGAATGGAATTTAAATATGAAATTTGAATAGAGATTTGAAATAGAAATTCGAGTATTGAATTTGAACATGGAATTGAATACCGAAATTCAAATAGAAATTTGAATATGAGATTTCAAAATAGAATTTGAAATAAACTTTGGAAATAGGATTTTCAAAGTAGAAATGGGGAATAGAATTTCAAATAGGGTTTCAAAATAGGAAATCCAAATGGTTTTGAAATGGAATTTGAATTTAAGAGAATTCAAATGAATTCAAGTCTAGAATTTGAATATAGGAAATTCAAATGGAAATTTAAGTATTGAATTTGAATATCAAATAGAAAAGGAATTGGAATTTGAAATATAGAATTCAAAAGTGAGATTGGAATTTGAATCAAGGAATTCAAATAGAGCTAAATAGAGTTGAATTCATTTTGAAGAAGTTTAAAGGGTTTTATATATATAAATATAATTAAAACGAACTCGCCGCAGCACTGCAGTTCGTAAAATAGCGATTCGAACTTCAATCGAGTATACAGGACTCAATTGAAGTCGAAATTCTTCGAAACAAGAAACGTCAGGACCGATTCGATAATAGTTTTCTAATAAAAGAGAAAAATCTGAATTTCGTCGTATAGATTTTGAGTTATGTCAAAATCAAATTTTCAGAAATGCAGCGCCATCAACCATTATAAACCATAATGGATTTTTATATATAAATATTGGGATTTTTAAGCAAATAAAAATCCGGATTTCCATTTAAAAATCTAGACTCGAGTTAGAAAATAAATGTGGACTCAAGTGAAGTAAAGAAGATGATTTTTGAAACAATAACCCTATTTTTGATTATTGAATAGAATTAACTAAATCAAAGGAGAATTAGTTAATCGAGTTTGAACTAAAATCGAACTTTGTAAAGTGAAATTTGGGATTGTAAATATATATTCGAAATCGAATATAGAACGAAAATTGGAATTTGAATTCAATTGATTGATAAGTAAGTGGAAATATATTTGAAACGTGTTATATTCAAATATACAAGCGAGATAGGCAGAGAGTTAGTTAAAGAATTACTTTAACGAATTGAGTCAAACGAGTGTATGAAGTTGAAATAAATTGGACAGGTATAGACATACATGAGACAGGTATGGGACAAGGATAATGCAGGTATATAAATAATGTGCTCGACAAAAGGTACATGTTTAAATTCATATATGAGATTTATGCGCCGTATCGGCAAGCCGCTTGGCTTTTTCTTTTTCTTTTTGAAATGAGAAGATACCGGGAAGCTATTTGAAATTTCCCGATGCTCCCGATACAGGGGAGGTTATGGCGAATTTTTCCGGAAATTTAAGGAGATAGAATATTTTTAAGGAATTTGAAAATTAGAAATCTATATATCGATATATATAGAATTCGATAAGGAAATGAAATCAAAAATAGCGTAAAGGGCCAATATGGTTATTGGAGTATTGGGATAACAAATATTGATAGAGAATATAGAAGAGATTTAATTAATGAAATATTAATTAAAGAGCCCAGTGATTTGTTTGATATGTTGATTGAACACTTGTTTTTATTCAATAGTTAAATCACAGACTATCGAAGTTTTTGACCATCGTTGTCAATATGGAGAGACCGGTTGGATTATTATCCGAAGAACCACTCCGTATTGGCATAAGCGTTGCGAACCAAGTATGCTGAATATATTGAAGACGGAGTGAAGTGCAAGGGCTTTTCTATTTATAGAAAGGGTGCCTTCGGTTTCGTTCAATCCCAGAACGAACGTAAATGGACGAATGTCTGACAGAGTATTTCCAATGATCAAATGGGTTGGTCTGTATGAATATATATGGTTGCAACGGATTTATCCCTTAGCATAATATCCAGAATATTTGTGCGAATCAATTAGTGATTAACGGATCTGATGATGTGGCATTCAAAGTGATTGTGCTATCAAGGAATGGTAAGTAATCGTAGCCTCAGGCCTCAACAACCGGGAAAGGACAAAAATCGGGCAGGCAGCATGGCTATGTGGGTCGCACCCATTAGGGTGTATAATCACCTATCTAGAGAGATTCTTTTTGTTTCTAAATCTATCGATTCTGCCCATTCGGGAAACGGTGGTTTGAGTCCAACCGTTGGTGATATACATTCGATACACTCAAGCGAAATGAGTGGTCGGTCATGTGTGGGCCGGGTTGCAAGATGTTCTTGTTGAACCCAGTGTATTCCTCTCTAGAGATACACAGTCGGAAGGTGGTTCCATACCTTGTCATGTCGGAAATCCAATCTCCAATAAGCGCCATGCGGTTTTTGATTTTATACTATATATGTGGAGCGTGAGATGCAAGCGTTCTGCTATTTGGTTATTTACTTGATGTAGACATTATTATAATATCATTGGATTTGATATCAAAGTGTTTTGGGTTATAGTAAGGTAAAAACCGTCCGTGTTTATGTGTGGGCTGGTCTTACTATTATCTTTCTTTTGAAAGGATTTTAAAAGTTAAACCAATGATTGGAGTTTACTCACACCAGTCCCATGACTGACCCAGAGTTTATTTTGTTTTGTTTTCCCTAAACTCTTGGGTGCCCAAATTTGTACGGGCAGTCGAGTGTTTCAGGCTTTTACAGATACACTTGGAGGAGCTTGAAGCAGGAGGCTTCAACGTTAGTTATTTAGAGTTACTTCCGCTGGATCAAATGTTATGTGTACTCTGATGATGGTATGTATATATGTACAAAACAGGATTGTATTTCAAAGCTTATGTTATATAATATATTTTATTCGTTCCGCTGTGAGTTGTGATCTTCATTTTTCTTCTATTCTAAGTTTTCTATCTTATCTATTCTCA
Source organism: Allium sativum (assembly GCA_030737875.1). NCBI lineage: Eukaryota > Viridiplantae > Streptophyta > Magnoliopsida > Asparagales > Amaryllidaceae > Allium > Allium sativum. The sequence goes on along the minus strand of CM060926.1, from coordinate 275,653,335 downwards.
CCCTCTATCTTCTTTCTAATAATGAGTCGTATTTCTGTGTTATTTGAGTTGGACGTGTGGTGTTTTTAGTCAACTCAGATAGCTCGGATTTGCGGGTCTTTACATCTTAACTTAACTATCTAATAATAAGGCTAATCACAGGACCATGCCGCTAACGCAGAACGGGTTTACTCCATTGGATTGCCAGTGCATAAAATAAAGTAAATTGTTAGACAACGCAATGCTTTTTAGAAAAATGAAACCATTATAAGACCCAAGTCCCATCACACAATGCAACGCAAACCGGAGGATAGGGTTTTACCCTATAATGGTCAAAAGATGCTTGATATGATAAAACGAATTTAGTATTAGTGTGTATATATGTGGGTATATATATATATATTTCAAAAACAGTTTCAATCATAATGTATTAATCATAGACGGCATAGTACCCCATCCTACTATGTCGCTATACTAATTCTACAATCAAAACCGCAAGGTTGTATTGGAAATTGGATTTCCATCATGAGTCGAGGCTAGGGGCAAGCTCCTCTCCGATTCGAGACACTCTAGCAAATGTCTCAGGATCCCCCGCAGTGAACCCTTGGATCTTCAGGGCCGGTCCCCGCCTATCGGCAGTGGATTGGTTATGCCTGAACACACGTTTCCCGGTTCCTTTGAACCTATAGTATGACCACTAACGGCCTATAAAAATCCGAGGCGCCTCAAAATCCATCATCCACATAAGTGAAATGTCAGCCAGTTTAAGCACCGACACCACTCCTAGCTAGAAAGAAACGTGTGCACTCCCTGCAGTCCTAATCCCCTTTTTGACTCATACCGGGGTGTGAGGCTCGCGAAGTCACGATATACACAAAGCTATGCCGTAATAGGCTATACTTTGATCATCCCACAAGGCCCTGCTTTTCAACAAAAGCCTTGATCAATTGCATCTTGGCGTGCCACATTGAAAATTCACGCCATGCGATCAATCACTGTTAATATATACCAGGGTGATAAGTCGAGAATAAATCCTCCACCACCAAACAGACATACATAAACAAAAATCGATTTAATTCACATGGAACGAAATCCAATGTCAGACACGCATCCATTTACTAGCTTATGCTCTGGGTCTGAGCGAAAACCAAATCCGAACAATCAACAATAGTCCAGACGGCCACCACTGAAGCCCCTTCAAGGTAGCTACTCCCATCAAAGGTCTCAGTAGCAACACATCCGTTGAATGTGAAGATTGCCGGTCTTCAACCACCGTCTTCATCTTCGACTCTTCATCGTCATAGTAATTATTCGTAATGGGTTAAACCAGGTCTTCCCGAATAAGTCATGTACATTTTTATAATTAAAAATCAAGTACTAAAAAAAACACATCCAATGCCTCATTCCAATTCAGAATATTCTTCTAATAAAATAATTGCATTATTTTATCAAAGATAAACTCTTTAAATTATTCTTAAATCTTTCTTTCAAAGAATTAATAAGAACCCAACTTGGTTTTAATTATCACAAATTATTATTCAATGATTAATTAATTTTAAGGAATTAATCTTATCTTTAACTGGGTTGAAGAACTAATGTTATTTTAAAACACCGTTCACGATAAACCCAAATTCATCTTCCATAAAATATGGAATCTTCACAGAAATCAAATCAATATATAATCGTTATAAATTTCTGTATCCGACCAATAATATAAATGGAATAACGGCAAAGCATTTTAAATTCCATATGTAGTATCGATCTTCTTTTACAGAAGCGTATCTTAAATTGGTCCCAAAATTACGGGTCGTTACAGTCTATAAGCATTATTGATTCGCAGTGATTATGAACTGCAAACTGACATAAAGTAGCTCTACCATAGCATGTAGGTGGAATAAGTGGTGCAGCATGTATGCAAATAACCTAAGTATGCATATATTTCTATATGAGTGCTTAGTGCAATGGTGTTTCATCTGTTCCCTAACATCCAATCTAACAACCACAATGCATCCATAAATGCAAATTTTGAGGGAAATTTTACCCTTGAAAAGCTTTTGGTGAGTCTGTCTCATCTCATCCTCAATCTCCCATGTGCTTTCCATCGGGTTATTTCCTCCTATTGTACTCGGACAAGGCGGACGGTTTTGTTTTGGAGTCTCTTGATTCCGTGCTCTACTATCCTTGCATTTTCCCGGGGAACCCTAGACTCTAACTTGAGTTCCTCTATGTCCCTAATTTCATCAAGCTCGAGTCTGATAGTAGAATCATGAAGAAATTTCCTTAGATAAGATACATGAAAACATTATGGATTTCGGATAGACGCTCTAGGAGGTCCACTTGATAAGCCAAAGATCCTATCTTCTCGATGATATTAAAAGGCCCAATAAATCTGGGAGCCAACTTCCCAGTCTTCCTAAACCAAACAGTCTTCTTAAGAGGGTATGCTTTCATAAATACAAAGTCTCCAACATTAAATTCTAATTCCCTCCTTCGCTTATCGACATACGATTTCTGACAATCTTGGGATGCCTTCGCTCTCGTCCTAATCAAATATATCTTCTCCGTGGATTCACGGACAAAGTTTGGTCCGAGTATAACCTTGTCGGTAGTTTCCCACCAACAAGTTGGCGATTTGCATGGCTTCCCATATAGCTCTTCGAAAGGGGCCATAACAATTGTTGCTTGAAAACTATTATTACATGTGAACTCCACAAGTGGTAGGTGCTGCTCCCAAACACCTCCAAAGTCGATGATAAAAGCTCTGAGAAAGTTTTCTAAGACTATTCTTAATCTCTCAGTCTGTCTGTCGGTCTGCGGATGATAAGCTGTTTTTAAGTTAAGGGTCGTACTCAGTGTTGTTTATAGGCTTCTCCAAAATTCGCTTGTGAATAAGGGGTTCTATCACTCACGATACTTAATGGAATACCATGGAGTCTAACTATCTCTTTAACATATAATTGGGCTAATGAGGCTGCAGTCATTGTCTTCTTGACTGGTATGAAATGGGCACTTTTGGTTAAATGATCTACCACAACCCAAATGGCCTCATTACCTTTCTGGTTTCTAGGAAGTCCATTTATGAAGTCCACAGAAATGTGCCCCCAATTCCACCTGGGAATCTCTAAAGGTAACAACGTTCCTCTCGGCTTCCCTTGCTCTGCCTTGACTTTTTGGCATGTTAAACATTTGGCTACAAACTCGGCTATGTCTTTCTTCATTCCTCCCAATGGAGATTCCTTTTCATATCCTTGTACATCTTATCACCACCAGGATGTATGGTTAGTCTCGACCTATGGCACTCCTCTAGAATTTCTCTTCTCAACCCTTCATCCTTAGGACGTAAAGTCATCCATCCCAAAGTAAATTCCCATCATCGCTAATCGAATACCTAAACGAATGAGGAAAGGCCTCTCTCCTTACCACTTCCTATTTTATGCCATTTAACTCTTCGTCGATGTCTTGTGCGCTTTGGATTCTTTCTCTTAGGGTAGGTCTAATTACCATAGCCCAAAGAAAACCATTGATAGTAGTTGGTGAGTGTTGTAAATTAAAATTGGAAGGAACTCCAACTGTTTCCACTCAATCATCGCATTCATGTCGCATGTTTCCTACTTAAAGCATTCAACACAACATTTCCCTAACCCACGGTATACTGAATCGTAAAGTCAAATGAGGCAGTATATTCCATCCATTTTTGTTGTCTCAAATTTAGGTCACGTTGGGAAAATAAATACTTAAGTGATTTCTGGTTAGTAAACAATTCAAACTTCTCCCCTAAGAGATAATGCTTCCACATCTTAAGAGAAAACACCACTACCGCTAAGTAAAGGTCATACACTGGGTATCTTTTCTCTGGATCCTTGAGTTTTCTACTAGCATATGCAACTACTCTTCTTTCTTGCATAAGGACTACTCCTAAACCGGTCCCACATGCGTCAGTGTAAACGGTGAATGTTTTTGAACCATCGGGTATAATTAGGACTGGTGAGCTAGTTAATGCTTCCTTTAATTTCTTAAGGGCTATATAACTTTCATTACTCCAAGTGAATATAAAATACTTTTTCGTCAATTGAGTTAATGGAGTAGCAATCTTTATGAAGTCTTTAATGAATTTCCTATAATACCTGGCCAATCCAAGGAAACTTCTTACATCTGTAGCATTTTTGGGTACCCTCCATTCCTTGATTGCCTCGATCTTCACGGGGTCTATGGCTAAGCCTTTATTTGAAACAATGTCTTAAAAATCTCACTTCTTCCATCCAGAAGTGGCACTTCGAGAATTTTATTTTTAGTTGGTTCTTTCTTAATATCCCTAACACTTGTCTCAAGTGTTTTTCATGCTCTTCACGATCTTTCAAAAATACAAGGATGTCATCTACGAAGACTACCACAATTTTATTTAGAATGCCCTTAAATACTCTACTTATGAGGTCTACAAAAAAACGGGTGCATTCGTTAATCCAAAGGGCATAACTTCCCATTGGAACAATCCATCTGGTGTCCCAAACGTAGTTTTGTCCTTGCTGTCATCCGCAATTCTTAACTGGTGAAATCCAGTAGCAAGGTCTAGTAGGAAAAATACTCGGCTCCTCCCAAGTGGTCAAAAAGGTCATCGATTCTTGGTAAAGGATACATGTTCTTCTTAGTCAATTCATTAAGTTCCATATAGTCTACACAAAGTCTGAAAGATCCATCTGCTTTGGTGGAAAATACAATACTTGCACCCCATTCTAAGGTACTTCATAGAATAAAACCTTTTAGCAACAATTCTGAAATCTGCTTATCTAACTCCCTACTTTCCTTGCGCGCTATATCCCTCAAGGGCAGTGCTACAGGTCTAGCATCCTTTAGGTCAATGCGAAAGGAGATTTCTCTATGGGGCAGAAACCCCGTAACTTCCTCAAAAACGTCTAAGAACTCACAAACTATAGGAACTGAAGACGGTCCATCAGAACTAGGAGGGAAGGAATATAGAAAGGCTTTGTCCTTGTTTCTTACAATATAAGGAATATTTAGTTTGCGTCCTCCTCGGCTCCTAAGACGAACGAGTCTCTTATCACAATTTAGGATGGCCCCATAAAACGATAGCCAGTCCATACCTAGGATAAGGTCATACTCCATAAAATCCAATGCATATGCTTTGCAATGGAATTCGACATTGTCGACCTCCAATACCAGGTCTTCATACAACAGATAAAGATACTTAGATCCTCCGATAGTGTTGGCCACCTCAATCGGACTATCCGAGATAGATATGGAAAGGTTCAATAGATTTACTAATGTCTCGGAGACAAAAGAATGAGTAGATCAGGAATCAAATAAGGTGTATGCAGAATTTCCTAAAATAGAGATTATACCTTCAAGTTCGGGTTATTCATGATCTCTCGAGGGTTGGCTTTGAATTGGATTTGCTTCAATTGCATATTTCTGGCCACTTTTGGTAGCTTTGGGCAATCTTTGGACATGTGTCCTTCTTCGTGGAAAAAGTAAATTTTCCCTTGAACTCCTTTTTTACCAATGAGACCCTACAATCCTTAGCCTCATGGCCCTTGTGGTTACACCTCGCGCAAGTCTTTGCATCCTTTTTGAAGTTCTTCTTCTTGTTTTTCCACCATTCATTCTTTTTGTTCTTGTTGGAGCTTTCTCACCGTCCTTATCCTCCTTGAAACTTTCATCCATTCAAAGGGTAGCTGTCTCAACTAGAGTCTCAAAAGTCACCCCAACTCCTATTTGGGCTTATAAGGTTTCCTTCTACGGGGAGTTCAGTCCTTTCACAAACCTAAGGGCTTTATTCATGGGGGTGTCTGCCAATCCTCTTCTAAACTTACATAACTCAGTGAATTTGGATATGTATTCTTGCATACTCAAGCTTCCTTGCCTAACGTGAATGAATTTCTCTAGCTGAATAGTCATTTCTACCCTTTGTAAAATTTTAGCTTCAAAGCGGGTCTTGAATACGGCCCATGTGAAGATCCGACCCTCATTCTCCATTAATATATAGTTCCACCATTCTAGGGCTTCATCCTTCAAATGCCAGACTATTATCCTTCTTCTTATTTCATAGTGCCAGGCAGTAGCCTCAAAGATTCATTAATAGTCCATAACCCAAGATTGGGCACTTGCAAAGCCTTCCTTTCCAGAAAGCGGTTTCCCTCCAAAATTCGTAAAGACCTTACATAAATGAGAAAAATCAAAGGCCACATCAGTGGCAGGAGTTGCGGGAGCTACCGAGGAAGGATTAGCTACAGGGACCTGCTCCATAGTATGGAGGTACTACTGGAACCATTCTGGAAACTAGCGGGGTCTTGCCTGGTTGCCCTATTCATTTGGATTTTTATCCATCCTACTATTTGAAAAGAAAAGGAAGAATCCCTTAGTGGATACTCCTGAGATATTATTTAAGATGGAAAAAAAAGAAACGATAAAGGTGCCTAGAATAAATGTGTATGCTTATTGGGGTGTATATATATATAAGTTTAAAAAATCTTTTCAAATTACAAATACGCCTCTCATACGTATATTTCCCTTATAATCGTGTGACCTTAGGCTCTGATACCAAATGTAATAGCCCACTCGGAATGGACCTAAATTTCGACCCAGAAAAGGCCTATCGAAACATAAAGTCATTCTAAATGGGTCATTGGTTCCTGTAAGGATTACATTTGCGCAGATAACAATAAACATGTACTTCTAATGGAAATCTCACACAGCGGAAAGAAAAATATAATATTCAATTAAGATGTACCAATGTTTCAAAAATATCAGAAATACACAGTGACGGTTACATTTATTCAAAAAGGTACATCAAATAGTTCATCCAAAAGAAGTAAGGAAATAACTGCCAATAATATCATAATAACTTCATATTCTCCGTCGTCTTCAATTAGGCCTTCATCCATTGCTTTACCCCATCTACTAACCTGTTTGGATTTTAAGGAGAGGGTGTCAGAACATAAAGTTCTATGTTACTGGAATATAGTATTACTTAATGTCCATACCTTATATTCTTAGTTGGTTACATATGTCATGGTATGTCAACGCAGCACACAAGATTTCACACAAACATAAGTATATAACAAACGGGGTAGATGTCCAAGTCAATCACCCATTAGTGTTTTCTAGGGTAAATACCTAATGAGGAGGCATTCTCGGTCACTTATGGCTCTATTAAAGGGGGATTCTTACAATCTCTTATAACCCTGAGGCGGACCCCGAGCCATTTAAGAACCCCATCCTAGTACGTTAACATTATTAAGTCTATTCCCTCATTTGTAATATGATAAGTAGTATTGCGAACATTACTACTTAACTGATATTACCTGGTAGGACACTTATGTCACTTAAAACTTCCCTTAGATAGTTGGTGAGCATGTAATGGCCACATATCCTTTAATTACCAAATTGTCCCTAGTTGAGCCCTTACAAGCTTCTAGAGGAAGTGGACATCCCCCGTGAACTACCCTACCCCGTTAGCTGTTTTATGCCTAACCAATTTTAAATAAAGAGGACCCAAAGACTTAACTTAACACTTATTAGGATGGGTCCCATGAGTTGGGTTCCTCTCCAAGGATTAAGCCTTCGGAGGGATCCTAGACCTTACCACTTAAGACCTGAATTAGATAAAGAGGCGAGTTAGCCACTTAAGACATTCTTTAGGTGTAGTAAGCCGATTTATTTTCACACATCAACTTATATATATATATATATATATATATAGATATATATATACACACACACACACACACACACACTAGACCTCTCACATTGAACCATATACCTATAGATGATGGATATGCCGGTCAGTTACGGGCAGGCTTCTAATGCAAGTTGGTTTAATCTCGTATCTAGTGTACTAAGTATATGAATAGCCCATGACACCTAGACATCTCACATTGGTTGGGCCTACGTGTGGTTGTTGGATATGCCTGTCGGTTCAGGGTAGGCTTCTACCATAATTGTAAACTAACCTCGTGTCTATGTGTCCTTTATTTGTATATATAATTAAGCCATTCTTTATATACACACACATACACAAGCAAACAAATATACATGTATATTTGTTAGTGGGACATTTCAAATTCCAACTTTAACCTAATTGCAGTTATTACGCTAATATAACGTTAATTATGTTTAAACAAATAATATAATAATTGCGCCTAATCAACATAACATTCATATAAACGGAAAACGTTCTGATTGGGGTGGCAATTGTCATTTATCAAATTAAGGAATACAAGTCGTAACAGCTAGACCTGTCAAAATTCAACATGACCCTTTAACCCAACCCTTTTTAACTCTTTAAAATTTGGTTAGGTTGGGCTAATTTAGTTACTTTTTACTCTGAGTATTAACCCATTCGGACTATTAAAAAAAACTGCACCCCGTTTACCCATTACCCATCCAAAACCCTAATTATCCCGAATTTCATTTCTAAAAAAAACACGATTTCGGCTTCTCTTTCGCTTCTAAATCCATAATCTGCTGATTCTCTTCAAACTGGACTTCGCTCGAGACTATATGGATCTATCTTCGTTTCTTAGTGGTTTTTCGAAACGATTTAATTTGCTCTAACCAATCAAAGGTATAATTTTTTGTTATGAGAATTTTATTTATGGAAAATAATTGATTTAACCCTAATTATCCAGAATTGCATTTGCAGTGAACCCTATCTCTTACTGCAATTTCTGGATCGATTTCTTTAATTTCTGGATTGTGTGGTTTCTGCGTTTTAAGACTTGGTAAAAAAAAATTGATCTCGACTTTTCTGCAATATCTAGATTGTGTGGTTTCTAGCGATAGGCTTGTTTAAAAGAAGTTGCGCTAATGCAACATTTATGTGTTTGTTTCAGCCGTTTGCTTGTTAAGACTACATGCATATGCTACTTCGCATTGATGTTGAATATATATTATTTTAGCTGTTGATATTAAAAATACAATCTTCAAACCAGTGTTTTCAATGTTAACCTTCAGTTTTACCTAATTGAACCAAGACTTTTTACATAGTCAAGAAACTTTGTTCTTGGATTGTGGCACTGCATCCACAGCTGCCTTGGCTTTTGTTACAGTGTCAAATCCATCTTCTATAAGCAATAAATTGTCTAAATGGTCTTTTTCCAATTTATTGCTGGTCGTTGATGCTATCATCACTTATGCATCAGAACCCTGCGTATACTATTATAATATTTTCAAAGATTTATTATTTTAATACGGTATTAATTATGATTAATTACCTGAACAACGCAGTCCCATAAGAAGAGGCACGCGAACAGTGCTAGAGACAGTAGCAAAAGTTTGCTGGAATATTTTAGTAACTGCACTTCTTCCAATGTTTCTTACATTTAGGCGGATATTGACATAATAATTTTGTTTAAGTTGAGCAAATTAAAGATGGTTAAGAGTGTAAACTGATGCATAAAGATAAAATCATCACTAATGCGGAGTTTGAGATTCTCATGTGTTATTCAATGAGCATATAAGAGAAAGTGATAGTTTTTGGTAGAGGTTCAATGTATGTTGTGTTATATATATATATATATATATATATATATATATATATATATATATATACAACATTGGAATAAATTAGTATTTACGTAAGCTAAAAGAAATCTCTAGCGGTGGCCAGAGAAATAAGAATGGGTTAATTACCATGAGTCTAGTTATAAATTGATTGCAATACGAAGTAATATTCTTAGTTTACCATTTAATTTGTTCAATACACAAAACCACTTTTATTCTCATCCATTCATGAATAATTATAAATTGTATTGTTGTACATTAAAAATAAATGGGTTCACACTAATGGTTTTGCCTGCTGTTTTCATGGCAATGAGACAATCTGGGTCCGACCTCAAATCACACCAAACATTGTATCTTTACATTCAACTCAATCTACCTAGTTATGCATGGGCATTGATTGAAACTTTTTGTAATGCGTGAACGTTGATCGAATCTGCGCTTGAACATCAGTTGCTGATTATACATGTTTATAGACATAAAAATTTATAAACATATAGTATGATTTGTTGATAAATTTAGGGTTAAATGATTAATTAATTACGGGTTTCAACATATAGCTAGTTTTAACAATGTTTTTTTTTGGAATTCCAAGTTATAAAGTTGAAAATACATGTTTATAGACTGCAATTCTTTTGATTAGTTTTTTCTTTAATGCTACCAGCAGACATTCTTCTGATAATCTTGCTTAATTAATCTTGAAACATATGATATCTGGTATCCGATAGCTGCTGTATGCTACAATCATATATTACCTACAAAACATAACATGTCGCCTATAAGTAATATTAACGTTACGTAAGCAAATATTTGGTACAGTGTTGCTGTAATGCTATGTTTCCATTAGTATCATATGCAATTATTAAAAACAGCTAATTTTACTTGCTTCACTGGCAGAATGCACATTTTATGATCAAATTTCATTTTAATTCACTACTCCTTTTACATTGCATTTTCCTACTTTCATGTATTTTTACTTTTTTTGTAGAATATGAATATCGGTTAACATGATAGTCAAACAAGAGGTATTGTAGAATTGGAAGTAGATCATGTTTCAGTGGGTAGTTTTGTAGGAAGTAAATGAAAAAGGAATACTTATTCTGATGTTTGGAAATATTTTGAAAAGAAGGAAATTGATAGTGGTGAAAAGCGCTTATGTTTCTCTAAAAAATGTAAAAGGGAATATATATATATATATATGGTGATAACTACGGGACAAATAATTTGAGAGGACATGTTAAGAAATGCCATGCTATAAATGTGGAAGACATCAATAAAGGAAACTTTAGTCAAACAAAGTATAGAGATTTAATGACTAAAGCAATTATTCGGCATAACTTACCATTTAATTTTATGCAATATGAAAGTATTCGTGAATTGATTGATTTCATATTTAAATGATGATGTGGTACAGTTATCTAGAAACACGTCGTGTTCAGATGTTATGAAACTTTATGAGAATGAGAAAGTAAAACTTAAAGATGTATTAGAATCATGTAGCGGGAGAGTGAGTATAACGTCTGATTTGTGGACTTCAATCAATACGGATGGATACATGACTTTGACTGCACATTTTATTGACAATGAATGGAAGTTACAAAAAAGAATTTTTATTTTTTGTTTTTTGCCACCTCCTCATTTTGGATCAGCCATATTTGGAAAGGTATCAAGTTTGTTGCTTAGTTGGGGAATAGTTGATAAAATGTTTTCATGTACATTGGATAACGCGTCTTCTAATGATAAGTTCATTGAACTATTAGGATCACATCTCAATTACAGAAGATTATTTGTTGTGGATGGCCAATATTTACATGTTAGGTGTGCCGCACATATATTGAATTTGATTATGCAAGATGGTCTGGAATCTATTACCAATTGTTTGAGCAACATAGGGGAAAGTATAAAACACATTAGGGGTTCTCAATCTAGGAAAAAAAATTGTTGAATGTATATCTAGTCTTTCCTCAGATAAGACTAAGAAGGGATTGCATCAAGATGTAACCACGAGATGGAACTCCACTTTTATCATGCTTAAAAGTGCAATATATTATGAACAGGCTCTTTATCGGCGGAAACATGTGGATTCTAGTTATATTTATTGTCCATCATTTGAAGAATGGGAGAAAGTGAAGAAAATCACATATTTTTTGGAAGTTTTCTATAATGCCACTTACTCGTTTTCAGGAACAAATTATCCGGCCGCTAACTTGTTCTTCCCAGAAAATTTCTTGGTTCATTTAACTTTAAAGAAGATTTAGATGGTGATGATTTTATGTCTTCTATGGCATTTGATATTCTTAAAAAGTCTGATAAATACTGAAAAGATTTTTAATGTGTTTCTTTCTGTTGTTTGTAATTTCGACCCGCGTTACAAAGTAAATTTTGTTCGATTTTCATATGAAAGACTATATGGAAATAGCATTGAATTCGAAAAAGTAAAAAGAAAATTGGAGGAGTTGTTTTTTGAATATTCAAAGAAAGTTCAAGAAGAGTCGCCTATTAAAGCAAATGTTAGATTAGCCACGGCATCTCCAAGTTCATTTACATGACCTTATTCACAAGAACGTGAAGATATGTTAGAGCAATTCGATTCTTACCAAGATACGCAATTTGCTGGAAATTTTCCTAGATCAGAACTTTAATCATATTTAAATGATGGTTAGATTGATCGAAAAATAGAGTTTGATGTACTTTCATTTTGTAAATCATAGCAATATCGATTTCCTATTTCATCCCTTATGGCAAAAGATATCTTGGTTATACCGGTAACTGTTGTGGCTTCAGAAAGTGCTTTTAGCATTAGTGGTAAAGTACTTGACAAGTACCGTAGTTCATTAAAAGAAGATGTTTTCAAGCATTGTTATGTATAAGTGATTGGTTGTATTGTGGTACAATCGTGCAAACAATCGAGGATCTTACAGAAGATATTACGATGATCAATTCTTAAGAAGAAGAGACATCAATTCACAGTGTTAGGTATTTAATACTCTGTGTGTAGGAAATCTACTTGCTTTCATATCATGTTATCAGTTTATAAAATTTAGCGTTAAGTAGAGTATCTATGCTATCCACTTGTCATCTTACATATTATGTTATGCCTGTTTGCAGCTAGTTCTGGTGCTTTCATATTTCAATCATATGCTTCTGTTCGTATTTTGTGGGTTGTATATTCTGTCAAGCATGCATCTGTTGGTAATTGTTTCTCTTGGTGATTCGGACTCGTCTTCATCTAGAGGTTAGTTCCCATTTTATTACTCTTAAAGATCAAATTTAGTATTGACTGTTTTTTATTCTCTTTGGTTATTCCATACTGATTGTTAGTCAAATGAATTACTGAGCAGTTAACTTCAGATTCTAGTCCATTATTCTCAAAGATTACACCTTCTCCGAGTGTCACGTTCCTTTCTTCAATTAGTCCATTATTCTCAAAGAATACACCTTCTCTGAGTGTCCATTGTTACTGAGCGGTTATCGACTGAAATATAAGTTATCTGGACTTATACACGGAAAACACAGGACCATTATATAAAGCAGCCATGTGTTCACTCCACTGGCTGCGATCAACCGATCAGAATCAGCTATGGACACTCGAACAAGTCACACCTAATTACTTGATAGTTGTGCTGCTGTATAAAACTTTTGTACAATGATGAATGTTTAAAAATGAAAACTTAGATAACTTTATCATCCCAATGCTGGTATAGTGCACAATGTTTTAAAGTCCATCTAGAAAATCATATATTTAACTAACGAAAGTAACAAATACACGAAAAAGTAACAACACATAATATTTGTTTTCAGAGGCATAAAAATGTTTATGCTTATATACTAAAAATAATGTTGTTGCTTCTGAATATCAGGCTGAAAAAACACTTTTCATGGAATCAGTTCATGATTTTCATTGTTATGAGTTTATGCATGTAATACTATCTTCGAATTTGCACGGAGGAGGATGTTAACAAAGGAAGTGCAATATAATATTAGAAAAACAAACAAATGAGAATAAACAATACAAGCCATCCATAATCATTTAGATAATGCATTCATTTGGATGGGCTCTTCTATTATGGTATTTATATTATCCAAAACAATATTTATCTGGATAGTTGATAATTCTAATGATTTCACTGTCTAAACACCAGCTTCCATTAAACATAGGAAAGTAAATAGAAACGTTAACATTATCACAATCACCATCATTTTCTCCTCATAAGTACTTCTATATAAATTTGATCATACATTATTTTTAAGTGAGCGAACCATGTTAAGTACCACATTAGCTTTCGATACATGCACCACGAATAGAGCACAACATTTGCAGCATGGTTGAGTTGAGAATAGTGTTGACAAAAGTGCTAGTCAACCCACTCATTTAGATCAACCGACCTTTGCATTGACTAATATAGTCAAATATGTTGTCAGCTTTACGTACATCACTATATAATAGCACAAAGCATAGAAGTCAGATTATTATCATAATGAAGAAATGATATTGAATTTAATACTTATATTTTAACATTTTTAATATGATTAATAAACTTCTTGTAATAGTAAATATAGGATCATATGGAATAACGTTAATGTGCATGGAAACAAGTTGAAGATTGTGTATTTACATCAATACATAAGTCTCATGATATACCCTATACAACGTAACTAATTAACAGTATGGGTAATTCTAAATTTGCGGATAATTAGCAATTAATTTTTTGTTTACGAGTAGTTACCACTTACCACTAACCATAATTTATGCTCATGTAAATCTTTTCTTAAGTTACCTAAGCACATGTTGCAGAAAAAATGTCGTTTTTTAAGAACTAAGTACAACTTTCAGATAAAATAATAGTCTATTTTCTTGAAGACTAGCCTAATTTTTCTTCAGTATAGACCATGGTTGGTTCATTTTCAGGGAGTTGAGTCTTCTCATTCTCTGACCAAGCTCAGCCATAACCGTTGGTGCTTGCTTTTTTTCTCTACTTTATTATCGTGTAAGTTGTCATAGATCCTACCTTATCAAATGCAACCTATTCCACCGAAAATAAAGGATATTATCCGGTTTCCTCAATTTTTGCAAATTATAAACCATTCTGTCTACTAAAAACGCATAGTGTGACTATTGTTTAAAAAAAGTGCCAATGAAGGTTTTCCTTGTCCATCATTATTCAATGAAGGATCAATTCCTTTAATAGACAAACTAAAATTCGCATCATTATGCCAATGAAGATTCCTTGAGCATGTATGTGCACAATTTAACTCTTGCAACAACACATGCTTTAAGTTACAAAAAAGGAATTCACATCTACGCTAGAATTTAACTCTTGCGACACTTACTGGCATCTCTTTCTTATTAAGATATGCTTATTAATGCAAGATTCATGATTATTTAGATGCTTACTTGAGATACACACATCTGACATGGGATTTGCTATGCATATATATTAATATCTTCCAGAATTCAAAATGCTTGAAGTTTTTTAATAAAAAAAAGGTAAAATCAATTTCAGATCTATCATTAAAAAGTGTAGTAACTGAGATAAAGCAAGGATGCATTATGAAAAAGGTATCCTTCTTTGATAACATCTTTTTCTGGAAAGTTTTTGTTACGACCCGAAATCTCCCTTACGAGAAATCACGGATTGTATTGAGGACAAGATGAATCAGAACACAAACAGAAGAACATTTCATTGCCTATTACAACAATTCCATTAGAATACAAGAATATACAGAGTATGAATAAATATTGCATATTTGATAAATATCAGATATTTAAATTACATTTAAATACATAGCAGCGGAAAACAATACAAAACATATCTGAAAGTAATATACGGATACAGAGCTTTCCGAATATCGTTCCAGTTGTAAACCCAGATCATATGAATATAAATCTGCAAAACCAAAACTACTGGCTGCGCGTGTGGAAAATAGGGGCACCCAAAGTTTACATTAAAACAATAAACTCTAGGTCAGTCATGTGACTGGTGTGAGAACTAAAACAGTTATCTAAAAGTTTACATTAAATCAGATATATCAAGGGACCACGCCGAATAACACGGAACAGGTTTCCCCCTAAGAATACCAGTGCATATAACAAAATAGCGCAATGCTTTTTGGAAAAATGAAGCTATTATAAGACCCAGGTCCTATCACACAATGCAACGCAAGCCGAGGGATACGGTTTTCCCTTATAATAGTCAAACATGCTTGGTACGTTAAAGCAAACCATTTGATACTATTATAAATGCATAGTGTATAAAACAACTTCAAATTGAAAGTTGTTTAACTAACCAACTCAACTTTCATTATTTTCATTATGGCTTAGGTTCTTCAACTTTTCAGTTTCTAAGAACTTTTTAAATTCTTCAAAAATTTGGCTAACACCCTAAATTTTCGAAAAATTTGGCCATAATCTCCCTTGTACGGGAGCATTGGGAAAATACCGAGATCGCCATACAGGCCTCTCCAATTCAAAATGAAAAAGAAACAGCCAAACAGTTAGCCAATCGGCTCATAAAATCATCAAAAACCCAAGAAATAGAATAAACATGTTCCTATTTGTCGCGCAAACAATTTTATTCCTCTGCTTAGCTTCCCTGCTATGACCTGTTCAATGTATATACATGTATATGCATGCATTTTCAAACAATTTTTAATACAGTTCAATATTTGATACAATTTGGCTATTTGTACCGTTTTCACATAATGGTTTAAAGGAATAATCATACAACATAACCATCAGTCAATTAGTGGATTAACGTTTCAAACACATAAATTTGATATACATAGTCAAAAATCATGTTTTTGGTGCCAAATCACAACAATAAACCTATCTAGTTGTGGTTCTCACACCAGTCAATTGGAAATATATACATATTCCACTATTGAAACTCGAACACAAATGCTGATGATGCGATCGCTATCATCATAATCATGCTCGGGCGACTAGAGTGTGATTCTATATCTATCTAGTATATTAAACTTCAAATACACGTGGATCAAACGTATACACAAAATCTTTATATACTTGATTGTCCAAATCAATATAAAAATAATTTTCAAATATGTATAAGAGATTTTAAATTTTCAAAACAAAAATTGTTTTCATATTTATTGGAAGACGGCTCTTTTTCGACTCATTCTAGGATACTACTGATCCCATCTCTTACGAGTCATTCTCATTGGATATTACTAATCCAATTTCTGATGAATTCTTTCATTTGGTTCTAAAGTGTCTTGTTCTCCGAGCTCTGTAAACCAAAGCTCTGATACCAAGCTGTTACGACCCGAAATCTTCCTTACGAGAAAGCACGGATTGTATTGAGGACAAAACGAATCAGAACACAAACAGAAGAACATTTCATTGCTTATTACAACAATTCCATCAACAAGAATACACAGAGTAAGAATAAATATTACACATTTGATAAATATCAGAGATTAAAATTACATTTAAATATATAGCAGCGGAAAAACAATACAAAACACAACTGAAAGTAATACACGGATACAGAGCTTTCCGAATATCGTTCCAGCTGTAAACCAGGATCCTGTGAATATAAATCTGCAAAACCAAAACTACTAGATGCCCGTGTGGAAAATAGGTGTGACGGCCGGAAATTTCGCTCGATCCGAATCAGTCGTTAAACCGATCTAGACCGTTCGAAACCCCTGATCGTTTTGAGAACAAGGCAAATCAGAACGCAGACGGAAGAACATTTCATTGCTATTACAACAATTCCATTAGATACAAGAATATACAGAGTATAAATGAATAAATTATATTCGATAAATATCAGAGATTACAATAAATTACATAGAAGCGGAAAAACAATATAAAACACAACTGAGAGTAATGCACGGATACAGAGCTTTCCGAGCATCGTTCCAGCTGTAAATCAGGATCCTGTGAATAAAATCTGCAAAACCAAAACAACTAGCTGCCCGTGTAGAAAATAAGGGCACCTAGAGTTTAGGTTAAAACAATAAACTCCAGGTCAGTCATGTGACTGGTGTGAGAACTAAAACAGGTATTTAAAACTTTACTTTAGAAGAGAGTAATTCAAGGGACCACGCCGTATAATACGAAACGGGTTTCCTCCCAAGAATACCAGTGCATAGAATAAACAGGGCAATGCTTTTTCGAAAAATGAAGCTATTATAAGACCCAGGTCCCATCACACAATGCAACGAAAGCCGGAGGATAGGGTTTTCCCTTATAATAGCCAAACATGCTTGGTACGTTTAAAACAAATCATTTGATACTATAATAAGTGTATAGTGTCAAAACAATTTCAATCATAAATATCAATCATAGAAGGCATGGGTACCATATATCATGTCGCCATACTAGGCTCTACAAATAAAACCGCAATATCACGTATTGGAAATTGGATTTCCGTCATGAGTCGAGGCAAGGGGCAAGCTCCTCTCCGCTTCGAGACACTCTAGCAAATGCCTCGGGACTACACACTCTGGGTAACCCCTGGATCTTCAGGGCCGGTCCTCTCTTACGTTTGAGGATTAGTTATTCCTGAACACACGTTTCCCGGTCCTTACAGAGCTAAAATCGAGGCACCTCATCCAACAACCACATAGGTGGAAAGTATATAAATGTCAGGGCTGGTAAGTCACTGACACCACCAAAGCTAGAAAGAAACATCGTGCTCTCCCTACAGTTCTTATCCCGTTTTTAACTCATACCGAGGTGTGAGGCTCAAGAATTCACGTTATACACAAAGCTACGCCACAAAGGCCGTGCTTGGATAATCAACCACAAGACTTTGCTTTTTACCAGAAGTCTTGATCCATGCAACTCAGCATGCCACACAGGCAATTCATGCCATGCGACTGATGTCCATCGATATACAACCGCTGAGCTCGTACGTCTCAGAGAAGGGCGTTAAGCATGAGAATAACTTCTCCGCCGCCAAATAGATGTATATTTAATAGAGATCAATCAACACAGAATAAAGTCCAATGTCATACACACAATCCATTTACAAGTTCGTTCTGGGTCTGAACGAAACCGGAGGCACTTTCCTCGCATATCCATCGATCCCCAAGTACGTATGGACGACCACCGACTATTTCCATCCTCTTGGGTGTACAGCCCAATCAGGATCATCAATAATCATCCAAAAGATGTGAAGACTTCCGGTCTTCAACCACCGTCTTCATCTTCGACATATCGTCGAATCGGTTATTCAGAATGGGTATAAACCCGGCCTTCCCGAACAACCCGCGTATATTAAAACAAATGTTACAAAAACACAACATACGCCTCATTCCAATTCATTCGTCACTAACCGTAAATCAGTAAGAGAGCAATTCCCCAAATATTAACCCCGAAGGCCGAAACCAACATCAGATCAATACCCAGGAAACCATTCTTCTTAACTAACCTACAGCTAGTTTCTAAATCCCAATTCTTAGGGAAAGGTTCCAATTAATTTTATCCAAGATAATTTATTTAAAATTTATCCTTTAATCTTTCTTTGGATATCATTTCAAACCAGATTATGGTTTTCCAAACTAGTCGAGATTAGCGAACCACACCGAAGTAATTATTTATTTTATTTCCCAATCCCAACCTATTCGTCCCATGAAGCAAAACTGGTAATACTCCATATCTAACACCACGGTGTTATCGGTAAAATTAACTACCATTTCACGTTCAAATCTAATTAAAGATTTAACTATCGCTCTGGAGCAAAACTGGTGATACTCCATTCTCGCTCATTTGCCAAATTTGATAATTTAGATTATCAATTCACGTTTCAATCTAATTGCAGATTCATTAAAACTCCTTTTTCTGGGTTAAAGAACTAATGTTATTTAAAACACAGTTCACGATAAATCCAAATAACATTCTATTTATTATCAGGTTAAAGAACAAGGGTTATTTAAAACACTGTTCACGATAAACCCACAGATCAATTCTATTTAAAACCCATTTCAAATCCAATTTATTTATTCAAAATAAATGGGTTTAATTTTAGTTCCAAACCAGTTCTTTTCGATAAAAATCTATTTTTATCTTTTCAAATATAGAGTTTTTCATCCCAATTCCTCACAAATCATTTCTTATGATTTTACACAAATTATCGATATTTTTAATAATTTTATCAAGTCCCATACAGTCGATTTCCATCAACGGTCATCGAACTGCACTTACAGCGACCTTTTCCAAATTTGATTTGGACATAATTCCAAATCCAACCGTTAGATTTCAAATTTCTAATATTCGTTATAAAGCTCTTTCGATACGAACCCAACGGTTCCGGTTTTAGGAGAATCCGACGGTCGGATCTCCCGTAATGTCCGTTCGATGTCAATGGTCGAAATTCACGAACTACCGCGGTGCGGCGCGTTCTATTCAGGCCATTATATAATATATATAATATATATATATATATCGTCGATTTCTATTTAAAACGAATTTTATAAATAGTTTTAAATTTGTTCAAAAACATTTCAACTTCCTTTTCCAATTCAAATCAAAATTGAATTTTTTTTTCCTTATAAATTCGTTTTACCTTTATTTCTATTTGATTTCAATTCAAATCGATTTCAATTCATTTTGAATTCGTTTTCTATTCAATTTAGTTCAAATTCGTTTTAAATTCAATTCAATTCAAATTCGTTTTATATTCAATTCAATTCGAATTCGTTTTCTATTCAATTCAATTCGAATTCGTTTTCTATTCAATTCAATTCGAATTCGTTTTCTATTCAATTCATTTCGAATTCGTTATCTATTCAATTCAATTCGAATTCGTTATCTATTCAATTCAATTCGAATTCGCTATCTATTCAATTCCAATTAAATTCGTTTTCTATTCAATTCAAATTAAATTCGTTTTCTATTCAATTCAATTTAAATTCGTTTTATTTTCAATTCAATTATATAAAAACAAATATAATCGATATAAATGTCGTTCGCGTCAAAATAGCGCATCTCTATTCAACACGGCTTTATATATTACAATAATAACGTTATTCTATTCAACAAATGAATCTATATTTTTGTCAACACATGACTAATCTCAACGAATGAGTACTGTCCACGTGTGACTATTATTGTTATTTAATATATTTTATAAAAATTATGGTATCTATCGTTTGATTTCAAATCAGACTCCAACCGTAAAGTAGTAAGAGAACGATTCCCGGAATATTAACCCCGAAGGCCGAAACCAACATTAGATCAATATCCAGGAGACCACTGATCTTATCTATTTTCCAGTTAGATTCTAATTTTAGATATGATAAAGATGTAAATTTTATTATTAAAATATTTCGTTCAACACATGACTAATCTCAACGAATGAGTACTGTCAACACATGAACCTGTATTTTATAATATAAAGATGTAAATTTTATTGTTAAAATATTACGTTCAACACATGACTAATCTCAACGAATGAGTACTGTCAACACATGAACCTTTATTTTATAATATTATTCATTTTCCTGATTGGAATGAGGCCCAATCAATTATCATATAATGTTAATTATATGGATTCCATACAACACATGTATATAATAGCAACGATAAATAATCAACCATCATCCAAAGTGCACTACACTGTATAAGCATCAAATATATATATCTAACGCTTATAACAGCCTGTCGATCCATCGATCGACATACAACTAATTATTGGGATTAGTGTATGTCGTATTGTATCCCGATACCCGTGTGGGGTTTCAAACAATCGAACATAGATTTTATTTGTGCAGTTGGGCGATGTGTAAAATTTATCATCCCAATCAATATCAGTCAAATCAGTGTATATAAACAAATCGGCCGATTTGTTTATTAATATTTATTTATTCACTTTCACGTTAAAAATTATATTTTAACGACCAAATAATTCATTTCAACACATTTAAAATTTATTATCGATTTCACATCAACATCACAAACAATTTTCACAACACATCAATCAAACATACAAGCCATCCATGGTCAGTGGATGACGGGTGTAGGGTGCTACTAAACACCGTCTGCATCCTAGTATATATATATAACTAGAAAAAGAAATTTTGAGTGAGAAGTTCTCACCAACAGCTAAACCAAACGCCATGACTCTTCTTAGGTAGGAAATCTTCGCCGTGCTCGCCTCTTGTCACTTTTGTCGTGCCTGTTCACTACATATATAAAAATCACATTTTTATATCCTTTATTATATAAAAATCATATTTTTAATTTGCCATATATATAAAAATCGAATTTTTATCTTCACTTCATATATATATAAATCAAATTTTTATCTAGCTAAACATTATATTTTTACCACTCTTTACTTATATAAAATTATCGCCTTTGCATATCTAAAAATATCGTCTTTCTCTATATAAAAATATTTCTATTTCGCTAAAAATTATATTTTTATATTGCTCTTCTCCTAATAAAGATTATATTTTTATTACTCTACCTGAATAAAAATTATATCTTTACTATGCCACTAGTATAAAAATTATATTTTTAACCTTTCTATTTTATAAAAATTATATTTTTACTCTTTCATTATTATAAAATTTATATTTTTAATATGCCACTAGTATAAAAATTATATTTTTAATCTCTAAACTATATAAAAATCAAATTTTTATTCCACTTTTCAAACGAATATAAAATCAAAATTTTATATTGTTAATACCTAAACAAAAATCACATTTTTACGTTGTTCACTTACAATATAAAAATCTATTTTTACCTCGCTTTCACGATGCTAAAAATCTCATCTTCATGTTATAAAAATCTAATTTTTGTCTTAACAAAATAATCATTTTCCCTAAACCAAAAATCTAACCTTGTTCATCATTAAAAATCCATAATTTATGTTGATAAAAATCTAGTCATTATACCGATAAAAATCACACCTTTTTATTCGACTAAAAATCATATTTTTAGCTAAATAAAAATCTTATTTTTACTTCATTCAAAATCGTACTTTCACATATGAGATTTACAACTAAAGATCACATTTTTAAAATTCAGTTTTGCATATAAAAATCTCATTTTTAAATTCAGTTTTTGCATATAAAACTCTAAAGAAAAATAAAATCAAAACTATGTCGTTTATACGCAAAAATAAAATAAAACCAACGTATTATAATTAAACATTAAATAAAATAAGATAGGATAACAAACTTACTGCTCAGATAGGAAGGAGGGGGGGTCGGTTGCATCGGAATCAGGGTGGCTTCAAAGGTGCGGTTTTCAGTTTGGCAGAGGAGGGCGAAGGGGTGTTGTCGGCGAGGCTGAGGCGGACGGTGGAAGGAGAAGAGGGGATCGAGGTGGGGGTTTGTGCGTGGATCGAAGAGGCTAGGGGAGGAGAGGGGAGACTGCAAGGTGGAGGAACCGTTGACTGGGGGGGTGGAGGCTGCATCGCGTCCGAGGTGGGGTCAGGCAGGGGGTGGCGCTCGGCACTGGTGGCACGCAGTGGAGCTGTGGTCTCAGGAGGTTACGGGTTCGTGGATTTGGGGTGCTCGCGGTCTCGAATGGGAGAAGGGAGGGGGATCGACGGCGAGAAGAGGTGGTGGGGGATTGCGGCGCCAAGGGCGGCGTTGCTCCGCCTGCGGCGGCGTGGGCTGTGGCGTCGCGATTTCCCCTTTCCTTTTTTTCTATTTTGTTTTGAAATGAACGGCAAAGAAGAAGGGGGCTAAGGAGATAAAAGGGTTTTTATATATTTAATTATTTTTAAATTTCAAAAAGGTAACTTTTATTTTTGAACTCGGATTCGAACCCACCGACTGTCGTCCCTAGTGTGTTACCCCCATTCCGAACACAATGGGATATGTATCGCAGGCCAATTCGACCGTTACGATCAGTTTCCATTGAATTTAAAATATTACTCTATATATTGAATTTGAACGTGCATTTCAGTTTACCAGGGTCACATATGAACTCTAAAAATTCCATAAAAATATTTTCTAGCTTCGTATTGACGATACGGTCCTAACAAAACTAGTTTCGTCGAATTCTGAGACCGTTGGGAAAATGGCCATTTTCCAGTCGATTAAAATCAACTGAAACTGGTCAAACACGTTTTCCTTTGCCACGCTCACATATTGATTCGAAAAATTATGAAATTTGAATCCTAGCAATAATTTGACCTCACGGACCCAACAAAAGTGGTTTCGTCGAAATCCGAGGTCGTTTGCAAAATTCCCATTTTTAAGGGCCGGAATTCCATAGCGACTATTCAGAATTTTCAACTAGACATATCTTTTGATTCCCGCTATGAAAATTTGATTTTTCGGATTCGTTGGAAAGATATTCCCAAATAGATTCCATTATTTTGGTTTCTCTAAAATCCGGTTTATTTTGCACCCGGTACATTCAATTGAAGTTTGAAATCGAATTATCGAACTACCACGCCATTTTCAATTCCTTTTATAATTATATATAATTATTTATATTATAACGACGGCGTATATAATATATACGTTCTAAATATATTCAAATAATTTTTCTCGTCAATATTATTTAAAATAATCCATTTTAAATCTTCAAAATTCGCTATAATTGCCAAAATAAAAAATTAAACTGGCTCGCATTTCTTGGTTATTACAATAGGGGCACCCAGAGCTTAAGTTAACAAAATAAACTCCAGGTCAGTCATGTGACTGGTGTGAGAACTAAAACAGTTATCTAAAACTTTACTTTAAATCAGATATATCAAGAGACCACGCCAAATAACACGGAACGGGTTCCCCCCAAGAATACCAGTGCATATAACAAAACAGCGCAATGCTTTTTGAAAAAATGAAGCTATTTTAAGACCCAGGTCCTGTTACAGAATGCAACGCAAGCCGAGGGATAGGGTTTTCTCTTATAATAGCCAAACATGCTTGGTACGTTAAAACAAATCATTTGATACTATTATAAGTGCATATTGTATAAAACAACGTCAATATAAATGTATCAATCCTAGACGGCATGGGTACCATATATCATGTCGCCACTACTAGGCTCTACAATCAAAATCGCAAATGTTATGTATTGAAAGTTGGATTTCCTTCTATGAAACAAGGCAAGGGATTATCCTTATCGCTTCGAGACGCTCTAGCCCACCCCTCAGGATCAGAGCACCAGTGACCCTTGGATCGTCAGGGCCGATCCACATGGAGTGGATTAAAATGCCTGAACAATGCGTTTCCCCGCCCCGTGGGGCATAAACTGGTCATATCCGGACCGAACTATCGGCCCCGGAACGGCCAATATAACCGTGGCACCTCGCTATCTGTCATCCACATAAGTAAAATGTCAGGGCGTGCAAAAAGATGACACCACTCCTAGCTAGAAGGAAACGTGTGTCCTCCCTGAAGTCCTCTCCCGTTTTTGGTCTACACTGGGTTGTGAGGCTCGCGAATTAACTCTACACAAAAATACTCTAGATTAAAGCCGTGCTTTGATCATCAACCACATGAATCTGCTTTTCAACCAAAGCCCTGATAATTTGCATCTCAGCATGCCATACAGGTAATTCACGCTATGCAACCGATGTATATCAATCACACAGAATGAAATCCGATGTTAGACACACATCCATTTACAAGTTCGTTCTGGGTCTGAATGAAACCGGAGGCACCTTATTCTTCCCCCATATGTCCAATACAGGGGAGAGGCCATAGCATATCTGTCAATCTCCAAGTACGTCTGGACGATCACCACTTATTACCTCGTCTTGGGTGTACAGCCCAATCAAGACATCAGTAATCATCCAAACGATGTGAAGACCTCCGGCCTTCGACCACTGTCTTCATCCTCGACATATCATCGAATTAGTTATTCAGAATGGAATAAACCCGGTCTTTCCGAATAACTCGCATATATAATAAACAAGTGCTATAAAACACAACATATGCCCTATTCCAATCCAGAATATTCCTTTATTTAAATATTCTTATACTTTGGGAAAGGTTCCCATTAATTTTATCAAAGATAAATTCTTTAAATTTATTCTTTAATCTTCTTTTGGATATCATTTCAATCTAATAAAAGATGCATAAAAACTCCACTTGGTTTTAGTCTCCCCAAAAATCAATATTAACGATTGTTTAACTTGGGAAATCATATCATGCCTTTAACTAGGTTAAAGAACCAATGTCATTTAAAACACGGTTCACGATAAATCCAAAATCGCATTCCATTCCATCAGCCTTTGACCGTAAATTAGCAAGTGAACAATCCCCTAAGTATTAACCCCGAAGGCCGAAACCAACATCAGATCAATACCCAGAAAACCATTCAACTTAACTAACCTACAGTTAGTTTCTGATTTTTTTAACTTCATTGGGTCTAAGAACAGTATTATTAAAGATACCATTCACGACAACCCAAAATCTTATTCCATTGTTAATCGGGTTAAAGAATAAGTGTTATTTAAAACACCATTCACGATAAACCCAAAGATCAATTTCAATTCAATTCCAATTAAATATTAATTGATTGGTATACTTCAATAAATCTAAATAAAAAGATTTAATCTTTTCTCAACTGGGTTTAAGAACAATGCTAATGAAGACATCATCCATGACAAATCCAAAACCTCATCAGTCTCTAACCGTAAATTAGTAAGAGAACAATTCCCTAAGTATTAACCCCGAAGGCCGAAACCAACATCAGATCAATACCCAGAAAACCATTCCACTTAACTAATCTCTGTTCATATTCTAATTTTCTTAACTCCATTGGGTTTAAGAACAGTATTATTAAACATACCATTCACGACAAACCTAAAATCCAAATTGATATTAAATACAAGGCTCTAAATAGAAAATATATCGGCTTATATTCAATACCAAATTCTAAAACCAACAAATATCGTATTGGAATAATGATATATATCTTCTAAATTCCTCCACAATATCCGCATAATCACGAAATCCAATATCTAAATATTTCGAGCATAATTTCGATTCAAATCCATTCCAATTCATATATTGGAAATCTTGGTTATTTTTAAAATCATTTCAAATCCTATTTATTTATTTTTAAATATTGGATTTATTATTCTATTTCAAAACCAGTTCATTTCGATAAAATATATTTTTATCTTTTCAAATACGGAATTTTTCATCCCAATTCTTTCCAAATCATTTGTTATGATTTTACACAAATTATTGATATTTTTAGTAATTTTATCAAGGCCTGTACAGTCGATTTCCATAAATGGCCATTGAACTGCACTTACAACAACCTTTTCCAAATTTGATTTGAACATAATTCCAAATCCAACCGTTAGATTTCAAATCTCTAATATTTGTTAGAAAGATCTTTTCGATACGAACCCAACGGTTTTGGTTTTAGGAGAAACCGACAATTGTATCTCCCGTAATGTCCGTTCGAAATCAATGGTCGACATTCGCGAACTAGCGTGGCGCGGCGCGTTCTATTCAGGCCATTATATATAATATATATATATATATATATATTTCATCGATTTCCTTTCAAAACGTATTTTATAAATCGTTTTATTTTTTTTCAAAACGATTCAACTTCATATTCAATTTCAAATCAAAATTGAATATTCCATATCATCAATATATAAATTATAATATTTTCAAAACAATACATTTTGAAATCAATTCCTTTTCGATATTCATTATAAAAATGAATAAAATCGATATAAATATCGTTCACGTCAAAATGGCGTTAATCTAATCAAAACGGCTTTATATATTTAAAAATATTCTTGTCCATCCCAAATCGGACATCAAAGTCAGATTTTGATCTTTTACTGAATATTATTTAAAATATTCATTATTTTAAAATATTCGTTATTTTAAAATATTCATTCTTTCTGAACTGGAATCACATATAGTCAATTACCATATAATTTTATTTATATGTATTTCATACAACACATGTACACAACAATGATCAAACATAGTCAACCATCATCCAAAGTGCATTCTACACTGCATAAGCATTAAATATAAATATTCAACGCTTACAACAGCCTGTCAATCAATCGATCGACATACAACTAATTATTGGGATTAGTGTATGACCAATATCATCCCCATACCCGTGTGAGGCTTCAAACAATCAAACACAGGTTTTATTTGTGCAGTTGGGCGATGTGTAAAATTTTATCATCCCAATCAATATCAGTCAAATGTATGTACGTAAACAAATCATTCAATTTCTTTATGAAAATTTATTTTATTCATATACACGTTAAAAAATATATTTTTAACTATAAAATATTTTATTCCATTCCACATCACACAATCAACTTTCACAACATAATCAAACAAACAAACAAGTTGTCCATGGTCTGTGGACGACGAGTGCTGGGTGCTACTAAGCACCGTCTGCATCCTAGTATATATTTTAACTAGAAAATGAAATAAAAGTGAGGAGTTCTCACCTTTGGGTTCCCCTCCATCATTCTTTATTTCTATCGCTCAGATTTGCTGCTTTGATTCCAACGCAATCTGTTTCACACAATTTTTATATTAAAAATCATATTTCTATTTCGCTACTACATAAATAAAAATCATATTTTTATATTCTTTATTATATAAAAATTCTATTTTTAATCCGCTACTCATATAAAAATCGAATCTTTATTCTCGCTACTTCATAATAAAAATAAAGTTCATAATTTTATTATCTCCATAATATAAAAATCATATTTTTATTATCTCTATAATTTAAAAATCATATCTTGACTTCACTATATAAATAAAAATTATATTTTTTATTTCCTACATGTATATATAAAAGATTATCTTTTGATTACCTTAAAAATCATAACTTTATTTCGATGTATATATATTTTAAAACCATTCTAATTTCGGTCTTAAAATCATGTTAATTGCAGTTTTAAAATCACGTTATTACTGCATAATAAAATAACATAAAAATAAATGGAAAGGAAAGGGGAAGAAATCTCACTGATTCGCGGCGGAAGAGGTTGGGGCTGCTCACACCAGAGCTCGTGGGGGGGTCCGGGGTTGGCGAACGGCGGCGCTGGGCCCACGAGGGTGGCGGTTGCGGTCAGCGACAGCGTTTTGGGGGTGTAGTGGGTTGAAGAAGAAGAAGAGGGGGATGGACAAGAGAGAGGGGAGGTCGGAGGGTGGTGCGGCGGTGGCAGTTCTAGGGTTTGGCGTGGGGTCTAGTGTCCCAATTTTTTGGGAAGGGGCACGGCTTTTAGTCGAGAAGGAGGGAGGGGTCCACCAAGGTTCGTCGGTGGTGGGGCTTTGGAGGTGGGCGATGGTCCGGCCATGGAGGGCGCGACTACCTCATGCTAGGCGGATTCCCCCAATCGCGATTTCGTTTTTTCTTTCTTTTCCTTTTTCACTTTTCTGATATTTGATTTCACGATGGAAGAAAAATAAAGCGGGTGCTGAGCGGTTTGACCCAGTGACCATGGATTGGGAAAGTTGACCAAGGGTTTTAACTTAAAGGGATATATATATATATATAATAATTTTTTATTCACTTAATACTTGCTTATCGTTGCGAACTCCAAATCAAACCCAATGACTATCGCCCCTAGCAAAATACCCCCGTTCTGAAAACAATGGGATAGGTTTCATGAGCTAATTTAATCGTTTTGATTAGTTTTTGGTAAAATTAAAATATAAATTAATATAATGGTCAAACTTAATTTTAACGTACACTTTAATTTACCGGGCCCACATACTGACTCTAAAAATTCCAGAAAAAATATTTCTAGCTTTGTATTGACGATACGGTCCTAACAAAACAGATTTCATCCAATTTGAAGACCGTTTGAAAAATGGGCATTTTCTAGTCGATCCAAATTGACTAAAACTGCCAAAACACGTTTTCCTTTGCCACGCTCACATATTAATCCCAAAAATTATGAAATTTTGGAATCTGGCAATAACTTGACATCCCGGATCCAAGAAAAGTGGTTTCGTTGAAAACGGAGGCCGTTTGCAAAATTTCCATTTTTAAGGGCTATATTTCCATAGCGACTATTCTGAATTTTCAATTGGGCATAACTTTTCATTCCCGCTATGAAATTTCAATTTCTTGGATTCGCTGGAAAGATATTTTCATTTAAATTCTAATATTTTTGGTTTTGCTAAAATCCAGTTTATTTTGAATCCTATACATTCATCTGAAATTTGAAATTGAATTTTCAAACTACCACGCCATTTTCAATTCCTTTTATAATTAAAAATAAATATTTATATTCTAACTCCATTTCAAATTAATATTTTCATTCTAATTCTATTAAAAATAAATTTCTCTTCGTTACTATTTAAAATAATTCATTTTAAATATTCAAAATTCATTAAAATTGCCAAAATAAAAAATTTAAATTGTTCAGATTTCCGGGTTGTTACAGTTTTCTTGGCATTTCCATTTTTCTTGTTTACTGTTGAAGTTTGTTTGTTGCTCTCAGGATAGTAACTGACGTATGTCTCTTTTTTGCAGGTGTTAGAAAAAGATAAAGGTGCATTGAGAAGATTATCTTTACCTGATTTAGGATTTATATTTGAGAACATGCAATTTGATGCATTATTAATATCATTAGCTGTTTTAAAACTTATTGTAGTTTTTGCAACATTGTTCTTTTCATGACATTTAGAGTTGTTTGTGAAAACAATTACTTTATGAAGTTTTTATTATGTGTTTGATGATGTTTTATCCATCTTATTTATTGTACTATCGTATTGTATGCAGTTTGCAAATGTTATATGCAGTTTTGGTTGCAAATGTTATATGCAGATTTAGCATCTGCAAATGTTATATGTAGTTTTTGTGTTTGCAAATGTTATATGTTGTTTTTATGTCTGCAAGTATTTGCAGTTTTTGTGTCACAAAACAATTTTTGTATGTAATTTTGTCTATTTAGTTTCATACATTTGTGAATGTAGCGTTTTTTTTTCATTTTTCAAATTTTCATATTTTAAATGGGTTGGCCCATATATATGAAGAGGGTCGGGTCAATTGATCCTCTTAATAAATATATTAAATGGGTTAGGTCAAAAAATGGGTCGGGTCAATTTTGACTTAACCCATTATGACCCGACCCTACCCATTTGACAGGTCTAGTAACAGCCCGCATTTTACATATTGGAGGATCATAAAATAATTTTATTTTGTTCCTTGTGGGTTGAATCTTTCTCAAGTTTTGATATGTTGTTTATGAGGATGTGAGACAAGTCCATAATTTTTACCAATTTTGTTTGTGACCATTTTTCCCATGTTAGTCTTGTACAAGGTATAACTTATGAATCGGATTGATTCAGGTGCTGAGATCGGTCTCATTGGAAAGGAAATGATGATTTCCATTTTGTAGAGTGCTCACATTAAAGATTTTTCTTAGCGGTTTGGGAGGAATCGCAATTTTAAGGTTTTACTGTTGGTTGTTCAGTTTTTTAAGACAATGATGGGATGATTTGGAGAGGCCCATTAGTGGGCTGGTGGAAGGCTATAAATAGAGGGTAAGAGGGATGGAGAATAGTTTACTTTCTCTATTCTCTCATTTTGGAAGAGCTTATAATCCTCCATTACGCCGTGTTCTTCATCTTTCCACCATTAAAGTTTGGAGAATTGAAGATCTACTTCGTTTGAAGCTAGATCTACGCCATTCGAAGAGAAAGTTCATCGAATCAAAGAGTATAAAGAAAATTCTTCACTGTCTGGATCTTGATCTAAGTGTTTTTGGATTGTTTTGTAGAATTGGTGAGTGATATGCATCTCTCACGTGGATTCAATCAAGTGCATGAGTATTTGATCCTGTTTTTCATCAATTTCAAGTGTTTTCTCCTAGATTTACATCATGGTAAGTCCATTTTCATATGAATCGCCATAGGATCTAATTTAGCAAACTTAAGACTAGTAATTTCCATATACTTCCATATGTTTGTGCAAGTTAAATTCATAATCTAGTTTTTATGTTCATTTACCATGATTTTGGTGAAGTTGCATAATTTTGATGAAAACAGTCATATTCAAGTTGTTAGTGATTCCTTATCATGTTTGTGGTTGAATTAGACGAATCGGTTGAGTAGATTTCATCGATCTTATCGTATGACGAAGTTTTGGTTGAATTTGTGATAGATTGGACTAGTACATGTCATGGGTCGGTCGTATAGTACGGGTGTAGTACAAGGTGTTGTACAAGATGTAGTACAAGGCAATCGGTCAGTCGGCGTAGCACAAGTCGGGTCAGTCGGTCATGAGGGTCGGTCGTGATGTTAAAGGGTCGGTTGGTCAGGGGGATTGGGTCGGTGTGCACTCAAGGGATCGGGTCGGTCGTGCACCCAGGGTGTCGGTTGGTCAGGGTGGTTCAGGTGAGCATGGTCGACCGGTTAGGGTGGATCAAGTGAGTATGGTCAGTCGGTCAGGTGGCCTCAAGATGGTTTGGCCGTGACTTTTGGGATTATAAGGGTCGGTAGGTCATGATTCTGGAGGGTAGATCATCATGTCTAGTCCAATATGGGCCGGCAAGTAAGAAGGGTTTTGGCAACATTTCAAAAACATTATGGTTGGTGGCATGAACGATGTTGTTGATTTTCGTAGCAAATTGATGTAATGCTATGAATTGTGTTGAACCTTATATTGATGTTATTTGTCCTAGTGATGAATGTGACTTCGAAGAGAGTTCAATAAGGATGTTCGACGTGTTAAGGTGTGTTCGGTGATCGGTGCAAAGCAATGAATGTGGGCATGACTCAAAAATCATGGATTGGTGGATAATGGTTGCTCGAGAAGGTCGCTTGAGCAGTAGATAGCCCTCAAGGTTGGACGACTAGCGATATTGAAAGACGAGAGATTATCGTTGTCGTAAGTTCTAGCGAACTCAAAGCAAGGGAATAATAGGGACACTTAAAAGACCGGAAGGTTACTGATCGAGTACCCTAGGCAGTCAAGAAGGGCCTAGTCGTCAAGGTTGGACAAACATACGTATCATTGAAAGGCGTATGGAGTTTGAGCTAGAACCGGGGTTACCATTAGCCCTTGACATTTGGCAAGGTTGGCCGTCATACGATTAACAATGGTTTCGAAGCAGGATTGGCGGTGATAGCCAGAGTCAGTCATGAGTGTTTGATGGTTTTGTGTTTACAGTCTCACTTAAGTTGTCCGAGGTCGAAGGAGATATTCCTTGGGTGGTTGTATGATATCGGTTTAAGCCTCTAGGGCTTGTGCTTGACGGATATTGATCTCGAATAGGATGGTTTATGTGGGATATAACTAGTTGTTGGTTGTTATTGTTTGGTTACTCTGGGTTACCATGGATGTTTAGTTGTTGGCTGTTTTTATTTCCATGGATGAATGGTTGTTCCCAGTTACATATTTGTAAATGCTATCACTGTCGGATGTGGGTATGGTAGGTTTAGGTTCTTCTCTGGTGTTGGTAGATTAGTTTGTTAGTCTACCTATTCTCATGTACTTTATTGTTGTCATTTATTTACTATTTTATCGATCACTAAGACTGGTGTCTGACTCAAGGTTATATGTTTCCCTCTTATTACCTTGGGCTATTCATCCGGTTGTGGACGGATAGACTGATTAGCAGATGACAGGTGATAGCTTGGTGAGACGACGATGCTGATCGATGGCGAGCTGGAGGCTTATGTACCAGTTTTATTACTATATAGTATTTTATTCTGTTGTTTGTGTTGCTCTATGAGTGATTATAGCGAGGCTTCATGTATATACTATGATATTTCCTATGATGTATGGATGATCTTTCAAGATCTTGTGGAAGTTTCAAAAGTTTGTTTTATGATTCTCCGCTATTTCTGCTTGTTGTATATGTTCTATTATATTTTATCCTTACGCTGTGAGTTCTACGACAGGTTCCGTTTGTGTTATCCTACTCTAGTGATTGTTCGTAGCTGCCTGGCACACCTTTTAGCGCATTATTTCTCTTCTTTAGTGCAGGGGCTAAGGGCGGTCGCACATTTTGTAACACCCCGTGTATTCTATAACCGTTAAAGTCATAAATTAAAGTATAATTAATTTCAAATCAAGGAATTAAGGGAAACGGGATACGCCATTGCGTTCGTCTCGGAATTCCGCTTGAGATAGAGTCTGAGTTTGCGTAAAACGGATATCGTATGAAGAAGTTATGGACGAACGAAGTTGGGCGAAAAACCGGAAAACGGGTCAGAATGCACTGGCGCACTTGGGAAGTGCGGCAGAACAAAAATGCACTGTCGCACTTGGGAAGTGCGCCAGTACATTTTTGACCTGGCGCACCTGCCAAGTGCGCCCAGGTCAAAAATGACCTGCTAGCCAGGTCTGGTCTAGCCCTGGATGGCCAGGTCTGGGTTTGGTCGATTTTTAGAAGCTTGCTTTGTCATTAGGGCTAGGTGGCAGGCTCTAATTGGTCTCTCTTTCGAATGAATGGCTACGATCAATCCAAGCAACATCGATGGTCCTAATCAGTTCATAAACTCTATAAAAATGACCCTAGACTCTACCTAACCTAAGTCTCTAACACAATTCTCTAGCCTCCATTGCTCTCTTCTTCTAATTAAAAATAAAAATGGCGTCGCTACTCTGCTAGAATCAAAACTAGAAGTCAATCAACATCATCCTAAATTCAAATTTGAGATAAAAGCTTCTGCAACAATTCTGGAACAACTAAAGTTCTTTCTTTAATCCAACCAAGGCAAGTACAGTTATTTTCCGCTATAAACGTTAATTATAATTTTGATATGTTTTTAATTCTGAATCTGAGATTGTATATATATTCTCTTCTGTCAGATCTGTTTTTCTGTGACTGTTCTGTATCCCTTTTCTTCTTTTCTGTTTCTATAGCCAGGCTACCACGAGCCTGTGCCTAATCTCATAAGAGATGAACGTATGAACGCAAATTTTGGGATGAATGATGCGAAATTTGACAAGACTGAATTGAATGTATGACTTTAGGTCTGAGGCATAAAATATATTGGACATGTGACTTGGGATTGGATGCATAAATTTGACTATGAACATATAGTTTATGCATAGTGTATGTTGTAATTTAGATCTGTAATTAATTGGAAAAAAATGAGCATATGTTGTAAACTAGAATTGGATCCATGCATATTCTATGATAGAAGAAAAGAGGAACCATTGTATGATTACTTTGAGACTTTGGACAAAATGCATATAAAAGTCAAGATCTGATTTTTTAGAAGATATGATTTAAAGATTTAGATTATTGGGTATATTTTGCATAATGATTCATGACTTAATAAGAAGAAGGATATGGAAACGTAGGTGTAAAAGATTTACATTAATTAGGATCTCTACTATTGTGATTACACCTAAATAGGGAATTTTGCATATATGGCATGAATTGTAATTAATGATCATATTTGGTATAATTTATATGTGAATCTGCTGTATAAGGTTAGTTTAACAAAAAAAAAATGGAACATATGTTATAGGGTAAATTATGTCCATATTCTGCGCTATGTAAATGTATGCAAACATGGAAGTATATGATCTTATTGTGAATCACGACAATTATTTAGGCATATGAATTTAGGCCTAATTTATGTTTAGGCAAGGCATGTAAATAGGACCTTTAGAAATATTAAACTTGCTAAATCTGTCATTTACTGAATCCGTTGAAAATGCCTATTTTGCTAATTTGCTAAGTTGCCTAAAACTGCTAGTTCTGTTATATTGCATAGACTGCTAATTAGATTGAAATGCCAAATCTGTTAAATTTGTCTGTTGAGATGCCTAACCTGTTATATGCCAAAATCTGCTAAGTCGCTAAATCTATTAAATCCGTTAAGTCATATATTCTGGAAAAATCTGCTATCTGCTAAAATCTGTTATCTGCTGTGTTGATATAATCATCCTGTTATTGATATAATATGAATTGGCATATATATATATTGGGCGTGCGCATAAACGGTAAATTATTAATTAATTGGCCGCATAGATAAACATGGCTAACTCGAGGTTAGAATGAGTTTGCGGCGTAATTCTGCCCGGAACCGCCCGGCACATCCAGTGGCCGCAAACAATAGGTTCTAATGTGAGAAGTTAGTCATAACCTGCTTAAGACACGAGGTTAGGTCTGGCTTGTGGCAGAAGTCTGCCCGGAACCGCCCGGCCCATCCAGCGGCCTCAAGCTAGCGAGCTAATGTGGGAGGTCCGGGCATTAATAATTAATTAATGCAAATCTAAGATAAGAATGACGTCTAAAACGTATTGGGGGAAAATAGGGTTAAAACAACTAGTTAATAGGTGTAGTAAACCCGTCCATGAACCTGTAGGCCCAATACAAAGTTAGACAAATCTGAAAAATCTGTACATCTGATCTGTTAGTCTGAAAACTTGTTAACTTAATCTGTGAACTAGTAAATCGGAATTTTGTATGTCTGAAACTTGTAGACAAATTAAACTGAAATCTGTTAGTCTGGGGACACAAGGTTAGGAGGGGAATTACTTGTGTCATCTGTTGTTTGGGACCCATATTAGTCAGTAACCCTTTTTGGTATCAAAACTTTGACCCAACAGGAAGTAGGGTCCGGGCACGCTTACTGAACTAATTATAAGTGGTTCATTCTGATAATGGCGAGGGGTGTTGATGGTGCGTTCCAACCGGGTCATGTGCGTGCATGGATCCCGGTCTGCCTCTGAGGATGTAAGACGCCGTGACATCTGTAAATAGGTCTGTGCCAATTGGTTGTCACTTTAGGGAGTGATACACCCTATTGTGGGGCCGACACAGGATATTTATGTATTAGGGAGCCGATCGCTTGGGGTAGGGTTTTAGGGTACACTTAGTTCTGTCTGTTTCCGTTGGTACCGTCTGTTTCTGTTGGGTGGTAACACCTGTCTGTTTCTGCGTGGTACCGTCTGTTCGGGTGGTAAAGGCCCATTACTAGTGTACACCTAATTCTACATTCTGTTTCCGTAGGGATAAATCTGTTTCTGCTTCTGTCTGTTTCTGATCGGGTAGTAAAGGCCCATTATTAGCATTCTGTTTCTGTTAAAGTATTCTGTACCCGTTCCTGCTTCAATTTAGACATTAGGGTGACACCTAATTCTGCTATACTAGTATTAGTGCAGAGAAGTGTAAAACAATAGTTTATGTCATTCTGTTTTTCTGTTATATCTGCTGCACCTGTTACAGTTATCTCACATCCAGTTTTATTTTCATATCATATTATTATTATCTGTTCATATGCTGAAAGTCACTGGACTTGCCAGACTTTTTGTCTGACCCTTGTTGTTTCGCCTCCTTTCTTCCGTTTCCCCCCAGGTTATCCAAGGAGGAAAATACTTTAGCTTGATCCGGATTTCTCTTTGCTTGAAGTGCTTAAAGTATGGCTTGGCTCTGTATAGCTTCCGTTCCATGGGGATTATGATTTTAAACCAGGCATTTTGAAGGCTTTTGTACAAGACTGATATTTTGTACTTGAATTCTGAAATTGAAAGGATGTAACCATATTAATTTCTGTTTCCGCTGTAATAAAGTTAAAAATTTTCAAGTACTGTTTTATCTGTCTTGTAAGTTTCTGTTCTGTTTACTAAAATGCTCCACCAAAGTTAAGGCATTCCCTTTGTGAGTGATCTTAACGGAGGTGGGGTGTTACATTTGGTATCAGAGCTGAAGGTTACCAGATTTGATAAAAAGTTTTGAAAACTATTTTTAAAAAGGATTTAAAAAGGAAGTATTTTCAAGGGTAAAGCTTATTTTTGAAAAATAAAATAAATAATCCCTAAAAGCCATATATCTTTCTTTCGATTCTTTGTTTCGAGTTCCTTCCTCTTTCCTTTTTTGAATCTCTTCCTCCGCGTATAGATGCTTTTTCTAAGATATGTAAGGACTTCCGTGCGATGGGAGGAAAACCGCTTTATGGGACTGAGACGTTGTCGAGGCTAGAAGTTGGCTGAACGAAGTGGAGGACTTGTTGGTACCTTTGAGATAGATGATGGAAGGAAGGTTCAACCAGCTGCTTGGTTAATGAAGGATGAAGCTTCATTTTGGTGGAAGGTCACGAATGGAGAACGTACATGGGAGACATGGATAGGACACACGATAAGAAAGTGGATCCAAAGAAGGGCACTTGCTTCAACTATGGTGAGATAGGACACTTCACTAGGGACTGCCCGAAGAAACGAGGACAAGGGAAGAGGGCAGGACCAACTGCTGGACGAAGGCGAACACTTTCGAGGCTAGTGGATAGGATAGGATTAGGATAAATTTCTATAGTAGGTTTAATTTCTTTATCTGATTATGGAGTTAAGACTTTTTTTCTGATTCTGGTATTTTGATTTTGTAATCGATACTCTAATACTAGTATTATTTCTGAATTCCGCTGTAGACTCAGACCCATAAGGGTTATGGATCATCTGTTTAAAATTGGGGTTTGAGGGATATCTGTGTTAGGCGTCAAGTATGACGCATACATTCTGAGTTTTCGTGGGGTATGATTTTATCATGCTTAGCTTCCTAAGAATCATTAGGGAACCTGATCTGTACCAGTAGTCTGTAAATATCTAAATATTTTTGATAGGATTTCCAGTTTTGACATTGTCTGAAGAAGGTAATCCTCTGGGTGTCAATTTGATGTTGGTTTCGGTCTTTGGGGCCGATACTTAGGACCCATGTCTAATGGGAACCAAATTTTCGTTCTATCTGTACTCGCTTCCATCATTCGACTGTATCATATCGATCGAATATTTGAACTTTAGGTAGAAACTAATGGGTGTAAACATGTGTTTGAGACATGTTATGTTTGATGGTTGCAAGTGGATGCAAGTGGTTGCTAGTGGTTGCCCGTGGATGCATATACACACACTAGGCACTAGATCGGCTCGAAAACACTCTCATACTGCATATGGATGGGTGAGCATTTTTCAATTCTTGTGGATGCAAAATGGTTGATTCAGCACATGGATGTTGCATTTGAGTGAATGATTGTGCACTCATATAGAAATAATATATATCATCATAATTCTATTGCATACATGTTGGACTCATGGCACTGACATAATTCGCATTAAGGAGGTCAACTGAATCAGTAGACTGCCTGATCTTTGCATTAGATAAGGAACATATACACACACTTTTGCATATGTTCATACAACACTAGAAGTTTTCTAAGGACAATGGATGCTTGTGGATGATGGTTGAGTAGATGGGTGATTGGATGGTAGGACACATTCTTCTTAACTTGAAGATTTCGGGGACGAAATCCTTTTAAGTGGGGGAGAATGTAACACCCCGTGTATTCTATAACCGTGAAAGTCATAAATTAAAGTATAATTAATTTCAAATCAAGGAATTAAGGGAAACGGAATACGCCATTGCGTTCGTCTCGGAATTCCGCTTGAGATAGAGTCTGAGTTTGCGTAAAACGGATATCGTATGAAGAAGTTATGGACGAACGAAGTTGGGCGAAAAACCAGAAAACGGGTCAGAATGCACTGGCGCACTTGGGAAGTGCGCCAGAACAAAAATGCACTGGCGCACTTGGGAAGTGCGCCAGTACATTTTTGACCTGGCGCACCTGCCAAGTGCGCCCAGGTCAAAAATGACCTGCTGGCCAGGTCTGGTCTAGCCCTGGCTGGCCAGGTCTGGGTTTGGTCGATTTTCAGAAGCTTGCTTTGTCATTAGGGCTAGGTGGCAGGCTCTAATTGGTCTCTCTTTCGAATGAATGGCTACGATCAATCCAAGCAACATCGATGGTCCTAATCAGTTCATAAACTCTATAAAAATGACCCTAGACTCTACCTAACCTAAGTCTCTAACACAATTCTCTAGCCTCCATTGCTCTCTTCTTCTAATTAAAAATAAAAATGGCGTCGCTACTCTGCTAGAATCAAAACTAGAAGTCAATCAACATCATCCTAAATTCAAATTTGAGATAAAAGCTTCTGCAACAATTCTGTAACAACTAAAGTTCTTTCTTTAATCCAACCAAGGCAAGTACAGTTATTTTCCGCTATAAACGTTAATTATAATTTTGATATGTTTTTAATTCTGAATCTGAGATTGTATATATATTCTCTTCTGTCAGATCTGTTTTTCTGTGACTGTTCTGTATCCCTTTTCTTCTTTTCTGTTTCTATAGCCAGGCTACCACGAGCCTGTGCCTAATCTCATAAGAGATGAACGTATGAACGCAAATTTTGGGATGAATGATGCGAAATTTGACAAGACTGAATTGAATGTATGACTTTAGGTCTGAGGCATAAAATATATTGGACATGTGACTTGGGATTGGATTCATAAATTTGACTATGAACATATAGTTTATGCATAGTGTATGTTGTAATTTAGATCTGTAATTAATTGGAAAAAAATGAGCATATGTTGTAAACTAGAATTGGATCCATGCATATTCTATGATAGAAGAAAAGAGGAACCATTGTATGATTACTTTGAGACTTTGGACAAAATGCATATAAAAGTCAAGATCTGATTTTTTAGAAGATATGATTTAAAGATTTAGATTATTGGGTATATTTTGCATAATGATTCATGACTTAATAAGAAGAAGGATATGGAAACGTAGGTGTAAAATATTTACATTAATTAGGATCTCTACTATTGTGATTACACCTAAATAGGGAATTTTGCATATATGGCATGCATTGTAATTAATGATCATATTTGGTATAATTTATATGTGAATCTGCTGTATAAGGTTAGTTTAACAAAAAAAAAATTGGAACATATGTTATAGGGTAAATTATGTCCATATTCTGCGCTATGTAAATGTATGCAAACATGGAAGTATATGATCTTATTGTGAATCACGACAATTATTTAGGCATATGAATTTAGGCCTAATTTATGTTTAGGCAAGGCATGTAAATAGGACCTTTAGAAATATTAAACCTGCTAAATCTGTCATTTACTGAATCCGTTGAAAATGCCTATTTTGCTAATTTGCTAAGTTGCCTAAAACTGCTAGTTCTGTTATATTGCATAGACTGCTAATTAGATTGAAATGCCAAATCTGTTAAATTTGTCTGTTGAGATGCCTAACCTGTTATATGCCAAAATCTGCTAAGTCGCTAAATCTATTAAATCCGTTAAGTCATATAATCTGGAAAAATCTGCTATCTGCTAAAATCTGTTATCTGCTGTGTTGATATAATCATCCTGTTATTGATATAATATGAATTGGCATATATATATATTGGGCGTGCGCATAAACGGTAAATTATTAATTAATTGGCCGCAAAGATAAACATGGCTAACTCGAGGTTAGAATGAGTTTGCGGCGTAATTCTGCCCGGAACCGCCCGGCACATCCAGTGGCCGCAAACAATAGGTTCTAATGTGAGAAGTTAGTCATAACCTGCTTAAGACACGAGGTTAGGTCTGGCTTGTGGCAGAAGTCTGCCCGGAACCGCCCGGCCCATCCAGCGGCCACAAGCTAGCGACCTAATGTGGGAGGTCTGGGCATTAATAATTAATTAATGCAAATCTAAGATAAGAATGACGTCTAAAACGTATTGGGGGAAAATAGGGTTAAAACAACTGGATTAATAGGTGTAGTAAACCCGTCCATGAACCTGTAGGCCCAATACAAAGTTAGACAAATCTGAAAAATCTGTACATCTGATCTGTTAGTCTGAAAACTTGTTAACTTAATCTGTGAACTAGTAAATCGGAATTTTGTATGTCTGAAACTTGTAGACAAGTTAAACTGAAATCTGTTGGTCTGGGGATACAAGGTTAGGAGGGGAATTACTTGTGTCATCTGTTGTTTGGGACCCATATTAGTCAGTAACCCTTTCTGGTATCAAAACTTTGACCCAACAGGAAGTAGGGTCCGGGCACGCTTACTGAACTAATTATAAGTGGTTCATTCTGATAATGGCGAGGGGTGTTGATGGTGCGTTCCAACCGGGTCATGTGCGTGCATGGATCCCGGTCTGCCTCTGAGGATGTAAGACGCCGTGACATCTGTAAATAGGTCTGTGCCAATTGGTTGTCACTTTAGGGAGTGATACACCCTTTTGTGGGGCCGACACAGGATATTTATGTATTAGGGAGCCGATCGCTTGGGGTAGGGTTTTAGGGTACACTTAGTTCTGTCTGTTTCCGTTGGTACCGTATGTTTCTGTTGGGTGGTAACACCTGTCTGTTTCTGCGTGGTACCGTCTGTTCGGGTGGTAAAGGCCCATTACTAGTGTACACCTAATTCTACATTCTGTTTCCGTAGGGATAAATCTGTTTCTGCTTCTGTCTGTTTCTGATCGGGTAGTAAAGGCCCATTATTAGCATTCTGTTTCTGTTAAAGTATTCTTTACCCGTTCCTGCTTCAATTTAGACATTAGGGTGACACCTAATTCTGCTATACTAGTATTAGTGCAGAGAAGTGTAAAACAATAGTTTATGTCATTCTGTTTTTCTGTTATATCTGCTGCACCTGTTACAGTTATCTCACATCCAGTTTTATTTTCATATCATATTATTATTATCTGTTCATATGCTGAAAGTCACTGGACTTGCCAGACTTTTTGTCTGACCCTTGTTGTTTCGCCTCCTTTCTTCCGTTTCCCCCCCAGGTTATCCAAGGAGGGAAATACTTTAGCTTGATCCGGATTTCTCTTTTCTTGAAGTGCTTAAAGTATGGCTTGGCTCTGTATAGCTTCCGTTCCATGGGGATTATGATTTTAAACCAGGCATTTTGAAGGCTTTTGTACAAGACTGATATTTTGTACTTGAATTCTGAAATTGAAAGGATGTAACCATATTAATTTCTGTTTCCGCTGTAATAAAGTTAAAATTTTTCAAGTACTGTTTTATCTGTCTTGTAAGTTTCTGTTCTGTTTACTAAAATGCTCCACCAAAGTTAAGGCATTCCCTTTGTGAGTGATCTTAACGGAGGTGGGGTGTTACACATTTGGTACCGGAGCTATGTTTATCGATTTTAGCCAATGCTCGAAGATGTAATTACGTATGAGAGACATACTTGTAGATTTCAGTTGGATGCTTACTATATAGTAGTATATATTATCATAGCGTTTGAACACTATTAGCAGTCTTTCTTGTAAGTGGCTAATCATTCTAATTTGCAGATTTAAAATGAGTCGACGCGCTTCAAGACATACTGCTGGGGGGGCTATGCCTGGAGGGGGAAATGGCAGTATACCAGATTACCCAGCCATGTTTGAAGCCATGATGGAGTCATTCATGAGAAGGGTACCTCCTCCAGTGGCAGCCACGGTAGATGTAGGTGTTCAGATGCCTAGGGTTGTGAATTTTGTGAAGATGTGCAAAGATCATACATCTCTAGGAGGAAAGCCATTTAAAGGGACTGATCCAACTGAAGAGGTTCAGATGTGGTTATATGCTTGTATTCGTATCTTTGGAGACTTGGGTATAGAAGATGCAACCAAGAGAAATCTTGCGTCAAGCCAGCTGCAGGGCAGGGCCATAGAATGGTGGAATTTTGTTACTCTCGAAAGCCTAGAGGAAGAAATAACTTGGGAACAGTTCCAAGTTAAGTTTGGGACAAAGTTTATCTCAACAACTCAGAAGTCCGTTCTGTCCAAGAAATTTGTGGAGCTGAAACAGAATGGTGGGCCAGTGCTTGATTCTGTTTATGACT
Organism: Allium sativum; assembly: GCA_030737875.1. NCBI lineage: Eukaryota > Viridiplantae > Streptophyta > Magnoliopsida > Asparagales > Amaryllidaceae > Allium > Allium sativum. Next base: position 275,610,300 of record CM060926.1, on the reverse strand, counting down.
TTGAGTCCTCGTCGAAGTATGCTCGTTCGTACATTGATTTTCCTTATCAGAAGAACAAAAAGTTCGTTACGGGTCTGGATACCTATATTGCAAGGTCGTTGGTGGATCATCTTGACGATCCATTTGAAAAAATTGCAGAAAAAGTATTTTGCCATGAAAGCTTGTTTCCTAAGGAAGCAAATGTTGTCGCTGCAACCAAGGAAGTTCAGAAACCACAAGAAGGTGGTAATAATAAGAAAGGAAAGGATGGCCAGAACAATCCAAAGAGTGAGGTGGCATGCTTTAACTACCAACAAAAAGGTCATTTTGCTAATGAGTGCATGAATCCTAAAGCTGAGAAGAAATGCGTTAAGTGTAGAAAGCCTGGGCATGAGAAGAAGGGTTGTCCAGAATCGGCTAAGGAAAAGCGTGTTGTGAAGGCATACGCTTTGGAAGACGTGCCATCTTCTTCAAGAGCTCAAACTGTAGAGGAGAAGGGAAAGAGTGTCATCATCTAAGGTAATCTTTCTGTTCAAGGTATTTTGGTTTATGTGTTGTTTGATACTAGGCATTACATTCATTCATTTGTAATGAACTTGTGTGCCGCTTGGGCTTGGAACCCGAAAATTTTGATAGACCATTGATCGTGACTAATCCAATTAGGGGTTCGTCCAGTTTGTGCATGTTGTGTCGTGGTCTAGTGTTGTCGAGTCACGGTTGCTCTTTTTCATGTGATTGCTTTGTTTTGAACTTTGTTGGGTATGGGATCATCTTGGGCATAGATTGGCTCAAGAGGTATGCGGTAAGAGTGAATTGCGAGAAGCTAGAGGTGAGGGTCGGGGATGTGTAAGGGCGAAAGGTATTGATTAGATGTAAGCCTGAAGATGGGGTCTTCGCGAACTATCTATATTCGCTTGGGATTCGACTAGAAGACTTCTCATCTATTATGATCTCTAATGAGTATGAGGATGTCTTATAAGAAGTCAAAGGTTTGTCGCCGCATCGTGAGATCGAGTTTAGGACCGATTTGGTAGAGGGTGCTAAACAAATCATTATGCCTTTTAGGCAGATTGTGCCTAAGGAACAGCGATAATAAGAGGTACAAGTTTGAGACCTTTTAGGAAAAGGATTCATTTGGAGAAGTGTTTCCAAATGGGGTGCACCAGTAGTATTTGCAACCAAGGCAGATGGCTCGTTAAGATTGTGTGTGGACTATCATGAGCTGAACAAGGTGACCAAGAAGAACAAATATCTGTTGCCGAGGAATGATGACTTGTTCGATGATCTTAACGAGGCCAAAGAGTTTTCTCAAATGGATTTGGCAATGGGATTTCACCAGTTGAGAGTGGCAAAGGATAGTGTGACAAAGACCACTTTTAGGACATCATTCGATTTCTTTAAATGGTTAGTGATGCCATTCAGGTTAACTAACACGCCAACGTATTTTGTAGATCTTATGAATAGAGTTTTCAGAGATCAGTTGAATAATTTCGTGCTTGTGTTCTAGGATGACATTCTAGTTTACTCCCAGAACGAGGAAGAACATAAGACGCACTTGTGAGTTGTGTTGGAAATCTTGCAAAAGCACCAACTAAGCTAAGTTTTCGAAGTGTCACTTATGGAAGAGCGAAGTGAGCTTCTTAGGCCATGTTGTCTAATGGGATATTGGTTGATCCCAATAAAGTGGCAACAATCCAGGACTAGGATAGACCTAAGAATGCGAAAAATGTGAGAAGTTTCCCTATGTTGGCTTGTTATTACCTATGATTTATCAAGGATTTCTCGAAGATAGCTTCTCCGTTGACAAGATTAACAAAGAAGAACCAAGTATTTACATAGGATGCAAAGTGTGAGTAAGATTTTGGAATCCTGAAGGAGAGATTGACAAGTGCTCCTGTTTTGACCATTCTAAGTGGGAATGAAGAGATGATTGTATATACCAATTCATGCGGTACTGGAGTTGTAGCACTACTGATGTAGATAGATAAGGTTGTGGCCTACATGAGTCGACAGCTAAAGCTGCATGAATGGAAATATCCAATCCATGATTTGGAGTTGGCAGCATTTGTGTTTGCTCTGAAGATGTGGATACATTAATCGTTGGGGGTTCGATTCGAGTTGTTTATGGATCACAAGTCGTTGAATTATCTTTTCTCCCATAAGGATTTGAATCTTCGGCAGCAAAGGTGGCTAGAGTTTCTGGCATCTTATGATTTTTGGTATAGCCTGTACTCTAGGTAAAGGCAACGCAGTAGCTAATGCATTGAGTAGAAGACATGCAAATTTGGGAGCAATGTTTTCAGAATGGAAGAGCCTTGAATACTTGAAAAGATTTGATTTCAAACCAAGGTGTGAATTGGAACCTGAAATGTTGGCAAGCTTATCGATAAGACCTACTCTCATCGAAAGAATTGGCGAGAGACAAAAGCGAGATGCAAAGCTTATCAAGTTTATCCAGAAACTGGAACCAGAGGATAAAGAGTTCGAGGTCGATTGAGAAGGTTGACTTCGAAAGCAAGGTCTCGTTGTTCCTGATATCGACGGATTGTAAGATGAGGTTTTAAGGAAATGTCATCACTCGAAGTTGACAATTCATCCCGGTGGTAATAATTGTATCAGGACATGAAGAGAGTCTACTACTGGGAAGGGATGAAAAGAGATGTTGGAAAGCTCATTTCCAAGTGCATGAACTGTTAGTTGGTGAAAGGTGAACAGAAGAAGCTGAGTGGGTTGCTTAGCTATTGGAGGTTCCTACATGGAAGTGGGAGCAAATATCGATGGACTTTATCGATGGATTACCTAGAACCAGGACAGGAAACAAAGGAATTGTGTCATCGTGGATTGCTTGATCAAAAGTGCAAGGTTTATTCCTGTCAAATCGACTAAGACGACATAAAAGTTGGCTGAGCTTTATATAAAATGGATAGTTCGATTCCATGGTATCCCCAAGAGCATAGTGAGTGATCGAGATCCATTGTTCACAAGTGGATTTTGGAAGAGTATGCAAGAGACTTGGGAACCGAGTTGTGTTTGAGTACGGCTTATCATCCCCAGACTGATGGTCAAATCGAGAGAGTTAACGGAGTTTTGGAAGATCTCCTAAGAGCTTGTGTGTTGGATTTTGGGGGATTATAGGAAGACCATGTACATCTCGATGAGTTTGCATATAATAATAACTACCAGTCGAGTATTGAGATGGCACCATATGAGGCGTTGTATGGTAGACCATGTAATTCGCTGGCATGTTGGTTGGAAACTGGAGATAACTTGGTGCTTAGGACAGAGATGATAAGAGAAACCCCAGATTGTATCGAGATCATTCGGCAATGAATGAAGGCAGCCCAAGATTGTCAGAAGAGTTATGTTGATAAGCGTCGAAAAGATTTGGAATTCAACGTTGGTGACATGTTTTTTAAAGATTTCGTCGTTAAAGCATGTGGTTTGGTTCGGAAATAAAGGAAAATTAGCCCCTAAATTTATTGGACCATTTCCGATAGTCAAGCAAATAGGGAAGCTCGCATATATAGTGGAGTTACCTGAGAAGATGTCGAGTGTGCATAATGTTTTCCATGTGTTATTTCTACAGAAGTTCGTGCATGAATCAAATGTGGTGGTGTCTCCAGAACAGTATGGAGACCTAGAGGTTAAGACTATAGTTATGAGACCTCGTAAGCCACTTTGTGTTGTGGGAAATTACATGAAACAGCTTGTGAGGAAGACAGTTAAGCTAGTCAAGGTACACTGGATTGAGGATAGCGACGATTGTACATGGGAGACGGAAGAGAACATGAAGGTGAACCATCCAGAACTCTTCGTCGGTTTGACCCATTGATATCATGATATCATTGTAACTTGTGCTATGGTTGTTATTATAAGAATTTCGCATGCTAGGATAAGGTTGTAGATGCATGGCTTAATGGCTGCTAGTGTGGATGACAGAATTGGATGCTCATAGATGATAAGCATGCAAAATTGTTTTGGTTGCTTATGTTTATCGGAATTTCGGGGGTGAAATTCCTAAAGGGGGAGGGGAGAACGTAACAGCCCGCATTTTACATATCGGAGGATCATAAAATAATTTTATTTTGTCCACTGAGGGTTGGATCATTATCAAGTTTTGATATGTTGTTTATGAGGATGTGGGACATGTCCATAATTTTTACCAATTTTGTTTGTGACCATTTCCCCCCGCCAGTCTTGTACAGGGAATAACTTTTGACTTGGACCGATTCAGGTGCTAAGATCAGTTTCGTTGAAAAGGAAATGATGATTCCCATTCCATAGAGTGGCCACATTAAAGATTTGGCTCAGCGGTTTGGGAGGAACCGCTGTTTTAAGGTTTTAAAGTTGACTGTTCATGTTTTAAAGGCCATGATGGGCTGATTTGGAGAGGCCCGTTATTAGGCTGGTGGAAGGCTATAAATAAGCGGTAAGATGGATGGAGAATAGTTTACTTTCTCCATTCTCTCATTTCGGAAGAGCTTGTGATCCTCCATTACCTCATATTCTTTATCTTTCCACCATTAAAACTTAGAGAATCGAAGATCTACATCGTTTGAAGCTAAATCTATGCCAATCCAAGAGAGAGTTCATCGAATCAAAGAGTTTAGAGAAAATTCTTCGTTATTCAGATCTTGACCAGTGTTTTAGGGTTGTTTTGGAGAACTGGTGAGTGATATGCATCTCTCACGCGGATTCAATCAAGTATATGAGTATTTGATCTTGTTTTTCATCAATTCAAGTATTTTCTCCTGGATCTACATGATGGTAAGTCTATTTTCATATGAATCGCCATAGGTTCTAATTTAGCAACTTAAGACCGATAATTTCCATATGTTTCCATATGTTTATGCAAGTTAGATTCATAATCTAGTTCATATGTTCATTTATCATGATTTTGGTGAAGTTGCATAACTTTGATGAAAATCGTCATATTCAAGTTGTTAGTGATTCCACATCATGTTTGTGGTTGAAATAGATGAATCGATTGAGTAGATTTCATCAATCTTGTCAATTGATGAAGTTTTGGTTAAATTTGGTGATGGAATGGACTAGTACAGGCCACGGGTTGGTCATATACTATGGGTGTAGTATAAGGTGTAGTACAAGATGTAGTACAAGGTGGTCGGCCGTCGGATAGCATATGTCAGGTCGGTCGGTCATGAAGGGGTCGGTCAGTCGTGATGTTTAGGAGTTGGTCAGTCGTGTACCCAAGGGGATCAGGTCGGTTGTCCACTTAAGGGATCGGGTCAGTCGTGCACCAAGGGTGTCGGTCGGTCAGGGTGGTTCAGGTGAGCATGGTCGGTCGGTCAGGGCAGATCGGGTGAGCATGGTCAGTCGGTCAGGTGGCCACAATTACATGGATGTATGGTCAGGTTGTTAGCTGTTCTTTGATTTCCATGGATAAATGGTTGATCCCAATTACATGTTTGTAAAGGCTATCAATGTCGGATGTGGGGAAGACAGGTTTGGGTTCTTCTCTGGTGTTGGTAGATTGGTTTGTTAATCTGCCCATTCTCATGTACATTATTATTGACGTTTGTTAGTTGTTTTATCGCTCACTAAGACTGTTTCTGACTCAAAGTTTTATGTTCCCCTCTTATTACCTTGGGCTATTCATTCGGTTGTGGATGGGCGGACTGAGCAGCAGGTGACACGTGATAGCTTGGTCAGACGACGACGTTGATTGACGGTGAGCTGGAGGCTTACGTACCAGTTTTATTACCATCATGTTGATCCCTTAAAAATCCACATGCACATTGAGCTGTCAAATCTGAGCAGAAGCCTACAGAACGAACGTTATCAGGGTCGGTCGTGCATAGTCATGTCCAAGGCACTCAAAACGACTCATGAAGGTAGGAAGCAATATCATAGAACAAATGCCAAGGTAGTTCATATATTTGATGCCCACTCTTAGGATAGGCACACTTACATCCCAAATCACAAACCTTGATCGGTCGCCTCCAGACAATAGAGAAAATCGCTCGCTCACTCATATTCAGACATAGTCACGTCAGAGAATCAAGATCGTCCGACCTCTTATTCAAATCGCTCACTCTTTCGCTCGCATATGACAATAGGATACAGCTGCCAATAGCTGGTTACACTCAAGCATTGGCATATTTGTAATTAATGGGATGAGCGACCCGTCGCCTACATATACGAGCTTCAGCTCACTTTTCCGAGAAGGGACGCCTATAAATAGGCCATAGCTGCCAACATAAAGGGGATCAAAACTTTTGAACCACAGAGTGCTGCTAAATTCTATCTTCAGTCATTCCTTAAAGATTTGGGTCATCTTCTCCATCCAAAGGTTCATCACCGATTTGGCCATGGCGTCCGGTACAACCTTGTAATCAAAAAAATCAAAAACATCCGCCTTCTCAATCATCCATCCATCATTCTCATCCTCGAACTCTACCATTTTCTAATGAAATCCTAGGATTGATGTATGAATGAGAGTATGTTGAGTGAATATAAAGATGTATGAGAAAAGAGAGTTGGTGTATTTTGTAATCTCCATTTTAAGAATGCAAGTAATCTTCATAGTGGATGTAGGCCCGGCACAAAGCTAAACTACTCTAAATCTCGTCTCTATTTATCTTATTCACATTTTCACTTTCAATTGTTATTAAGTACGGCTCCATTTATTTTTTTACCGTATCAGTGAAGTACAATTCTAATACCTTTGGTGTTTGGGCCATTTTTTGGTGAAAACATTTGGCACCCACCGTGGGGCCATGTTCGAAATTTCTTTCTTCGTACCTCCTTTCAGTCTCAGTAATAAAAAGTCCTAAATTGTTTTCTCCCTCGAAGCCATGGTCGGATCTAAGAAGAGCAGTAAATCTACTAAAGCTACCACGACGAGTGAGGATAATGATGTTAATGGAGCTACACCGCAAACCTAGAACCAAGGGGCTGGGGGAACCCCTAGGTTATCTGTAACACGAGATGAATTTAATGTGGCTGTAACAGATCGGAATGAGAAAATGGACGTTACGACGAAGATGATGATAGAAAGGTTTGAGGTCTTGATTAATGTGCAAGCCAATCTTCAGCCACCAAATGCTCTAAAAGATGTTGATGAAGAAGAGGACTCATCAACCTCAGACCCTAGTCGATCCCACTTCTTAATGGAAGACAAAGAAGAGGCCGGCGGTGAGGACTCTAAAGCCAGATACCCTCAGCTTAAAAAAAACGTGCGACTCAAAGTATCACAAGTCACACTAAAAGGACACCTCCCAAAAGCGGTGTAGGGCATCGAAGCTTAAATCAAGATCACACTTATAAGAACATCGATGTGGATCATGTGGAACAAGTGACTAATGAGAGACGCATCACAGACATTATCCATCGAATAATGAAGGAGAAAGTGACCCGAAAGGATGAAGAGAGAGAATGGGAATTTTCACCCAGCAAAAATCCATTTACAGAAAATATCCGTCAAGCAAAGTTCCCCAAGAAATTCATGCTACCAATAATAGCACCTTATTGCGGAGTTGGAGATCCGAACATCTTTCTACTCAAATACGACCAACGCATTAATGGAGCTAGGGCTACCGACGAAGTAAAGTGATTATACTTTCCTGTTTGCTTAGAAGGTGTGGCCTCGCTATGGTTCACCAGACTTCCACCTAAATGTATCGACCAGTTTGCCGATTTGGCAAGAAGGTTTCAAGATCAGTTCCGATTACAAGCCACCAAAGCAAGGGACGTGATGTCACTTAGAGAGATGGAACAAATGCCTGGGGAAACCATCAAAGCTTTCCTTACTCGCTTCCATGCTGTAGCAACAGAGGTCATAGAGCCAGAGTCTTGGTACTTGTTGGCAGCCCTGAAGGGAGCCATCGATAAGAAGTCAGAATTTGGGAAGTGGCTCAAGATGAAGAAACCAAAGACTTTAGAGAAGTTCTATAAGAAAGATGAAGAATATATGAGTGTAGAAGACAAAGCCCCAAATGTTCAGAATGCTATAGAGAATAGTGCTGCCAGAGAAGGAAAAAGTAATGAGTTTCGAGCTGAGCAGAAGAACGACATAGGGCAAAAGAGGGGTCGACGAGAAGGATAACAAACCCAATAAGAAGACGCGGCTGTATAAGTTATCCGAATTAACCCTCCTAAATGAAACTCCAGAAAGTATTTACTCTGCCACAAAGGATTTAGGTATCTTACCTCAGATGAAGCCACAGAAGATAACTGAGCAACAAGCAAATTCCGGCAAATTATGTCGGTTTCACAACCAACCAGGACATAGCACCAACGAATTTTGACACCTGAAGAGTTTAATCAAAGAACTCATCAGGAAGAATCAACTCCAACAGTATGTGAAAAGTCCTCAAAACGCTCTGGTTGCTCAAGGGCATAATAACGGTCATCCAACCCGACTCAAGTGCGGAAGCTCAAATATCAATTGATTCAAGACATGTAATCAACATGATATTTGGAGGGCATCACCCAGCTGGAAACAGTTGGGCAAATATGGAAAAGTATGCTAATTAGTTGAAGGAAGCATAAAGAGAAGAAAGATGTATGATCTTGAGCAACGAACTTCCAATGAAAATGCCCAAAACTTCGACCGATGACGTGATATTCAAAGATAAAGATGGAGACAGGTTAGTTACACCAACTATTGACACCATGGTGATCACATTGGTCTTGGCCCTACAGTTGTTAAAAGAGTCCTGGTTGACACAGGGGCATCTGTTAATGTGATATTCATAAGCACATTCCAAAAAAATGAATCTCCCTTTGGACAAAGTACGCGCATATCCAAATAAGATCCATGGTTTCATGGGTCATCCTACACGACCAATCGGTACAATAGACTTACTCGTGGAATTGGTAGACGGAGAGCGCAAGGTCTCTATGGTGCAAACTTTTGTCCTGATAGATGAGTTCTCATCCTAATATGCTCTACTTGGGAGGCCAACTATTTCAGGCTTTAAGGTTGCACTAGCTCCATGGTGTCTGATCATGAAGTTTCCAACTAAAAAGGGGATTGGTGTGATTAAAGGCGACCAGATCACTGCAAGGGACCACTACGTGACATAGTTAAAACAGACTAAGAAAAAAGACTCAGGAAAGGATGCGGAGGCTCTCCCCCGCATTCACAAACTCCCTTTATAGCAATTAAAGAGGGGTCCATGCACTAGCGAACACAGTGGAGCGCAAAAAGAAATCGACCCAAGGAAAGCCAGTGCAGAGGACGAAAGAGCGACATCGGCCGAAGTCACAATTCCTATAACTGTAATTCCAAAGGACTCAAACCGTGTGTTGAATATAGGATCTCGGTTAAGCCCCAAACTAAAGAGTCGATCGGTTGTCTTTTTAAGAGCTAATTTGGATGTGTTCAAGTGGAACCATTCCGACATGTACGGCATATCCCCAGATATCACAGTCCATAAGCTAACATTGACCTGCGTGTTCCATCTATTAAGCAGGAAAGGAGAGTCCAAGGGCTGGAGAGGTCGCGCGCCTTAAAGGTAAAAGTCGACAGGTTAATGGAAAATGGTTTTATCAGAGAATCCACCTATCCGAAATGGGTTTCCAACCCTGTACTCGTAAAGAAAGCAAACAACAAATGTGTAGTCTGTGTAGATTACTCAGATATTAATAAAGCCTTTCTGAAAGACAGTTTTCCTCTCCCTAGAATTGACCAGCTAGTGGATTCTATGGCCGATCATGAATTATTGTCTTTCATGGATGCATATTCTGGCTACAATCAAATCATGATGTATGGGGAGGACCAGGAAGACACAAGTTACATTACTGATCTTGGTTTATATTGCTACAAGGTGATGCCACTTAGTTTGAAAAATGCGGGGGCAACTTACCGACGATTGGTAAATGCTATGTTCAAAAAGCAAATAGGCAGGACAATGGAAGTCTATGTCAATGATATGTTAGTAAAGTCCAAAATAGCAGAAGACCATTTAGAAGTTCTAGCCCAGATGTTCGATATCCTACGACAATATGACATGAAGCTGAATCCCTTGAAATGTTGTTTCGGGGTCGGTTCGGGCAAATTCCTAGGATTTATGGCCAACACTAGGGGCATAGAAGCTAATCCAGCCAAAATATCAGCTTTGAGAGAAATTCGTCCCTAGAAACCAAGAAAGAACTTCAGCGTTTGAATGGGAGGACTACGGCCTTAAATCGCTTCATATCCAGGACAACAGACAGATGCCTTCCATTTTTTGATGCCCTTAGGAATGGAAGAAAGAGATACAGTGGACCTCAGAATGTCAGCAAGCCTTCGAAGAATTGATCCAACACATGGCAACATGTCCCATGTTATCAAAACCTAGTGACGAAGAAGATCTGTTTCTATACCTGTCGGTATCCGCCCATGCTCTCAGTGCAGCATTGATTAGGGAAGATTTGAAGGTACAAAGACCAATCTATTACATCAGTAAGAGACTATCTACGGTAGAATTGAATTATCCAAAGCTTGAAAAACTCGCTTATTGTCTGCATATTGCATCGAAGAAACTTTGGCCCTAATTTCAGGCCCATCCTATTAAAGTTCTCACGGATCAGCCTCTAAGGCAAGTTTTGTTTTGACCAGAGACCTCCAGAAGGTTATTAAAATGGAATATTGAGCTTAGTCAATACAACATTATATATCATCCTCGAAAAGCGATCAACGGGCAAGCGCTGGCTGATTTCATCGTAGAATTTACTGACCGAGGGGAGACAAAATAGGAAGACGATATTGAAACTAATGTCCAGTGGAAATTATTTGTTGACGAAGCCTCGAAAGATTACTGTTCTGGGGAGGGGTAGTCTTGGAAACCCCCGAACGAAGATCTCTATGCTATGAGCTAAGGATAGAATTTCCATCGACAAATAACGAAGCTGAGTATGAAGCCCTCATCGCAGGAATAAAGCAAGCAAAATAATTACGGATAAAAACTATACAAATCTTCAGCAATTCCCAGCTGGTAGTATGCCAAGTTCTAGGAGAATTCCAAGTCAAAATGGGTAACTTACCGGATTATCTTTCAAAAGCCTTGGAACTATTGGAAGCGTTCGAGCACTACACCATATCTCACATTCCCAGAGGAGAAAACACCAAAGCGGATTCATTGGCAAAATATGCAAGCACAGGAGATGCACAACTTATGGGGTTAATTCCGGTGGAAATCCTTTCCAGCCCAAGCACGGGGCAGAGAGAGATGTATTGGATCATGGACGTAACCAATGAACCAAACTCATGGATGTCACCAATCAAAGAATACCTTATAACCGGGGCACTCTCGGCGGAAGCCAAGCATTGAAGGAAAATTTTATGAAAAGCCACTTTTTATCTCGTTCAGGACGGTCGGCTATACAGACGTAGATTTTCTACACCCTTACTTCGTTGTGTTACAGAAAGAGAATCAAAGGCAATCATGGCGGAATTACACGAAGGGGAATGTGGAGGCCATACCTTTGGACAAACTTTGGTTAAGAAAATCTTGCGATACGGTTATTTCTGGCCAGATATCAATAAAGACTCCATGGCCTATACTAAAAAGTGTGACAGATGCCAAATATTTTCCAAAATTCCAACGATGCCATCCACAGCTGTAACCCATATGGTCAGCCCATGGCCATTTGCTATCTGGGGCATTGATCTCATAGGATCCCTTCCCACTGCAAAATCCGGTTTTAAATATGCAATTGTCGCCGTTGATTACTTCACAAAAATGGGCCAAAGAAGAACCACTGGCCACCATAAATTTAAAGAAAGTAATTAATTTTGTCTTGAAAAATATCATATGCAGGCTCGGGGAACCACAAAAAATAATCATAGACAATGGCACCCAATTTGGAAGTGAAGAATTCCAAAATTTCTGTGCTAAGTATAAGATCCACAAAAGCTTTTCAGCAGTCGCCCATCCGCAAGCGAACGAGCAAGCGGAAGCAGTAAAAAAAATCGTCAAAATGACCATTAAGAAACGGTTAGAGAAGTCCAAAGGTGGTTGGGCAGATGAACTCCCACTAGCATTATGGTCATATCGCACCACGCATAAAACTGCGACCGAGCATACTCCCTTTTCTTTATCTTAGGCTCTGAAGCCATGATACCAGTGAACTGGAAGTCCCCACCCACAGAAGGATATACTTTGATCACAAAGAAATGAGAGATTGCAACTCGAAGCCCTCGACCAACTCGAGGAAAGAAGAAAGGAAGCATAACTCAGAGTAGCTGCACATTAAAGGAGGGTGCCAAGGCATTTGAATTCAAAAGTCAAGCATCGGACTTTCGAAATTGGAGACCTTGTGCTGAAGAAAATCATGATTGGTAATGGAGTGTTTGGACCCAACTGGGAAGGGCCCTATTTTATAAACCAAAAACTCTAAGATGGTACTTTCAAATTGGCCACCACAGATGGAATCCAGATTCCACGAGCATGGAATAGCGAGCACATTCGTCGTTATTTTTTGTAATACACTATTCGAATACATGGAAAGGGCTGTAAATACTTGCAAAATTTTCACATTTGAATTATGTACATAAAATGAATGAATGTGGTATTCCGTTTGCATATATAAATCACACATTTACGAAATCCCTGCTAAAAATTGACTTCTTGATGTAGGCAAACAAGTGATCAGTGGGCGCCAAGCTAAGGAGTTCCGTCTTTCATCACGAAACGCCAAACCTTTTGGCACACGTCTAGTAAAATGATTGGCACCAAACCAAGGAAGCAATGCAGTGGTGAAAGCAACTCAAAATGTCCCACGGTTAAAAATTGCTAAACTCCATAAAAGGGGCACCTTCTTAGGTGTAGGACATGAGTTCTTTGACTCGAGAAACAACTCGATAAGATGAACTAATGTTTGCCTCCCCGGGAAAAGCATAAAGTCGGAAAAACTGACATTGTCCAATAGAAAAAAAAGGGAGCATCTTGTTAGGTGAAGGACACAAATTCATTAAATTGAGTCAAAACTCGATAAGATGAGTTAGTGCTCGCTCTCCGGGATCAAACATGCTGGAAGGACCAACACAAAGCACAAATCCTTGCTGGAAGGGGGTATCCAATTTTGTTCTTTGTTGTTAACCAAGTCAAACAAAGCCTAGATTGGATTACAACATTGAAACCCAAGTCCTCCCATGGGGCATGCATTCAAAACCCGTATCCGAAGGACCAGGTTCACCAAGTTAGTGAGACGAGGGGTTGAATGCATCCTAAATCTACAATAACATACATACAAGCATATATCTAATTTAGAATACCCAAATAATTAATTGCTAAAGTTAAAGAGTGACATGGAGCTTACCAATTAAGATAAATATGAAAACCTGATCGCTTTCAGCTCAATAAACCCTTAATAAAATAAATATGACGACGTATTAGTAACGCTAAAAGTAACGTGACGTAATTACGATACTAACGTACGATCGTCAAGGAAATTATAATGTAAAATCCAAAAAAAAAAAGTTTCTAAGCAGGGTAAAAGGACATGGTGTGGGAGACAAATCACAAGAGCATCATAAAGCCAGTAAAACGACCATTTGTCAAGCCCACAAAGTGCCAAAGGTCAACACGAGTCACAAACCAGCATAATATCATGAGCGAGGGCCTGCACCCGCTTATACAACCAGTATAAAAGTTCAAAAAGAAGATGACCAAAGATGGGACAAGAAGGCTACAGATCCTTGACCTTCCTAGGTGTACCTACCTTCCTTTTAACATGAGCAGAACAAGATGGAAGTTCATCAGCACTTTTAGAAACCACCAACTCGACATCTCCTGAAGCAAAAGAAACAACCGTGCTATCTTTGGATCTGAGAGCACGAATTAACTTTGCCTTATTATCTTCTAAAACAGAAATACGCTCAAGATTGTCTTTATGGACCTTTTGGAGATCGCAAGCGTGTATGTCGACCGACCATTCATCTGTTTTGCAAAGTTACTTTGAGCAGATCCATTTTCTTTCCTAATTGATGCACAACAATTTCGAGACGGGCTAACATATCACCTTTCACGGCAATCATATCACAAGAAAAGGCTCGGAATCAGACGGGGATGTATTCACATTAGAAGGTACTCCCTGTAAGCTCCACCCCCGGAATCGCTTAGCAAGCTTAGGATTGCATGGCCCAGGAACATAACGCGGCCTATTAATGATAGTCTGAAGCTCTGTATAAGATGGACGAAAGGGGGAATTCACAGATGGTTGACCAGTTGATTGAATCTCATCTATCGGAATCTCCAAATCAAAGTATCTTTCTAGTCGACGTCATTCTGGGGACGAAACCATCCTGCAGGTGGACCAGTGAAAAGTCACACAAACAAATTATTTAAGGGCATAACCAAACAAGTTTTTTTTCTTCTCTAAACAAGGAGAGGAAAGAAAGAAGCTAGGAACAACCCTTCAGAAAAAGCATAAAAAAAGCAAGATGGATATACTCTGAGATTTCAATAAATAGTAAATTCCAAAAGAAGAACAAGCATAAGTAAGAATCGACAAACCTGTGCTATGCAAAGTGGCGACAAAAAGAAACGTTGATTTTTTTAGTTGAGAAACCTTGTTGAAGAAAAATAAAAGTGAGATAGAATAAGACATAAGTAAATAAGAGGGAAGATTAAAGGACATACATTAAGAGCATTCTCACCACATCAACTCGGTACTCGATTGCAGAAATAAGTGTCCCATCAAAATCCAGCTGGCATGATCATTTCACCATGATTCGACTGTTGGTAATGATGAAAAGATAATCCAAATGTCTCGCCCTCAAAAAGGAATGACATCAACCTACTGTAGTGAAGTGATCCTAAGTTTTGCACGAACGACCCTTCGGTAAATCAGATTAAATCTACCAAACAAAGTTGCAACCATGCATGTCAAAGCCAATAATTCTTTGTTAAAAAAAATTACGGACTTCGAGGGGTAAATGTTAATCCCTTAACAATCCACATGCACATTGAGCTGCCAAATCTGAGCAGAAGCCTACGGAACGAACGTCATCAGGGTTAGTCGTGCGTAGTCCTGTCTGAGGCACTCAAAACGACTCACAAAAGGTAGGAAGCAACTACACAAAACAGAGGCCAAGGGTTGTGCATATATTCGATGCCCACTCTTAGGATAGGCACACTTACATCCCAAATCACAAACCTTGATCGGTCTCCTCCAGACTATAAAGAAAATCGCCCGCTCATTCATATCCACACATAGTCCTGTCAGAGAATCAAGATCGTCCGACCGCTTATTCAAATTGCTCACACTTTCGCTCGCATATGACAACTGGATACAGATGTCAACAGCTGGTTACAGTCAGGCAATGGCATATTTGTAATTAATGGGATGAGCGACCCGTCGCCTGGATATACGAGCTTCAACTCACTTTTCCGAGAAGGGGCACCTATAAATAGGCCATGGATGCCAATATAAAGGGGATCGAATCTGTTGAACCACAGGGTGCTGCTAAATTCTATCTTCAGTCATTCCTTAAAGATTTGGGTCATCTTCTCCATCCAAAGGTTCATCACTGATTTGGCCGTGGCATCCAGTACAACCTTGTAATCGTAAAATCAAAGACATCCTCCTTCTCAATTATCCATCTGTCATATTCCTCCTCGAACTCTACCATTTTCTCATGAAATCCTAGGATTGATGTATATAAATGAGAGTATGTTGAGTGAATATAAAGATGTATGAGAAAAGAGAGTTGGTGTATTTTGTAATCTCCATTTTTAAAATGCAAGTATTCTTCATAGTGGATGTAGGCCCGACACAAGGATGAACCACTCTAAATCTCGTCTCTATTTTTCCTTATTCGCATTTTTACTTTCAATTGTTATTAAGTACGACTCCATTTATTTTCTTACCGTATCGGTGAAGTACAATTCTAATACCTTTGGTGTTTGAGCCATTTTTTTGGTGAAAACACATCCAGTATTTCTATTTCCACTTTTTATGTTGCTCTATGATTGACTGTAGTGAGGTTTCATGTGTAGACTTTGATATTTCCTATGATGTATAGATGATCTTTCAGGATGTTGTGAAAGTTTCAGAAGTTTGTGATATGATGCTCCTCTATTTCTGCCTGTTGTATATGTTCTATTATATTTTATCCTTGCGCTGTGAATTCTACGACAGGTTCTGTTTGTGTTATCCTACTCTGATGATCGTCCATGGCTGTCTGGCACACCTTTCAGCGCATTATTCCTCTTATTTAGTGTAGGGGTTATGGGTGGTCGTCACACAAGTTTAGGTCTTTCCATATTTGACCGCTATAACATGGCATAAAGAACATATAACAAATAGTAGTAATGGAAAACACACACATACATAACAACTACAACTTGTGTCCTAGGCATGTAGAAAAATATTTTAAGAGCATTTCATGCATTCAATCTATATTTCACCCAATCCACCCTTTTTGTGATGTTATACACCCAAAAATATCCACATTTGACTTATTCCAAATTCAATTATGAAACAATTTGATTCCTAAACTTTTTAGGCCAACTCAAATGATAATAACGGTGAATTGCATAAAATATAGATAATAATACAATAATCATATTTACCTTTAATTCAATACAAAAACCACAATTCTACAAAACCAATATTACATGACAATTCCTACGTGATTACAAAGTAGAAGATTTTGGGATTTTTCATGTTATATTATCGCATAACCAAATCTTCATGGGCGTAACAATTCATATAATAAACTGATAATTATATGAATATGCCTTTAAGAAAGACTAGATTCCACTCACTAATCAAGTGGAGATGTGATAGAAATCTCAAGATCTGTGGCGGTTCTCAACGTTCAAGTGAGCTCTGCTTGATCTCCTAACAATATAAATATAAGAAATATATAACTAGATTTTTATATATATTATTTGCGCCAAATTCCAACTTCCTAAACATATATAAATTGAAATAGAGAGATATAGGAATCGAGGTAGAGAAGTAGAAAAACCTTCACCCTTTTTCTCTTTATTTTCTAATGGAATTCAGCAGCATGGAGGCAGAGGTTTAGATTAATTTGGGTTTCTAGTGTAAGGTTTGAGGGGTTATTTATACTTGCTCGTGCGAGCGAGAGTCATCGATTAATAAGATTAAATCTGGGCCTTCAATATAAAAACAATCTCTTAGAAACCCTAATCACAGAAGGAAGAATTGGGCCTGCCAGTCGACTGGCGGTCGACTGCTAGCGGTCGTCCCACCTTAAAGGGGAGCGGTCGACTCCCCTTCGGTTGGGACGTCCATTTTTTCTTGATTTATGAGCTGTTATTTTTAATTAATATGTTTCCAATTCTTTTTATGTTAATCCAGATTTACAAGATAGGTTGTCCCCTTGACCTTATCTCAAATTCAAATTTGAATTTCCCTCTCTTATTTTAAATTATTATTTGGACAATATATATAATATTTGCACAATTATATATATATATATATTCTGCATACAGTGTCCATATTCATTTGTCCATAAGTTCTTCCTGTGTGGACCGGTTTCAGCATATTATATATATAAATGATTCAGAATTTCGCCCTAAATCCAAATAAAAGAATTTCGTAGCCAAATTCCTAAAGCTACAAAATCTCATTTTCCAGCTATATGATTTAATTGCTTACTTTAATTATTTAATTTATTACAAATACTTATGAATTTTACGGGGTGTTACAAATCAAGTGTGTGACAACATGGAAGAGAGTGACAAGTGTATTTGTGGTAGGGTGAGTTGTCTAATGGAGAGGAGGCTTGGGAATTAGTGCTAATGAGTTGTATTTCTTTTTTGAAATTAAATTATTGATTACATAAGCATGCGTAAGAAAGCACTAACCACCTCTTTGAATTATTTAAGCTATATAAAACCTTTAATGTATGTTAACATATTAAAATAAGATGCCATTAGCCATGTAGAATAATAAAAGGGGTTTCTAAATAGGTATTGACAAGTATTATCCTCATAACATTTAAATTTCCAATTTAAACCTAGTGTAAATAATAATAGTATTTTATATCGATATAAACTAACTATAAAATTTATAAATAGGTTCATTGTTATATAAATTCATTTTAAACCATTATAAACCTATTTTATCAAAAATTTCAAAATTCAATATCGACCGAAACTGATTAATTTAAATCGAATTTAATTAAATGATTATTACGCATTTTCAACTCGCATGATCAAACCGTAAATCCAAATATAAGAAATTTGAAATTCTATTATACTTCACTGATACGGATCCAATGAAACTACTTTTGCTGAATTTTGAGACTGTGCCAAAAATGATCTATTTTATGCTACTAAAGTAATACTAAATTATCTAATTTCAGTGTATTCGTTTTTAATTCAATTTTAAAAGTTCACTAACCATATTTCAACTTCTGTAAAATATAAAATATCAATAGTTTTCTGGTCCAGATTCAATATTTAACCATTTAAAATCCGCTTAAAATATATTTAAATCCATATTTTAAAGTGACAAAAAATACGAGTTGTTTCAAATATACTTTGTGAGTTAAGCTAAAAGAATATATCACCTCCGCCACCGTGGTAGGTATATTTGTAAAACCCAGCCTACATAATCGTTGGAAACACTCTGTCGAACATTTTGTAACGACCTGGAAAATCTGAACCAATTTAAAATTTTTAAATTGGCTAAAATAGTGGATTTTAAATATTTAAAATAAATATTTTAAATAATAGCAATGAAAAGTGAGTTTGAATCGATGTTTGAAAACGAATATAATTAATTCTAATTATAAACAAGGCCTGAAATGGTGCTGCAGTTTCAAAAATTGAATTCAAACTTTGTCGGACTGTACCAGGTGTAAAACAAAACGGATTGGAGTGAAACCAAAAATATTTAAATCTGTTAGTGAATACCTTTCTAACGAATCTGAAAAATCGAAGTTTCATAGCGGAAAGCAAAAGTTATGGCCAAATGAATTTTCAGAAAGGTCGCTATGGAATCTATATAGCCCGTGAAATTGGCCATTTTGCATACGACCTCGGAATTCGACGAAACCACTTTTGTTGGATCCGGGATGTGAAATTATTGCTAGGTTTCAAATTTCATAATTTTTGAAGCTAGTATGTGAGAGTGGCAAAGGAAAACGTGTTTTGGCCAATTACAGTTAAATTGGATCGACCAGAAATGGGCCATTTTTCAAACGGTCTCAGAATTCGACGAAACTAGTTTTGTTGGGACCGTATCGTCAAAACATAGCTAGATTTATTTTTCGGGAATTTTTAAAATCAGTTTGTGGCCCCGGCAAATTGAAATGTACGTTCAAATTAAATATTGAATGTTTTATATTTTAATTTGAATGAAAACTGACTGAAACAGTCGAATGGGCCTACGAAACATATCCCATTGTGTTCGGAATAGGGGTAAAACACTAGGGACGACAGCCGTTGGGTTTGAATTGGTGTTAGTGTGGACTAGAAGGTATTTTTGGGGTTTCAAAATAAATAAATATAAAAAAATTTCCTTGGCCAATCATATTCTTCCACTCCTTTCTCTCTCCCCGTAAACGTCCTGGAGCAACGGCGGTCGCGTCTTCTTCCTTCTCTCCTTCGTTCTGGCCAATCCCTTCACCAAACCACCTCACTCCAGTTGGGTTTTTTGAAGATCTCCACGTCCTCTTCCAATCCATACCAGCCACGATCTCCAACACCTCGTGAATCGCGAGAATCGAGGCCGGGAAATCCCTACGTTCGCGCCTAATTTCCTCCGCCACCTGTAGTTCGAGTTCGCCGAGGGTGGTACCCCTAGGTGCGCCACTCTAAGCCCGACAAGGTGGTAAAGGCTGATCGTCATATCACGCATCGATTCGCGTGAAATCTGAAGACCTAGTTTCGAACGAATTGTGAAGGTAACGACTGTTATATATTAAACTGTTTTAATAGCACTTCTAAGCGCTACGGTTTTGATTTCACTGTAAAAATCATATCTTTTTCGTTTATTGATGAAATTCAGTGAAACAAGAGACAGTGGACTCGTGTGGACGTCTTCTACATTCTAGAAGAGACCGCATATTTTTCTGACCCTTCTGTTATTTTTGGTGGAGTGGAACCCAATGTGAGATTTCTAATTTATAAACGATATGGAAAACGACGATGTATAAATTATATAGTCGATGTATGAGTTATACAAGCGTTGTACACCTCTTGTATAAGCGTTGTATAAGTTGTACGTTCGATGTATAAGTTGTATATGCATTGTAAAAATTATATATGTGTTGAAATAGAAGTGAATTGCTATATATATATATATATATATATATATATATATATACACGCCCCTCGTCCACAAACCATGGACGATATATATTGGTTGCGATTGGTGTGAAAATTGATTGATAGTGAATGGTTGATTGGAATTGTTTGTGGTTGATATTGATTGATTGTGGTTGAAAAATACCCGTTTGTGGTTGAGAAATATTTGGTTGAAACCACATAGGATTAGTTTGTGGAAATGAAAAAAATATACATGTCGCCTGTGTGCGAACTAGATGCATGAATCCCCATTGTCAAAAACCGCAAGGTTTTAAGGTAGAGCGAGGAGCCGTACTAGGGACGGTCCCGGTTTTAACTACCCTGCCGTTGTGCTGCCGAAATTTTGAATAATATTCATGTGTTTGAATTATTTTCATTTGTTGAAACTATATTTATTCGTTAAATAGAAAGCCTTCATGTGTTGATTCGATATTCATTCGTTGGATAGAAATTCATGTGTTGAATGGTATTCGTCTTTTAAATATAAAAATCACATTTATATATATATATATAAACTATAGAAGACCTTCATGTGTTGAATCGATATTCATTCGTTGAATTGAAATTCATGTGTTGAATGTTGTTCGTGTTTTAAATATAAAAATCACATTTTTATCTATATATATAAACTATAGAAAACCTTCATGTGTTGAATCGATATTCATTCGTTGAATTGAAATTCATGTGTTGAGTGGTATTCATATTTTGAAATAAATTGTTTTATAATAAAAATCACATTTTTATCATCTATATGAACTATATAAAATAATCTTGTTTTGAAATAAATTGTTTTATAACAAAAATCCTATTTTTATTACCTATATGAACTATATAAAATAGTCATGTTTTGAAATAAATTGTTTTACATTAAAAATCACATTTTTTATTATATACATGAATTGTTAAAAATAGTGAAGTGTTGAAATAGAAGTGTAATAACCCAAAAATCTGGGCCAGTTTAAAATTTTTAATTTGGCAATTTTAGCTAATTTTAAATATCTAAAATAGATTATTTTAAATAAAATCAACGAGAAATTTATTTTGAATAGAATTAGAACGTATATATTATACGCGTCGTCGTTAGAATATAAATAATTATATATAATTATAATAGAATTGAAAATGGCGCGGTAGTTCGATAATTCGATTTCAAACTTCAATTGAATGTACCGGGTGCAAAACAATCCGGATTTTAGTGAAACCAAAAATAATAGGATCTCGTTGTGGATATATTTCCAACGAATCCGAAAGATCAAGATTTCATATCGGGAATCAAAAGATATGTCCAATTGAAAATTCTGAATAGTCGCTATGGAATTCAGGCCCTTAAAAATGGACATTTTGCAAATGACCTCGGATTTCGATGAAACCAGTTTTGTTGGGTCCGTGATGTCAAATTATTGCTAGATTCCAAATTTCATAATTTTTCGAATCAATATGTGAGCGTGGCAAAGGAAAACACGTTTGACCAGTTTCAGTTGATTTTAATCGACTGGAAATTGGCCATTTTTCTAACGGTCTCTGAATTCGACGAAACTAGTTTTGTTAGGACCGTATCGTCAATATGAAGCTAGAAAATATTTTTCGAGAATTTTTAGAGTTAGTATGTGGCCCCGGTAATTTGAAATGTACGTTTAAAATTCAATAAAGTGATTTAAATGTAAATTCAAAGAAAACTGATTCAAACAGTCGAATTGGCCTACGTGGCATATCCCATTGTGTTCGGAATGGGGGTATTACGCTAAGGACGACAGTCGGCGGGTTCAAATCTGAGTTGAAACGAAAAGTCAACATTAGGGTTTTAAAGGAAAAAAAATATAATTATTATATATATATTTACATAACCCCCCCCCCCCCCCCCCCAAATCATTATTTCAGATCGAATATGTATATATAAAAAAAAGGGAAAACCCCCGAAACCCCGTCGCCTCCCCCCCACGTCGCAGCCGCCACCGACTTCCCCCCCCCCTAGGTGTGCCGCCGCCACTTCTTCCCTTCCTCCTCCCCCTTGCCTTCCTCGACACCGACGCGAGACCCCCTCCCCCCATCCACCGACGCAACCGAGCCCCCCTCCACCTGCTCACAGCCGCAGCCACCACGACCCACCGCCGTGCCTCCCCTCTCCTGGCGCCTCTGTTGCTGGCCAGCCCCTCCTCCTCCACAACCTCTCACCTCCCTCCCCGTTTACTGTAAGTGGTATATTTATTTTGCTTTGTTTTATTTTTTATTAGTATATATTTAAAACAATATTTTAAATTCGATTTCAGTTTTTTTTATTTTTCATAGATATAATAGAGAAAGAAAGTGATTCGATTTTTAACAATAAAAGATTTGATTTTTATTTGGTAAAAGATACGATCTTTATATTTTTAAAGTAATAAAAATATAGTTTTTATATTTTTAAAGAATTAAAAATATAATCTTTTATATGGTAGGAAGATAAAAATATAATCTTTACTATATAGAAATATTAAAAATATGATTTTTATATTTTTAAAGTATTAAAAATATAATCTTTATAGGATAGAGAATATAAAAATATCATCTTTGTATATGTAGCAAAATAAAAATCTGATTTTTATTTTATATACGTTGAAGTAAAGTGATTATTTTTATAAAGGCGAAATCTTTATTTTTATAAAGGCGAAATCTTTATTTTTATAAAGGCGAAAACTTTATTTTTATAAAGGCGAAATCTTTATTTTTATAAAGGCGAAATCTTTATTTTTATAAAGGCGAAAACTTTATTTTTATAAAGGCGAAAACTTTATTTTTGAAATGGAATTTTTATCTATATGACACCAAAGTAAAAATGTGATTTTTATATATTGAATAGCATAGTAAAAATTCGATTTAGAAATATATGAAGTGATTATAAAAATATCATTTTTAAATTGAAAGTGAATAAATAAAAATGTGATTTTTATTTTAAAGGCATCAAAATATAAAAATGTGATTTTTATATATGTAGTGGCTACGGGCAAAGAAGATAGCGAAGATGCGATAGCAATGAAGATTTCTATCAGTGAAGAGCCGTGAAGTTAGGATAGCTTTCGGTGAGAACTTCTCACTCAAATTCTATTTTTCTAGTTATATATATATACTAGGATGCAGACGGTGCTTATTAGAAGCACCCGACACCCGTCCACATACCATGGACTTGTTTGTTTGGTTGTGTAGTTAGTTAGATTATTTGGTTTGAACTGAATTGTTTGGTGAAATAAAAATTGATTTGATTGATGTGTGAATGGCATGGGCCTTCACTAGGCCGGGGATAAGGCTAGGCCTTGTCCCGTTTCTAGTATAGTGTCGTTATGCCGCCGAAATTTTCTAAAATATGTTAGAAAAATAAAAATATCATTTTTATTGAATAAATGAACTGAATAGAAATTCATATGTTGAAATAAAATGTTTTATCGTTAAAAATATAATTTTTAACGTGAAGTGAATAAAATAAAATATTCATTTACAAACCGGACGGTTTGTTTATGTACACTGATTTGACTGACATTGATTGGGACGATAAATTTCACACATCGCCCAACTGCACGAATAAAATCTATGTTTGATTGTTTGAAACCCTACACGGGTGTTGGGATGAAATTTATAGTTCACTCATCCTGACTGATTAAATATGTCGATCGATTGATTGACAGGCTGTTATAAGCGTTAGATATCTATATTTGATGCTTATACAGTGTAGTGCACTTTGGTTGATGGTCGATTATTTTCAATGCTATTATATACATGTGTTGTATGAAAATCCATATAATTAACGTTATATGGTGATTGATTGGGCCTCATTCCAATTTGAAAAATAAAGAATATATAAAATAAAGGTTCATGTGTTGACTGTACTCATTCGTGAGATTAGTCATGTGTTGAACGAATTATTTTTATAATAAAATTTATATCTTTATCTATATAAAATAAAAGTTCATGTGTTGACAGTACTCATCCATTGAGATTGGTCATGTGTTGAACGAATTATTTTTATAATAAAATTTATATCTTTATCTATATAAAATAAAAGTTCATGTGTTGACAGTACTCATCCATTGAGATTGGTCATGTGTTGAACGGAATATTTTGATAATAAAATTTATATCTTTATCTATATAAAATAAAAGTTCATGTGTTGACAGTACTCATCCATTGAGATTGGTCATGTGTTGAACGAAATATTTTGATAATAAAATTTATATCTTTATCTATATAAAATAAAAGTTCATGTGTTGACAGTACTCATCCTTTGAGATTGGTCATGTGTTGAACGAAATATTTTGATAATAACAACTATTTTGAAAAAGAAATATTTGAAATAGAATATTTGAAAATAGAAATATATGAAGCCGTGTTGATTAGATTGACGCCATTTTGACGCGAACGATATTTATATCGATTTTATTTATTTCGAAATGAATTGAATATACAACGATTTCGAAATGAATTGAATATATAACGATTTCGAAATGAATTGAATATAAAACGATTTCGAAATGAATTGAATATATAACGATTTCGAAATGAATTGAATATAAAACGATTTCGAAATGAATTGAATATATAACGATTTCGAAATGAATTGAATATAAAACGATTTCGAAATGAATTGAATATATAACGATTTCGAAATGAATTGAATATATAACGATTTCGAAATGAATTGAATATATAACGATTTCGAAATGAATTGAATATATAACAATGAATTGAATATAAAACGATTTCGAAATGAATTGAATATAAAACGATTTCGAAATGAATTGAATATAAAACGATTTCGAAATGAATTGAATATATAACGATTTCGAAATGAATTGAATATATAACGATTTCGAAATGAATTGAATATAAAACGATTTCGAAATGAATTGAATATATAACGATTTCGAAATGAATTGAATATATAACGATTTCGAAATGAATTGAATATAAAACGATTTCGAAATGAATTGAATATATAATGATTTCGAAATGAATTGAATATAAAACGATTTCGAAATGAATTGAATATAAAACGATTTCGAAATGAATTGAATATATAGCGATTTCGAAATGAATTGAATATACAACGATTTCGAAATGAATTGAATATATAACGATTTCGAAATGAATTGAATATAAAACGATTTCGAAATGAATTGAATATAAAACGATTTCGAAATGAATTGAATATAAAACGATTTCGAAATGAATTGAATATATAACGATTTCGAAATGAATTGAATATAAAACGATTTCGAAATGAATTGAATATAAAACGATTTCGAAATGAATTGAATATAAAACCAATTTGAATTGAATCGAATAGAAAACGAATTCGAAATTGAATTTAATTGAAAACGAATTCAAATTGAAATGAATTCAAATTGAATTGAAATTTGAATTGAATAGAAATGAATTTTAAAACGAATTTATGAAGAAGAATTCAATTTTGATTAGAATTGAAATGGAAGTTGAATTTGCTTTTGAAACGAATTTAAAACTATTTATATAATTCGTTTTAAATAGAAATCGATGAAATATATATTATATATTATATATTATATATATATAATATAATGGCCTGAATAGAACGCGCCGCGCCGCGGCAGTTCGTAAATTTCGACCATTTATTTCAAACGGACATTACGGGAGATCCGACCGTCGGATTCTCCTAAAACCGGAACCGTTGGGTTCGTATCGAAAAGAGCTTTCTAAAGAATATTAGAAATTCAAAATCTAACAGTTGGATTTGGAGATACGTCCAAATCAAATTCGAAAAAGGTCGCTATAAGTGCAGTTCGATGGCCATTGTTGGAAATCGACTGTACGGGCCTTGATAAAATTATTAAAAATAGTAATAATTTGTATAAAATCATAAGAAATGATTTGGGAAAATTTGGGATGAAAAAACTCCACATTTGAAAAGATAAAAATGGTTTTTATCGAAATGCACTAGTTTGAACTAAATTTAAAACCCAATTATTTTTAAATAAATGAATTAGATTTAAAACGGGGTTTTAAATAATCGGAATTTCTAATATATTTGATTAAATTTGTAATGGGTTTATCATAAACAGTGTTTTAAATAACACTAGTTCTTTAACCCGATAACAAATAGAATGTGATTTGGGTTTGTCGTGAAATGTGTTTTAAATAACACCTAGTTCTTTAACCCAATAAAAGGAGTTTTAACGAATCTGCAATTAGATTGAAATATGAATTTACAATCTAAATTATCAAATTCAGAAAATGAGCGGGAATGGAGTATTACCAGTTTTGCTCCAAAGCGATAGTTAAATCTTTAATTGGATTTGAACGTGAAATGGTAATTAATTTTACCGATAACACCACGGTGTTAGATATGGAGTATTACCAGTTTTGCTTCATGGGATGAAGAGTTTGGGATTGGGAAATAAAATAAATAATTACTTCGTTACGGTTCGCTAATCTCGACTAGTTGGAAAAACCATAATTTGGTTTTAAATGACATCCAAAGGAAGATTACAGGATAAATTTTAAAGAGTTTATCTTGGATAAAATTAATGGGAACTTTTCCCTAAGAATGTGAAATTTAGAAACTAGCTGTAGGTTGGCTAAGAAGAATGGTTTCCTGGGTATTGATCTGATGTTGGTTTCGGCCTTCGGGGTTAATGTTTGGGAAATTGTTCTCTGGCTAATTTGCGGTTAGTGACTAATGAATTGGAATGAGGCGTATGTTGTGGTTGCGTAACATTTGTTTTTAATACGCGGGTTGTTCGGAAAGTCCGGGTTTACACCCATTCTGAATAACCGATTCGACGATATGTCGAAGATGAAGACGGTGGTTGAAGACCGGAAGTCTTCACATCGTTTGGATAATTACTGACGATCCTGATTGGGCAGTACACCCAAGAGGATGGAAATAGTTGGTGGTCGTCCAGACGTACTTGGAGATGGATGGATATGCGAGGAAAGTGCCTCCGGTTCCGTTCAGACCCAGAACGGACTTGTAAATGGATTGTGTGTCTGACACTGGATTTTATTCTGTGTTGATTGATTTCTATTAAATATACATCTGTTTGGCGGCGGAGAATTTATTCTTTTGCTTAACGCCCTTCTCTGAGACGTACGAGCTCAGAGGTTGTATATCGATGGACATCAGTCGCATGGCATGAATTGCCTGTGTGGCACGCTAAGATGCAATGATCAAGGCTTCTGTTGAAAAGCAAAGTCTTGTGGTTGATGATCAAAGCACAGCCTACGTGGCAGCTTTGTGTATAACGTGCATTCACGAGCCTCACACCTCGGTATGAGTTAAAAACGGGATACGGACTGCAGGGAGAGCACGACGTTTCTTTCTAGCTTTGGTGGTATCAGTGACTTACCAGCCCTGACATATATATACTTTTCACCTTTGTGGTTGTTGGATGAGGCGCCTCGATTATAGGTCTGTAAGGACCGAGAAACGTGTGTTCAGGCATAATTAATCCTCTAACGTAAGTGAGGACCGGCCCTGAAGCATCCAGGGGTTACCCAGTGTGCGTAATCCTGAGGCATTTGCTAGAGTGTCTCGAACGCGGAGAGGAGCTTGCCCCTTGCCTCGACTCATGACGGAAATCCAATTTCCAATACGTGGGTTGCGGTTTTAATTGTAGAACTAGTATGGCGACATGATAGATGGTACCCATGCCGCCTATGATTGATATTTATGATTGAAAATTGTTTTGACACTATACACTTATAATAGTATCAAATAATATGATTTAAACGTATCAAGCATGCTTTGGCTGTTATAAGGGAAAACCCTATCCTCCGGCTTGCGTTGCATTGTGTGATGGGACCTGGGTCTTATAACAGCTTCATTTTTCTTTATTTAGCATTGCGCTGTTTGTTCTATGCACTGGTATTCTTGGGAGGAAACCCGTTCCGTGTTATACGGCGTGGTCCCTTGATTTACCTAACTTTAAAACCAATATTAATAACTGTTTTAGTTCTCACACCAGTCACATGACTGACCTGGAGTTTATTGTTTTAACCTAAACTCTGGGTGCCCCTATTTTCCGCACGGGCAGCTAGTAGTTTTGGTTTTGCAGATTTATATTCACAGGGTCCTGGTTTACAGCTGGAATGATATCCTGAAAGCTCTGTATCCGTATATCACCTTCAGTTGTGCTTTGTATTATTTTCCGCTGCTATGTATTTAAATGTAATTTAAATCTCTGATATTTCTGTGTAATATTTATTCATTTATACTCTGTATATTCTTGTAATCTGATGCATTGTTGTAATATACAATGAGATGTTCTTCTGTTTGTGTTCTGATTTGTCCTGTTCTCAACGTTCAGGGGTTTCGAACGGTCTAGATCGGTTTAACGACTGATTCAGATCGAGCGAAATTCCCGGCCATCACAAGAAGACAGAGCTTTGGTTTACAGAGCTCGAGAACAAGACACATTAGAACCATACGAAAGAATTTATCAGATATTGGATTAGTAATATCCAATTAGAATGACCCGTTAGAGATAGGATCAGTAGTATCCTAGAACGAGTGTGAAGAGTATATTTTTCAATTGAAAACCACTTTGTTTTGAAATTTAAACCATTTTAAAACGTATTTGACTATTTATTTATTTTGAATATGGACAATCCACTATATAAAGATTTTTCATATACGCGTCATGAACGTATATTCGAAGTTTTAATATACTGGGTAGATATAGAATCATACTCTAGTGGCCCGAAGATGATTCTGATGGTTGAGTACTCGTCGTCAGAATTTATATTCGAGTGACGAAGGTGTGATTTTCTATATATTTCCATTCGACTGGTGTGAGAACCAAAACTTATATAGTTAGAACACTTTGTTGTGAATTGGCATCAAAAACAAGATTTTCCGTATATATATATCAAAATTATGAATTTAAAACTCTAATCCACTAATTGATTGATGTTTGTGTTGTTTGCCTGTTTGTTTGCTAATTTTGAACCATTATGCCTAATATAACCAAATATTGAACTGTATTGAAAATTGGTCGCATTTGCTTGCATATACATATACTTACATTGAACAGGTCATAGCTAGGAGGCTAGAGCCGAAGAATAAAATTTGTTTGCCCGACAAATAGGTACATGTTTATTACATAATTTACTGTTTTGTTTGGGTGATGATGATTTTATGAGCCTATTGGCTAGCCGCTTGGCTTTTTCTTTTTCTTTTTGAGATTAGAAGGACCGGGGAAGCTATTTGAAATTCCCCGATGCTCCCATTGCAGGGGAGGTTATGGAGAAATTTTTCGAAAATTTAGGGTGTTAGCCAAATTTTTTGGAAATTTTGAAAATTCTCAAAACTGAAAAGTTGGAGAATGGAAGCCAGAATGAACGTAGAGTTAATTAATCAAACCACTTTCGACTTTGTTCCTTTTCGGGGACGAAAAGTTTTAAGTGGGGGAGATTGTAATAACCCAAAAATCTGGGCTAGTTTAAAATTTTTAATTTGGCAATTTTAGCTAATTTTAAATATCTAAAATAGATTATTTTAAATAAAATCAACGAGAAATTTATTTTGAATAGAATTAGAACGTATATATTATACGCGTCGTCTTTAGAATATAAATAATTATATATAATTATAATAGAATTGAAAATGGCGCGGTAGTTCGATAATTCGACTTCAAACTTCAATTGAATGTACCGGGTGCAAAACAATCCGGATTTTAGTGAAACCAAAAATAATAGGATCTCGTTGTGGATATCTTTCCAACGAATCCGAAAGATCAAGATTTCATATCGGGAATCAAAAGATATGTCCAGTTGAAAATTCTGAATAGTCGCTATGGAATTCAGGCCCTTAAAAATGGACATTTTGCAAATGACCTCGGATTTCGACGAAACCAGTTTTGTTGGGTCCGTGATGTCAAATTATTGCTAGATTCCAAATTTCATAATTTTTCGAATCAATATGTGAGCGTGGCAAAGGAAAACGCGTTTGACCAGTTTCAGTTGATTTTAATCGACTGGAAATTGGCCATTTTTCCAACGGTCTCGGAATTCGACGAAACTAGTTTTGTTAGGACCGTATCGTCAATATGAAGCTAGAAAATATTTTTCGAGAATTTTTAGAGTTAGTATGTGGCCCCGGTAATTTGAAATGTACGTTTAAAATTCAATAAAGTGATTTAAATGTAAATTCAAAGAAAACTGATTCAAACAGTCGAATTGGCCTACGTGGCATATCCCATTGTGTTCGGAATGGGGGTATTACGCTAGGGACGACAGTCGGCGGGTTCAAATCTGAGTTGAAACGAAAAGTCAACATTAGGGTTTTAAAGGGAAAAAAAATATAATTATTATATATATATTTACATAAACCCCCCCAAATCATTATTTCAGATCGAATATAAAAAAAAAAGGAAAACCCCCGAAACCCCGTCGCACCCCCCCCCCCACGTCGCAGCCGTCACCGACTTCCCCCCCCCCCAGGTGTGCCGCCGCCACTTCTTCCCTTCCTCCTCCCCCTTGCCTTCCTCGACACTGACGTGAGACCCCCTCCCCCCATCCACCGACGCAACCGAGCCCCCCTCCACCTGCTCACAGCCGCAGCCATCACGACCCACCGCCGTGCCTCCCCTCTCCTGGCGCCTCTGCTGCTGGCCAGCCCCTCCTCCTCCACAACCTCTCACCTCCCTCCCCGTTTACTGTAAGTGGTATATTTATTTTGCTTTGTTTTATTTTTTATTAGTATATATTTAAAACAATATTTTAAATTCGATTTCAGTTTTTTTTTATTTTTCATAGATATAATAGAGAAAGAAAGTGATTCGATTTTTAACAATAACAGATTTGATTTTTATTTGGTAAAAGATACGATCTTTATATTTTTAAAGTAATAAAAATATAGTTTTTATATTTTTAAAGAATTAAAAATATAATCTTTTATATGGTAGGAAGATAAAAATATAATCTTTACTATATAGAAATATTAAAAATATGATTTTTATATTTTTAAAGTATTAAATAATCTTTATAGGATAGAGAATATAAAAATATCATCTTTGTATATGTAGCAAAATAAAAATCTGATTTTTATTTTATATACGTTGAAGTAAAGTGATTATTTTTATAAAGGCGAAATCTTTATTTTTATAAAGGCGAAATCTTTATTTTTATAAAGGCGAAATCTTTATTTTTATAAAGGCGAAAACTTTATTTTTATAAAGGCGAAATCTTTATTTTTATAAAGGCGAAATCTTTATTTTTATAAAGGCGAAAACTTTATTTTTATAAAGGCGAAAACTTTATTTTTGAAATGGAATTTTTATCTATATGACACCAAAGTAAAAATGTGATTTTTATATATTGAATAGCATAGTAAAAATTCGATTTAGAAATATATGAAGTGATTATAAAAATATGATTTTTAAATTGAAAGTGAATAAATAAAAATGTGATTTTTATTTTAAAGGCATCAAAATATAAAAATGTGATTTTTATATATGTAGTGGCTACGGGCAAAGAAGATAGCGAAGATGCGAT
The DNA here is from genome assembly GCA_030737875.1 of Allium sativum. NCBI lineage: Eukaryota > Viridiplantae > Streptophyta > Magnoliopsida > Asparagales > Amaryllidaceae > Allium > Allium sativum. Next base: position 275,578,582 of record CM060926.1, on the reverse strand, counting down.
AGCAATGAAGATTTCTATCAGTGAAGAGCCGTGAAGTTAGGATAGCTTTCGGTGAGAACTTCTCACTCAAATTCTATTTTTCTAGTTATATATATATACTAGGATGCAGACGGTGCTTATTAGAAGCACCCGACACCCGTCCACATACCATGGACTTGTTTGTTTGGTTGTGTAGTTAGTTAGATTATTTGGTTTGAACTGAATTGTTTGGTGAAATAAAAATTGATTTGATTGATGTGTGAATGGCGTGGGCCTTCACTAGACCGGGGATAAGGCTAGGCCTTGTCCCGTTTCTAGTATAGTGCCGTTATGCCGCCGAAATTTTCTAAAATATGTTAGAAAAATAAAAATATCATTTTTATTGAATAAATGAACTGAATAGAAATTCATATGTTGAAATAAAATGTTTTATCGTTAAAAATATAATTTTTAACGTGAAGTGAATAAAATAAAATATTCATTTACAAACCGGACGGTTTGTTTATGTACACTGATTTGACTGACATTGATTGGGACGATAAATTTCACACATCGCCCAACTGCACGAATAAAATCTATGTTTGATTGTTTGAAACCCTACACGGGTGTTGGGATGAAATTTAAAGTTCACTCATCCTGACTGATTAAATATGTCGATCGATTGATTGACAGGCTGTTATAAGCGTTAGATATCTATATTTGATGCTTATACAGTGTAGTGCACTTTGGTTGATGGTTGATTATTTTCAATGCTATTATATACATGTGTTGTATGAAAATCCATATAATTAACGTTATACGGTGATTGATTGGGCCTCATTCCAATTTGAAAAATAAAGAATATATAAAATAAAGGTTCATGTGTTGACTGTACTCATTTGTGAGATTAGTCATGTGTTGAACGAATTATTTTTATAATAAAATTTATATCTTTATCTATATAAAATAAAAGTTCATGTGTTGACAGTACTCATCCATTGAGATTGGTCATGTGTTGAACGAATTATTTTTATAATAAAATTTATATCTTTATCTATATAAAATAAAAGTTCATGTGTTGACAGTACTCATCCATTGAGATTGGTCATGTGTTGAACGAAATATTTTGATAATAAAATTTATATCTTTATCTATATAAAATAAAAGTTCATGTGTTGACAGTACTCATCCATTGAGATTGGTCATGTGTTGAACGAAATATTTTGATAATAAAATTTATATCTTTATCTATATAAAATAAAAGTTCATGTGTTGACAGTACTCATCCTTTGAGATTGGTCATGTGTTGAACGTAATATTTTGATAATAACAACTATTTTGAAAAAGAAATATTTGAAATAGAATATTTGAAAATAGAAATATATGAAGCCGTGTTGATTAGATTGACGCCATTTTGACGCGAACGATATTTATATCGATTTTATTTATTTCGAAATGAATTGAATATATAACGATTTCGAAATGAATTGAATATATAACGATTTCGAAATGAATTGAATATAAAACGATTTCGAAATGAATTGAATATATAACGATTTCGAAATGAATTGAATATAAAACGATTTCGAAATGAATTGAATATATAACGATTTCGAAATGAATTGAATATAAAACGATTTCGAAATGAATTGAATATATAACGATTTCGAAATGAATTGAATATATAACGATTTCGAAATGAATTGAATATATAACGATTTCGAAATGAATTGAATATATAACGATTTCGAAATGAATTGAATATAAAACGATTTCGAAATGAATTGAATATATAACGATTTCGAAATGAATTGAATATAAAACGATTTCGAAATGAATTGAATATAAAACGATTTCGAAATGAATTGAATATATAACGATTTCAAAATGAATTGAATATAAAACGATTTCGAAATGAATTGAATATATTACGATTTCGAAATGAATTGAATATATAACGATTTCGAAATGAATTGAATATAAAACGATTTCGAAATGAATTGAATATATAACGATTTCGAAATGAATTGAATATAAAACGATTTCGAAATGAATTGAATATAAAACGATTTCGAAATGAATTGAATATATAACGATTTCGAAATGAATTGAATATATAACGATTTCGAAATGAATTGAATATATAACGATTTCGAAATGAATTGAATATAAAATGATTTCGAAATGAATTGAATATAAAACGATTTCGAAATGAATTGAATATAAAACGATTTCGAAATGAATTGAATATATAACGATTTCGAAATGAATTGAATATAAAACGATTTCGAAATGAATTGAATATAAAACGATTTCGAAATGAATTGAATATAAAACCAATTTGAATTGAATCGAATAGAAAACGAATTCGAAATTGAATTTAATTGAAAACGAATTCAAATTGAAATGAATTCAAATTGAATTGAAATTTGAATTGAATAGAAATGAATTTTAAAACGAATTTATGAAGAAGAATTCAATTTTGATTTGAATTGAAATGGAAGTTGAATTTGCTTTTGAAACGAATTTAAAACTATTTATATAATTCGTTTTAAATAGAAATCGACGAAATATATATTATATATATTATATATATAATATAATGGCCTGAATAGAACGCGCCGCGCCGCGGCAGTTCGTAAATTTCGACCATTTATTTCAAACGGACATTACGGGAGATCCGACCGTCGGATTCTCCTAAAACCGGAACCGTTGGGTTCGTATCGAAAAGAGCTTTCTAAAGAATATTAGAAATTCAAAATCTAACGGTTGGATTTGGAGATACGTCCAAATCAAATTCGAAAAAGGTCGCTATAAGTGCAGTTCGATGGCCATTGTTGGAAATCGACTGTACGGGCCTTGATAAAATTATTAAAAATAGTAATAATTTGTATAAAATCATAAGAAATGATTTGGGAAAATTTGGGATGAAAAAACTCCACATTTGAAAAGATAAAAATGGTTTTTATCGAAACGCACTAGTTTGAACTAAATTTAAAACCCAATTATTTTTAAATAAATGAATTAGATTTAAAAAGGGGTTTTAAATAATCGGAATTTCTAATATATTTGATTAAATTTGTAATGGGTTTATCGTAAACAGTGTTTTAAATAACACTAGTTCTTTAACCCGATAACAAATAGAATGTGATTTGGGTTTGTCGTGAACTGTGTTTTAAATAACACCTAGTTCTTTAACCCAATAAAAGGAGTTTTAACGAATCTGCAATTAGATTGAAATGTGAATTTACAATCTAAATTATCAAATTCAGAAAATGAGCGGGAATGGAGTATTACCAGTTTTGCTCCAAAGCGATAGTTAAATCTTTAATTGGATTTGAACGTGAAATGGTAATTAATTTTACCGATAACACCACGGTGTTAGATATGGAGTATTACCAGTTTTGCTTCATGGGATGAATAGGTTGGGATTGGGAAATAAAATAAATAATTACTTCGTTACGGTTCGCTAATCTCGACTAGTTGGAAAAACCATAATTTGGTTTTAAATGACATCCAAAGGAAGATTACAGGATAAATTTTAAAGAGTTTATCTTGGATAAAATTAATGGGAACTTTTCCCTAAGAATGTGAAATTTAGAAACTAGCTGTAGGTTGGCTAAGAAGAATGGTTTCCTGGGTATTGATCTGATGTTGGTTTCGGCCTTCGGGGTTAATGTTTGGGAAATTGTTCTCTGGCTAATTTGCGGTTAGTGACTAATGAATTGGAATGAGGCATATGTTGTTGTTGCGTAACATTTGTTTTTAATACGCGGGTTGTTCGGAAAGTCCGGGTTTACACCCATTCTGAATAACCGATTCGACGATATGTCGAAGATGAAGACGGTGGTTGAAGACCGGAAGTCTTCACATCGTTTGGATAATTACTGACGATCCTGATTGGGCAGTACACCCAAGAGGATGGAAATAGTTGGTGGTCGTCCAGACGTACTTGGAGATGGATGGATATGCGAGGAAAGTGCCTCCGGTTCCGTTCAGACCCAGAACGCACTTGTAAATGGATTGTGTGTCTGACACTGGATTTTATTCTGTGTTGATTGATTTCTATTAAATATACATCTGTTTGGCGGCGGAGAATTTATTCTTTTGCTTAACGCCCTTCTCTGAGACGTACGAGCTCAGAGGTTGTATATCGATGGACATCAGTCGCATGGCATGAATTGCCTGTGTGGCACGCTAAGATGCAATGATCAAGGCTTCTGTTGAAAAGCAAAGTCTTGTGGTTGATGATCAAAGCACAACCTACGTGGCAGCTTTGTGTATAACGTGTATTCGCGAGCCTCACACCTCGGTATGAGTTAAAAACGGGATACAGACTGCAGGGAGAGCACGACGTTTCTTTCTAGCTTTGGTGGTGTCAGTGACTTACCAGCCCTGACATATATATACTTTTCACCTTTGTGGTTGTTGGATGAGGCGCCTCGATTATAGGTCTGTAAGGACCGGGAAACGTGTGTTCAGGCATAATTAATCCTCTAACGTAAGTGAGGACCGGCCCTGAAGCATCCAAGGGTTACCCAGTATGCGTAATCCTGAGGCCTTTGCTAGAGTGTCTCGAACGCGGAGAGGAGCTTGCCCCTTGCCTCGACTCATGACGGAAATCCAATTTCCAATACGTGGGTTGCGGTTTTAATTGTAGAACTAGTATGGCGACATGATAGATGGTACCCATTCCGCCTATGATTGATATTTATGATTGAAAATTGTTTTGACACTATACACTTATAATAGTATCAAATAATGTGATTTAAACGTATCAAGCATGCTTTGGCTGTTATAAGGGAAAACCCTATCCTCCGGCTTGCGTTGCATTGTGTGATGGGACCTGGGTCTTATAACAGCTTCATTTTTCTTTATTTAGCATTGCGCTGTTTGTTCTATGCACTGGTATTCTTGGGAGGAAACCCGTTCCGTGTTATACGGCGTGGTCCCTTGATTTACCTAACTTTAAAACCAATATTAATAACTGTTTTAGTTCTCACACCAGTCACATGACTGACCTGGAGTTTATTGTTTTAACCTAAACTCTGGGTGCCCCTATTTTCCGCACGGGTAGCTAGTAGTTTTGGTTTTGCAGATTTATATTCACAGGGTCCTGGTTTACAGCTGGAATGATATCCGGAAAGCTCTGTATCCGTATATCACCTTCAGTTGTGCTTTGTATTATTTTCCGCTGCTATGTATTTAAATGTAATTTAAATCTCTGATATTTCTGTGTAATATTTATTCATTTATACTCTGTATATTCTTATAATCTGATGCATTGTTGTAATATACAATGAGATGTTCTTCTGTTTGTGTTCTGATTTGTCCTGTTCTCAACGTTCAGGGGTTTCGAACGGTCTAGATCGGTTTAACGACTGATTCAGATCGAGCGAAATTCCCGGCCGTCACAAGAAGACAGTTGGATAAAAATATAATTTTTATCAAAAGTATGAAAAGAACATAGTTTTGAAATCGAAGAATCGATATATATATATATATATATATATATATATATATATATATATATATATAAATAGAATTGAAATATATCGAATAACGACGCTGCAGTTCGTATTTTGAAACCGTGATTTCAAACGATTAGTGCGGGAGATCCAACCATCGGATTTTCCCGAAACCGCAACCGTTGGGTTCGCTTTGGAAATATCTTTCCAACGTCACCAACTTTGTAAAAATCAAACGGTTGGATTGTCTGGAATGTTTAATTCAAATCTAAAGAAAAACAGCGCCAGAATCGATTATATATATATATATAACTATATTTAATCGAATAACGATGCTGCAGTTCGTATTTTGAAATCGAAACTTCAAACGATTATACCGGGAGATCCGACCGTCGGATTTTCCCGAAATTGGAACCGTTGGATTCATTTTGAAAAGATTTTTCTAACGATGTAAATTTTGTGAAGATCCAACGGTTAGATTTTCAGATATGTGTAAATCAAATCTGAAGAAAAACAGCGCCACGACCACGTTATGGCCTGAAGCGTCATTTTGAATAAATTGGCTATTTTAAAATAAATAAAAATAGCGATAAATCGTTGTAAAATATTATAAACGATATGGATGTGGAATTTAGAAAATAACTGAAGGTTGTCTAAGTCGATTGGTTTCTTGGGTATTGATCTGATGTTGGTTTTGGCCTTCGGGGTTAATATTTGGGAAATCGTGCTCTTACTGATTGACGGTTAGTGACTAATGAATTGAAACGATGCGTGTGTATGTTAGTGTTGCACTTGTTTATTATATACGCAAGTTGCTCGGAAAGACCGGGTTTATCCCATTCTTAATAACTGAATCGACGATAAGAAATCGAAGATGAAGACGGTGGTCGAAGACTGGAGATCTTCACCGTGTTTGGATGGTAACCGAGGTCCTGATTGGGAGGCATCCCGGAATATGGATAATGAGTGGTGATCGTCCAGACGTACGTGGTGATCGATGGGTTTGCGAGGTATATAGTGCCTCCGGTTTCGTTCAGACCCAGAACGGACTTGTAAATGGACTATGTGTCTGACATTGGATTTTATTCTATGTTGATTGATCTCTATTAAATATACATCTGTTTGGCAGCGGAGAATTTATTCATTTTCTTAACGCCCTTCTCTGAAACGCACGAGCTCAGAAGTTGTATATCGATGGACATCAGTCGCATGGCATGAAATGCTAGTGTGGCATGCCTAAGTGGCAAATGATCAGGGATTCTATTGAAAAGCAAAGTCTTGTGGTGATGATCAAAGCACTTCCTGTGTGGCATAGCTTTGTGTATAAAGTGAATTCGCGAGCCTCACTCCCCGGTATGAACCAAAAACGGGAGAAGGACCTCAGGGAGGGCATGCGTTTCTTTCTAGCTAGGAGTCGTGTTGGTGTTTTTACACGGCCTGACATTTTACTTATGTGGATGATGGATAGCGAGGCGCCTCGGATATATCGGTCGATCCGGGACCGACGGAGTCATTCGTTGGCTCGTTTACGCCCCATAGGGCGGAGAAACGTGGTGTTCAGGAATTTTAATCCACATCGGTGGACCGGCCCTGTCGCTCCAAAGGGTCACTCGAGCTCTGACCCTGAGACATTGGCTAGATTATCTCGAAGTCGGTAAGGACTACCTTTTGCCTTGGATCATGACGGAAGCCCAATTTCCAAATACGTGACTGTGCTGTTTTGATTGTATACCTATATTTGGCGACATATTTGCATGGGACGCTCATGTCGTCTATGATTGATAGTTATGATTTGAAATTGTTTTTGAAACAAATAAACACTAGTAATAATATCAAATGCTTTTGTTTTATTCGTATTAAGCATATTTTGGCCGTTATAAGGTAAAACTCTATCCTCCGGTTTGCGTTGCATTGTGTGATGGGAACCGAGTCTTATAATGGCTTCATTTTTATAAAAATCATTGCAATGTTTCAAAGAATGATTTGTTTTTAAAGCACTGGTGATCCGATGGAGTAAACCCGTTCCACGAAAGTGGCGTGGTCCTGTGATCAGCCATATTATAAATATGTTGAGTAGATTTCTCATACCAGTCCCATGACTGACTCGTAGTTTGTTTCACTTTCAAACTCGGGTGCCCCTTTTTCTACACGGGCAGCCTTGTATTCAGGTTTAGCTGGCTCTCTCTGGATAGCTGGAGCTGAAGATGGATTCTACCATTTATCTCTTTTTATGCTGTTCAGCTCCTATTGAACATTATGTTTGTTTTTTCGCTGTAGACATTTATGTATAGCTGAACTGTATTTATACTAAGTATGATCCTGTATACTGTGTAACTCTGATGATTACTCTTATCCAGTATATTCTATTGTGCATTATCTGGTGTATTTATTTAATTCTGTTCTACTATTATCTGTTTATGTGTTATATTCCAAGGATTACCCTTGCCACCGTCAGTATGGTGTTTGGGGTCGTCTCATTTGGTATCAGAGCTTTGGTTAAGCTTAGTTCTGGATTATAACATATTAACGAACTCGTCAGAAATAGAACCAGTAGTGTTCTAGGACGAGTAACTCATTACAGATAGGATCAGTAATATCCTAGTATGAGTAAAGCAGAATGAAATACACCCCAATAGACACATTTACATTTGAAGTATATGTTTCTAGGTTTTAATTTTTTTTTCTGTGACCTGACACTTGATCTGCTATTTGCAGAAGTACTAGAAAATGAGTGTCAGAAACATAAGGAATGCAGAACCTGATATTGAGGCCCTATTAATCAAATATCGAAATATGGGTGGAATACTGTTCTCTGGTGAAGAATATATTATGAAGACACAGGCTTGGATTACTGGCATCCTGGGCACTCAAAGATGAAGCTTTGTTCTGGTGGGATTCAGTTATTGAGAATAATCCATAAGGTGATATCACCTGGGACAGATTCAAAGTGAATTTCCTGGAAAGATTTACTCCTCCAGAAGCGACTGAGAGATTATGTGATGAATTCTCTTATCTGATACAAGGAGATATGACCATTCCAGAATATCATAAGAAATTCAACGAACTTTCTCACTTTTCTCCTCATCTAATTCAAAATTCGAAGAGGAAGAATTTGAGATTTATCAACGGGCTTCAAAGAAAATATCAAAACAGTGTAATGAGGAATGTGAAGCTCCCCTTTTCTGAAATGATATACATGGCTTACCAATATGAGTATCTCGACAAGAAAGGTATGTTACAGCATGAAGAGGAAGTCACCTCTAGTAATAAAAATGAGTCTGAAACTGATCGTCCTGAGGCCAGTACAACGTCTGAGGTCAGTAAGAAGCCCAGTGCCAAGAGAAAAAGGGATAAATCCGAAAAAGAACCAGCAACGACTGCCATAAGCCAGGGCATTTTCAGGGAAATTGCAAACCCTCGGAAAAGCTAATAAAGACTGGATCTAAATCTGGTAAGAAGTTTCAAGAAGATAGAAAGTGCAGTCAATGCCATCAGACCGGTCATCTTAAAAACGCCTGCCCGTTATTCAGAAAACCTGAAGTAGTACATGTAAATGAAGTGGTAGAAGTACCTGCATCTTCGTCTGCTTAGGAAAGGTTTGATGATTTAGAAGGCACGCTCAATGTCAAGAACATTCCAGTTAATGTACTGTTTGATACAGGCGCGTCGCGAAGCATTATTGCGAAGAGTGCAGTCAAGAAGTTGGATTTGAAATTGAAGAAGCTCAAAGAACCAATGACTATCCAAAATCCAGTTGGGGGTTCCATCGATCTCAGTTGGGTTTGTGGGGTGCCTGTCTCTTTTTCCTGCTGTAAATTCCTTACTATCTCCATCGTCATGAATTTTAATGAATTCGATCTTATTTTGGGATTGGATTGGCTAACCAAATATGAAGCTGTGGTTAGATGCGCCGAAAGAGTTGTTAAGGCGAAGGCCCAATCAGGGAATTATATAACCATACCATGTGAAGGATCGAATTCAAATAGAAAGGACTTCTGGGTAGCTTTGGATGTTTCTCCTGTTCGAATAGAAAATATCCCTGAAGTCACAGAGAATATTACTGACCTCATCGAAGTCATTCCTGTCAACAAGAATTATGCGGATGTGTTTGAAGACGTTCTTCGCTTACATCCGCAGAGCGAAATTGATTTCAAGATTCCTTTGATTCCGAATGCAAGGCCGGTAGTTCATGCTATTCGAAGAATGTCCTTGAAGGAGAAAGAGGAATTAGACAATCAAACACGACAGCTCATATGGAAGGGTCTGATCAGGCTTAGTTTCTCTGATTGGGGTGCAGCAGTGGTGTTTGTCCCAAAATCTGAAGGTACTCTACGTTTATGTGTGGATTATCGTGATTTGAACAAGTAGACCATAAAGAACAAATATCCATTGACGCGAATCGATGATTTATTGGATCATCTGAATGGAGCACAAGTATTCTCAAGGATGGACCTAGCTACAGGCTTCTATCAACTTCGAATTGCCGAAGAGTGTGTTCTAATGACAGCAATCAGAGGTGCCGACTTATTCTACGAGTGGTTAGTAATGTCGTTCAGCTTATGTAACGCTCCAGCATACTTCGTTGATTTGATGAATAGAGTGTTCAGAGGAGTTTTGAATAAATTTGTTCTGGTTTTTATTGATGATATTCTAATCTTCTCTAAATCAAAAGCCGAACATGAAAAGCATTTGGAACAGGTTCTAGAAATTCTCAGACGGAATGTATTAAAAGACAAACTATCCAAATGTATATTCTGGCAAGATGAAGTGAAATTTCTAGGCCACGTCGTATCGAAAGAAGGAATTGCTGTGGATCCAAGTAAAATCACAGCTATTCAAAACTGGAAGTAGCCTAGCACTCCTACAGAAGTCCGCAGTTTTCTCGGATTGGCTAGCTATTACCGGAAGTTCGTTAAAAACTTTTCGAAGATATCTGGTCACTTAGTGAAGCTTACAAAGAAGCACTCTAATTTCAAATGGACTCCAGAAAGTGAAGAGGCTTTTGAAGAGCTAAATTTAAGATTAACAACTGCTCCAGTGTTAACCATCATCGATGGCAATCAAGAGTTGAAAGTCTGGACATATGCTTCTAGAGAAGGCCTTGACGCAGTGTTAATGCAAAGAGGTCAAGTGATTGCTTATGCTAGCCGTCAGCTGAAGCCACACGAGAAAAAGTATGTAACTCATGATCTTGAGTTATTGGCTATCGTATTCTCTTTGAAAATCTGGAGGCACTATCTTCTGGGTGAGAGATTTGAACTGTTTACAGATCACCAGTCGTTAAAGTATCTGTTCACCCAGAAGGACATGAATCTGAGGCAGCAACGTTGGCTAGAGTTCCTTGCACTATACGATTTTGATATTATATACACTCCAGGGAAAGCCAATGTCGTGGCCGGTGCGTTAAGCCAAAAGAATGAAATTATCGCCAGTTTTATCATTGCGACTTCTTTGATTGACAAAATATCGGCTCTCCAAAAAGATGACCAATTTATTATAGGAGTGAGTCAGCGAATTCGTGAAGGCAATGCATCGGATTTCCAGCTCGACAACGAAGGGATTCTGAGGTTAGAAGGACGAATTTGTGTTCCAGAAATTCCTGAACTCAGAAGAGATGTGCTTGATGAATGCCACAAATCTAAGCTCAATATCCATCCGGGTGTGAGTAAAATGTATAACGATATCAGGCGAACATTTTGGTGGAAGTCGTTAAAAAGAGACATCTCGATATATGTTAATCGATGCCGCACATGCCAGCTAGTCAAAAGCGACCAACAGAAACTGGCTGGATTATTGCGACCGCTAGACGTTCCTGGTTGGAAGTGGGAACATATTTCCATGGACTTCATTGATGGTTTGCCCAGAACCAGAAAAGGAAATGACAGTGTTTGGGTGATTGTAGATCGCTTCACGAAGACCGCTCATTTCATACCTGTTAGATCAAACAGAACTGCTCAGAGTCTAGCGCAGATTTACTTCAAGGAAATAGTTAGACTACATGGAGTGCCGCTCAGTATAGTCAGTGATAGAGATACAATATGTAACAACCCGTATTTTGAATAACATGGTATAACATAAATCGAGGCAGAATTAAATGATAAAATCTGAATCAAGGGAAACGGGCTATGCCATTGCGTTCGCCTCGGAAAAATACGCGAAATAGAGTCCGAAATTTTGTAAATCGGAGTCCGTATGACCAAGAAAAAGGCCGACGAAGTTTTCAGAATTTCAAGGCCCGAAAACAGTTCAAATTCGAATTCAGGTTTAAAATTTAACCAAGGCAGAATGGGCGGGAATTTTCCCGCCCCAGGCAGGGTCGACACAGGGGTCGACCCCCCCCAATGGGTCGACACCCATGTCGACCCAGGGGTCGACCCCTTCCCCCGTGTGTCCAAGTGGCCTGGTGCGCCTACTTTGAGTTTGGGTCAGATCTGGTGGCTAATGACGGGATTTGATGGCTCGGATTGGATCTAGGGTTAATCCTATGGCTAATACTATCCTAATCTTCTATAAAAAGACCCCTAAGCCTAGCCTAAATCACCATTATTCAACCCTACAACTAAAATATGCCAAATTAGTTCCTCTCATGGCCTCCACTCTCATGCTAAAATTTCTAAGTTTATTTATTTGAGAGATTTTGAAGTCATACAAGTGTTTTCGAGCTTGTATGAGTGTTCTTAGTTTGCATTTAATTCAAGTTGCAACATTTCTATTACAAAGCAAGGGTTTTTATTGATTTGGCTCAAGGGTTTTTCATTTGGAGCTTTCGTATTTGGGTGATTGCATAAGGGCTTCGTCTCAATCTTTATAATAAATATTCATTTGTGTCTTCATAGCATTGTAAGCCCTTTTCTACTTTCTTTTTTTTGAACTATAAAGTTAAATGAACGATGCAAGTTTGGATTGATCATTATGATATGCAAGTTTGGTTGATCATTATGTTATGCAAGTTGGTTTAATCATTATGTATGACACATGTTGCTATGTTATGCAAGTTTGGGTTGATCATTATACACATGTTATCATGTTATGCAAGTTAAACTTGAGTTTGTGAGCTTAAAGCTTCAAGCTTTATGTTAAAGGTTGCATTTTGGCAACATGGAAGTTATCATATCCCTTATGATAACTTGCATGTGAGGCTAAATGCGAACTTCTAGCAACTTCTACATGTCATTTATCACCATGTATCACTTATATGCTAAGTTTGGTTTTATGCATACTTTTGAAGCCTAATAATGCAATATGCAAGTATATGAACATATGTACATTTCATATGCCACCATGTTAAACTTGTGGCTTCAACACCTTTTTGTCATGATTATGCCAAGTTCCCTATTTTATCCTTTATGCGTTGTTGCGATTATGTAAATGATGGGATTACGTTGGGGTTGGGTAACATTATGATATGAACATGGTTTTTATAACATGACGTGATATGTTAGCTTGTAATTATGTTTTGGAAACATAATGGACATGACACTTAGAAAATATGAGTGTGGCCAACTCGAGGTTGGGTTGAGTTTGTAGCATAAATCTACCCGGACCCGCTCGGCTTAACTAGTGGCTACAAACAATAGGACCCAATGTGAGAAGTTGGTCATGTTGTGCTCGAACCCGAGGTTAGACCAAGTTGTGGTGTAAAGCTACACGGACCCGCCCGGCTTAACTAGTAACCACAACAAGGTCTAATGTGAGAGTTTAAAGCACATTAAGTTAATTAATGCCTCCTGATTAGGGTTAAGTCATGGTCCACTTAATACTTAACCAATTTGGGCTCGATGGGTTAATCGGGGTTAAGTCATGAACCTTGGGTACACTTAACCAATTTAATCCACGTTTGGAGCGGGTTAACCACATTTAACCCATTTAGAAACCCTAGTTGCGTGGTCCTTTTCAGCAGTAACCCTCTTGATAGTATCATGATACCCTAGGGACTAGGCTAGGGTGGGGCACGATTACTGGGCTGACATGTAAGCGACCAAAACGACGGCTGAGTAGGTACGCCGGTGTGGGTCCAGGCGGACTATGGTCGTGCACATAGTCCGAAGTTGGTAAATCAGGCACGGGTACCAGTAGATCTAGACTGTGCATGCTTGATTTGTGTCCGAGGTTGACACCCTAGGACTTGATACACCCTAGGGTGGACCTAGCGCAGTTTAACTACATTTCATGTTTGGGCCGTATGACACCGACACTTGACGAGTTAGGCTTATAGGGAGCCAATCAACTAGACCGTGTAGTTGGACCTTGATTTAGGTCACCTCATGATATTGGGCCAAGCTTGGGCCAAGGGATCAACTCTTGTTTTTTACTTGACATGTTAGAATGCTAGTACACCCGTGGTGCAAAACTTAACCTTGATTATGCGATGACACCTTTATCTATCTTTTTAGTTAATCATCATGCCAGTATGTTGTTATCTTTATGTTCATCTCAGCTTCTCATGCCAGTTAACTTTACTAGTTCATGGACTGATAGTAGTTAGGGCTTACCAGTCTTTTTGACTGACTTGTTTTCTTTCGCCTCTTTTCTTCCGTTTCCCCCCCCCCCCCCCTCAGGTCCTCAGGGTGGGAACATTGGAGCTTAGCTTGGATCTTTATAGCTTGCTTACTGGATTTGCTCATGTACGGTTTTGGACATTGAGCTAGCTATGGTTTATCACTTCACTTTGGGGATAGCACTTTATGTATTTCAGTTTTTCAGTTTATGCTTTTCTCTAGACTTTGTTTGTTGGAAAATAATGACCAAGTACTTTGTTGTAACGTGACTATGGTTTTGAAATGCTAGTTTTATCCGCTGCTTTACTACTCTGTTTTACTTATATGTTCTGTCTGGTGATATCTGCATGCATGCTTACCTTGTTTAACGCCCCTCCAAAGCTAGTGTGCTTGCAAGAGTTACCCTGGCGGAGGTGGGGTGTTACATTTGGTATCAGAGCATAAGGTTTACAAGATTTGAGAAAAAGTGTTTTTAAAACTTACCTTTTGAAAAACTATTTTCAAAACCAATTAAGTATTTTCCAAGAAAAGTCTAGTTATTTTAAAAAGGCTATTCCCCAAAAGCCATTAGCACTATCCTTCGTTTCTTCGTTCTGAATCTATCTTTTTCTTTTTCAGTATGGTCGATCTTAACCTTCCCGAGGGAGTGACCATTCCCGGATGGTTCCGAAGGTACTTGGAAGCTAGGGCCAACGATGTAGGCCCAGCCAATACCCCCAATATAACTGAGGTTCCTCCTCCTCAGAATCCGCAAGCAGATTTCGCTAAGATTTGCAAAGACTTTAAGGCGATGGGTGGCAAGAACTTTATTGGGATGGAGACTTTTGTGGAGGCAAGAAATTGGTTGAAAGAAACTGAAGATCTCTTCGCCATCTTTGATGTGCAAGATCATAGAAAGGTTTTATTGGCAGCATGGTTATTAAAAGAAGAAGCTGCTTATTGGTGTGAGGTCACCAATGCTATGAGGCCTATAGAGACTTGGGCCGACTTTAGGACAAGATTTGGGCTTAAGTTTCTATCATCAGCTGAGGCGAATCTGCAATTGGAGAAGTTTATATCTTTGAAGCAAGGGGACATGACAGTGAGGGAGTATGTGAATCAGTTTAACAAGCTCGCCCGATTCGGTTTGGACATGGTTAATACCCCCCAGAAGAAGGCTTTACGCTTTGCACGAGGGTTGAATGAGCCATTACAAGGTTTAGCCCTATCACATATACCCATGGGGGCCACTTTCGAAGTTCTAGTAGACATGGCATTGCTTCAAGGAGACGATAAGCATGGCAAGAAGGAAGTCAAGGCTAATGAGACTCAAGCCAAGAAGACAGACTCCAAGTGGGGAGGAAATCAGAGCAATCAGAACAACAAGAACAACAAGGGCAACAAGGCCAAGGCAAAGGACCCAAGAAAATGCAACTTCTGTGGGATTGTTGGGAACATAGCCAAGGATTGCAGAAAGAAGAAGAGGAAGAGGGGCGAATGCTTTCATTGTGGAGAGACTAGACATTTTAGCAAGGATTGCCCCAAGAAGCAAGGACAAGGGCAAGGGCAAGGGCAGAATCAGCGTGCAGGACCTTCTGGAGGGCAAGTGCATGCTCTCAACACTGCTCCAGTTCAGGACCGAGGTAGTATTTCTGTAGAGAGTCTTGTTTATATTTCTGATTACCCTGTTCGCACCTTATTTGATTCTGGCGCATCACATAGTTTTATTTCTTCTGACATTGTTGAAATTTTGCACCTAAGTACTAGTCTAGTTGAGGATCCCGTTTGTGTTTCAAATCTGATTGGGGGTTCCGCCCATCTATCTATGATTTGTGTGGATTTGAAGATTTCTATCTTGACCGTAGAATTCACGTGTAATGCTTATGTTCTCGGGTTCACGGGATACGGGTTGATCTTGGGCATGGATTGGTTGTCCAGTTATGGAGCCATTCTCAATTGTGAACATAGGGTGGTGAGGCTCATGACTCGCCTCAGTAATACCCTGGAAATTTCTTGTAACCCTAGAGGTCCCGTCATGTTATGTTATCTTGAATCTCTTGACTCGTCCATCGATGACCTGCAATCTGTAAGGGTGGTCTGAGACTATCCTGATGTCTTTGAAGAAGTTAAGGGGTTACCCCCTAAACGAGAGATAGATTTCCGCATTTATCTAGTCGATAATGCCAAGCCAGTATCATTGCCCGTTAGGCACATGGCCCGACGTGAAATAAGGGAGCTCAGTAAGCAAATCAAGGAGTTGCTTGAGAAGAATTTTATTAGGCGAAGCATTTCTGAATGGGGTGCTCCGGTGGTATTCGCTACTAAGGCGGATGGTTCGCTTCGCCTATGTGTTGATTATCGAGAGTTCAACAAACTGACAAAGAAGAATAGGCACCCGTTACCAAGGATTGATGATCTCTTTGACCAGCTTGTTGGTGCTTCTGTTTTCTCTCAGCTTGATCTAGCCACCGGATTCCATCAGCTTAGAGTGGCCGAGGATAATATTGATAAAACTGCGTTTAGGACTCCAGATTTATTCTTTGAATGGCTTGTCATGCCATTTGGATTGACTAATGCACCCGCCTACTTCGTAGACTTGATGAGTAGGGTGTTCAGGGAGTTCCTTAACAAGTTTGTTGTTGTCTTCGTGGATGATATTCTGATCTTCTCAAAGGATGAGGAAGAGCATGCTAGGCATCTGAAGGAAGTGATGGATATGCTTAGAGTGCATCAGTTGAAAGCCAAGTTCTCCAAATGTCATTTCTGGAGAAGGGAAGTTCGGTTTCTTGGGCATATAGTTTCTAAGCAAGGCATAGCGGTGGATCCCGCGAAAGTGGTTGTGGTTCAAGATTGGAAGACTCCTAGGAATGCAACCGAAGTAAGAAGTTTTCTCGGTCTGGCGGGCTACTATAGGAAGTTCATCAGGGACTTCGCTAAGATTTCGGCCCTTCTTACTAAGTTGATGAAGAAGAACTTAGTCTTTGCATGGGACTTGGAGTGTGAGCTTGCTTTTCAAAAGCTCAAAAGAGCCCTTACCTCAGCTCCAGTTTTGGCATTACCCGATAGTGGTAAGATGTTTACCATGTACACATATGCATGTGGCACGGGGTTAGGGGATGTTCTGATGCAAGAGGGAAGAGTGATATGTTATGGGGGTAGGCAACTTAAAGTTCATGAGAAGAACTATCCCACTCATGATTTGGAGTTAGCGGCAATCGTCTTTGCACTCAAATCCGGGCGCCACTATCTTCTAGGCGAAAGGTTTGAGTTGTATACTGATCACAAGTCACTCAAGTACCTCTTCTCGCAAAAAGATCTGAATCTAAGGCAGTAAAGGTGGATGGAATTCTTGGCATCTTATGACTTCGAGATAGCTTATACCCCTGGCAAGGGTAATGTTGTGGCAGATGCACTAAGCAGAAGGAGGTTGACTTTGAGCCCCTTGTTCATTGAAATGAAGAACTTAGAATTCTTGGCAACCTTTGATTTCATGACGGCTGTTGAGTCGATGACGGGTTCATTAGCATCCCTTGAGCTTAGACCCACACTTCTTGATCAAGTTGGGGCTTCGCAGAAGGAAGATCCACAGATAGTCGAGGTCATGGACAAGTTGATTCGTGGTGAGACGTCTAGTCACCTTGCTAGATATACTATTGATGACAAGGGTTGGCTAAGGCGTGATGGAAGGCTATGCGTTCCACAAGTAGGAGACTTGGTGCATAAAGTTCTTGAAGAAGCACATCACTCGAAGATGACTATACATCCGGGAGGAGATAAGATGTATAGAGATATGAAGCGCATTTTCTTTTGGGACGGAATGAAGAAGGATGTGGCAGAGTATGTTTCAAAGTGCATGGTGTGCCAACAAGTGAAAGCCGAGTCAAAGAAACCAGGTGGGCTATTACATCCATTGGAGGTCCCGCAATGGAAGTGGGAGAGTATTTCTATGGATTTTGTGGATGGATTGCCTAGGTCAAGAGAGGGAACACAAGCATATGGGTCATAGTTGACAGACTTACGAAGAGTGCTCACTTCATTCCAGTAAAAAGCAAGAGGACTGCATCATGGCTAGCATCTATTTATCTTCGAGAGATAGTACGGTTGCATGGAGTTCCTTCAAGCATAGTTAGCGATCTCGACCTGATTTTCACTAGCCAGTTCTGGAACAGTTTGCAAGAAGCGATGGGCACGCGATTGAATCTGAGTACAGCATATCACCCCCAGACGGATGGCCAAACCGAAAGGGTGAATAGAGTGCTAGAAGATCTCTTGAGGCTTTGTGTTCTCGACTTCGGTGGTACTTGGGAAGACCACCTTCCTCTTGTAGAGTTTGCTTATAATAATAGCTATCAAGCCAGCATAGGGATGGCACCATTTGAAGCTTTGTATGGGAGGCCGTGTAGGTCACCATCTTGTTGGTGGGAGACAACAGATAGGCTTATACTTGGGCCCGATATGATACGGGACACATCCGAGAAAGTTGAATTCGTGAGAAGTAGGATGAAAGCGGCCCAAGATAGACAAAAATCCTATGCTGACAAGCGAAGGGCAGAGTTGGAATTCGAAGTGGGAGACATGGTTTTCGTGAAGGTTTCTCCTTTGCGTAATGTGGTACGTTTTGGAGCAGTAGGGAAGCTAGCACCAAGGTTCTTTGGACCCTTCCCTATCATAGAGAGAATCGGAAAGATGGCCTATAAGGTGGAATTGCCGAGAAGCTAGCCGGAGTGCATAATGTCTTTCATGTCTCGCATCTCCGAAAGTGCCTACATGAGTCCACTGAGGTGGTTGAACCAAGCATTCTTGAAGACGTGGAGGTAGAGAAAGAGGCAACCTTGAGAAGAGCTCCGGTTCGTATCTTGGGAACAGAGATCAAGAAGCTAAGGAATCGAGAAGTCAAGTTGGTGAAGGTTCAGTGGGGTGAAGCCGAAGAGGACGCAACTTGGGAAACCGAGGAGAAGATGCATGGGCTTTATCCATTTCTTTTTGAGGGTACATTCTTGATCTCTTTTCCTATCTTTCTTTTGCCATCCATGTTTACCTTGTTTGTCTAGTTATCTTGTTAATCTTGTCATGAGAACCTTAGGAAGAAAACCCTTTGGATGAAACATGTGTTTGAAACATGTTATGCTTGATGTTTGCAAGTGGTTTCAAGTGTTTGCAAGTGGATACTCGTGGATGCATGATACACATTAGGCACTAAGATCGGCTCACACACTTTCATATTGCATATGCATGACTGCTTACACTTATTCATGGTTGAAACTTGTTGTGCTATCACATGGATGTTGCATATGGATGAATGTTATGTGCACTCATATAGATATTATGAATTATGTTAGGAAATTTCATACATATGGATTCATTCCACTAACATACATATGCATTAAGGAGGTTTACTGTATCAGTAACCGCCTGATTTTCGCATTGGATAAGTACATATACACACACCTTTGCATATGTTCATACAGCATTTAGAATCCTTTAAGGACAATGATTGCTCGTGGATGATGCTGTGAGTAGATGGACGATGGATGGTAGGATACGTTCTTCCTAACTTGAAGATTTCGGGGACGAAATCCTTTAAGGAGGGGAGAATGTAACAACCCGTATTTTGAATAACATGGTATAACATAAATCGAGGCAGAATTAAATGATAAAATCTGAATCAAGGGAAACGGGCTGTGCCATTGCGTTCGTCTCGGAAAAATACGCGAAATAGAGTCCGAAATTTTGTAAATCGGAGTCCGTATGACCAAGAAAAAGCCGACGAAGTTTTCAGAATTTCAAGGCCCGAAAACAGTTCAAATTCGAATTCAGGTTTGAAATTTAACCAAGGCAGAATGGGCGGGAATTTTCCCGCCCCAGGCAGGGTCGACACCTGTGTCGACCCCCCCCCCCCAATGGGTCGACACCCATGTCGACCCATGGGTCGACACCCATGTCGACCCAGGGGTCGACCCCTTCCCCCGTGTGGCCAAGTGGCCTGGTGCGCCTACTTTGTGTTTGGGTCAGGTCTGGTGGCTAATGACGGGATTTGATGGCTCGGATTGGATCTAGGGTTAATCCTATGGCTAATACTATCCTAATCTTCTATAAAAAGACCCCTAAGCCTAGCCTAAATCACCATTATTCAACCCTACAACTAAACTATGCCAAATTAGTTCCTCTCATGGCCTCCACTCTCATGCTAAAATTTCTAAGTTTATTTATATGAGAGATTTGGAAGTCATACAAGTGTTTTCGAGCTTGTATGAGTGTTCTTAGTTTGCATTCAAGTCAAGTTGCAACATTTCTGTTACAAAGCAAGGGTTTTTATTGATTTGGCTCAAGGGTTTTTCATTTGGAGCTTTCGTATTTGGGTGATTGCATAAGGGCTTCGTCTCAATCTTTATAATAAATATTCATTTGTGTCTTCATAGCATTGTAAGCCCTTTTCTACTTTCTTTTTTTGAACTATAAAGTTAAATGAACGATGCAAGTTTGGGTTGATCATTATGATATGCAAGTTTGGTTGATCATTATGTTATGCAAGTTGGTTTAATCAATATGTATGACACATGTTGCTATGTTATGCAAGTTTGGGTTGATCATTATACACATGTTATCATGTTATGCAAGTTAAACTTGAGTTTGTGAGCTTAAAGCTTCAAGCTTTATGTTAAAGGTTGCATTTTGGCAACATGGAAGTTATCATATCCCTTATGATAACTTGCATGTGAGGATAAATGCGAACTTCTAGCAACTTCTACATGTCATTTATCACCATGTATCACTTATATGCTATTAGACCAAAAATTGGGCCTAACACCCAAATGCAGATCGCAGATCACAAAATGAAGAAAAGAGTAAATAAAGAGGAGACACACAGGGTTTTTATAGTGGTTCGGTTGTAGATGTAGCCTACGTCCACTTTATAATCTTATTGTTATACTGACAGACTACAAGAATCAGTTACATGTAGACACACAATCCGTGTGTTAATTGTATTGAAAAGAGAAGAATTTGAGTGTATGAAGGTGCAAAATCCTTGCACTTCAGTAATGGTGGAAGCAGTGAAGAAGGATGGCCAAAAGATCCTTGAAAATGCCTTCAAATGGTGTATTTATAGCCGTTTCCTGAAGGTGGTTCATGGGACACATGGCACGCATCCCAAAAATCTCGAAATGTGGTGGAAAACGTCCAGATATCATCTTCAAATCGTCATGTGACATGTGTAATCAGATCCATGTAAGTTAGAGTGAAAATAGCCTTGAGAATAGGTCAGAACAAGCTGCACAGGAGCAGGTGCGGGGATCGGATCGTGGTGGGGTACGTGGCACTCGATCCAGGGTAATAGGAGCAAGATGTGGCATGAGAATAGGTCAAAACAGGGAGCGTATCTGCAGGTCGGAAGTTTGGATCGCGATCATGGGATCAGATCGTGGTCATGAGTCGGATCATGGTCATTGGTCGGATCGTGATCATGGGTCGGATCGTGATATGGCTATCACGAGCCGAGTCTGGTCGTGAGCAGCATAGTGAAGCTGGAGTGAAGTGCTGGCGATCGGGTCGGATCGTGAGATGTACCACGGATGGTTCGTGGTCTGAGGAGGGCGATCCGATGAGGGACGATCCGATGAGGGGCGATCCGAGGGTGCGTGATCCATACTTCGATCGTGTGCTGCTTCGCTGCTTTATCCAGGAAATTGCCAGATTACACCAGTTTACGGAAACGGGCATAACTTTCAAACCGTAAGTCCGATTGAGCCAAACCGAAGCTCAAACTGAAGCTAACTCAGAGATCTACAAAAGTTACCGAGCTCAGCACTGTAATCGCTGTTTTATGGCCCAAAAGAGGTCGTCTGATAGGAGTTTCGGGCCTGTTTATGTTGAGGATGTGATTTTGACCAAATCTCTCAATGTCTTCTGACGTCGTTTCTATCGCTCGAGCATGTTATCATTCAGGAATTCCATGTGTGACAGCTTTTGCCAAAAAATGTGTCAACATGTTTGCCCCCCAGAACATATCTTGCTGGTTGAAGGAAGATGTGTTCTGGATAATCTGAGAAATCCAAATTCAGAACGCGACGATCACGCTGGATCGTATTGAGGCCAGAAAACTGACGATCACACGGGATCGTATTAAGGGCAGAGAAATCCAAGAAGACCAGGAGTTTGTACCTGCAAGAAGATAAAAAAGCAATGCAAGAATATTTCCTAGATGGCCTTACCGGAGTAAACCATCCAGGGAGATGTTAGAGGGGTTCCAAGACGGCCTTACCGGAGTAAGACGACCAAGGAAAAGCAACGAAGGTTCCAAGACGGCCTTACCGGAGTAAGACGACCAAGGAAATGCCATGAAAGTTCCAAGACGGCCTTACCGGAGTAAGACGACCAAGGAAAAGCGCATGAAGATTTGTTTATACTGGACGGATCCAGTTAGGAGCCGGAGCTCATGTTCGTACTGGACGGATCCAGTTGGGAGCCGGAGCTCAATGCTTATTGCTAATTCATGAAAATGCAGCAGTCATTTGCCGGACACGGCTGGAGACCACAAGCAGGTTCCGTGCGTGTGGGCTGATGTGACGACTCTTATTACATGCAGGGAAAACAAAGGAGGGCGAGAATTCGCCTAAAAACCTAAAAGCATGAACTGTGAACCGGAGTTCAGTAAACTGAAGAGATCCACCGAGTGGGATCAACGAATGATAATCCCGTGATTGCTCGATCCAGGATCGTTCCCTCTCTGGGGAATAGGTGGTGGCAGCGCAGGTGTAGGCGTTGTTGGTTGAATGATATACTCGGGTAGTTCTCCTCGCCTGACCCGGTCCTCAATAAGGTCTCGCAAATGTATGCAGTCATCAGTGTTATGACCATCAATGTCATGAAATATGCAGTGTCTGCCAGAATTGCGTTGTGCTAGTGTCGGCTCCCTCTTGGGAGGTCTCGGATAGGAGGAAGCACCTCCTGTATCCATGTATATGTTGCTCAGAGTGTCATTTAGTTCAGTGTATTTGTCGTATCTGGACCCTCTCCGGGGCGGAGCATTACGATCATTTGTAGCAGGGGTCTTTCCTTTACCCTTGTCATTGCCTTTTCCAGGATTGGGCGGTTCTCCATCTCCGAGCATGTTGACTTCGAGGGTTTTCTTCTCGGAAGTTGCATCTTCTTCCCGCAGAAATCTATCTGCTTCAAGGTAGAATTCGCCGAGATTTCGTGGTGGATCTCGGTACAAAGACTTTTTGAACTCCGAGTTATCTAGAACGCCGGATTCTGCTGCCATCAGTACCATCGATGGTTCAGGACGATCAACTGATGCTGCTGGAACGTTAAATCTTTCCAGGAATGAACGCAGAGTTTCTATGGGCCTCTGCTTGATTGTGGTGAGTGACATGACGTTCTTGGGTCGTGCGATGTGGACACGAAATTGTTCAATGAAGCGTGCGACCAACATGTTCCAACTGCTGATCGATTCTGTTTCCAGCTGTCGAATCCACATGGCGGCTATGTCAGTCAGAAAGAGGGGAAAACATTTAGCCATGACGTTTTCTGATGCCGATTGAACTTCCATATGCCATTTGTAACGCATCAGATGCACGGTAGGATCTGTCCTGCCGTTGTAGGGCTCCAGTTGTGGAAGTTTGAAATCTGGGGGATTACGTGAATTCCTGATTTCCTGAGTGAACGGATTGTGATTGACGTCGTCCACGTCATTCTGATAGGTGCGGCATCTCGAGAGGTGTTGAATGAGATCAGCGAGTCGACTGCCCTCAAAAAGCTGTTGTAAACTACCAAAATCAGTGCTGGTGCCCCCAGCGTTGAATGCAGGAGAAGATGGAAGTTGGTGAGCTATCGCCTGGGGATCGCGGCTCGCGGATCGTGGATCGAGGGGAGCGACCCGACCCGGTTCGAGGGGGACGGTTCGTGAGGTAGGTTCATGAAGTCCAGCTCGTGAGGCCGGATCGTGGAGTAGGGGGGCGATCCGACTGGGTCCAAGAGGTAGGTCACGAACTGGTTGTTGTTGAGCAGGCGGGAGCAAGTTGTTGGGATCGGTTCGTGAGCCTAGTAGTGTTCCACGATCCGGGTCGCGGTGCAGAGGTGTATCACGAGACGAGTTCTGCTGTTGAATGGGGGGGTTGCCCCCGAGTCCGGGTGATACTCGAGCCGCGTCAATGGCTTCATTTCCAGTGATTTGGGCGTTGCTCGGCCTTCCATCCATCCGAACAAAGAATTGGTTGATCATTTCCTGTTGTTTCTGGAGGAGATCGTCCTGCCTTGCCATCTGGGTCCTCAATTCAGCGAGAACTCCATCCATCTCGTCTCTAGTCAGGTATGCTGATGGGTCTTCATGAGAGGAAGCTTCCTGGCTTGCCTCGTTCCTTGTGCCTTCAGCATCAGCATCATCGGCATGAGAAGAAGTTCCAGTCTTCTTCCTTTTGTTCGCCATTGAGTTTCCTTTCAAGCTTGAAGTTGAAGTTTTTGTGTGCCCCCCTTCCTGGATGTTAGACCAAAAATTGGGCCTAACACCCAAATGCAGATCGCAGATCACAAAATGCAGAAAAGAGTAAATAAAGAGGAGACACACAGGGTTTTTATAGTGGTTCGGCTGTAGATGTAGCCTACGTCCACTTTATAATCTTATTGTTATAGAGACAGACTACAAGAATCAGTTACATGTAGACACACAATCCGTGTGTTAATTGTATTGAAAAGAGAAGAATTTAAGTGTATGAAGGTGCAAAATCCTTGCACTTCAGTAATGGTGGAAGCAGTGAAGATGGATGGCCAAAAGATCCTTGAAAATGCCTTCAAATGGTGTATTTATAGCCGTTTCCTGAAGGTGGTTCATGGGACACATGGCATGCATCCCAAAAATCTCGAAATGTGGTGGAAAACGTCCAGATATCATCTTCAAATCGTCATGTGACATGTGTAATCAGATTCATGTAAGTTGGAGTGAAAATAGCCTTGAGAATAGGTCAGAACAAGCTGCGTAGGAGCAGGTGCGGGGATCGGATCGTGGTGGGGTACGTGGCACTCGATCCAGGGTAATAGGAGCAAGATGTGGCATGAGAATAGGTCAAAATAGGGAGCGTATCTGCAGGTCGGAAGTTCGGATCGTGATCATGGGATCGCATCGTGGTCATGAGTCGGATCGTGGTCATGGGTCGGATCGTGATCATGGGTCGGATCGTGATATGGCTATCACGAGCCGAGTCTGGTCGTGAGCAGCATAGTGAAGCTGGAGTGAAGTGCTGGCGATCGGGTCGGATCATGAGATGTACCACGGATGGTTCGTGGTCTGAGGAGGGCGATCCGATGAGGGGCGATCTGAGGGTGCGTGATCCATACTTCGATCGTGTGCTGCTTTGCTGCTTTATCCAGGAAATTGCCAGATTACACCAGTTTACGGAAACGGGCATAACTTTCAAACCGTAAGTCCGATTGAGCCAAACCGAAGCTCAAACTGAAGCTAACTCAGAGATCTACAAAAGTTACTAAGCTCAGCTCCGTAATCGCTGTTTTCGGGCCCAAAAGAGGTCGTCTGATAGGAGTTTCGGGCCTGTTTATGTTGAGGATGTGATTTTGACCAAATCTGTCAATGTCTTCTGACGTCGTTTCTATCGCTCGAGCATGTTATCATTCAGGAATTCCATGTGTGACAGCTTTTGCCAAAAAATGTGTAAACATATGCTAAGTGTGGTTTTATGCATACTTTTAAAGCCTAATAATGCAATATGCAAGTATATGAACATATGTACATTTCGTATGCCACCATGTTAAACTTGTGGCTTCAACACCTTTTTGTCATGATTATGCCAAGTTCCCTATTTTATCCTTTATGCGTTGTTGCGATTATGTAAACGATGGGATTACGTTGGGGTTGGGTAACATTATGACATGAACATGGTTTTTATAACATGACGTGATATGTTAGCTTGTAATTATGTTTTGGAAACATAATGGACATGACACTTAGAAAATATGAGTGTGGCCAACTCGAGGTTGGGTTGAGTTTGTAGCATAAATCTACCCGGACCCGCTCGGCTTAACTAGTGGCTACAAACAATAGGACCCAATGTGAGAAGTTGGTCATGTTGTGCTCGAACCCGAGGTTAGACCAAGTTGTGGTGTAAAGCTACCCGGACCCGCCCGGCTTAACTAGTAACCACAACAAGGTCTAATGTGAGAGGTTAAAGCACATTAAGTTAATTAATGCCTCCTGATTAGGGTTATGTCATGGTCCACTTAATACTTAACCAATTTGGGCTCGATGGGTTAATCAGGGTTAAGACATGAACCTTGGGTACACTTAACCAATTTAATCCACGTTTGGAGCGGGTTAACCAAATTTAACCCGTTAAGAAACCCTAGTTGTGTGGTCCTTTTCAGCAGTAACCCTCTTGATAGTATCATGATACCCTAGGGACTAGGCTAGGGTGGGGCACGATTACTGGGCTGACATGTAAGCGACCAAAACGACGGCTGAGTAGGTACGCCGGTGTGGGTCCAGGCGGACTATGGTCGTGCACATAGTCCGGAGTTGGAAAATCAGGCACGGGTACCAGTAGATCTAGACTGTGCATGCTTGATTTGTGTCCAAGGTTGACACCCTAGGACTTGATACACCCTAGGGTGGACCTAGCGCAGTTTAACTACATTTCATGTTTGGGCCGTATGACACCGACACTTGACGAGTTAGGCTTATAGGGAGCCGATCAACTAGACCGTGTAGTTGGACCTTGATTTAGGTCACCTCATGATATTGGGCCAAGCTTGGGCCAAGGGATCAACTCTTGTTTTTACTTGACATGTTAGAATGCTAGTACACCTGTGGTGCAAAACTTAACCTTGATTATGCGATGACACCTTTATCTATCTTGTTAGTTAATCATCATGCCAGTATGTTGTTATCCTTATGTTCATCTCAGCTTCTCATGCCAGTTAACTTACTAGTTCATGGACTGATAGTAGTTAGGGCTTACCAGTCTTTTTGACTGACTTGTTTTCTTTCGCCTCTTTTCTTCCGTTCCCCCCCCCCCTCAGGTCCTCAGGGTGGGAACATTGGAGCTTTGCTTGGATCTTTATAGCTTGCTTACTGGATTTGCTCATGTACGGTTTTGGACATTGAGCTAGCTATGGTTTATCACTTCACTTTGGGGATAGCTCTTTATGTATTTCAGTTTTTCAGTTTATGCTTTTCTCTAAACTTTGTTTGTTGGAAAATAATGACCAAGTACTTTGTTGTAACGTGACTATGATTTTGAAATGCTAGTTTTATCCGCTGCTTTACTACTCTGTTTTACTTATATGTTCTGTCTGGTGATATCTGCATGCATGTTTACCTTGTTTAACGCCCCTCCAAAGCTAGTGTGCTTGCAAGAGTTACCCTGGTGGAGGTGGGGTGTTACACAATATTCACTATCAAATTCTAGGAGGCATTTCAAGTAGAACTGGGAACGAAGCTAAACTTAAGCACCGCTTATCATCCTCAGACAGATGGTCAGACTGAGAGGGTGAATCGTATTTTAGAAGATCTATTGCGGGCTTGTGTTCTAGATTTCAGTGGATTGTGGGAAGACCATCTACATTTGGCTGAATTCTCTTATAACAACAGCTACCAGGCGAGCCTGACAATGTCACCATTTGAAGCGTTGTATGGTAGACCGTGCCGATCTTCTGCTTGTTGGGTCGAACCCGGTAATAGACTTGTGTTGGGGCCAGATATGATCCGAGAAGCTGCCGACAAAGTCGATTTTATCAAGAAACGGTTACTGGCCACTCAAAGCCGCCAAAAGAGTTATGCCGATAGGAGAAGAAGGGATATATCATTTTCTGTTGGCGACTATGTATATTTGAAAGTATCGCCGATGAGAGGAGTTATCCGGTTCGGTAAAACTGGAAAGTTGGCGCCAAAATTCATTGGTCCGTTTCCTATTCCGGAACGGATTGGAACTCTCGCTTATGGGGTTAAATTGCTAGATTGGTTGCCTGGGGTGAATGATGTATTTCATATATCTCAACTTCGAAAGCACTTTAATGATCCAGACTTGATCGTGGAAGAAGCAGCTCAACAAGATATTGAAATTACTCCAGAATTAGCTGTGAGAAGAGAGCCGCTAAGGATCATCGACAAAGAAACCAAAGAGCTGAGGAACACGAAGGTTCACTTAGTCAAAGTGCAATGGAGTGGAGATCCACGAGATTGTACTTGGGAAACTGAGGAGAGCATTCAGAAAGCCTATCCTAGATGCCGAGTGGATATCTCTGATTAACTCCGATGCAAGTTACATTTTCCATACTTTGCATTTCCAATTAGTTCTTTACTCTGTTTTTATTTTCTTTCCATGGATGTGCACTTTTAATTCTATAGTCTGAATGATTTTAAAAGAGTATAGAAATTGATTAGTATACTTTTGAAAAGTTAAAAACAAAATTATTGTTGTTTGTGTTGTGTGATAGTAGATTTGATTAATTAAAATTATTAAAACGATAGTTAATTTAATCAATAATAGAATGAATGGTAGAATTTATTCATTTAACTCACATATTGAAATGATTTAAAAATAGATAGAAATATATACATCTGCATATATATGTTTGAACAGGTAAATGGATAGCTGTTGAGTAAAGATTTTATTTGCGTGCCCGACAAATAGGTAAACCTTAATGAGTTGAATGCAAAATATTATTATATCAACTCCTGTGAATGCAATTGGATGCGGAGTGCTGGTTGTTCTGTGTGAAATAATAAATATCGTCACAGGATAGTAACAATTAATTTTGAAATACATTACATGCCATACTTCTGGAAGATAGGCATACTTCATCATATACCACATAAGCATTCGGAGCTTGTGTGACGAGGTGGAAGATTTACCATATGAGCAAGAGGCTTGTATGGTGATGACTATATATTACAGGTTGAACCGATGACTGATATGGACAATTTAAATTGTAACGATAAAATTGCCAGATTAATAAAAACCCCACACGGGTCTAGAGTTGACAATAATCACGTCTCTCTAGTTATTTGATACGGCACATGGACTATTTATTTACCACACGGGATGTAACACCCCCCCTCCCTTAAGGTCACTCACAAAGGGAATGCCTTAACTTTGGTGGAGCATTTTAGTAAACAGAGCATAAACTTACAAGATAGATAAAACAGTACTTGAAAATTTTATAACTTTATTACAACAGAAACCGAAATAAGCTTGGTTACATCCTTTCAAATCACAATATCAGAATTCAAGTACAAAATATCAGTCTTGTACAAAAGCCTTCAGAATGCATAGTTTAAAATCATAATCCCCTCAGAAGAAGACAAGCCATACTTTAAGCACTTCAAGCGGAAGAAATCTGGATCAAGCTAGAGTACACCCTTCTACAAAACCTGGGGGGAAACGGAAGAAAGGAGGCGAAACAACAAGGGTCAGACAAAAAGTCTGGCAAGTCCAGTGATTTTCAGTTATGAACAGATAATAATAACATGACATGAAAATAAAACTGGATGAGAGATAACAGTAACAGGTGTAGTGGATATTACAGAAGAACAGAATGACATAAGCTATTTCTTTACACTTCTCTGCACTAATACTAGTATAACAGAATTAGGTGTCACCCTAATATCTAAACTGAAACAGAAACGGGTACAGAATAATTTCCATAGAAGAGAGTGCTAGTAATGGGCCTTTACCACCCGAACAGAAACAGACAGAAGCAGAAAAAGATTAATCCCTACGGAAACAGAATGTAGAATTAGGTGTACACTAGTAATGGGCCTTTACCACCCCAACAGATGGTACCACGCAGAAACAGACAAGTGTTACCACCCAACAGAAACAGACAGTACCAACAGAAACAGACAGAACTAAGTGTACCTTAAATCCCTACCCCAAGCGATCGGCTCCCTAATACATAAATACCTTGTGTCGGCCCCACAGTAGGGTGTATCACTCCCTAAAGTGACAACAAATTGGCATAGACCTATTTACAGATGTCACGGCGTCTTACATCCTTAGAGGCAGACCGAGATCCACGCACGCACATGACCCGGTTGGAACGCACCATCAACACCCGTCGCCATTATCAGAATGAACCGCTTATAATTAGTTCAGTAAGCATGCCCGGACCCTACCTACTGTTGGGTCAAAGTTTTGATACCAGAAAGGGTTACTGACTAATATGGGTCCCAAACAACAGATGAAACAAGTAAATTCCCTCCTAACCTTATGTCCCTAGACTAACAGATTTCAGATTAACTTGTTTACAAGTTCAGACATACAGAGATCAGATTTACTAGTTCACAGATCAGAAAATCCAACCAACAAGTTTTCAGACTAACGGATCAGATGTACAGATTTAACAGAATTTCAGATTTGTCTAACTTTGTATTGGGCCTACAGATTCATGAATGGGTTTATTATATATATTATTCCAGTTGGTTTAACCCTATCCCCCCAACACGTTTTGGACATCATTTTTATCTCAGATTTGCATTAATTAATTATTAATGCACAGACCTCTCACATTAGGTCGCTAGCTTGTGGCCGCTGGATGGGCCAGGCGGTTCCGGGCAGACTTCTGTCACAAGCCAGACCTAACCTCGTGTCTAAGCATATTATGATTAACTTCTCACATTAGAACCTATTGTTTGCGGCCACTGGATGTGCCGGGCGGTTCCGGGCAGGATTACGCCGCAAACTCATTCTAACCTCGAGTTAGCCATGTTCATCTTTGCGGCCAATTAATTAATAATTTACCATTTATGCCCACGCCTAATATACATGTCAATTATTCATAACTATAGCCAATTCAGATTATGCCAATAACAGACTAATTATATCAACTCAACAGATATAGCAGATAACAGATTTTGCAGATTAGGCGACTTAACGGATTTAGCAGATTAAGAAAACTAGCAGATTTAGCAGATAACAGATTAGGCACCCCAACAGATTTAGCAGTTTAGGCATCTCAACAGATTTAGCAGTTTAGGCATCTCAACAGACTTAGTTTAGCAGATTTGGCATTTTCAACAGACTTAGCAGATGACAGATTTAGCAGATTTAATATTTCTAAAGGTTCTATTTACATGCCTTGCTTAATCATAAATTAGGCCTAAATAATTATCATGATTCACAATATGATCATATACCCCATGTTTGCATAAATTTACATAACACAGAATATGGACATAATTTACCATATAACATATGCTCCCATTTTGGTTAAACTAGCATTGTACAGCAGATTCATCTATAAATTATACCAAATATTACAATGCATGCCATATATCCAAAAATCCCTATTTAGGTGTATTCACACTTAATAGTCCTCAAATCTTATTATAGATTTTAATTTCTACACCTAATTCACATATCTTCCCCTTCTTAAAGTGTGCCACAAATCTAGGTTTTAATCATGTATCCTATTCTTAAAATCAGATGTTGAATTATGTCCCCAAATCACATATTATCATACATTGCTTGCTCAGATCCAGATCTAGTTTACAACATGTAATATGTATCTAAACTAATTACATGCCTACGGTCAAATTTTTGCCCCAATTCCTAAGTCATATGTCCAATGTAAATTTTATGCCTCAACTTCTCAAGTCGTATGTTCATTATTCTTTATGCCACAAAACTCACGTCATAGGTTCAATTATATGCCTTTGATTTATGTCCTAAGTTCCAAGTTCAACATATGTTCTTTCCTCAAATATGTCACATATCGGTCATGCCATTTTCATGCATTATTCATTTTATTGTCCCAAATATTTTACCGTATGTTAATCTCTTATGAGATTGGCTCAGGCTCGCGGTAGCCTGGCTATAGAATAGAAAGCAGAAAGAAATACAGAATAAGGTAGATCTAAACAGAACAGAACAGACATAATCTCAGATTCAGATTTACAATTCATGTCACAATCAGAATTAATGTTTATATCGGAAAATAACTGTACTTGCCTTGATTGGATTCTAAAAGAAAGATAGTTGTAGCGACGTTAGTTGATCTTCTTTAACCGTTGTTGAAGTTTCAAGCTTGAATTGAGTTGCTTACGTTGATGTTGATTACCTTCTAGTTTTGATTCCAGCAGAGTAGCGATGTCATTTTTTATTTTATTTAGAACAAAGGCAGAGTAGAAGCAGAATAAAATTGTGTGTAGAGAAGGCTAGGTTTGGGGCTGTTTAAATAGGTTTAGGCAGACGAATCTAGGCAGAAAACGAGACCAAATACATAAGAATGCACCCAGGCCTAAAACCAGGTTCGGGGACCAGGTCGACACCCAGGTCGACTGCCCAGTCGACCTGGTCGGGGGGGGGGGGGGTGGTCGACTGCCCAGTCGACTCCCTAGTCGACCTAGGTACTGGGCCGAAAGTTTCCCGCCCAGTCTGTTCTGGGTTTTGAATTTGAAATTTAAATTCGAATTCGAGCTGTTTTGAACTCTGAAAATTCCTGAAACTTTGGAGGGCCATAACTTGGTCATACCGACTCCGATTCTCGCAAACTCAGAATTGTTTTCAAGCAGAATTTCGAGACGAACGCAATGGCGCAACCCGCTTTCCCTTATTCTTATTTTATATTTTAATTACACTTAGATTTGTAATTCTTAAGTTCACAGGAAATACGGGGTGTTACACGGGACGAGGTGACGAGGATTTATCCTCTGGAGCATTTAAAATACACACTCCCTCAGGCTTTGATAGGGTGACGAGAATTTATTCTCTGGAGTTATTATCTATACACGCTCCCCTATAAACACCAGAATTTATCACTATAAATATGTGTATGCTTATTAGGATTTATTGGGTACCTAATACGGCCCAATAAATTTCCAAACCTCTCCCCATACAAAGGAGGTTATGCCGAAATTTTTCGAAAATTCCGGGTGTTAGACAAATTTTTGAAGAATTTGAAAATTCTCAGAAACTGAAAATTTGCAGAATGGAAGCTAGATTGAACGTAGAGTTGATTAATCAAACCACTTTCGACCTTGTTCCTTTTCGGGGACGAAAAGTTTTAAGTGGGGGAGATTGTAACGACCCGGAAAATCTGAACCAATTTAAAATTTTTAAATTGGCTAAAATTGTGGATTTTAAATATTTAAAATAAATATTTTAAATAATAGCAATGAAAAGTGAGTTTGAATCGATGTTTGAAAATGAATATAATTAATTCTAATTATAAACAAGGCCTGAAATGGCGTTGCAGTTTCAAAATTTGAATTCAAACTTTGTTGGACTGTACCGGGTGCAAAACAAAACGGATTTGAGTGAAACCAAAAATATTTAAGTCTGTTTGTGAATACCTTTCTAACGAATCTGAAAAATCGAAGTTTCATAGCGGAAAGC
Source organism: Allium sativum (assembly GCA_030737875.1). Taxonomy (NCBI): domain Eukaryota; kingdom Viridiplantae; phylum Streptophyta; class Magnoliopsida; order Asparagales; family Amaryllidaceae; genus Allium; species Allium sativum. The sequence continues at coordinate 275,545,336 of CM060926.1, read as the reverse complement.
AAAAGTTATGGCCAAATGAATTTTCAGAAAGGTCGCTATGGAATTTATATAGCCCGTGAAATTAGCCATTTTGCATACAACCTCGGAATTCGACGAAACCACTTTTGTTGGATCCGGGATGTGAAGCTATTGCTAGATTTCAAATTTCATAATTTTTGAAGCTAGTATGTGAGCGTGGCAAAGGAAAACGTGTTTTGGTCAATTATTGTTAAATTGGATCGACCAGAAATGGGCCATTTTACAAACGGTCTCAGAATTCGACGAAACTAGTTTTGTTGGGACCGTATCGTCAAAACATAGCTAGATTTATTTTTCGGGAATTTTTAGAATTAGTTTGTGGCCCCGGCAAATTGAAATGTACGTTCAAATTAAATATTAAATGTTTTATATTTTAATTTGAATGAAAACTGACTGAAACAGTCGAATGGGCCTATGAAACATATCCCATTGTGCTCAGAATGGGGGTAAAACACTACGGACGACAGTCGTTGGGTTTGAATTGGTGTTAGTGTGGACTAGAGGGTATTTTTGGGATTTTAAAATAAATAAATATAAAAAAAATTCCTTGGCCAATCATATTCTTCCACTCCTTTCTCTCTCCTCGTTAACGTCCTGAAGCAACGGCGGCCGCGTCTTCTTCCTTCACTCCTCCGTTCTGGCCAATCCCTTCACCAAACCAGCTCGCTCCAGTTGGGTTTTTTGAAGACCTCCACGTAGCCACGATCTCCAACACCTCGTGAATAACGAGAATCGAGGCCGGGAAATCCCTCCGTTCGCGCCTAATTTCCTCCACCACCTGTAGTTCGAGTTCGCCGAGGGTGGTACCCCTGGGTGCGCCACTACAAGCCCGACAAGGTGGTAAAGGCTAATCGTCATATCACGCATCGATTCGCGCGAAATCTGAAGACCTAGTTTCGAACGAATTGTGAAGGTAACGGATGTTATATATTAAACTGTTTTAATAGCACTTCTAAGCGCTACGGTTTTTGATTTCACTGTTAAAATCATATCTTTTTCGTTTGTTGACGAAATTCAGTGAAACAAGAGACAGTGGACTCGTGTGGGCATCTTCTACATTCTAGAAGAGACCACATATTTTTCTGACCCTTCTGCTATTTTTGGTGGAGTGGAACCCAATGTAAGATTTCTAATTTATAAACGATATGGAAAACGACGATGTATAAATTATATAGTCGATGTATGAGTTATATAAGCGTTGTACACCTCTTGTATAAGCATTGTATAAGTTGTACGTTCGATGCACAAGTTGTATATGCGTTGTAAAAATTATATATGTGTTGAAATAGAAGTGAATTGCTATATATAAATATATGTATATACGCCCCTCATCCACAAACCATGGACGATATTTATTGGTTGTGATTGGTGTTAAAATTGATTGATAGCGAATGGTTGATTGGAATTGTTTGTGGTTGATATTGATGGATTGTGGTTGAAAAATACCTGTTTATGGTTGAGAGATATTTGGTTGAAATCACATAGGATTAGTTTGTGGAAATGAAAAAAATATACATGCCGCCTACGTGCGAACTAGATGCATGAATCCCCATTGTCAAAAACAACGAGGTTTTAAGGTAGAGCGAGGAGCCGTACTACGGACGGTCCCGGTTTTAACTACCCTGCCGTTATGCTGCCGAAATTTTGAATAATATTCATGTGTTTGAATTATTTTCATTTGTTGAAACTATATTTATTCGTTGAATAAAAAGCCTTCATGTGTTTAGTCGATATTCATTCGTTGGATAGAAATTCATGTGTTGAATGGTATTCGTGTTTTAAATATAAAAATCACATTTTTATCTATATATATAAACTGTAGAAGACCTTCATGTGTTGAATCGATATTCATTCGTTGAATTGAAATTCATGTGTTGAATGGTGTTCGTGTTTTAAATATAAAAATCACATTTTTATCTATATATATAAACTATAGAAAACCTTCATGTGTTGAATCGATATTCATTCGTTGAATTGAAATTCATGTGTTGAATGGTATTCATATTTTGAAATAAATTGTTTTATAATAAAAATCACATTTTTATCATCTATATGAACTATATAAAATAATCTTGTTTTGAAATAAATTGTTTTATAATAAAAATCCTATTTTTATTACCTATATGAACTATATAAAATAGTCGTGTTTTGAAATAAATTGTTTTACATTAAAAATCATATTTTTTATTATATACATGAATTGTTAAAAATAGTGAAGTGTTGAAATAGAAGACAGTTGGATAAAAATATAATTTTTATCAAAAGTATGAAAAGGATATAGTTTTGAAATCGAAGAATCGATATATATATATATATATAGAATTGAAATATATCGAATAACGACGCTGCAGTTCGTATTTTGAAACCGTGATATCAAACGATTAGTGTGGGAGATCCGACCATCGGATTTTCTCGAAACCGCAACCGTTGGGTTCGCTTTGGAAATATCTTTCCAACGGCACCAACTTTGTAAAAATCCAACGTTTGGATTGTCTAGAATGTTTAATTCAAATCTGAAGAAAAACAACGCCAAAATCGATTATATTTATATATATATATAATTATATTTAATCAAATAATGACGCTGCAGTTTGTATTTTGAAATCGAAACTTCAAACGATTATACCGGGAGATCCGACCGTCGGATTTTCCCGAAACTGGAACCGTTGGATTCATTTTGAAAATATCTTTCTAATGATATAAATTTTGTGAAGATCCAACGGTTAGATTTTCAGATATGTGTAAATCAAATCTGAAGAAAAACAGCGCACAGCCGCGTTATGGCCCGAAGTGTCTTTTTGAATAAATTGGCTATTTTAAAATAAATAAAAATAGCGATAAATCGTTATAAAATATTATAAACGATATGGATGTGAAATTTAGAAAATAACTGTCGGTTGGCTAAGTCGAATGGTTTCTTGGGTATTGATCTGATGTTGGTTTCGGCCTTCGGGGTTAATATTTGGGAAATCGTTCTCTTACTGATTGACGGTTAGTGACTAATGAATTGAAATGATGCATGTGTATGTTAGTGTTGCACTTGTTTATTATATACGCAAGTTGCTCAGAAAGACCGAGTTTATCCCATTCCGAATAACTGAATCGACGATAAGAAATCGAAGATGAAGACGGTGATCGAAGACCGGAGATCTTCACCTCGTTTGGATGGTAACCGAGGTCCTAATTGGGAGGCATCCTGAAATATGGATAATGAGTGGTGATCGTCCAGACGTACGTGGTGATCCATGGGTTTGCGAGGTATATAGTGCCTCCGGTTTTGTTCAGACCCAGAACGGACTTGTAAATGGACTGTGTGTCTGATATTGGATTTTATTCTGTGTTGATTGATCTCTATTAAATATACATCTGTTTGGCGGCGGAGAATTTATTCTTTTGCTTAACGCCCTTCTCTGAAACGCACGAGCTCAGAGGTTGTATATCGATGGACATCAGTCGCATGGCATGAATTGCTAGTGTGGCATGCCTAAGTGGCAAATGATCTGGGCTTCTGTTGAAATGCAAAGTCTTGTGGTGATGATCAAAGCACCGCCTGTGTGGCGTAGCTTTGTGTATAAAGTGAATTCGCGAGCCTCACTCCCTGGTATGAACCAGAAACGGGAGAAGGACCTCAGGGAGGGCATGCGTTTCTTTCTAGCTAGGAGTTGTGTCGGTGTTTTTACACGGCCTGACATTTTACTTATGTGGATGATGGATAGCGAGGCGCCTCGGATATATCGGTCAATCCGAGACCGACTGAGTCATTCATTGGCTCGTTTACGCCCCATAGGCAGAGAAACGTGGTGTTCAGGAATTTTAATCCACATCGGTGGACCGGCCCTGTCGCTCCAAAGGTTCACTCGAGCTCTGACCCTGAGACATGGGTTAGATTGTCTCAAAGTCGGTAAGGACTATCTTTTGCCTTGGTTCATGACGGAAGCCCAATTTCCAAATACGTGACTGTGCGGTTTTGATTGTATACCTATATTTTGCGACATAGTGGCATGGGATGCTCATGTCGTCTATGATTGATAGTTATGATTTGAAATTGTTTTTGAAACAAATAAACACTAGTAATAATATCAAATGCTTTTGTTTTATTCGTATCAAGCATATTTTGGCCGTTATAAGGTAAAACTCTATCCTCCGGTTTGCGTTGCATTGTGTGATGGGAACTGAGTCTTATAATGGCTTCATTTTTATAAAAAGCATTGCGATGTTTCAAGAATGATTTGTTTTTAAAGCACTGGTGATCCGACGGAGTAAACCCGTTCCACGAAAGTGGCGTGGTCCTGTGATCAGCCATATTATAAATGTGTTGAGTAGATTTCTCATACCAGTCCCATGACTGACACGTAGTTTGTTTCACTTTCAAACTCGGGTGCCCCTTTTTCTGCACGGGCAACCTTGTATTCAGGTTTAGTTGGCTCTCTCTGGATAGCTGGAGCTGAAGATGGATTCTACCATTTATTTCATTTTATGCTGTTCAGCTCCTATTGTACATTATGTTTGTTTTTCCGCTGTAGACATTTATGTATAGCTGAACTGTATTTATACTAAGTATGATCTTGTATACTGTGTAACTCTGATGATTACTCTTATCCAGTATATTCTATTGTGCATTATCTGGTGTATTTATTTAAATCTGTTCCGCTATTATCTGTTTATGTGTTATATTCCAAGGATTACCCTTGCCACCGTCAGTACGGGTTTGTGGTCGTCTCACATTTGTCCATACAAGTTCATTCTGGGATAAAACAAAACCGAAGGCATTATCTCCATTAATCCATCTTTGGAAATTTCTACCTAGGATTAGCAGAAAAATCCCTTGCACTTTACTTCATGTTTGATTATCTTCGAAATAATTAGCTTTGCAACGCTTATGCCAATATGAAGTGGTTTCGGATAATAAATCCAATCGCTCTCTCCATATAGACCACGATAACATTAGTTGGCCAAAATTTCGGTTGTCTGTTATTTAACTATCGAAGAAACATTCATCCAAATACCTTATTTCCAAAGGGAAATACTATTGATTTTCAACACAACCACTTATCCCTTTTAATTAATATTTCATTAATTAATTCCCAATACTCATTAATAATCTCATTATCGAGATATTTTTCAAGCCCACTTGGATTCTCACTATACTTGGAAAATATTTCCATATTTCACAAGATACTTTATTGTTTATACTTAGAAAATATTATATTCTAAACCCATTTATAAAATATTGGTTTCAAACCAATAGAAATCCATTCATTTCATTTCTTTAAATTTTATTAACCAATTTGGTTTCTAATTCTATATGCAATCGATAAATCATTTTTTCTTAAAAATATTCTAACTTTTTAAATTTTCAAAAAAATCGCCAACATCTCCTTTACGCGGCTCAATCGATACAACTATAAGTCGCCTCTCTAGGACATTTCCATTTAAAAACAAAAACAAAAGCCAAGCGGTTTGCCTTGTAGGCTCATAAAATCTCATATTGAATTAATATGTACCTTTTTCGAGTATTCAATTAATTTCCTTCGTCCACTTCATTCCATACCTATTTAACTTGTATTCAGCCGTTCCCAATTTATTTCAAATCAATTCAACACTTTTAATTTAATCATTTTCCAATAGCGAATTAATTTTCTAATTAGCTCCTTTTCTTAGACCACTATTAGTGTGAACATATCACGTTCAAATATAAATTAATTCACTTACACTCAAATCGAACTCAAATTCCATGTTTGATTCAATTTTCATATTCAATTTCCAATTTTAATCCACAAATCTAGTTTACTTAACCAAAGTCAAATTCGAACCAAAACTCCATTAACTAATTACTTTTCTAATTAGTTAACTTTATTCAATAACAAAATTTTTTATTTTTGTTTCAAAAATCTACTTATTTACTCCAATTGACTTCATATTTATTTTATAGCTCAAGTCTGGATTTTACTAATGGAAATTTAAGTTTTATTTGCTCAAAATCCTTTTATTTTATTAAATAAATGATTATTCTTTATAAACGATTATACCCTTAAAATTTGATTTTTATATAACACAAAATCTATATGATGAAATCTAGATTTTTTTTATTAGAAAACTATTATTCAATAGGTCCAGACGATTCTTCTTCAAAGAATTCCTACTTATATTGAGCTTTATATAATCAACTGAACTTCGAAACATAAAACTATTAACTACCACGCCACGATCGTTTTAATTAAATTTAAGTATAAACATTTAAACTTAATTTATCAAATCAATTCCAATGAAACGACCCAAGCTTCCCCTTACGGGAAAGCCCGGATTGAGTTGAGAGCACGACCCATCAGAACATAACCAATAGAACATTTCATTGCTATTACAACAATTCACATCGGATTACAAAAATATATCAGAGTATGAATAAATATTACACGACGAAAATAAAATAATATCAGAGGTTCAAAATACATAGCAGTGGAAAATAATACGTAAGTATAGTAAGTAGCGGAAAATAACAACCGATACAACTGAAAGAGATATATGGATACAAAGCTTTTCAAATATAACTCCAGCTGTAAACCAGGATCATGTGAAAAGAAGTACCTACGGAAACCAAAACTACTAGCAGCTCGATTGGAAAATATGGGCACCTAGAGTTTAGGTTAATAATAAACTCCGAATCAGTCATGGGACTGGTGTGAGAACTCAAAACAGATATTAAACTTTACTTTGAAATAAAGAAAATCACAGGACCATGCCATATAACATGGAATGGGTTTAATCCACATGAATCTTAGTTTAAAATAAAAAAAAATACAATGCTTTTTGGAAAAATGAAGCTATTATAAGACTCAGGTCCCATCACATAATGCAACGCAAGCCAGAGGATAGAGTTTCCCTTATAATAGCCAAACATGCTTGGTAAATTTAAAACAAATCATTTAGAAATTACTATAAGTGCATAGTGTCAAAATCAACTTCAAATATAAATGTATCAATCATATATGGCATGGGTACCATATATCATGTCGTCATACAAGTTCTATAACTAAAACCGAAAAGTCACGTATTGGAATCTGGATTTCCATCTATGAGTCGAGGCAAGGGATGTCTCCGCACTGATTCGAGACACTCTAGAGAATGTCTCAGGGATCGGACGCTGGCGAACCCTTGGATCTTCAGGTCTGGTCCACACTTACTTTTGTGGATTAGTTATTCCTGAATACACGTTTCTCAGTCCTATCGGACCACTAAATGGTCAGTACGTCAACCATATCAAGGGCCACTAAGGACTCAAATCCGAGGCGCCTCGCAATCCATCATCCACATAAGTAAAAATGTATGGGATCCATACCATGACACCACGTCTAGCTAGAAAGAAACGCATTAACTCCGTGCAGTCACGATCCCGTTTTTGACTCATATCGGGTGTGAGGCTTGCGAATTAGTGTTATGCACAAAGTTATGCTATTTAAAGCCGTGCTTTGATCATCAACCACAAGACTCCGCTTTTCGACAAAAGCCTTGATCATTTGCATCTTAGCATGCCACATTGACAATCCACGCCATACGACTGATTTCTGTAATATATAACCTTTAAGCTCGTACGTCTAAGAGAATGGTGTTAAGCAAGAGAATAAATTCTCCGCCACCAAACAGATATATATTTAATAGAAATCAATCAACACAGAATGAAATCCAATGTCATACACACATCCATTTACAAGTCCGTTTTGGCCCTGAACAAAACCATAGGCACCTTATTCCTCGTCCCATATGTCCAATACAAGAGAGAGGTCCTCGCATATCCAGTCGATCTCCAAGTACGTCTGGACGATCACCACTTATTACCTTGTTTTGGGTGTACCGCCCAATCACGACATAAGTAATCATCCAAACGATGTGAAGATCTCCGATATTCAACTACCATCTTCATCGTCAACTTTTAGTCGTCGTAATAGTTGTTCAGAATGGGTTAAACCCGGTCTTTCCGAATAACTCACGTATTTTATTATCAAGAATCAAGTGCTATAAAAAAATCAAATGCCTTATTCCAATTCAGAATATTCTTTTATTTAAATATTCAAACCTTTAGGGAAAGGTTTCCATTAATTTTATCAATGATAAATTCTTTTAAATTTATTCCTTAATCTTCCTTTAGATATCAATTCAAAAAGATTTCATTATGTTTTCTATTCTAATTCGGATTAAGGTTTATAAAACTAGTCAGGATTATCGAGCCATACCAAAGTAATCATTTCTTTTATTATCCCAATCTGAACCTATTCATCCCATGGAGAAAAACTGGTAGTACCCCATATCTAACACCCACAGTGTTATCGGTAAATCTAATTACCACTTCATGTTCATATCTAATTAAAGATTTAACTATCGCTTGGAGTAAAACTGGTGGTACTCCATTCTCGATCGTTACGTGAATTCGATAAATTTAATTATTCTATTCTCATTTCAATCTACTTAAGGATTTATTAAAAATCAAATTTGGTTTTAATATCCAAAAAACATTACTTTATGATTATTCAACTTTCTGGAAATTAATCCTGCTTTTAACTAGGTTAAAGAATCAATGTCGTTTAAAACATTATTCACGGAAAACCCAAAATCCTCTTCCATCAAAATGGAATCTACACAAAAATCATAACAGTGTATAATCGATATAAATTCCCGTGTCAGACTAATAATATAAATGGAATAACTGCGAAGCCTTTTAAATTCCATATATAGTAACAGTCTTCCTTCATAGAATCTCATCTCGATTATTACCAAATCGAATTCCATTCAATTCAAATTTAATATATTAAATTGGAAAACTTTACTTTGGAAGATTCCATTAATCTTAATAAAAAAATATAAATTCCAAATCATCTCTTCGCTGTTAATCGGGTTAAAGAACAAATGTTATTTAAAACACCGTTCATGATAAACCCAAAATCAACTTCCATTTCGATTCCAATTAGGTAAATTAATTTATAAATTTCTCTAAATCTTAAATAAAAGATTTATTCTTTTCTCAACTGGGTTTAAGAACACTATTATTAAAGACACCATTCATGACAAACCCAAAATCCAATTTGATATTAAATGCAAGGCTCTAAGTAGAAATTATATCGTCTTATATTCAACATCAAATTCTGAAACTAACAGATATCGTATTGGGAATAACAATATCTGTATCTTCCAAATTCCTCAACAATATCCGTATAATCACAGAATCCGATAACGAGATATTCCGAAGATTATTTCCACTCAAATCCATCCTAATTCATTCATTGGAAATTTCTGGTTATACTAAAATCCTTTATATATCCAATTGATTTATTTTAAAATTATTGGATTTCTAATCTAGTTAATAAATGGTTCATTTAGATAAAAATATATTTTTGTTTTTTCAAATATGGAATTTTTCACCCAAAATCTATCCAAATCATTTATTATGATTTTACACAATTTTTCCATATTTTTAATCATTTTATTAAGGCCCTATCAGTCGATTTCCATAAACGGTCATCGAACTGCATTTACAGCGACCTTTTTCCAAAATTGATTTGGGCATATTTTAAAATTCAACCATTAGATTTCAAATATATTATATTAATTAGAAATCTCTTTTCGATACGAACCTAACGGTTTCAGTTTTAGGAGAATCTGATAGTCGGATCTCCCGTTACGTCCATTTGAAGTCAATGGTCGAAATTCACGAACGGTCGCAGCGCAGCGCGTTAAATTCAAACCATTACATATATATATATATATATATATATACACACACACACTATTTCCATTCAAAACATATTTTATAAATTCATTTTAAAAACGATTCCCATTTTCATTTCAATTTTAAATCAAAATTGAATACTCCTTATCCTTATAATATTTAAATGACAATATTTTCGAAATATCAGATTTTGAACTCATTTCCTCTTCGATATTCATTATAAAAATGAATAAAATCGATATAAATATCATTCACATTAAAATGGCGCATATCTAATTAACACGGCTTCACATACTTCAATATTTTCGTGTCCATCTGAAATCGGACATCAAATTCACCTTTTAATCCTTTATTGAATATTATTTCAAAATATTAATTATTTTAAAATATTTGTTATTGCTGAATTGGAATCAGACGCAATCAATTACCATATATTTTATTTATATGTGTTTCATACATCACATGTACACAACAATAATGATACACAATTAACCATCATCCAAAGTGCATTACACAACTGCATAAGCATTAAATATAAATAATTAACGCTTACAACAGTCTATCAACCAACCGATTGACAGACAACTAAGAAAATGGGATTAGTGTATATAAAATATTATCCCAATACCCGTGTGAGGTTTCAACAAACAAATACTGAATATTATTTGTGCAGTTGGGCGATGTGTAAAATTTATCGTCCAAGTCAATGTTAGTTAAATGTGTGTACACAAACAAATCATCCAATTTGTAAATTAATATTTATTTTTGTTTCAAGAGAATTTTATGCCATTTATATATACGTTAAAAATTATATGCTTAACGATAAAATATTTATTTTAACACTTGACTATTTTATATAGTTCACAAATTCAATAAAAATGATATTTTTATTGTTCAAACATTTTATTCAACACATGAATATTTTATATAGTTTATTTCAGAAAATTTCGGCATTGTAACGACGCGATATTAGAACCGGAATAATGTCTAGCATTATCCCTCTCCTGATACTGGCTCGCGCCATACACAATCGTCAATCAATCCGCAAAACCACAACACAATCCATTTCACCACAATACAAGCAATTTCACCACAGTTCAATCCAAACAAACATCCATGGGTTGTACAATAAATAGTGTCAAGAGCTACCAAGCCCTGTCTGCAACCTAGGATATATTTATCTGTAAAATAGTTTGAGTGAGAAGTTGTTCTCACTTTGGGATCCACTCCGCCATTGTTTTCTAACGCTCAGATTTGTTGTTCTTATCCCAGAATTTACAAACGAACCCCAATCTTCACACAATATTTTTTCCTAGCTTTAACACGCCATTCCGGACGACTTCGACCTAGCGGCCTTTCTTCCGAAAATGTTCCAATTCACCGGAATTGGCGAAAAGACATAAATCAGACTGCGGACTTTGGGCGCGTTTTCTGAACAAATCCTAATCCAAAATACAGCTTCCATATAGTCAAATCAAAGAGGAAATCGTGCTCTTCAATTTTGGCCCTATGGAGTTTTGGCCATAAGGGCTTGGATTAGAAGATATTAGCTGTGGAAGCCAAGGGGGTTAGAGGCATAACTGAAAATATATAAAAATTTGACTTTTAAAAGAGGAAGGGGTCCGTGGTCGGAGCTGGGCGGCGGGTGGCGACGCTGGGCTGATGGGCGGTCGCAAGGGGTGTGCGGCGGTCAGAGGTGGGGCCAGAGGTAGAGGCGGTGGTAGTTTTTAAAGGGATTGGAGCTAGGGTTTCGAATTGGAGAAGGGGTGGCGTAGAAGGGGAAGGGGGCGGCGGCTACGGTGGTCAGCCGGACGGAGCGGCGACACTAGTGGGGTGGGCGGCAGCCTGGGGAAGCGATGACGGCGCGATTTGGGGAAGGGAGGGCTGAACGACGGGTTTTGTTTTTTGTTTTTTTTTCTCTTAATGAAATTTAGGTTTAGGGAGAATTATATTTATAATATTTTCCAATAAAAGCAAACTTTCCATTCAAACTTCAAATTGAACCCAACGACTGTCACCCCTAGCTAATTACCCCCACTACAAGCACAATGGGATATGTTTCATAAGCCAATTCGACTGTTTCGATCAGTTTTTGTTAAAATTAAAATATAAATTAATATAACGTCCAATATTGACTTCATTGTACATTTTAATTTATCGAGATCACATACTGACTCCAAAAATTCCAAAAAAACAAATGTAGCAGTGTTTTGATGATACGGTCCTAACAAAACTAATTTCGTCAAATTTGGAGGCCGTTTGAAAATTCAAACTGAAACTGTCAAAACACATTTAAATTCACTACGCTCACAAATTAATTCCAAAAATTATGAAATTTGAAACCTGACAATAATTTGACATTCCGGATCCAACAATAGTGGTTTCGTAAAAAACGGAGGTCATTTACAAAATGGCTATTTTTAAGGGCTATATATTATGTCAAAATATATATGAATTCCATTGACTATTTTAAAATTTAAACTGGACATAACTTTCAATCTATATTATAAAATCTGAATTTTTCACATTCTTTAGAAAGACATGATTAAACTGATTCTGATTTTACTGAAATCCGATTTATTTTGAATTCTGTACACTCAATTGAAAATTAAAATCGAATTTTAAAACTACCACACCATTTCAGGTTCGTTTAATAATTAAAATAAATTTATACGTTATAGCTTCGATTTAAATAAATTTCAAATCGTTATTATTTAAAATAAATCATTTTAAATATTCAAAACCCATTAAAATAGCTAAAATAAAAATTTTAAATTGGTTCAGAAATTCTGTGTTGTTACAATCTCCCCCGCTTAAAATCTTTTCGTCCTCAAAAAGAAACGGGGCTAAAAGTTGTTTAATTAACAAACTCAACTTTCATTCTAGCTTTCATTCTTCAACTTTTCAGTTTCTAAGAATTTTCTGATTTCTCAAATATTTGGCTAATACCCTAAATTTTCGAAAAATTTCTCCATAACCTCCTTTGTATGGGTAGATCGGTAAAACTGCAACTTGCCTCATAGGGCCCTCATCAACCCAAAAGAAAAGCCAAGCGGCTAGCCAGTTTGCTCATAAAATCATCAAAACCCAAAGGTCGGGCATACAATTTTATTCCTCTTCTTAGCTTCCATGTTATGACATGTTCATTATATACTCATGTACATATATGCAATTCCAATAAATTTTCAATTTAATTCAACATTTGGTTCGATTTGGCTAAATTTACCTTTCATCCTCTTATTTGTTTTATTATTCCAATATTTTTATTAGTTAAACTAATAATCAAATATCACAACTGAACACCCCACGTCCATTAATGTCACTCACAATTGGAATGCATCAACTTCCATGGATGTTTTAAGTTAATATAGTACAGAAAAATTACAACAAGACAGATAATAAGTAGTACTTGGAAATCTAAAACTTTATTTCATTGCAGCGGAAATTAAACATGTTTGTTACATCACAAAACCATAAATCAGAGTCAAGTACAATATCCATCTTGATAAAACAAAATACATAATCCCATTACATAAATAGCCATTAAAGAAGATAACAAGCTGGACTTTACTTCAACGGTCCAAGCTTTCCAAAAGAGAGATAAAGTAATCCAATCAAGCTCCACTAGAGCTGGGCCCACCCTGAGGACCTGGAGGGGGAAAAAGATAGAAATAGAGGGGGTCAGACATAAAGTCTGGCGAGTATGATAATTCTAACAATACTATTATCTAAATAACTAGACTAAGGCATAAGCTGGAAAACAAGGAAATGTCTATGAACTATTGGGTATGGAAGAGCAGATAAAGATAACGTTAAAGGCACACCTAATACTAACGAATAATTACTACACTGCACCACACCAGTCACCCTAAAGGTTGATCCCACTTGCTTCACTTAGAAATTTTATAAATAACTTCGTGTACCCCTAGCTGACCACATAGGTGCCGCCTGCCCCTATCTCCGCTAGGTGTACCCTACTACCCACTTTCGATCGGCTCCCTACTCGTAGATACCCGTGCTGGTCCCACAGTGGGGTGTATCACTCCCCTAAAGTGGCAACCCGATACAGCCTAAGGATGCATGGCTTATACCTACACGATGCAACAACGTCTTACCTACCAGCCCGGGTCCACACACGCATATGAAACCCGTTGGACTTGCGTTGCCACCGCTAACCCGTTTGGCCTCTTATAGTCAAGCCCAGTATGCGTGTCAAGTCCTCGACTTGGGTCGAGCCCACAAAGATACGTTTGGGTTACTGTTTGAAATGGGCCCCCAATTACTTACCACAAGCTATCCACGTAAGCTTGTCCCCACTAGTATATCCCACTTAACCCTCTTCTTAGTCATGTCCATTTACATGTGTGTTTGGTTAAGTCTTACTAATCGTATTTCAAATGCCACTAAAGGCACCCACTAGATTCCTCATGCCACCCAAGGGACCTACTTAACCCCCATGTCCCACCTCACATGTTTATCTGGTTAAGTATTTCTTAATTCATTAAGGCCATAACCTTATAAAGACCTCTCACATTAGACTGACATTTATGGCAGCTGGATTCGCCGGGAAGGTCCAGGCAGTCTTATACCATAAAAGAGTCTAACCTCGTGTCTTTACAACTGTTATGCTTTAGTTTGGGCCTAGGACCTCTCACATTGGGCTGACATTTGTGACTACTGGATTTGCCGGGCGGGTCCGGGCAGTTTTACGTCACAAACGAGTCCAACCTCGTGTCCTAAGCATTGATTAACACTTATAATCTTTTACCCCAGTTTTAAATATATCCCTATTCAAATCATTAATTAATTCCAATTTTAATGATGTCCATAATTGACTCAATTATGGCCATCCACTTACGGTATGCAAAATCATATCAATTGCTCCCCAATATCTTAATATTAAATCCTTAATATTACCCCTACCCCACGTTATACGTTCGCTTATTCAACGCAAAATAGACGTTAGACTCGAATAGTCTAACTCATAGCACAAAGATAAATTATCACAACATATAGACAAATAAAATAGATCTAATCATAATAGGGGTGAAACTTGCATAAAACTACACATGTCATGGATCTAATGGTGTCAACTTGTTTGGTTAGATGTTACAACTTACATAATATGATTATAACCCAAGTTCATGTATAAACTTGCATATGTGGTTTATGCAACATAATGATGGTGTGAACTAGCATCTAACACATAGAACTCACACATGTCATAGCATAATTCTAGATCTAAATAGATGTCATACAATATGTGAGATTATACATACTAATAAATCTAAACTTGCATAGGTACATGTGATTTATCATGTGAATCATCATAGCCCAAATATATATAATCAACATCATGATTCATAAGCTAACTACAACATAATAACATCATGGCATTGTAACATCGCAACTTAGCATAGAAACTTGCAACATATATAATATCATCATAGCATGATTTACAACATATAGGATATCATCATCACATAACATAGGATTTACAACATACATGGTAGCATAAGGTTTACAACAACATATATGACAATTCACATCATTTTCTTATGATCCATATCACATCTTAATCTAATTAGTTTGCTAATAATCTTATTAAGATCATCATACTCACAATTAGAAAAGAAAGAGAATCTTGATTTGCTTTAGAGTTGAGTAGAATTAGAGTTTTGATTAGCTTTCTTCCTTCTTAGTTGGCGGTGGCTACACTGAGTTCCATGGCGATGGCATGACGGCGGCTATTTTATTTTTCATGTGATTTTAGAGTGAGAGACTACCTAGGTATGTATAGAGTTTAGGGTTTATTTAGACCATCAGATCAACTCAGAACTAACCTGAACCATTACTTTGACCTGGTCCTGGGGTGTCGACTGCCCAGTCGACTCCCCAGTCGACCTGGGATGCTGGGCAGGAAATTTCCCGCCTGGCCTGTTTGACTTCGAATTTTGAATTTTGAATTTTCTGAAACTTCCGATGGCCATATCTCCTTCATACGAAGTCCAAATCACGCAAACTCAGACTCTATTTCAACCAGAATTCCGAGACGAACACAATTGCGCAACCCATTTCTCACAATTCTCACGTCTGAGATTAGTTATTCTTTAATTTGTGAATATTTATATTAACATAATTATGGGGTGTTACATTCTCCCCTCCTTAAAGGATTTCGATCCCGAAATCTTCAAGTCAAGAAAAATGTATATCCTAACATCCAATCGTCCATCTACTCAACCATCAAACACAGGCATCCTTTGTCCTTATAGACTTCTAATGCTTTCATGTTTAAATGCACAGTGTGTGTATATGTCCATATCTAATGCAAAATCAAGCGGTCCACTGATTCAGTTGACCTCCTTAATGCAAATCATGATAGTGCCATGCGTCCGTTATGTATGCAAAAGTTCCTTAATGATACATATTATCTCTATATGCGTGCACAATCATCATCTGAATGCAGCATCCATATGATTAAAAAAATCCTCATACATCCATTCTACTAAATACATCCATATATATGCAATATGAAATATGAAGTGACTGAGTCGATCTAGTGCCTAATAGTGTGTGTGTGTGTATGCGTCCATGAGCAACAACTAGCAAACACTTGAATCCACTTTGCATCCATCATACATAACATGTCTCAAACACATGTTTCAACCATAGGATTATCCTAACTAAAGGTCAAAGATACTAGCGAGAGGACATACTAAAGATAAGATAAGTACAAGCTAAGCGATAAAGGAGAAATTAAAAGACATACCCTCAAAAAGAAAAGGGTAAAATGAACGCATCTTCTCTTCTGTCTCCCAAGTAGCATTGCTCTCATCATCTCCCCATTGCACTTTGACTAGTCTGACCTGATTCCTCAACTTCTTGATCTCCGACCCAAGAATTCGCGTATGAGCTCGTCGAATTGTCGCATCACGCTCTATCTACACCTCTCTAAGCAAGCTCGGCTCTTCCACTTCCTCGGTCTCGTGCAAGCACTTCCTCAAATGTGACACATGGAATACGTCGTGTACACCACTAAGTCTCTCAGGCAACTCCACTCTATACGCCATCTGTCCAATCTTCTCTTTAATATGAAACGGTCCTACAAACCTTGGTGCTAATTTCCCAAAGGACCCAAAGCGAACAACATTCCGTAATGGAGACACTTTGATAAAGATCATGTCCCAAACATCAAACTCAAGATCTGTCCTCCTTTTGTCTGCATAAGATTTCTGCCTATCTTGTGCCGTCTTCATCCTCCTTCGAATCAAGTCGATCTTTTCCGAAGTCTCTCTGATCATATCGGGCCCAAGTAAGATCTTATCGGTAGATTCCCACCAACATGTAGGTGAACGACAAGGTCGTCCACAAAGAGCTTCGAAAGGTGCCATGCCAATGCTGGACTGAAAGCTATTATTATATGCGAACTCCAGCAATGGAAGATGCTCTTCCCATGTACCCCCAAAGTCTAGGATACATAGCCTCAAAAGGTCCTCTAGAATATGATTCACCCTCTCGGTTTGGCCGTCCGTCTGAGGATGATATGCGGTGCTCAAACATAACTGAGTCCCTACCGCTTCTTGTAAGCTCCTCCAAAATTCGCTAGTGAAGATAGGATCACGGTCGCTTACTATGCTAGAGGGAACACCATGCAAACGAACTATCTCTCGGACGTATACAGAAGCTAACCATGGAGCAGTCCTCTTACTCTTCACGGGAATGAAATGGGCGCTCTTAGTAAGTCTGTCTACTATAACCCAAATCCCCGTATTACCCTTCCTTGATCTCGGTAATCCATCCACAAAGTCCATCGAGACACTTTCCCACTTCCATAGTGGAACCTCCAATGGTTGAAGCAACCCACCAGGTTTCTTTTGCTCCGCTTTTACTTGTTGGCACACCAAGCAACTAGAAACATACTCGGCCACATCCCTCTTCATACCAGCCCAAAAGAAAACTCGCTTCATGTCTTTGTACATCTTGTCCCCGCCGGGATGAATGGTCATCTTCGAATAATGTGCTTCGTCAAGAATAGCCTTCCTCAAACCTTCGTCTCGAGGTACACAAAGTCAATTATCCCTACGTAACCATCCCTTATCATCCATGGTATACCTACGGAGATGGCTTGATGACTCCCCTCTTTTGAGCTTTTCTACTAACTCAACCAACTGTGGGTCATCTTGTTGTGCCTCACCAATCCGTCCCAAAAGCGTAGGTCTGACCTCCAAGGATGCTAGCAGGCCGGGTACAAAGTCAACGGAAGGTCTAAAGTCAAACCTAGAGATTAATTCTAAGTTTCGCCGCTCAACAAACAATAGGCTCAAGGACAACATTTTCCTACTTAAGGCGTCTGCCACCACGTTACCCTTGCCAGGGGTATATGTTATTTCTAAATCGTAGGACGCTAAGAACTCCATCCACCTTTGCTGTCTTAAGTTTAAGTCCTTCTATGAGAATAAGTATTTTACAGATTTCTGGTCAGTGAACAATTCGAATTTCTCGCCAAGAAGATAATGGCGCCAAGACTTAAGCGCAAAAACAATTGCGACCAACTCTAGGTCATGCGTAGGGTAATTTTTCTCATGCACCCTTAACTGCCTTCCACCATAGGCTATTACCCTTCCCTCTTGCATTAAGACTGCGCCTAGTCCTGTCTCACAAGCATCGGTATAAACAGTAAACGGCTTACTCCCGTCTGGCAGCACTAAGACTGGGGCTGAAGTCAAAGCTCTCTTCAAACGTTGGAACGCATTATCACAATCTACGTCCCATGTGAAAACTAGGTTCTTCTTCGTCAAACGTGTTAATGTAGCTGATATCTTTGCGAAGTCTTTGATAAACTTCCTATAGTAGCCAGCCAACCCCAAGAAACTTCTCACTTCGGTAGCATTTTTAGGGACCTTCCAATCTTGAATGGACACTACCTTCGCGGGATCCACAGCTATCCTTTCTTTGGAAACCACGTGCCCTATGAACCATACTTCCTTCCTCCAGAAGTGACACTTAGAAAATTTAGCTTTAAGATTATGTGCTCGAAGGGTCTCCAACACTTCCCTAAGATGTAGGGTATGCTCTTCTTCGTCCTTAGAAAAGATAAAGATGTCATCTACAAAGACCACCACGAATTTATTAAGGTACTCCCTAAACACCCTACTCATCAAATCAACAAAGTATGCGGGGGCGTTTGTCAAACCGAAGGGCATCACTAGCCATTCATAGAAACCGTCCGGAGCCCTAAAGGAAGTCTTGTCAATGCTGTCCTCAGCCACTCTCAACTGATGGAAACCAGTGGCTAAGTCCAACTGCGAAAACACTGAGGCGCCAACTAACTGATCGAAGAGATCGTCAATCCTCGGCAGTGGGTGTCTGTTCTTCTTAGTAAGCTTATTAAGTTCTCTATAGTCCACACAAAGTCTAAGGGACCCATCCGCCTTCGTGGCAAATACTACTGGAGCACCCCACTCCGATATACTTCGTCTTATGAACCCCTTCTCAAGCAACTCCTTCACTTGCTTATTGAGTTCCCTCCTTTCACGAGGAGCCATGTGGCGTACTGGCAAAGATACTGGTTTTGCATTATCCACAAGATATATTCGAAAATCTATCTCCCGCTTCGGAGGCAAGCCCTTCACCTCCTCAAACACTTCCAAGTATTCTTGGACTACTTTAACAGATCGTAGATTTTCCACCGATGCGTCAAGCGATTCTAGATAACTTAGCATAACGGAATTTATGGGATTATAAAAGATTTCGAGAGTGTTGCCAAGTCGAGTCATGAGCCTAACTACTCTCCTTTCACAATCATGAACGACCCCATTTCTGGATAACCAATCCATTCCTAAAATTAGCCCATAGCCCGTGAAGCCCAAAACATAAGCATCACATCTAAACCCAACGCTAAGTATAGAAATTTTCAAATCCTAACATATCATGGACAAATAAGCTGAGCCCCCAATTGGATTCGAAACAACTAAGGGATCCTCTATTAAACTGGTGTTTAAGTGCAGTGATTCAACTAATGATGTAGAGATAAACGAATGCGATGCGCCCGAATCGAATAAGGTACGGACAGGATGATCAAACAGAAAAACTAAGCTTTCAACAGAGATGGTTCTACCTCGTTCTTGCAGCGGTGGGACCGCAAGAGCCTGAACTTGTCCCCTTGCCTGCCCTGGTGCCATAAGAGCCTGCACCTGTCCTCCCGAGGGAGACCCTGCCCTCTGCCCCTTCTTTGGGCAGTCCTTCACTAGTTGTCCCGCTTCACCACAGTGAAAACAGTCAGTCTTCTTTTTCTTTCTACAATCCTTGCTGAGATGGCCTTGTGTCCCACAGTTAAAGCATCTTTTCTTTCCTTTGCCATTATTGTCTTTACCACCCTTCTTGTTTTGCTGTTGTGGTTTCTTCTGATCCCCTTTCTTCTCGGGTGCCTTATTAGCATTAGAGCCTTTCTCCTCGTGCATGACTGCCATGTCTACTAGCTTCTCAAAGGTGGCCCCCATTGGGATGTGGGTCATTGCCAACCCCTGCAATGGCTCATTCAAGCCATTAACGAACCTCGGAGCCTTCTTCTCCTGCGTGTTCACCAAATCTAAGCCAAACCTTGCCAATTGGTTAAATTTGTTGATGTACTCTTTCACTGATAGATTTCCCTGCTTCAATGTCAGGAACCTTTCCATGTATAGATTCTCTTCTGTCCTTGAGAGAAACTTTGCCTCAAACCTACGTCTGAAATCCGCCCAAGAATCAACAGGACGCTCCCCATTAGTGACCTCCTACCAAAACGAGGCCTCTCCCTTCATTAACCAAGCTGCTAATTTGACTTTCCTCCCTTATTCTACTTCAAAGATTTCTAGCAATTATTCCACCTCCTTAAGCCAATATCTAGCTTCCACAAACGTTTCTGACCCTTGAAAAGGTTTTCCACCCATAGCCTTAAATTCCTTGCATGTCTTTCCAAAAGTATCAGCGCGGGGAGGGGGAGGAGGAGGAGCGGGTGCAACTGGTGGTGGAGGAACATTGGCTGGACCTGCAGCGGCCCAAGCCTCTAATAACCTACTATACCATCCTGGTATCGTTACACCCTCCGGAAGGTTAAGATCTTCAGCCATGCTGAAACGAAAAAGGAAAGATTCAAAATGGAGAATTTGAAAGATAAAGATATATGGCTATTGGGGATTATGTTTTTCATAAAAACTTCCCTCTTTAAATTACTCATCAAGACATGTTTTTGAAAAAACTTCTTCTAAAAATACTTTAGAAAAATAGTGTTTCTAAAAAATTTATCTGTTCTGGTAACCTTAAGCTCTGATAGCACGTGTAACACCCCACGTCCATTAATGTCACTCACAAAGGGAATGCATTAACTTCCATGGAGGTTTTAAGTGAATATAGAACAGAAAAATTACAACAAGACAGATAATAAGTAGTACTTGGAAATCTAAAACTTTATTTCATTGCAGCGGAAATTAAACATGTTTGTTACATCATAAAACCATAAATCAGAGTCAAGTATAATATCCATCTTGATAAAACAAAATACATAATCCCATTACATAAATAGCCATTAAAGAAGATAACAAGCTGGACTTTACTTCAACGGTCCAAGCTTTCCAAAAGAGAGATAAAGTAATCCAATCAAGCTCCACTAGAGCTGGGCCCACCCTGAGGACCTGGAGGGGGAAAAAGATAGAAATAGAGGGGGTCAGACATAAAGTCTAGCGAGTATGATAATTCTAACAATACTATTATCAAAATAACTAGACTAAGGCATAAGCTGGAAAACATGGAAATGTCTATGAACTATTGGGTATGGAAGAGCAGATAAAGATACGTTAAAGGCACACCTAATACTAACGAATAATTACTACACTGCACCACACCAGTTACCCTAAAGGTTGATCCCACTTCCTTCACTTAGAAATTATATAAATAACTTCGTGTACCCCTAGCTGACTACATAGGTGCCGCCTGCCCCTATCTCTGCTAGGTGTACCCTACTACCCACTTTCGATCGGCTCCCTACTCGTAGATATCCGTGCTGGTCCAACAGTGGGGTGTATCACTCCCCTAAAGTGGCAACCCGATATAGCCTAAGGATGCACAACTTATACCTACACGATGCAACAACGTCTTACCTACCAGCCCGGGTCCGCACACGCATATGAAACCCATTGCGTTGCCACCGCTAACCCGTTTGGCCTCTTATAGTCAAGCCCAGTATGTGTGTCCCGTCCTCGACTTGGGTCGAGCCCACAAAGATACGTTTGGGTTACTGGTTGAAATGGCCCCCAATTACTTACCACAAGCTATCCACTTAAGCTTGTCCCCACTAGTATATCCCACTTAACCCTCTTCTTAGTCATGTTCATTTACATGTGTGTTTGGTTAAGTCTTACTAATCGTATTTCAAATGCCACTAAAGGCACCCACTAGATTCCTCATGCCACCCAAGGCACCTACTTAACCCCCATGTCCCACCTCACATGTTTATATGGTTAAGTATTTCTTAATTCATTAAGTCCATAACCTTATAAAGACCTCTCACATTAGACTGACATTTATGGCAGCTGGATTCGTCGGGCTGGTCCGTGCAGTCTTATACCGTACAAGAGTCTAACCTCGTGTCTTTACAACTGTTATGCTTTAGTTTGGGCCTAGGACCTCTCACATTGGGCTGACATTTGTGACTACTGGATTTTCTGGGCGGGTCCAGGCAGTTTTACGTCACAAACGAGTCCAACCTCGTGTCCTAAGCATTGATTAACACTTATAATCTTTTACCCCTGTTTTAAATATATCCCTATTCAAATCATTAATTAATTACAATTTTAATGATGTCCATAATTGACTCAATTATGGCCATCCACTTACGGTATGCAAAATCATATCAATTGCACCCCAATTTCTTAATATTAAATCCTTAATATTACCCCTACCCCACGTTATACGTTCGCTTATTCAATGCAAAATATACATTAGACTCGAATAGTCTAACTCATAACACAAAGATAAATTATCACAACATATAGACAAATAAAACAGATCTAATCATAATAGGGGTGAAACTTGCATAAAACTACACATGTCATGGATCTAAAGGTGTCAACTTGTTTGGTTAAATGTCACAACTTACATAATATGATCATAACCCAAGTTCATGTATAAACTTGCATATGTGGTTTATGCAACATAATGATGGTGTGAACTAGCATCTAACACATAGAACTCACACATGTCATAGCATAATTCTAGATCTAAATATATGTCATAATTCTAGATCTAAATAGATGTCATACAATACGTGAGATTATACATACTAATAAATCTAAACTTGCATAGGTACATGTGATTTATCATGTGAATCATCATAGCCCAAATATATATAATCAACATCATGATTCATAAGCTAACTACAACATAATAACATCATGGCTTTGTAACATCGCAACTTAGCATAGAAACTTGCAACATATATAATATCATTATTGCATGATTTACAACATATAGGATATCATCATCACATAACATAGGATTTACAACATACATGATAGCGTAAGGTTTACAACAACATATATGACAATTCACATCATTTTCTTATGATCCATATCACATCTTAATCTAATTAGTTTGCTAATAATCTTATTAAGATCATCATACTCACAATTAGAAAAGAAAGAGAGTCTTGATTTGCTTTAGAGTTGAGTAGAATTAGAGTTTTGATTAGCTTTCTTCCTTTTTAGTTGGCGGCGGCTACACTGAGTTCCATGGCGATGGCATGACGGCGGCTATTCTATTTTTCATGTGATTTTAGAGTGAGAGACAACCTAGGTATATATAGAGTTTAGGGTTTATTTAGACCGTCAGATCAACTCAGAACTAACCTGAACCGTTAAATTAGCCAACTCAGCCCTAAAGACACATCAACAGCTCAAGATTGGGCTCTGCCAAAACCTGGCCGACTTGACCACGTCGACACCCAAGTCCACTGCACAGTCGACCTGGTCCTGGGGGTGTCGACTGCCCACTCGACTCCCCAGTCAACCTGGGGTGCTGGGCGGGAAATTTCCCGCCTGGCCTGTTTGACTTCGAATTTCGAATTTTGAATTTTCTGAAACTTCCGATGGCCATATCTCCTTCATACGAAGTCCAAATCACCCAAACTCAGACTCTATTTCAACCAGAATTCCGAGACGAACACAATGGCGCAACCCGTTTCCCACAATTCTCACGTCTGAGATTAGTTATTCTTTAATTTGTGAATATTTATATTAACAGAAGTATGGGGTGTTACAACAACTAGCAATCAATTAGTTGGTTAAGTTTTCAAATACATATCTTTTATATACAGCCAAAAATCATATTTTTAGTGCCAAATCTCAAACATTAACCCTATTTAAGTTTTGGTTCTTACACCAGTCAAATGGAAATATATAGATATCTACCTTCGAAACTCGAACACAAAAATCGATGATGTTGCTATCATCATCGGAATCATCTCCGGGCGACTAGAGTGTAATTCTATATCTACCCAGTATATTTGAGACTTCGCATACACGTCGACTAGCCATGCGTATATTCAAAATATTCATATACCAGATAGTCCAGAATCAATATAAAATAAAATATTCAAATATGTATAATAAGATATAATTTCAAAATAAAATTTGTTTTTATAATTAATACTCTTCAAACTAATTCTAGAATACTACTGATCCTATCCCTAATGAGTTACTCTTATAGGATGTTACTAATCCTATCTCTAATGAATTCTTTCATTTGATTCTAATGTGCCTTGTTCTCCGAGATTTGTAAACTAAAGCTCTAATACCACGATGAAACGACCCAAGCATCCCCTTACGGGAAAGCTCGGATTGAGTTGAGAACACGACACATCAGAACATAAAAAATAGAACATTTCATTGCCATTACAATAATTCACACTAGAGTATAAGAATATACCAGAGTATGAATAAATAATACACAGCGAAAATAAAATAATATCAGAGGTTTAAAATACATAGCAGCGGAAAATAATACATAAATATAAAACGTAGCGGAAAATAACAACTGACACAACTAAAAGAATATACAGATACAAAGCTTTCCGAATATAACTCCAGCTATAATTCAGGATCCTGTGAAAGGAAGTATCTGCGAACTCCAAAACTACTAGCCACCCATGTGGAAAATATGGGCACTAGAGATTAGGTTAGAACAATAAACTCCGAGTCAGTCGTGGGATTGGTGTGAGAACTCAAAACAGTCATTAAGCTTTGCTTTAAAATAAAGTAAATCACGAGACCACGCCGCATAACACAGAATGGGTTTACTTCACATGAATCTCAGTTTAAAATAAAACAATGCAATTCTCTTTGGAAAAATGAAGCTATTATAAGACTCAGGTCCCATCACACAATGCAATGCAAGCCGAAGGATAGAGTTTTCCCTTAAAATAGCCATATATGCTTGGTACGTTTAAAACAAATCATTTTGATATTACTGTAAGCGCATAGTGTCAACATTAACTTCAAATATAAATGTATCAATCATAGATGGCACGGGTACCCTATATCATGTCGCCATACTAGTTCTACAACTAAAACCAAATAATCACGTATTGGAAATTGGATTTCCACCTATGAGTCGAGGAAGGGATGTCTCCTCAACGATTCGATACACTCTACAAATGTCTCAGGGCTCGGACGCTGGCGAACCCTTGGATCTTCAGGGCCGTTCCACACTTACTTTTGTGGATTAGTTATTCCTGAACACACATTTCCCAGTCCTATCGGATCTCTAAAATGGTCAGTACGTCGCCCATATCAAAAGCCACTAGGGACTCAAATCCGAGGCACCTCGCAATCATCATCAATATAAGTAAAAAAAATTGGGCTCCATACCACGACACCACTTCAAGCTAGAAAGAAACGCCTGCACTTCCTATAGTCAGGATCCCGTTTTTGACATATACCGGTGTGAGGCTCGCGAATTAACCCTATACACAAAGCTATGCTATTTAAAGTCGTGCTTCGAGCATCAACCATAAGACTCTGCTTTTCAACAAAAGGCTTAATCATTTGCATCTTAACATGTCACATTGACAATCCATGCCATACGACTGATGTCTATCAATTTATAACCTCCTAGCTCTTACGTCTCAGAGAAGGTTGTTAAGTAAGAAAATAAATTCTCCGCCACCAAATAGATATATATTTAATAGAAATTAATCAACACAGAATATAATCCAATGTCAGACACACATCCATCTACAAGTCCATTCTAGGACTGAACGAAACCAGAGGCACTTTATTCCTCATCCCATATGTCCAATACAGGAGAGAGGTCCTCGCATATCCGGTCGATCTCCAAGTACGTCTGGACGATCACCACTTATTACCTTGTCTTGGGTATACAACCCAATCAAGATATCAGTAATCTTCCAAACGATGTGAAGATCTCCGGTCTTCAACCACCATCTTCATCGTCGACTTTTAGTCGTCGTAACAGTTATTCAGAATAGGTTAAACCCGGTCTTTCCGAATAACTCATGTGCTTTATAATAAAGAACCAAGTGCTACAAAAACACATCATACACCTCATTCCAATTCAGAATATTCTTTTATTTAAATATTCACACCTTTACGGAAAGGTTCCCATTAATTTTATCAAAGATAAATTCTTTTAAATTTATTCTTTAATCTTCCTTTAGATATCAATTCCAAAAATTTCGTTATCTTTTCTATTCTAAACCAAATTAAGGTTTATAAAACTAGTCGGGGTTATCGAGCCATACCGAAGTAATCATTTCTTTTATTATCCCAATCCCAACCTATTCGTCCCATTGAGTAGAACTGGTAGTACCCCATACTAACACGGACAGTGTTATCGGTAAATTTAATTACCACTTCACGTTCAAATTTAATTAAAGATTTAACTATCATCTGGAGTAAAACTGGCTATACTCCATTCTCGATCATTTCATGAATTCGATAAATTTAATTATTATATTTTCATTCCAATCTACTTAAAGATTTATTAAAACTTCAATTTGGTTTTAATATCCAAAAATCATTACTTTATTATTATTCAACTTTCTGGAAATTAATCCTGCTTTAACCTGGGTGAAAGAATCAATGTCGTTTAAAACATTATTCACGGCAAACCCAAAATCCTCTTCCATCAAAATGGAATCTACATAGAAATCATAACAGTGTATAATCGATATAAGTTCCCGTGTCAGACTAATAATATAAATGGAATAACGGTGAAACCTTTTAAATTCCATATATAGTAACGGTCTTCCATCACAGAATCTCATCTCAATTATTACCGAATCGAATTGAATTCCATTCAATTCCAATTCAATATATTAAATTGGAAAACTTTACTCTGGAAAATTCCATTAATCTTAATAAAAAGATTTATAAATTCCAAATTATCTCTTTACTGTTAATTGGGTTAAAGAACAAATGTTATTTAAAACACCGTTCGTGATAAACTCAAAATCAACTTCCATTTCAATTCCAGTTAAACAAATTAATTGGTAAATTTCTCTAAATCTTAATTAAAAGATTTATTCTATTCTCAACTAGGTTTAAGAACAGTGTTATTAAAGATACTATTCACAACAAACCCAAAATCCAATTTGATATTAAATTCAAGGCTCTAAATAGAAACTATATCGACTTATATTCAACATCAAATTCTAAAACTAGCATATATTGTATTGGGAATAAATATATCTGTATCTTCCAAATTCCTCAAAAATATATGTATAATCACGGAATCCAGTAGCGAAATATTCCGAAGATTATTTCCACTTAAATCCATCCCAATTCATTCATGGGAAATTTCTGGTTATATTAAAACCCGTTATAAATCCAATTGATTTATTTAAAAATTATTTCACTTCTAATCTAGTTAATAACTAGCTCCTTTAGATAAAAATATATTTTTATCTTTTCAAATATGGAATTTTTCACCCAAAGTCTTTCCAAATCAATTATTATGATTTTCCACAATTTTTCCATATTTTTAATAATTTTATTAAGGCCCTTCCAGTTGATTTCCATAAACGGTCATCGAACTGCATTTATAGCAACCATTTTCCAAAATTGATTCGTACATATTTTAAAATCCAACTGTTAGATTTCAAATATCTTATATTCGTTAGAAAGCTCTTTTCGATACGAACCCAACGGTTCTTGTTTCAGGAGAATCCAACAGTCGGATCTCCTGTTACGTCCATTTGAAGTAAATGGTCGAAATTCACGAACGGTCGCAACGAGGCGCGTTCTATTCAAACCGTTATATATAATATATATAAATATATATACACTATTTCCGTTCAAAACGTATTTTATAAATTCGTTTTAAAAAGGGTTCCTACTTTCATTTCAATTTTAAATCAAAATTGAATACTCCTTATCATTATAATATTTAAATGACAATATTTTCAAAATATCAGGTTTTGGACTCATTTCCTCTTCGGCATTCATTATAAAAATGAATAAAATCGATATAAATATCGTTCGCATTAAAATGACGCATATCTAATCAACACGCCTTCGCATACTCCAATATTTTTGTATCCATCCAAAATCAGGCATCAATTTAACATTTTAATCCTTTACTGAATATTATTTTAAAATATTCGTTATTTTAAAATATTCGTTATTCCTGAACTGTAATCAGACACAATCAATTACCATATATTTTATTTATATAGATTTTGTAATGACCCTCATTGGCAGGGGTATTATGATTAATTTATTTAATTATATCAATGGTGGTACAGTGAATTAAATGGTCGTGAAATAATATAATGGTGATTATTTAATTAAATATAATAAATTTAATAATATATTTAATTCTGAAATAATCAGAATTTGTTGAAATAGCGATATGGTGTGAACGGGATCATCTGTGATATTTAATTCAGCTTGGAAATTGAATTTGAATAACGAATATATTCAATCGTCGATAGTTGAACGTATAGTTTATAATATAATTATAAACGAGCTCGAAATGGCGCTGCAGTTCGTAAAGTGGCGATTCGAACTTCAACTGAATGTACAAGATTCGTTTTAAATCGGATTGCTATGAAACAAGAAACGTGTGGAGCTGGTGGAGTATATCTTTCTAGAGGAAGAGAAAAAATCTGGATTTCGTCGTGTAGATTTTGAGATATGGTCAAATCAAATTTTAAAATAGTCGTTATAGAATCGTTTATCGACCGTAATGGTTTATTCGATATAACTAGAGATCAGGTTTGAATTTAGACAAGGTTCTTTTGAGGCGTAGTGATAATTTAATTTTTAGAATTTTATTGAAATTTTTAATTAATTAAATACACAACTTTTTATTTGGAGTATTTTGCACCCTGTAATCAACATTTTGAGGTTTCACAATATGAGTTAATCTACCGATATTATTATATTTTTGGGATCGAGGCACATTACTCGGCATAACGGTATTTTTAGTTTTGTCGGTAATGGTTTATACGTGAACGAAATTTTGTGCATCAGGATACATGTTTTCTATAACTCAAACAAAGTACCAATACCCAAACCATGCACATACGTATACCTTTCTTCTGCGTCACCATTAAATATGGTTCTCTTATTTCATGCAAGTGCTTACTAATAATAAACAACGCTTGAAATTTAATAGTATGCTTTTGGAACCACCAACCTAAACAGTACCGTATAAGAGAAAAAAAAAAAAAAGAGAGCGCTTACCACATACTTTCACCTACGTGTACACTAAATTTACCACATACTTTCACCTACATGTACACTAAACTTACCACATACTTTCGCCTATGTATACACTAAACCTAACTACGAAGGCTTCTATAGTATATAAAACGTGCTACTGCCATTCTCTTTCGTTTCTTGTTCAGCAAACTAAAACCCATTTCCGTGATCTCTAAAAGTTGATGTTAATTCATAGAATAATATATAAATTAAAATATTTGTATACTTTGGTTCCTACAAGAGTTGGCTTCACATTCGTACCCATAACATTTGGTGCGATCTATTTTCTGAGCTTGGGGGTTTTTGTGGACAACGATATCTCGTCGATTTCTTGAGAAGGTGCGAGCTGTGTTTGGTTGTGATAGAGGAGAAGAGGTCTGAGTTGTTTTGAAGACAATGGGGGAGACGTTGGCCTTAGGAGGATGATCAGGTCGGCTGTCGGAGGTCTGACCGCTGGTAAAGGGAAAGAGGAGTTCGAAGAGGGGTTGGCCGAGATCTGGAGGAGTTTGGTTGACAAAGAGGTCGCGCGTATTGTCATAAGGACCTGAAGGTGCTCGAAGTCGCATGTTGGAGGAGGCTTGCGCACTGAGATGTTTTCGTATGGGGAGATAGAGAATTTGAATAGGAGTTTGTATGAGTTTTTGGTGCGTGAAATTGTGAAACAAGGAAGGAGAACGAGATGTGAAGAGGACATCGGATTGGGTTCAAGAAATACTGGAGCATCGTATTGTGGTGGAAGAAAGAGTAGTGGATGCAGGTTTAATTGTTGTGGGCCAGGAAAATTTAAGGTGAAAGCCCAACTTGAAAATGGGTTAAGTTATTTTTAATTTAAATTAGTGTATAAAGTTTAAAATTTCAAAACTCGGTCATATGATATCGGTTTTCAGCGAAACAAGATCCGACAGGATCGTATAGACGGTGGCTACACCATGGAACTGACTGGGAGTGATTCCGAGCTCGTTACAATTTATGGAGAATTAAATTGTCTGACTGAGTCAAATGAACGCAAACCGATATTTATCGGTAACGCGCAAAAGTGAGTAAATCTCACTAACTTGGAACAGTTTATAATTTCATGTTGTATTTTTAGAACTGTTAGATATTGGTTGATTTACTGTATGTTGATTGTTTGATTGAACTACTAGAAAGTTGATTTAATTTCTATATTGATTCTGTTTAACAGAATATATCATATGGAACTGAAAGTGATGTTATCTATATTGTTTAACATCTGTGATGCAGGGAAACAGGTGGGAGGAATCCGACTGGATTCCTCAACATTTATTTTACTGTTTTCATATATTGTGATATATGATGTGTTATATAATCTGTCATGGATTATGTGTGTTGGAATGATATTGATCATTGTTATTCGATATTTTAAATATCATAAAAGACCCTGGGATGTAAAAAGAATTATTTCAATGTATATTGAAATAAAGAGATTTTATAAAATCAACAGATTTTATAAAAGGAAATATTTCGAAAGTAAATAAAAGGGAAAAATGTTTTTAAAACGAATAGAGTTAATCAAATAGTGTTAATTCAAAAGAGTTAATCGATGTTAGTTTTAACGATTAGAGGATAAAGTAAAAAGAGCTAATCGATGTTAGTTTAATCGATTAGAGTTAAAGCAAAGGAGCTAATCGATGTTAGTTAATCGATTAGAGAATAGAAAGTTAAAAGGAGCTAATCGATGTTAGTTAATCAATTAGAGAATAAAGTAAAAGGAGTTAATCGAATATAGTTTATTCGAATAGAAAGTAAAAGGAGTTAATCGAATATAGTTTATTCGAATAGAAAGTAAAAGAAGTTATCGAATATAGTTTATTCGAAGAAAGTAAAAGGAGCTAATCGATGTTAGTTAATCGATTAGAGAATAAAGTAAAAGGAGTTAATCGAATATAGTTTATTCGAATAGAAAGTAAAATGAGTTAATCGAATATAGTTTATTCGAAGAAAGTAAAAGAAGTTATCGAATATAGTTTAATCGAAAGGAGTTAAGTGAAATGAGTAAATCAATAGCGTTAGTCAAATTGAGTTAACCCAATAGTGTTAGTCCAATAGAGTAAATTGATAAGGGTTAATCGAATAGAGTTAAGTGAAAAGAGTCAATCGAATATAGCTATTCGATGGAGGGTTAAGTAAGGAAGATAGTAAAAGGAATAGTTAAGGTTCGGCAGTAAAGGAAATGGTTTGAGTTGGCATCGCGATGGTTTGTTTAAACATCTGTCTAAGTCCAATGAAGAAGCTTTGGAAATGTTTTCCAAATAAGAAACCAGAAATGTTTTCAAATAAAGAAAACGAGAAATGGAAATGTTTTCCATTGTTAATAACGTATATTTTCCCAATTTAGAAAATAAGGAATATTGAACATAGGGAACAAGAGATAAGTAGATTAATGAAATAAGAGATAAAGGTTGAATGATGTTTGATCGATATCATTTCCATTTGGAAATAATATCGTTGTTTGCACACTTGTTTTATTCGATAGTTAAATCACAGACTATCGAAGTTTTGACCATTTTAACGTTGTTAATATGGAGAGGCCGGTTGGGTTATTATCCAAAGAACCACTCTGTATTGGCATAAGCGTTGCGAAGCTTATATGCCAAAGGAAATTGAAGACGGAGTTATGCAAGGGCTATCCTGTTTACAGAATAGTGCCTTCGGTTCATCCTGTTCCTGGGTGACTTGTATGGACGGATGTCTGACAGAGTATTTCCAGACGATCACGTATATTGATTTCTCCAACTGTACCAAGAGTGGAAGCGGAGAAGGAAACTTCTTTTAGCTAACACATAATGTATGGTTGAGGACGTCAATCGGTGATTTGATGGATTTGATGATGTGGCATTCAAAGTGAATCTGATATGATGATAAAGCGTAGCTTCTAGCCTCATCATCCGGTAAATGACAGAAATCGGGCAGGCAGCATGGCTAAGTCGGTCGCACCGAAGTAGGGTGTATAATCACCTGATCTAGAGTTTCATTTACTTCTAAAAATCTATTATTGATGCTGTCCCATTCGGGAAACGGTTGCTGATCCCAACTGTTGGTGATATACATTCGATACACTCAAGCGAAATCAGTGGTCGGTCATGTGTGGCCGGGTTGCAAGATGTTCTTGTTGAACCCAGTGTATTCCTCTCTAGAGGTACACAAGCGGAAGGTGATTCCATACCTTGTCATAGTTGGAAATCCATTACCCAATACGTGCTTGCGGTTTTGATTATATACAATATATGTAGAACGTGAGATGAAAGCGTTTCTGCTAGATGATTATATATATACTGTGGTTGATAGACATTATTATAATATCAAAAGGGTTTTTGATATAAAGATACTTTGGATTCTCATAAGGGAAAAACCCGTTCCGTTATGCGGCGTGGTCTTATGAGATATCATGTACTTGTTCGAACTGTTTTTAAACTGTTTTACTCATACCAGTCCCATGACTGACCCGGAGTTTATTTTGTTGTCTTCCCTAAACTCTTGGGTGCCTAAATTTGTACGGGCAGTCAAGTAGTCGGGATTTTACAGATATAGTTGAAGAGCTGGAGCAGGAGGCTTCAGGATCATATAGCTATAGTTATTTCCGCTGTGTTGTAAGTGCCGTACTTTGATAATGATGTATATTCAAATACATATGTATATTTCAAAGTTATGTTACATATATTATCTGTTATTCGTTCCGCTGTGAGATTCGTGTTACTCTGATGTTGTGTTCTTCTTCTTCTATTCTAATTTTCTATCTTATCTTTCCTCACCCTCTAATTTCTTTCACTAATTACCAGGATTTTTCGACGTTTTTGTTATCGACATCGTGCTTATGTCGATAACCAAAGTCGCCGAAAATCCGGGTCGTTACAGTTGGTATCAGAGCTTAAGTTAAGTGAATTACCTTGGCTCTGTGGCGTGACTCGGTAGAGATAGGGTTAGTAATACCCTAGACTGAGATTGAGTGTATACATACGAGTGAACGTATTTGTTATTGATATAAAAATTTGTTTTATATTGTGGAGATTCATTGGTTGAGTCGGTTATGAGTTCTGTTCGATCAGTTTGATCCACTGTATCGGTAGGGATTTTTTAAACACTTGAATACGATGAACCATCATTGTATGTTTTGAAAAGAGGGTAAACGAAATAGTTTACCCAACGTATATTTTGAATATATTGGATATATTGGTTGTTATTATAATCGAGTAAGATTATAAATTAAATGGTTATGTAAATAACCAATCAGAATGCATATAAGTGAAATACGTGAAATCAGATTAGTTAAATCTGAAATTTAAACCAGAAATTTAAGTTAAAACTCTGGAGAATTGGATAAGTGTTTGTAAATAGATTCGGATTAAAAATAAGGAAAATTTAAGATCCTGGGAGATTTTAAATTGTTTTACAAGCAGTGTGAATTATAGTTTGAAATGAATTTCAAAGTGGAAATGTTTATAAATGGTTTTATAGTATTGAACTCACTTCGATCGCTGGAAAATAGATTCTGAGCATGACAGCTGCATCATCAGTATTCATTTTCGAGTTGTAAGTGACGAATTACTACCAAAGATACTGTTTTGAAATTGTTTTGGGAAAGACAAGTGTGTTGAATTTCAAAATGGGATTTATAATATAGAATTTGAATTTTTAAATAGATTTGAAATATTAACTTGTTTTAAAAGAAATAAAACGAGTAGTTCTTTTATAAACGAAGTTTATAAATAGTTCTTTTATAAACGAAGTTTATAAATGAAGCGAAAAGAATTATCATTGGATAATGCAGAAATAAAAATACAAGTGTGGATTTGAAAGGGAAATCTATTTTCCAAAGGTAGAAATATCGATTTCAAAAAGGAATTGAAATCAAGACTTATTTAAAGGAATTTGAATAAAGGAAGTTCAAACATAGAATTGAACATAGAAAATTCAAAGGGGATTTGAACATAGAAAATTCAAAGGGGATTTGAATATAGAAATTCAAATGAGATTTGAATAAAGAAGATTTAAATAATGGAAAATTGAATAAAGAATTCAATAGAGTTTGAAAATATAGGATTTGAATACCGAAATTGAAAAAGGAATTGAATATAGAAATTCAAAGGGAGTTTGAATATATGAAATTCAATGGAAGTGATATAGAATTTGAATAAAGAGAATTTAAATAGATTCGAATATAGAAATTCAAATATGGGATTTGAATAAGAGATTTGAAATGAAATTCAAATATAGAATTTGAATAAGAGAATTGAAATGGAATTTGAATATAGGAAATTCAAATAGAATTGAAATGGAATTCAGTTAGTTGATAAACAAGTTAAACCTATATTTGAACATGGATATTCAAATATGAAGGTGAAATGGGCAAACCAGTAATTTGAAAATCACTTAACGAAATAAGTTAAAACGATTGGATTAAGTTGAAATGAATTAGAAATGTATGGATATACATGAGATAGGTATGGATAAGGTATAAAGGTTTATAAATAGAATGCTCGATGGAAAGGTATGTATTTAATTCATATATGAGATTTTATGCGCCGTATTGGCTAGCCGCTTGGCTTTTCTTTTTGATTTGAGAAAGCCTGTGTGGCAGTTTGGGGATTTTCCCGAAGCTCCTAGTACAAAGGAGGTTATGGCAAATTTTTCGGGGAATTTAAGGTGTTAGGATATTTTTAAGATGATTTGATAGTTAGAAATCAACGTATCGATATATATAGAAGTCGATAAGAAAACGAACTTAGAAATAGAATAGTAAAATCAAAAAGGAAGTCTGGAATAAAATCTAGTCAGGATAGAAAGAGGAAGTGTACGTGTTTAAAAGTGAATAAGTAGTTGCATGGTATTGATTTTTCGAATAAGTAAATCATATCTGTTTTGACGTTATAAATGTTATTCAGTCAAGGTCTGAGAGGTAGTTATACCCCAACTTGATTGATTTCATTATTAACCAATAAACAGTAAGATTTCAAGCTCGAAAATCAATCTTGAATAAGAGTGAGTTGAATATAGTAGTTGGGTGGTCGTAATAATGTTTTACACAACATCTGTTTTAACCCAAATAAGTGTAAGCTTGGAAATATAATAAAGAATATTTCCTAAGTATAGAAATAAACGAGATCGGAAAGAGATAAGTAATTGGAATATTTCCCAATTAGAAATAGCATATATTTTCTGAAGTTTAGAAAATAAAGGAAAGCGATATGCGGAAATGTTTTCCAAATAACGTAAAAGGGCCAATATGGTTATTGAAAATATTTAGTTAACAAATATTGATAAAGGAATAGAGAAGTGATTTAACTATTGGAATATTGATTATATGCTCAGTTAAATTTCAAAAAGGAAATTTGATTTTTGAAAAGAGTAAACTGTTTAAAAACTCCCAGGGAAAGACGGTTTGAATTAAAAACAAATTTAATAGAAATTTGTGAAAGCAAATTTGAATTAAAGTAAAGCCAGTAAAGTGTTAACTGAGATTGAATTGGAATGATATCAAGACAAATTGGATTGTGAGATTCAAATTTGAAGTGTAAAGGGATAATCAAGTTAAGAGTTGGGAATCGAGAAGAAACTCGAGTTGAAATGATATTTGGCTTAGTTATAAGCGAATGGTTGTGTTGTGGATAAAAGCAGATTGGAATTTGATTGGGATGACCCTTGTATCCGCTGAATTGATAACAGGTGGAAAGGATAAAATGATATGCCAACAAAAGGTACAAGTTTATATTTCTATTGGATATTAGATTTATGAGCCGAATTGGCAAGCCGCTTGGCTGTTTGATTTTCTTTTGGGATGGAGGTGGCCCAGAGAGGCGAGTTGGAGTTTTACCGATTGACCAGTACGAAGGAGGTGCTAGCGAAATTTTTCGAAGGGTTAAGGCGTTAGAAAATTTTCATGATTTTTTGAAAATTTTCGTTGATAAGAATTAATTAATAATTTAATTGAAATTAAATTGGTTCAGTTAAAACTGAAGTTAAGAAGTGAACAAATATGTTCTAACCAGTCGATAGAGTCGTTCTCTACCTTTTAGCAATTTCGAGGACGAAATTATTTTAAGTGGGGAAGATTGTAATGACCCGCATTGGCAGGGGTATTATGATTAATTTATTTAATTATATCAATGGTGGTATAGTGAATTAAATGGTCGTGAAATAATATAATGGTGATTATTTAATTAAATATAATAAATTTAATAATATATTTAATTCTGAAATAATCAGAATTTGTTGAAATAGCGATATGGTGTGAACGGGATCATCTGTGATATTTAATTCAGCTTGGAAATTGAATTTGAATAACGAATATATTCAATCGTCGATAGTTGAACGTATAGTTTATAATATAATTATAAACGAGCTCGAAATGGCGCTGTAGTTCGTAAAGTGGCGATTCGAACTTCAACTGAATGTACAAGATTCGTTTTAAATCGGATTGCTATGAAACAAGAAACGTGTGGAGCTGGTGGAGTATATCTTTCTAGGGGAAGAGAAAAAATCTGGATTTCGTCGTGTAGATTTTGAGATATGGTCAAATCAAATTTTAAAATAGTCGCTATAGAATCGTTTATCGACCGTAATGGTTTATTCGATATAACTAGAGATCGGGTTTGAATTTAGACAAGGTTCTTTTGAGGCGTAGTGATAATTTAATTTTTAGAATTTTATTGAAATTTTTAATTAATTAAATACACAACTTTTTATTTGGAGTATTTTGCACCCTGTAATCAACATTTTGAGGTTTCACAATATGAGTTAATCTACCGATATTATTAGATTTTTGGGATCGAGGCACATTACTCGGCATAACGGTATTTTTAGTTTTGTCGGTAATGGTTTATACGTGAACGAAATTTTGTGCATCAGGATACATGTTTTCTTTAACTCAAACAAAGTACCAATACCCAAACCATGCACATACGTATACCTTTCTTCTGCGTCACCATTAAATATGGTTCTCTTATTTCATGCAAGTGCTTACTAATAATAAACAACGCTTGAAATTTAATAGTATGCTTTTGGAACCACCAACCTAAACAGTACCGTATAAGAGGAAAAAAAAAGAGAGCGCTTACCACATACTTTCACCTACGTGTACACTAAATTTACCACATACTTTCACCTACATGTACACTAAACTTACCACATACTTTCGCCTATGTATACACTAAACCTAACTACGAAGGCTTCTATAGTATATAAAACGTGCTACTGCCATTCTCTTTCGTTTCTTGTTCAGCAAACTAAAACCCATTTCCGTGATCTCTAAAAGTTGATGTTAATTCATAGAATAATATATAAATTAAAATATTTGTATACTTGGTTCCTACAAGAGTTGGCTTCACATTCGTACCCATAACATTTGGTGCGATCTATTTTCTGAGCTTGGGGGTTTTTGTGGACAACGATATCTCGTCGATTTCTTGAGAAGGTGCGAGCTGTGTTTGGTTGTGATAGAGGAGAAGAGGTCTGAGTTGTTTTGAAGACAATGGGGGAGACGTTGGCCTTAGGAGGATGATCAGGTCGGCTGTCGGAGGTCTGACCGCTGGTAAAGGGAAAGAGGAGTTCGAAGAGGGGTTGGCCGAGATCTGGAGGAGTTTGGTTGACAAAGAGGTCGCGCGTATGGTCATAAGGACCTGAAGGTGCTCGAAGTCGCATGTTGGAGGAGGCTTGCGCACTGAGATGTTTTCGTATGGGGAGATAGAGAATTTGAATAGGAGTTTGTATGAGTTTTTGGTGCGTGAAATTGTGAAACAAGGAAGGAGAACGAGATGTGAAGAGGACATCGGATTGGGTTCAAGAAATATTGGAGCATCGTATTGTGGTGGAAGAAGGAGTAGTGGATGCAGGTTTAATTGTTATGGGCCAGGAAAATTTAAGGTGAAAGCCCAACTTGAAAATGGGTTAAGTTATTTTTAATTTAAATTAGTGTATAAAGTTTAAAAATTCATAACTCGGTCATATGATATCGGTTTTCAGCGAAACAAGATCCGACAGGATCGTATAGACGGTGGCTACACCATGGAACTGACTGGGAGTGATTCCGAGCTCGTTACAATTTATGGAGAATTAAATTGTCTGACTGAGTCAAACGAACGCAAACCGATATTTATCGGTTAACGCGCAAAAGTGAGTAAATCTCACTAACTCTGAACAGTTTATAATTTCATGTTGTATTTTTGGAACTGTTAGATATTGGTTGATTTACTGTATGTTGACTGTTTGATTGAACTGCTAGACAGTTGATTTAATTTCTGTATTGATTATGTTTAACAGAATATATCATATGGAACTGAAAGTGATGTTATCTATATTGTTTAACATCTGTGATGCAGGGAAACAGGTTGGAGGAATCCGACTGGATTCCTCAACATTTATTTTACTGTTTTCATATATTGTGATATATGATGTGTTATATAATCTGTCATGGATTATGTGTGTCGGAATGATATTGATCATTGTTATTCGATATTTTAAATATCATAAAAGACCCTGGGATGTAAAAAGAATTATTTCAATGTATATTGAAATAAAGAGATTTTATAAAATCAACAGATTTTATAAAAGGAAATATTTCGAAAGTAAATGAAAGGGAAAAATGTTTTTAAAACGAATAGAGTTAATCAAATAGTGTTAATTCAAAAGAGTTAATCGATGTTAGTTTTATCGATTAGAGGATAAAGTAAAAAGAGCTAATCGATGTTAGTTTAATCGATTAGAGTTAAAGCAAAGGAGCTAATCGATGTTAGTTAATCGATTAGAGAATAGAAAGTTAAAAGGAGCTAATCGATGTTAGTTAATCGATTAGAGAATAAAGTAAAAGGAGTTAATCGAATATAGTTTATTCGAATAGAAAGTAAAAGGAGTTAATCGAATATAGTTTATTCGAATAGAAAGTAAAAGAAGTTATCAAATATAGTTTATTCGAAGAAAGTAAAAGGAGCTAATCGATGTTAGTTAATCGATTAGAGAATAAAGTAAAAGGAGTTAATCGAATATAGTTTATTCGAATAGAAAGTAAAATGAGTTAATCGAATATAGTTTATTCGAAAAAAGTAAAAGAAGTTATCAAATATAGTTTAATCGAAAGGAGTTAAGTGAAATGAGTAAATCAATAGCGTTAGTCAAATAGAGTTAACCCAATAGTGTTAGTCCAATAGAGTAAATTGATAAGGGTTAATCGAATAGAGTTAAGTGAAAAGAGTCAATCGAATATAGCTATTCGATGGAGGGTTAAGTAAGGAAGATAGTAAAAGGAATAGTTAAGGTTCGGCAGTAAAGGAAATGGTTTGAGTTGGCATCGCGATGGTTTGTTTAAACATCTGTCTAAGTCCAATGAAGAAGCTTTGGAAATGTTTTCCAAATAAGAAACCAGAAATGTTTTCAAATAAAGAAAACGAGAAATGGAAATGTTTTCCATTGTTAATAACGTATATTTTCCCAATTTAGAAAATAAGGAATATTGAACATAGGGAACAAGAGATAAGTAGATTAATGAAATAAGAGATAAAGGTTGAATGATGTTTGATCTATATCATTTCCATTTGGAAATAATATCGTTGTTTGCACACTTGTTTTATTCGATAGTTAAATCACAGACTATCGAAGTTTTGACCATTTTAACGTTGTTAATATGGAGAGGCCGGTTGGATTATTATCCAAAGAACCACTCTGTATTGGCATAAGCGTTGCGAAGCTTATATACCAAAGGAAATTGAAGACGGAGTTATGCAAGGGCTATCCTGTTTACAGAATAGTGCCTTCGGTTCATCCTGTTCCTGGGTGACTTGTATGGACGGATGTCTGACAGAGTATTTCCAGACGATCACGTATATTGATTTCTCCAACTGTACCAAGAGTGGAAGCGGAGAAGGAAACTTCTTTTAGCTAACACATAATGTATGGTTGGGGACGTCAATCGGTGATTTGATGGATTTGATGATGTGGCATTCAAAGTGAATCTGATATGATGATAAAGCGTAGCTTCTAGCCTCATCATCTGGTAAATGACAGAAATCGGGCAGGCAGCATGGCTAAGTCGGTCGCACCGAAGTAGGGTGTATAATCACATGATCTAGAGTTTCATTTACTTCTAAAAATCTATTGTTGATGCTGTCCCATTCGGGAAACGGTTGTTGATCCCAACTGTTGGTGATATACATTCGATACACTCAAGCGAAATGAGTGGTCGGTCATGTGTGGCCGGGTTGCAAGATGTTCTTGTTGAACCCAGTGTATTCCTCTCAAAAGGTACATAAGCGGAAGGTGATTCCATACCTTGTCATAGTTGGAAATCCATTACCCAATACGTGCTTGCGGTTTTGATTATATACTATATATGTAGAACGTGAGATGAAAGCGTTTCTGCTAGATGATTATATATATACTGTGGTTGATAGACATTATTATAATATCAAAAGGGTTTTTGATATAAAGATACTTTGGATTCTCATAAGGGAAAAACCCGTTCCGTTATGCGGCGTGGTCTTATGAGATATCGTGTTCTTGTTCGAACTGTTTTTAAACTGTTTTACTCATACCAGTCCCATGACTGACCCGGAGTTTATTTTGTTGTCTTCCCTAAACTCTTGGGTGCCTAAATTTGTACGGGCAGTCAAGTAGTCGGGATTTTACAGATATAGTTGAAGAGCTGGAGCAGGAGGCTTCAGGATCATATAGCTATAGTTATTTCCGCTGTGTTGTAAGTGATGTACTTTGATAATGATGTATATTCAAATACATATGTATATTTCAAAGTTATGTTACATATATTATATGTTATTCGTTCCGCTGTGAGATTCGTGTTACTCTGATGTTGTGTTCTTCTTCTTCTATTCTAATTTTCTATCTTATCTTTCCTCACCCTCTAATTTCTTTCACTAATTACCAGGATTTTTCGACGTTTTGGTTATCGACATCGTGCTTATGTCGATAACCAAAGTCGCCGAAAATCCGGGTCGTTACAGATTTCATACATTACATGTACACAACAATAATGATACACAATCAACCATCATCCAGAGTGCATTACACAACTACATAAGCATTAATATAAATGATTAACGCTTACAACAGTCTGTCAACCAATCGATTGACTTACAACTAACCAATTGGGATTAGTGTATGTCAAATATCATCTCAATACCTGTGTGGGGTTTCAACCAACAAATACTGGATATTATTTGTGCAGTTGGGCAATGTATAAAATTTATCATCCCAATCAATGTCAGTTAAATGGGTGTACATAAACAAATCGTCCAATCTGTAAATGAATATTTATTTTCATTTTAGGAGAATTTTATGTCGTTCACATATACATTAAAAATTATATTTTTAACGATAAAATATTTATTTTAACACTTGACTATTTTGTATAGTCATACATTCAATAAAAATGATATTTTTCAAACATTTTATTCAACACATGAATAATTTTATAGTTTATTTCAGAAAATTTCGGTATTATAACGGTGCGATATTAGAACCGGAATAATGTCTAGCATTATCCCTCTCTTGATACTGGATCCCGCCATACACAATCATCAATCAATCTATAAAACCACAATACAATCCATTTCACCACAATACAGTCAATTTCACCACAATTCAATCCAAACAAACATTCATGGTTTTCACAATAAATAGTGTCAGGAGCTACAGAGCTCCATCTGCAACCTATGATATATTTAACTATAAAATAGTTTAAGTGAGAAGGTGTTCTCACTTTGGGATCCACTCCGCCATTGTTTTCTGATGCTCAGATTCGTTGTTCTGATCCCAGAATTTGCAAACGAGCTCCAATCTTCACACGATCTTTTTTTCCTAGCCTAAACGTGTCATTCCGGATAACTTCGGCCTAGCTGAGACAACCCGAACTTCCCCGGTAAGGAAAGCCCGGATTGAATTGAGAACACGACAAAATAGAACGCATACAGAAGAACATTTCATTGTTATTACAACAATTCCATCAGATACAAGAATATACAGAGTGTAAATGAATAAATTACATTCGATAAATATCATAAATTACAATAAATTACATAGCAGCGGAAAATAATACAAAGCACAACTGAAGGTGATATACGGATACAGAGCTTTCCGGATATCATTCCAGCTGTAAACCAGGTTCCTGTAAATATAAATCTACAAAACCAAAACTGCTAGTTGCCCGTGTGGAAAATAGGGGCACCCAGAGTTTAGGTCAAAACAATAAACTCCAGGTCAGTCATGTGACTGGTGTGAGAACTAAAACAGTTATTTAAATTTTATTTTAAAGTTCGGTAAATCAAGGGACCACGCCGTATAACACGGAACGGGTTTCCTCCCAAGAATACCAGTGTATAAAACAAACAGCGCAACGCTAAATAAAGAAAAATGAAGCTATTATAAGACCCAGGTCCCATCACACAATGCAACGCAAGCCGGAGTATAGGGTTTTTAACTTATAATAGCCAAAGCATGCTTGATACATTAAAACACATTATTTGATTCTATAATAAATGTATAGTGTCAAAACAATTTCAATCTTAAATATCAATCATAGACGACATTAATGACCCATACCACTATGTCGCCATACTAGGTTCTACAAATAAAACCGAAATATCACGTATTGGAAATTGGATTTCCATCATGAGTCGAGGCAAGGGGCAAGCTCCTCTCCAATTCGAGACACTCTAGCAAATGTCCCAGGCCCCACTATGATCCTTGGATCTTCAGGGCCGGTCCTCACCTAACTTTGGAGGATTAGTTATTCCTGAACACACAATTCCCGGTCCTAACAGACCTATATCCGAGGCGCCTCGCATTCCAACAACCACACAAGTGAAAAGTATATAAATGTCAGCCAGTTTAAGCACTAATACCACCACTTGCTAGAAAGAAACGTCGTGCACTCCCTACAGTCACTATCCCGTTTTTGACTCATACCGAGGTGTGAGGCTCGCGAATTCACGCTATACACAAAGCTATGCCATACAGGATGTGCTTTGATCATCAACCACAAGACTTTTTTTTTCAACAGAAGCCTTGATCATCTGCCACTTAGGCGTGCCACACAGGCAATTCACTCAATGCGACTGATGTCCATCGATATACAACCTCTGAGCTTGTACGTCTCAGAGAAGGGCATTAAGCAAGAGAATAAATTCTCCGCTGCCAAACAGATGTATATTTAATAGAGATCAATCAACACAGAATAAAATCCAATGTCAGACACACAGTCCATTTACAAGTTTGTTCTGGGTCTGAATGAAACCGGAGGCACTTTCCTCGCATATCCATCGATCTCCAAGTACGTCTGGACGACCACCAACTGATTCCCTCATCTTGGGTGTACAGCCCAATCAAGATCATTAGTAATCACCCAAATGATGTGAAGACTTCCGGTCTTCAACCACCGTCTTCATCTTCGACTTATCGTCGAATCGGTTATTCAGAATGGGTATAAACCCGGCCTTTCCGAATAACCCACGTATATAATAAACACGTGTTACACAAACACAACATACGCCTCATTCCAATTCAGAATATTCTTTTATTCAAATTTTCACATCATTAGGGAATAGGTTCCCATTAATTTTATCAAAGATAAATTCTTCTAAATTTATTCTTTAATCTTCCTTTGGATACCATTTCAAACCATATCATGGTTTTCCAAACTATTCGGGATTAGCAAACCACACCGAAGTAATTATTTATTTTATTTCCCAATCCCAACCTATTCATCCCATGGAGAAAAACTGGTAATACTCCATATCTAACACCACGGTGCTATCGATAAAATTAATTACCATTTCACATTCAAATCTAATTAAAGATTTAACTATCGCTTTGGAGCAAAACTGGTGATACTCCATTCACGATCCCTTTTCATATATGATAATTTAAATTATCAATTCACTTTCAACCTAATTAAAGATTCATCAAAACTCCACTTAGTTTTAATCTTTTCAAAAATCAATATCCTGTCTTAAACTTGGTTAATGAACCAATGTCACCCAAAACGTGATTCACGACAAACCCAAATCACATTTGATATTAAACACAAGGCTCTGAATAGAAAATATATCGGCTTATATTCAATATCAAATTCTGAAACCAACAAATATCGTATTGGAAATAACGATATAAATATATCTTTCAAATTCCCATAACAATGTCTATATAATCACCAAAATCCAACATCGAAATATTCCAAAGACAATTTCGATTCAAATCCATTCCAATTCATGTATTGGAAATTCT
The DNA here is from genome assembly GCA_030737875.1 of Allium sativum. NCBI lineage: Eukaryota > Viridiplantae > Streptophyta > Magnoliopsida > Asparagales > Amaryllidaceae > Allium > Allium sativum. The sequence goes on along the minus strand of CM060926.1, from coordinate 275,500,600 downwards.
GATTATTTTTAAAACCACTTTCAAATTCAATTAATTTATTTCTAAAATAAATTGATTTTAATTCTAGTTCAGAACTAGTTCATCTCGATAAAAATATTTTTTATCTTTTCAAATATGGAATTATTCACCCCAGTTCTTTCCAATTCATATATTATGATTTTACAAAAATTATTAATATTTTTAATAATTTTATCAAGGCCCGTACAGTCGATTTCCATCAACGGCCATCGAACTGCACTTACAGCGACCTTTTCCAAATTTGATTTGGACATAATTCTAAATCCAACCGTTAGATTTCAAATTTCTAATATTTATTGGAAAGCTCTTTTCGATACAAACCCAATGGTTCTGGTTTTAGGAGAATCCAACGGTCGGATCTCCCGTAATGTCCGTTCGAAGTCCATGGTCGAAATTCATGAACTACCGCGGCGCGTTCTATTCAGGCCATTTAATATATATAATATATTATATATATATATATATATATATTTCGTCAATTTCCTTTTAAAACGTATTTTAAAATTCGTTTTCAAAACCATTTCAACTCAATATTCAATTTCAAATAAAAACTGAATATTTCATATCATTACTATATAAATGATAATATTTTCAAAACGTTATATTTTGAAATCAGTACCTTTTCTATATTCATTATAAATACGAATATAATCGATATAAATATCGTTCATGTCAAAATAGCGCAACTCTAATCAACACGGCTTTACATATTTCAATAAATTCGTTATTCTATTCAACAAATGAATATTTATTCTATTCAACACATGAATCTATATTTCTTTCAACACATGACTAATCTCAACACATGAGTACTGTCAACACATGACTATTTTTGTTATGTAATATATTTTATAAAATTATGGTATCTATCATTTGATTTTTAATCAGATTCCAACCGTAAAGTAGTTTCTAATCTTATAAATGATAAAGATGTAAATTTTATTGTTAAAATATTTTACTCAACACATGAATAGTTTCAACACATGAATATTCTCAACACATGACTATTTATTCTATTCAATACATGAATATATATTTTTTATTATATTCTTTATTTTTCCGATTGGAATGAGGCCCAATCAATCACCATATATTGTTAATTATATGGATCCACACAACACATGTATATAATAGCAGCGATAAATAATCAACTATCATCCAAAGTGCACCACTCTGTATAAGCATCAAATATAGATATCCAATGATTATAACAGCCTGTCAATCAATCGATCGACATACAACTAATTATTGGGATCAGTGTATGCCGTATTTAATCCCAATACCCGTGTGGGATTTCGAATCAAAAAACAGATTTTTATTTGTGCAGTTGGGCGATGTGTAAAATTTATCGTCCCAATCAATATCAGTCAAATCAGTGTATATAAACAAATCGGCCGATTTGTTTATAAATATTTATTTATTCACATTCACGTTAAAAATTATATTTTTAACGATAAAATATTTTTAACAATATAAATATTTTATTTCATTTCCCATCACACAATCAATTCAATCAAATTTATCAACCAAACAAATAAATCAATCACCAATTAACTAAATAAATAAGCCGTCCATGGTCTGTGGACGACGGGTGTCGGGTGCTACTAAACACCGTCTGCATCCTAGTATGTATTTTTAACTAGAAATGGAAATTTAAAGTGAGAAGTTCTCACCGAGGGATTCACTCCTCCATTTCATTTCTGAATTTCTGAACCGTTCGGACTTCGCTTTGATTTCAGTCCATTCCATCTCGCTCCTTTTCACGCTGTTCATAAGTAAAAATCACATTTTTATCACTCCGCTATATTTATAAAGATCAAATCTTTTCGCTACAACATATATAAAAATCATATTTTTATATTCTCTATCTTATAAAAATTATATTTTTATAATCCCTACAATATAAAAATTATATTTTTATCCTTTACATACGATAAAAATTATATTTTTAACCTTTACGTTCAATAAAAATTATATCTTTATATCGCTACATGTACAACAAAGATTATATTTTTATTTTGTGTTTGCATATATAAAAATCATAACTTTATCGTTATAAAAATATGTACATTATCACTATAAAAATCTATACTTTTATATGATAAAAAATCTATTCCTTTTCGATTTTCAAAATCAAATCTTGTTCTTTTTAAACATCGAATATTTATATTAATAAAAACTGAATCTTTCTATAAAATAAAAATCGTATTTTTGCATCATTAAAAATATGATCTTTGCTTCTTATCAAAATATCATCTTTCCTTATATAAATATATCGTCTTTCTTAGACTAAATATCCGACCTTTTCCTGTCATGCATATTTTAAAAACCTCGCCTTTTCTATTTTAAAAACCTACAAGAAAACAATAATACTTTTATTTAAAAGCAATTTTTTTATAATAAATAAAAAGGAAATAAAACAGAAAGGAATTACCTTTCTTTGTAGTTCACGTGATTAAGGGTTTAAAGCCCTTCGTGGAAAGCTTTCAGGCCTCGACGGAGAAGAGGAGGGTGCTGCTACGGAGCTCCGGTGGTGGTCGATGGAGGAGCTGTGGGAATGGAGGGGTCGGGTCTTCGATGCAGGCGGTCTGGGAGGTGGAGGCGCTCCGGCGTTCGTGGGTGGCTCGGGGGGTGAGTCGCGTGGCAGAGGTGGGGTCAGGCGTCGGTTCAGGTGGAAACTAGGGTTCGAGGGATCGAACGAAGGGGGGCTCGGCTGTTAGAGAAGGGGCGTGAGGTGGAGAAGAGGAGGGGGGTCACGGTGGGGCGCTAGGCGATGGGAGGTGGAGCGATAGGGGGAGAGGGTGCAGTGGCCCACACCAGCGCTGGCGGCGGCGGCGGATCCCCCCCCTGTCGTTCGGCATTTTTTTTATATTTAATCTCGATTTGGAATTACAGAAGAGAGAGAGAGGAGGGTAGGTATAGGGGGGGTTTATAATAATTTATATTTTATTTTATTTTATTTTTAAAAAGTAACTTTTATTTTCGACCTCGAAACAAGGCCCATCGCCTGTCGTCCATTGCTAATTACCCCCATTCCGAACACAATGGGATATGTATCGCAGGCCGATTCGATCATTTCAATCAGTTTTCGTCAAAATCAACATATAACTCTAAATATTGAATCTGAACGTACATTTCAATTTACCGGGGCCACATACTAACTCGAAAAATCCCAAAAAAATATTTTCTAGCTTCGTATTGACGATACGATCCTAACGAAACAAATTTCGTCAAATTCTGAGATCGTTTGAAAAATGGCCATTTTCCAGTCGATTAAAATCAACTGAAAATGGTCAAACGCGTTTTCCTTCGCCACACTCACATATTGATTCGAAAAAATACGAATTTTGGAATCTAGCAATAACTTGACATCACGGATCCAATAAAAGTAATCTCGTCGAATTCCGAGGTCGTTTGCAAAATTTCCATTTTTAAGGGCCTGAATTCCATAGCGACTATTCAGAATTTTGAACTAAATGTATCTTTTGATTCTCGCTATGAAATTTCAATTTTTCGGATTCGTTGGAAAGATATTCTCAATTAGATCCTATTATTTTTGGTTTCGCCAAAATCCGGTTTATTTTGCACCTGGTACATTCATTTGAAATTTGAAATCGAATTATCGAACTACCGCGCCATTTTCAATTCCTTTTATAATTATAAATAATTATTTATATTCTAACGACGATCTATATATATATATATATATATATATATTGTAATGACCACAGGATTTTCGACTCCGAAAATCGACACAAAACCCAGCGTCGACTGTTCAGACATCGAAAATACCGTATCATTAATAGAAGAAATTAGATGGTGAGATAGAAAAGATAGAACTAATAGAATAGAAGAAGAAGAACACAACTGAGCATAATCAAAGTAAACACGAATCTCACAGCGGAACGAATAAAATATATTATATAACATAACTTTTGAAATACAAATCAGTAACTTTATATACATACCATCATTAGAGCACAACAGTCATTTCTGGAACAGTTATAAACACCTGTTTCCAGATACAAACAAGGTCCACAGCGGAATATATGATAGCCTATAGCTAACCGGTGAAGCCTCCTGCTTCCAGCTCCTTCAAATAAATCTGTGAAATCCCGACTACTTGACTGCCCGTACAAATTTGGGCACCCAAGAGTTTAGGGAAAACAAAACAAAATAAACTCTGGGTCAGTCATGGGACTGGTGTGAGTAAACTCCAACCACTTGTTTAACTTTCAAAACCCTTTTCAAAAGAAAAGATAATAGTAAGACCAGCCCACACATAAACATGGACGGTTTTTACCTTACTATAACCCAAAACACTTTGATACGAAAATCCAGTGATATTATAATAATGTCTACATCAAGTAAATAACCAAATAGAAGAACGCTTGCATCTCACGCTCCACATATATAGTATAAAATCAAAAACCGCATGGCACTTATTGGAGATTGGATTTCCAACATGACAAGGTATGGAACCACCTTCCGCTAGGGTATCTCTAGAGAGGAATACACTGGGTTCAACAAGAACATCTTGTAACCCGGCCCACACATGACCGACCACTCATTTCGCTTGAGTGTATCGAATGTATATCACCAACGGTTGGGATCAGCAACCGCCTCCCGACTGGGACAACATCGAATAGAATAAGAAATTAAATGAACCTCTAGATAGGTGATTATACATCCTAATGGGTGCGACCCACATAGCCATGATGCCTGCCCGATTTTTGTCCTTTCCCGGTTGTTGAGGCCTGAGGCTACGAATACTTACCATTCATTGATAGCACAATCACTTTGAATGCCACATTGTCAGATCTGTTAATCACTAGTTAAGTTTGCACAAATATTCTGGATGTTATGCTAAGGGAATAAATCCGTTGCAACCATATATATTTATACAGACCAACCCATTTGATCATTGGAAATACTTTGTCAGACATTCGTCCATTTACGTTCGTTCTGGGATTGAACGAAACCGAAGGCACTATTTCTATTTAATAGAAAGAGTCCTTGCACTTTACTCCATCTTCGATTATCTTCATATAATCTGATTCGCAACGCTACTGCCAATACAGAGTGGTTTACGGATAATAATCCAACCGGTCTCTCCATATTGACAACGATGGTAAAACTTCGATAGTCTGTGATTTAACTATCGAATAAAAACAAGTGTTCATCCAACATATCAAACAAATCACTGGGCTCTTTAATTAATATTCATTAATTAAATCACTTCTCTATTTTCTCTATCAATATTTGTTAACCAAATATTTTCAATAACCATATTGGCCCTTTACGCTATTTGGAAAGCATTTCCCAATATCAACTTCTTTTATTTTCTATATATTAGAAAATATCTCTATTTGCAATTGAAAACAATTTCAATCACTTATCTCTATTCCGACTATTTTAATTATACTCAGGAAATATTTACTTTTATATTTCCAAAATTCCATCACTTGGGTTTAAAACGAATGTTGTGTAAAACATCGTTACAACAACCCAAAATATTTTATTCAACTAACTCTTTTCAAACACTTCTCTTCGAGACTGGATCTTGCTAATTATCCATTAAAAATGAAATCAATCAAGTTGGGGTAAAATTACCTCTCAGACCTTAACTGAAACATTCTCAACTTCAAAACGGCAAAACCACTTACCTCGAGTAAACACACTATACAATCCAATTGTTCATTTTTAAAACATGTATAAAGTTCGCTTTCTATTTCTAATTAATAGATTTCCCTTTCTGTTTCCAATACTCTATTTTGATTTCATTTCCTTATCGAATTCTACATATATCGATACATTGAATTATAACTATCAATTTATCTGAAAAATATTCTATCTCCTTAAATTCCCGGAAAAAATCGCCATAACCTCCCCTGCATCGGGAGCCTCGGGAAATTTCAAATAGCTTCCCGGTAACTTCTCATCTCAAAAAGAAAAAGAAAAAGCCAAGCGGCTTGCCGATACGGCGCATAAAATCTTATATGTGAATTAAATACGTACCTTCTTGTCGAGCATTCTATATATATCTTCTATACTTCATACACTTTATTCCAAACCTGTTTAACATATATCCAACCAGTTTCAATTCATTTCAACTTGATCTAATCGTTTTAACTCAATTTGTTAATTCATTTGTTAATTAGCATCTTTGCCTATTTCACTTCCTTAATTGAATATAGCATGTTCAAATATGTTATCTTGCTTATAAATTATTTTCATTTTTTTGTTTTCCAACTCAAATCCCATATTCGATTTCAAATATATATTCACCCGTTCGGTTTACTTTACCAAAATCCAAATTCGATTCAAAATCTCTTTTAATCAAATATACCCAGGCTAGTTATTTCTATTCAGTAGTTAAAAATCTGATTTTTGTTTCAAAATCATTTCACTTACTTCACTGGAGTTCATATTTATTTTATATCTCCAGTCGGGATTTTTTAATGGAAATTCGGATTTTTATTTATAAAAATCCGAATATTTATTTGAATAAACTGTTACAATTTTAAAGTGGTTTTGGCGCTGTTTTTCTGAAAATTTGATTTTGACATAACTCAAAATCTATACGACGAAATTCAGATTTTTCTCTTCCATTAGAAAACTATTATCTAGTCGGTCCTGACGTTTCTTGTTTCAAAGAATTCTGACTTCAATTGAGTTCTATATACTCGATTGAAGTTCGAGTCACCAATTTACGAACTACCGCGCCGTGGCGTGTTCGCTATATATATATATATATATATACTTTTAAAACTTTGTTTAATAAATTCAACTCTATTTTTGATATATATTTTAATATATATCAAATCCATTTCCCCTTTTCAATCCAAAATAATATTTTCGATTTTCTATATTCAAATCCCATTTTCATTTCTGTTTGAATTTTAAATATTCAAATTTCCAATTTAAATTTCTATTTGAATTCTATATTTAAAATTCATTTCAACTCTATTTGAATTCTATACTCAAGTAACATTTGAATTTCTATTTTCAAAATTTCTATATTCAAACCTCTTATTCAAATTCCGTTTGAATTCTTTTATCCAAATTCTATATTCAGATTTCATATGAACTTTCTTTATTCAAATCTATTTGAATTCCCTTGAATTCAAATTCTATTTCAATTCCTTTGACTTCAAATCAATTTCAATTCCTTTGAATTCAAATCCCATATTTAAATTCTTTTTTTGAATTTCTATAGTCAAATTCTCTTTCAATTATATTTCAATTCAAATTTCATTGCAATTCTATTTTTGAAATTCTATTTTCAAAGTTTATTTCAAATTCTCTTTTGAAATTCTATTTTGAAAATCTATTTCAAATTCTATTTGGAAATTCTATTTCAAATTCTCTATATTCAAACTCCATTTGAAAGTTCTATATTCAAATTTTATATTTAAAATTTCTTCCTTCAAATTCCATTTCACTTTTCTATATTCAAATTCTATGTTTGAATTCCCTTCATATTTTCTCTATTCCATATTTGAATTCCCATTGAATTTCTATATTTCAAATCTATTTGCATTTCAAATATTCGATTCCATTTGAATTTTCATATTCAAATCTCTATTTGAATTTTCTTTATTTGAATTCCATGGATTCAAACTCTATTTTAATTTCTTTGAATTCAAATTCTATATTTCATTCTAATTTCGTCTATTCAAATTCTATTTGAACTTCTAATTGAATTTCTAATATTCAATCTCCTTTTTTTCTTTTATTTAAAATTCAAATATTTGAACTCCCTTTTCTAATTCTACTATTCAATGTTATACTCAAATTTTATTTGAGTTATATATTTAAAAATTTCATTTCAAATCCTATTTTGAAATTTCATTTCAAATTCCAATTTCACACTTGTATTTCTATTTCTGAATTATCAAATGATAATTCTTTTCACTTCATTTATAACTTCATTATAAAAGAACTATTTATAAACTTCGTTTATAAAGGAACTACTTGTTTTATTTTTCAAAAAACAAGTTTATATTTTTATTTCCATTAAAAATTCAAATTCTATTTAAAAATAGAATTTTTCCTTTTTAAATCTCAAATATCCTTCCACGATATTTTAAATAAATTAACACTTGGCCCAGTGATATTTAAAAAAATCAAATCACCCAATTTTCAATCATTTGATTTTTAACACGTCATATATGAAAAAAAAATATGGAATCAAACAAACAACAAACAAACAGATAATATATTTTTGAGGAATCCAGTTGGATTCCTCCAACCTGTTTTCCTGCATCCACAGATGTTAGCACATAAATAATACCCATTCTGCTTCGTGGCAGAATATCGTGGTATAGAAGGTCATCCACTATCATAGCGTGGGGCGTATAGGGTAATCATCCGCTATGAAACTGCGGGCATCCGCTAATGAGACTGCTGGAATCCAACCAATCAATCAACCCAATATATATATAATAGCCTAAATAACTAATATATATAAAACAAGCAGAAAAATCCAAACAAGCAACAACAATTATTTTTACGAAGTGAAAATAATTATAAATAAAAGGTGAGTGAGATTTACTCACCTGATTTTATTTGCCGAACATCCAATGAAGCCAATTATATAGATTTCATAATGATTTATCCCACCATCTTCTTCCTTGACCATACAGTAAAAACTGTACCCGGCTGCTGCTTTGAACAAGACTTCGAATACCCCAGTTCTCTCTAATCAAAATTGACCCATCGTGACCTCCAGTGGTATACGCGACATCGATCCTCATGAACCCTCCAGAACCCCGCTCATCATCTGTATAATCGAACCATATCCAATCAACAGTTCCGATTTCACTTCGAACCCTTAAAGACCGAACTCGAGTTTCCCATTTCGCACCGCACATCCATCGCACTTTCGCCTCAATCACCCATGCGTTGAAGCCTAGACTCACGAGTTCGAAGTCGAACTCGATCTGAAGACCATCGAACTACTTGTGATGCTCCAGATCTTCGACAATCGGAACCCTAGAATCATCGCTCGAGCTGTCGAGCTTCCCAGACCAGCGTACACCCATTGGTATCGAGCAAGGAGTGGAACGCGGATTTGGTTTTGAGAGGAAAAGGAAGGTGCGGTTTTGATTTTAAATGAAAAGGGGAACTTCGGTTTTGTTTTTCAGCTGAAGGACGAAGTAAACTGCGATATTTATAAGTGAACAACGGGGAACAATTTGTACTGGAGCCATTAATTCATGCCTTCTTAGATATTGAAGGAGAGGGACAGCTTTGTCCGCTCGAGGGGATAAGTCTGCGTTAGAGAATAGGTGTAGGTCGACTCCTTTTTGTTTATTAGATTTGATTTAATAATAAAATACTCCAAAAGATCTTGTTGTCTCTAGCTCGCCACCCCGAACCACTATTTAATTGTAACGACCGACGCTCACAACATTATTTGTTATCCTGGACTCAATAGAATGGGTTCTAAAATTAAATTCATTGTATGGAGGAAGTAACATTCTTAAATCGACAACTAATATAAATTCAATTGATTAAAACAGTAATTGATTACAAAACAATTAAATTTATCGATTATAAATAATTACGACCTTTCTAATCCAATATAGAATTTGTTTTTGATCGACCAAGCCATTTCAGTTCAATTTTAACACTGAACTCAATTGGTATTGTTTTGATTTTACGGTACCCCGATTAATTTGCATATCGATTATCAAATAAATTCAATATAAAAATTCATATATAATTCCAATTAAATATTTAAACTAAATTTAAATATTCAATATTAATTGGCAAAAATCCGGGATGTTACATATATACACGTTCGAATCTACTCAAAATAAATTTCTCATCGATATTATTTAAAATATTTCATTTTATATATTCAAAATTCACTAAAATTGCCAAAATAAAAATTTTAAATTGGCTCAGAATTTTCGGGTAATTACAATCTCCCCCACTTAAAACTTTTCGTCCCCGAAAAGGAACGAAGCCGAAAGTTGTTTAACTAATCAACTCAACTTCCATTATTTTCTTTACGGCCTAAGTTCTTCAACTTTTCAGTTTCTAAGAACTTTTCAAATTTTTCAAAAATTTGGCTAACACCCTAAATTTCCGAAATTTTTTGCCATAGCCTCCCCTGCACCGGGGACTTTGGGATATTTCATATAGCCTCCCATGGCCTTCTTCAATCCAAAAGAAAATGAAAAGGCCAAGCGGCTAGCCAATCGACTCATAAAATCATCATCACCCAAACAAAACAGTAAATTATGGTAAATATGTACCTATTTGTCGGGCAAACAATTTTATTCTCTGCTCTAGCCACCATGCTATGATCTATTCACACATATATATGAACATGCATGCAATTGCAAATAATTTTCGATACAATTCAACATTTAATTCTATTAGGCGTAATGGTTCAAAATATCAAACAAATAAACAAACAACACAACCCTCAACCAATTAGTGGATTAACGTTTCAAATTCATAATTTTACTACATATAAAGAAAATCATGTTTTTGATGCCAAATCACAACAAATAATCCTATCTAATTAAATTTTGGTTCTCACACCTGTCTAATGGAAATATATAAAAATCACACCTTCGAACCACGAACATAAATACTGATGATGTGGCCACATCATCAGAATTATACCCGGGTGTCTAGAACGTGATTCTATATCTATCCAGTATATTAAAACTTCGAATATACGTTCATGACGCGTATATGCAAAATCTTTATATACTCGATTGTCCAAAATAATATAAATAAAATAATCAAATACGTATAAAACGATTTAAATTTCAAAACAAAATTGTTTTCATTTGAAAAATATACTCTTCACACTCGTACTAGGATACTACCGATCCCATCTCTAACGAGTCATTCTAATTGGATATTACTAATCCAATATCTGATGAATTCTCTCGTATGGTTCTAATGTGTCTTGTTCTCGAGCTCTGTAAACCAAAGCTCTGATACCAAACTGAGACGACCCGAACTTCCCCGGTAAGGAAAGCCCGGATTGAATTGAGAACACGACAAAATAGAATGCAAACAGAAGTACATTTCATTGTTATTACAACAATTCCATCAGATACAAGAATATACAGAGTATAAATGAATAAATTACATTCGATAAATATCAGATATTACAATAAATTACATAGCAGCGTAAAATAATACAAAGCACAACTAAAGGTGATATACGGATACAGAGCTTTCCGGATATCATTCCAGCTGTAAACCAGGTTCCTGTGAATATATATCAGCAAAACCAAAACTACTAGCTACCCATGTGGAAAATAGGGGCACCCAGAGTTTATGTTAAAACAATAAACTCCAGGTCAGTCATATGACTGGTGTGAGAACTAAAACAGTTATTTAAATTTTATTTTAAAGTTCGGTAAATCAAGGGACCACGCCGTATAACACGGAACGGGTTTCCTCCCAAGAATACCAGTGCATAAAACAAACAGCGCAACGCTAAATAAAGAAAAATGAAGCTATTATAAGACCCAAGTCCCATCACACAATGCAACGCAAGCCGGAGTATAGGGTTTTTACCTTATAATAGCCAAAGCATGCTTGATACGTTAAAACACATTATTTGATAATATAATAAATGTATAGTGTCAAAACAATTTCAATCATAAATATCAATCATAGACGGCATTAATGACCCATACCACTATGTCGCCATACTAGGTTCTACAAATAAAACCGAAATATCACGTATTGGAAATTAGATTTCCGTCATGAGTCAAGGCAAGGGGCAAGCTCTTATCTGATTCAAGACACTCTAGCAAATGTCCCAGGACCCCACTATAATCCTTGGATCTTCAGGGCCGGTCCTCACCTAACTTTGGAGGATTAGTTATTCCTGAACACACGTTTCCCGGTCTTAACAGACCTATATCCGAGGCGCCTCGCATTCCAACAACCACACAGGTGAAAAGTATATAAATGTCAGCCAGTTTAAGCACTGACACCACCACTAGCTAGAAAGAAACGTCTTGCTCTCCCTGCAGTCACTATCCCGTTTTTGACTCATACCGAGGTGTGAGGCTCGCGAATTCACGCTATACACAAAGCTATGCCACAAAGGCTGTGCTTTGATCATCAACCACAAGATGTTGCTTTTCAACAAAAGCCTTGATCATCTGCCACTTAGGCGTGCCACACAGGCAATTCACTCCATGCGACTGATGTCCATCGATATACAACCTCTGAGCTCGTACGTCTCAGAGAAGGGCGTTAAGCAAGAGAATAAATTCTCCGCCGCAAAACAGATGTATATTTAATAGAGATCAATCAACACAGAATAAAATCCAATGTCAAACACACAGTCCATTTACAAGTTCGTTCTGGGTCTGAACGAAACCGGAGGCACTTTCCTCGCATATCCATCGATCTCCAAGTACGTCTGGACGACCACCAACTGATTCCCACATCTTGGGTGTACAGCCCAATCAAGATCATCAGTAATCACCCAAACGATGTGAAGACTTCCGGTCTTCAACCACCGTCTTCATCTTCGACTTATCGTCGAATCGGTTATTCAGAATGGGTATAAACCCGGCCTTTCCGAATAACCCACGTATATAATAAACACGTGTTACACAAACACAACATACGCCTCATTCCAATTCAGAATATTCTTTTATTCAAATTTTCACATCATTAGGGAATAGGTTCCCATTAATTTTATCAAATATAAATTCTTCTAAATTTATTCTTTAATCTTCCTTTGGATACCATTTCAAACCATATCATGGTTTTCCAAACTAATCGGGATTAGCGAACCACACCGAAGTAATTATTTATTTTATTTCCCAATCCCAACCTATTCATCCCATGAAGCAAAACTGGTAATACTCCATATCTAACACCACGGTGCTATCGGTAAAATTAATTACCATTTCACGTTCAAATCCAATTAAAGATTTAACTATCGCTTTGGAGCAAAACTGGTGATACTCCATTCTCGATCACTTTTCAGATTTGATAATTTAAATTATCAATTCACTTTCAATCTAATTAAAGATTCATCAAAACTCCACTTAGTTTTAATCTTTTCAAAAATCAATATCCTGTCTTTAACTGGGTTAAAGAACCAATGTCACCTAAAACACGATTCATGACAAACCCAAATCACATTTGATATTAAATACAAGGCTTTGAATAGAAAACATATCGGCTTATATTCAATGTCAAATTCTGAAACCAACAAATATCGTATTGGAAATAACGATATAAATATATCTTTCAAATTCCCATAACAAAATCTGTATAATCACGAAAATCCAACATCGAAATATTCCGAAGACAATTTCGATTCAAATCCATTCCAATTCACGTATTGGAAATTCTGATTATTTTTAAAACCACTTTCAAATTCAATTTATTTATTTCTAAAATAAATTGATTTTAATTCTAGTTCAAAACTAGTTCATATCGATAAAAATATATTTTTATCTTTTCAAATGTGGAATTTTTTACCCCAGTTCTTTCCAATTCATATATTATAATTTTACACAAATTATTAATATTTTTAATAATTTTATCAAGGCTCGTACAGTCGATTTCCTTCAACGCCCATCAAACTGCACTTACAGCGACCTTTTCCAAATTTGATTTGGGCATAATTCCAAATCCAACCATTAGATTTCAAATTTCTAATATTCATTGGAAAGCTCTTTTCGATACGAACCCAAAGGTTCCGGTTTTAGGAGAATCCGACGGTCGGATCTCCCGTAATGTCCGTTCGAAGTCAATGGTTGAAATTCACGAACTACCGCGACGCGGCATGTTCTATTCAGGCCATGTAATATATATTATATATATTTCGTTGATTTCCTTTTAAAACGTATTTTAAAATTTGTTTTGAATTCGTTTTCAAAACCATTTCAACTCTATATTCAATTTCAAATCAAAACTGAATATTTCATATCATTACTATATAAATGACAATATTTTCAAAATGTTATATTTTGAAATCACTACCTTTTCTATATTCATTATAAAAACGAATATAATCGATATAAATATCGTTCATGTCAAAATAGCGCAACTCTAATCAACACAGCTTTATATATTTCAATAAATTCGTTATTCTATTCAACAAATGATTATTTATTCTATTCAACACATGAATCTATATTTCTTTCAACTCATGACTAATCTCAACACATGAGTACTGTCAACACATGACTATTTTTGTTATGTAATATATTTTATAAAATTATGGTATCTATCGTTTGATTTTTAATCAGATTCCAACCGTAAAGTAGTTTCTAATCTTAAATATGATAAAGATGTAAATTTTATTATTAAAATATTTTACTCAACACATGAATAGTTTCAACACATGAATATTCTCAACACATGACTATTTATTCTATTCAATACATGAATATATATATTTTATAATACTCTTTATTTTCCCGATTGGAATGAGGCCCATTCAATCACCATATAATGTTAATTATATGAATTCCACACAACACATGTATATAATAGCAACGATAAATAATCAACCATCATCCAAAGTGCACCACTCTGTATAAGCATCAAATATAGATATCTAATGATTATAACAGCCTGTCAATCAATTGATCGACACACAACTAATTATTGGGATCAGTGTATGCCGTATTTAATCCCAGTACCCGTGTGGGGTTTCAAATCTACAAACACAGATTTTTATTTGTGCAGTTGGGCGATGTGTAGAATTTATCGTCTCAATCAATATCAGCCAAATCAGTGTATATAAACAAATCGGCTGATTTGTTTATAAATATTTATTTATTCACGTTCACGTTAAAAATTATATTTTTAACGATAAAATATTTTTAACTATATAAATATTTTATTTCGTTTCCCATCACACAATCAATTCAATCAAATTTATCAACCAAACAAATAAATCAATCACCAAACAATTAACTAAACAAACAAGCCGTCCACGGTCTATGGACGACGGGTGTAGGGTGCTACTTAACACCGTCTGCATCCTAGTATATATTTTTAACTAGAAAAGGAAATTTAAAGTGAGAAGTTCTCACTGAGGGATCCACTCCTCCATTTCATTTCTAAATTTCTGAACCGTTCGGACTTCGCTTTGATTTCAGTCCATTCCATCTCGCTCCTTTTCACGCTGTTCATAAGTAAAAATCACATTTTTATCACTCCGCTATATTTATAAAGATCAAATCTTTTCGCTACAACATATATAAAAATCATATTTATATATTCTCTATCTTAAAAAATTATATTTTTATAATCCCTGCTATATAAAAATTATATTTTTATTCCTTACATACGATAAAAATTATATTTTTAACCTTTACGTTCAATAAAAATTATATCTTTATATCGCTACATGTACAACAAAGATTATATTTTTATTTTGTGTTTGCATATATAAAAATCGTAACTTTATCGTTATAAAAATATGTACGTTATCACTATAAAAATCTATACTTTTATATGATAAAAAATCTATTCCTTTTCGATTTTCAAAATCAAATCTTGTTTTTTTAAACATTGAATCTTTATATTAATAAAAACTGAATCTTTCTATAAAATAAAAATCGTATTTTTGCATCATTAAAAATATGATCTTTACTTCTTATCAAAATATCGTCTTTCCTTATATAAATATATCGTCTTTCTTAGACTTAATATCCGACCTTTTCCTGTCATATATATTTTAAAAACCTCGCCTTTTCTATTTTAAAAACCTATAAGAAAACAATACTGCTTTTTTTTTAAAAATAATTTTTTTATAGTAAATAAAAAGGAAATAAAACAGAAAGGAATTACCTTTCTTTGTTGTTCACGTGATTAAGTGTTTAAAGCCCTTCGTGGAAAGCTTTCAGGCCTCGACGGAGAAGAGGAGGGTGCTGCTCCGTAGCTCCGGTGGTGGTCGATGGAGGAGCTGTGGGAATGGAGGGGTCGGGTCTTCGATGCAGGCGGTCTGGGAGGTGGAGGCGCTCCGGCGTTCATGGGTGGCTCGGGGGGTGAGTCGGGTGGTAGAGGTGGGGTCAGGCGTCGGTTCAGGTGGAAACTAGGGTTCGAGGGATCAAACGAAGGGGGGCTTGGCTGTTAGAGAAGGGGCGCGAGGTGGAGAAGAGGAGGGGGTCATGGTGGGGCGCTAGGCGAGGGGAGGTGGAGCGAAAGGGAAAGAGGGTGCAGTGGCCCACACCAGCGCTGGCGGCGGCGGCGGATCCCCCCCTTGTTCGCCATTTTTTATATATTTAATCTCGATTTGGAATTACAGAAGAGAGAGAGAGAGAGGAGGGTATGTATATGGGGGTTTATAATAATTTATATTATATTTTATTTTATTTTTAAAAAGTAACTTTTATTTTCGACCTCGAAACAAGGCCCATCGCCTGTCGTCCATTGCTAATTACCCCCATTCCGAACACAATGGGATATGTATCGCAGGCCGGTTCGATCATTTCAATCAGTTTTCGTCAAAATCAACATATAACTCTATATATTGAATTTGAACGTACATTTCAATTTACCGGGGCCACATACTAACTCGAAAAATCCCAAAAAAATATTTTCTAGCTTCGTATTGACGATACGATCCTATCAAAACTAATTTCGTCAAATTCTGAGATCGTTTGAATAATGGCCATTTTCCAGTCGATTAAAATCAACTTAAATTGGTCAAACGCGTTTTCCTTCGCCACACTGACATATTGATTCAAAAAAATACGAATTTTGGAATCTAGCAATAACTTGACATCACGGATCCAATAAAAGTAGTCTCGTCGAAATCCGAGGTCGTTTGCAAAATTTCCATTTTTAAGGGCCTGAATTCCATAGCGACTATTCAAAATTTTCAACTAGACGTATCTTTTGATTCTCACTATGAAATTTCAATTTTTCGGATTCGTTGGAAAGATATTCTCAATTAGATCCTATTATTTTTTGTTTCGCCAAAATCCGGTTTATTTTGCACCTGGTACATTCATTTGAAATTTGAAATCGAATTATCGAACTACCGCGCCATTTTCAATTTCTTTTATAATTATAAATAAATATTTATATTCTAACGACGATCTATATATATATACACGTTCGAATCTACTCAAAATAAATTTCTCGTCGATATTATTTAAAATATTTCATTTTAAATATTCAAAATTCAGTAAAATTGCCAAAATAAAAATTTTAAATTAGCTTAGAATTTCCGGGTAATAACAATATCCCCCACTTAAAACTTTTCGTCCCCGAAAAAGAACGAAGCCGAAAGTTGTTAAACTAATCAACTCAACTTCCATTATTTTCTTTATGGCCTAAGTTCTTCAACTTTTCAGTTTCTAAGAACTTTTCAAATTTTTCAAAAATTTGGCTAATACCCTAAATTTCCGAAATTTTTTGCCATAGCCTCCCCTGCACCGGGGACTTTGGGATATTTCATATAGCCTCCCATGGCCTTCTTCAATCCAAAAGAAAAAGAAAAAGCCAAGCGGCTAGCCAATCGGCTCATAAAATCATCATCACCCAAACAAAACAGTAAATTATGGTAAATATGTACCTATTTGTCGGGCAAACAATTTTTTTCTCTGCTCTAGCCTCCTTGCTATGACCTGTTCACACATATATATGAACATGCATGCAATTGCAAATAATTTTCGATACAATTCAACATTTAATTCTATTAGGCGTAATGGTTCAAAATAACAAACTAATAAACAAACAACACAACCATCAACCAATTAGTGGATTAACGTTTCAAATTCATAATTTTACTACATATAAAGAAAATCATGTTTTTGATGCCAAATCACAAAAAATAATCCTATCTAATTAAATTTTGGTTCTCACACCTGTCTAATGGAAATATATAGAAATCACACCTTTGAACCACGAACATAAATACTGATGATGTGGCCACATCATCAGAATTATCCCTGGGTGTCTAGAAAGTGATTCTATATCTATCCAGTATATTAAAACTTCGAATATACGTTCATGACACGTATATGCAAAATCTTTATATACTCGATTGTCCAAAACAATATAAATAAAATATTCAAATACGTATAAAACGATTTAAATTTCAAAACAAAATTGTTTTCATTTGAAAAATATACTCTTCACACTCGTACTAGGATACTACTGATCCCATCTCTAATGAGTCATTCTAATTGGATATTACTAATTCAATATCTGATGAATTCTCTCGTATGGTTCTAATGTGTCTTGTTCTCGAGCTCTGTAAACCAAAGCTCTGGTACCAAACTGAGACGACCCAAACTTCCCCGGTAAGGAAAGCCCGGATTGAATTGAGAACATGACAAAATAGAACGCAATCAGAAGTACATTTCATTGTTATTACAACAATTCCATCAGATACAAGAATATACAGAGTATAAATGAATAAATTACATTCGATAAATATCAGATATTACAATAAATTACATAGCAGCGGAAAATAATACAAAGCACAACAGAGGGTGATATACGGATACAGAGCTTTCCGGATATCATTCCAGCTGTAAACCAGGTTCCTGTGAATATAAATCTGCAAAACCAAAACTACTAGCTACCCGTGTGGAAAATAGGGGCACCCAGAGTTTAGGTTAAAACAATAAACTCCAGGTCAGTCATGTGACTGGTGTGAGAACTAAAACAGTTATTTAAATTTTATTTTAAAGTTTGGTAAATCAAGGGACCATGCCGTATAACACGGAACGGGTTTCCTCCCAAGAATACCAGTGCATAAAACAAACAGCGCAACGCTTAATAAAGAAAAATGAAGCTATTATAAGACCCAGGTCCCATCACACAATGCAACGCAAGCCGGAGGATAGGGTTTTTACCTTGTAATAGCCAAAGCATGCTTGATATGTTAAAACACATTATTTGATACTATAATAAATGTATAGTGTCAAAACAATTTCAATCATAAATATCAATCATAGACGACATTAATGACCCATACCACTATGTCGCCATACTAGGTTCTACAAATAAAACCGAAATATCACGTATTGGAAATTTGATTTCCGTCATGAGTCAAGGCAAGGGACAAGCTCTTCTCCGATTCGAGACAATCTACCAAATGTCCCAGGACCCCACTATAATCCTTGGATCTTCAGGGCCGGTCCTCACCTAACTTTGGAGGATTAGTTATTCCTGAACACACGTTTCCTGGTCTTAACAGACCTATATCCAAGGAGCCTCGCATTCCAACAACCACACAGGTGAAAAGTATATAAATGTCAACCAGTTTAAGCACTGACACCACCACTAGCTGGAAAGAAACGTCTTGCTCTCCCTGCAGTCACTATCTCGTTTTTGACTCATACCGAGGTGTGAGGCTCGCGAATTCATGCTATACACAAAGCTATGCCACAAAGGCTGTGCTTTGATAATCAACCACAAGACTTAGCTTTTCAACAAAAGCCTTGATCATCTGCCACTTAGGCGTGCCACAAAGGCAATTCACTCCATGCGACTGATGTTCATCGATATACAACCTCTGAGCTCGTACGTCTCAGAGAAGGGCGTTAAGCAAGAGAATAAATTCTCCGCCGCAAAATAGATGTATATTTAATAGAGATCAATCAACACAGAATAAAATCCAATGTCAGACACACAGTCCATTTAAAACTTCGTTCTGGGACTGAACGAAACCAGAGGCACTTTCCTCGCATATCCATCGATCTCCAAGTACGTCTAGACGACCACCAACTGATTCCCTCATCTTGGGTGTACAGCCCAATCAAGATCATCAGTAATCACCCAAATGATGTGAAGACTTCCGGTCTTCAACCACCGTCTTCATCTTCGACTTATCGTCGAATCGGTTATTCAGAATGGGTATAAACCCGGCCTTTCTGAATAACCCACGTATATAATAAACACTGCTACACAAACACAACATACGCCTCATTCCAATTCAGAATATTCTTTTATTCAAATTTTCACATCATTAGGGAATTGGTTCCCATTAATTTTATCAAAGATAAATTCTTCTAAATTTATTCTTTAATCTTCCTTTGGATACCATTTCAAACCATATCATCGTTTTCCAAACTAGTCGAGATTAGCGAACCACACCGAAGTAATTATTTATTTTATTTCCCAATCCCAACCTATTCATCCCATGAAGCAAAACTGGTAATACTCCATATCTAACACCACGGTGCTATCGTTAAAATTAATTACCATTTCACGTTCAAATATAATTAATGATTTAACTATCGCTTTGGAGCAAAACTGGTGATACTCCATTCTCGATCACTTTTAAGATTTGATAATTTAAATTGTCAATTCACTTTCAATCTAATTAAAGATTCATCAAAACTCCACTTAGTTTTAATCTTTTCAAAAATCAATATCCTGTCTTTAACTGGGTTAAAGAACCAATGTCACCTAAAACACGATTCATGACAAACCCAAATCACATTTGATATTAAATACAAGGCTTTGAATAGAAAACATATCGGCTTATATTCAATGTCAAATTCTGAAACCAACAAATATCGTATTGGAAATAACGATATAAATATATCTTTCAAATTCCCATAACAAAATCTGTATAATCACGAAAATCCAACATCGAAATATTCCGAAGACAATTTCGATTCAAATCCATTCCAATTCACGTATTGGAAATTCTGATTATTTTTAAAACCACTTTCAAATTCAATTTATTTATTTCTAAAATAAATTGATTTTAATTCTAGATCAAAACTAGTTCATCTCGATAAAAATATATTTTTATCTTTTCAAATGTGGAATTTTTCACCCCAGTTTTTTCCAATTCATATATTATAATTTTACGCAAATTATTAATAATTTTATCAAGGCTCGTACAGTCGATTTCCATCAACGGCCATCAAACTGCACTTACAGCGACCTTTTCCAAATTTGATTTGGACATAATTCCAAATCCAACCGTTAGATTTCAAATTTCTAATATTGGAAAGATCTTTTTGATACGAACCCAATGGTTCCGGTTTTCGGAGAATCCGACGGTCGGATCTCCCGTAATGTCCGTTCGAAGTCAATGGTCGAAATTCACGAACTACCGTGACGCGGCGCGTTCTATTCAGGCCATTTAATATATATAATATATATTATATATATTTTGTCGATTTCCTTTTAAAACGTATTTTAAAATTTGTTTTAAATTCGTTTTCAAAACCATTTCAACTCTATATTCAATTTCAAATCAAAACTGAATATTTCATATCATTACTATATATGTGACGGCCCGCCCCGCACCAACCGACATTTACTCCAAAATTGCGTTGTACACATGTCCAGTTAGCATGGGACGGATCGTCAGAAGAAAAGGGAAGAAGGAAATGAACTAACAAGGAACCTGTAGAATGTCTCACAGCGCATTGATCAAAATATAATAATAACATACTTGACATAAAATACGAGAGACAGTGCATAAGCTGAAAACCAAAACTAAGCATCATAGCAGCGGAAATCCAAAATATAACTTATTACAACTTTCCAAACTGTCTTAAAAAGCAGAAGTAAGATAAAGGAGGTACACAACTAATGCCCAAGTAGCGACCACCAACGACACAGGGAGAATATCTATATATCATACGTGTAAGCCTCCTGCTCGCCTCCGAATCAGCTACTCACGCATCACCAGCTAACCTGTCTCTAGTCTGCTCGTGTGAGCACCCAGAGTAATAAGAAGAGACATAAAACTCTGGGTCAGACATAAAGCCTGGTATGAGCGATAAGCATCTAAACAGAATAATAACAGGTATAATCCAATCATACCTGAACCTGGACCTGCAACCAAAGAGTTAGCATTACATACCATACAATACTCTAAGGTGCCACTAACATACTGTGTAAGAGATACGGGGGTAGGGGTTTGCATGTCATAGTGGTCTCAAACAATCAAGCATAGTAATCATCCTCACATCCCTCACTTAGTGCGTAAAGCATACGATATCCACTACTTTGGTCACCTAATACTTTGGGCCATGACGGAATCCAATCCCGTGTAACTATCACTACAAGCCCACCATCCATCTCTCAGTGGTGAACCAAAGTTATGAATACCGACAACCCCTTTGCACACGTCCCACAACAAAGCCCAATCACGAAGTGAACTCATTGGTTCCCATCTGGATCCTGAGCTCTAACTTCCATTTGGACTACCTTTGCATCTCGGGTTTTTGGTCAATACTGGATCGGTTCGGATTCCTCCTTGCCATCGGTTCGGTTCGGATTGCTTCATCACCTCGGATCGTATCGAGTTCCTCAAGTCCCTCCATGATGCACCGGATCGGGTCGGGTCGTGCTCCATGCTCCAACTCGTGGTATCCACCTGGTGCCAGTTTGGATCATCAACACCTCAACGGGTCGGGTCGGGGTCTCCAACTCCATCTCCATCCATGGGTTCGGGTCGGAGCTGCTGGCGGAGTCGTGGACCATCTTCGGATCGTGCTCCATGCTCCACGGTTCGGATCGTGCAAGCGGATCGGGTGCTCTAGTACGTGGCGCGGTTCGGGTTCGAGCTCCTTCCACCATCAGATCGTGGTCTCTATAGCCAATCCGATCTGGTTCAAATAATGGTGGCCTTCCTTTTTGCCACTCTCTCCTGTGTCAAGCTTCGGTTCGGTGATACTTTGCTCAGTCCGCTCCGGTCCGAGCCCATCCACCCGATCCGATCCGAAAGCCTGCACTATTTTTCTATAACTTTTCCAGCAAACATTTTACGCCATTCGACGACGTTTTTGACCATTCCAACTATTCTAATCAATCACAAAGCATAACATACAGTCATAGCAACATGTATAATCAACCACAAACACCAAAACAACAATATGATAGGTTAAAATGGATCAAACATAGCCAAAACCCCATATTTTCCTTTAAGCATGTTTGGGTGAAACTTATGATACGATTAGAAAAACTTAACCAAATTATCCCAAATTCACATCATAGGTCTAAAACAATATTTCAGAATTTATGAATATTTTTCCAGATTTTTAACATGATAAATTCGCTAATTTCCACTAATCACCCCTTAATCCCCCGAATTCCGGGATTTGCAAAATTAGTCGAAATTAACCCAAATTCATATCAGAGGCATAAAATGATGTTTTAGAATTTTAGGAATTTTTCCAGATTTTTCTGAGCCATAATTTCGATAATCTTCGCTAATTACCATAATTAGCCTTAATTAGTGAAAAACAATGCAAATCACTCACCTTTGCCACAAAGTAAACTATAGATCTGAAATGATTCTCTGATTTGGATCCAATCCCTATGTGCTCCGGCAGCTCTCTCTGATTTGGTGCTACCCTCCCTTGATTTGATGTAGTTTTGCTTAATCTTCAATTAGAAAGTGATAAGAGACGATTTGGGATGAAATTAGAAGGTGGAGGTCATTGCTAAAGCTTGAAAGAGGTAAGTGGCGGCCGGAAAAATGAGTCTAAAACCGAAATCCTAACCCTAGCAGCCCTTAAATACCCCAAATCCCGAAATCCCCCATTGGGCCTAGTTGCTAATCACCCTATTAAGCCCAATTAGCTGTTTTTCACCTTCTAAACCTTGTTTCAGCCATATCTCCCAAACGGTAAGTCCGTTTGCCTAATGTAACCACTCTACGGAAAGAGAAACCATCATTCGAATCCAATGGAAGTGGTTTCAGGTCAAAACTCTTTTCCAGTCAAAAGTTATGGCCAAAACAGTACCAACTAGGGGTAAAACGGTCATTTAAAAATCGACAAAAATCATGAACATGGGAAATGACTCTAATGGTTGTTTCCCAAAGTTACATGACCATACTACTTCATATGAGAAAGAAATAAATATTCTACGATCCTTCGATGCGAAGAATGCGGGTTGTTACATTCTCCCCCCCCTTAAGAAATTTCGCCCCCGAAATTCCCTAATCAAAACACACAAAGGGTCCCACATGCCTATCAACCATAAAACAACAATCAACATGCCAAACATGTCTATCCTAGCATGCGGTTTACTAACAAGGGAAGAAATTATCACTACCAAAACCTTACCAGGCAAAGAGTTCTGGATACTTCTTCCTTATATCCTCCTCTGTTTCCCAAGTACAGTCTTTTTCATTCTCACCCCACTGGACTTTGACTAGTTTCACCGCCTTCCTTTGAAGCTGCTTCGTATCGTTCCCAACGATATGCATAGGCTTGCGGTTCTCAACCGCATCGGGTTCAACCTCGATATCGTCCAACTGATCTGGTGAAATAGCCCCATTAGGGTCTTGCACAAACTTCCTTAACTGGGAAACATGAAATACGTTGTGAACTCCCGCCATCTTGTCAGGTAGCTCTACTTCATACGCCAAATTCCCAACTTGCTCGAGGACTGGGAATGGACCGACAAATCTTGGTGCTAACTTACCTCTCCAACCAATCTGAATCACATTCTCAATGGAGAGGTCTTGACGAACACCAAGTCGTTAACGAAGAATTCCAAATCTCTTCGTCTCTTATCGAGATAAGTCTTCTGTCTATCTTGGGTAGCCTTCATTCTCTAATATACAATTCACTCAAATACCATCATGACCTGACCTAGTCCTTGGTAAACCATCAATGAAATCCATTGAGACTTGTTTCCAATGGTTGTGACAAACCAATAGGCTTATTTTTGCTCAGCTTTAACTAACTGGCAATTTATGCATTTGGACATAAACTTTCCAACGTCTTTCTTTATCCTTTCCCAGTAGTAGGTCTAATCCATGTCTCAATACATTTTGTTACCACCGGGATTCATAGTCAATTCGAGTGATGAAATGCTCTAAGCACTTCATCTCTCAGTCCATCTACGTTGGGTACAACTAGTCCTCCATTCTTTTGAATCCATCCTTCTCGATCAAATCCTTATTTGATCATTCTCTTTCCATCGATACCCATCTCTACCCTAGAGATGGTTTCCAATAGATTAGGATCGTCCTTCTAACTGGAACCAATCCACTCAATCAAAATCAATTTAATCGTCAAGCTTACTAGTGTTTCTGAATCCAATTCACTCTTGGGCCTGAAATCATATCATGCGATATACTCTAGTTGCTTCCATCCTAGAAACAAAACCCCTAAACTGGCATGTTTCCTACTCAATGCAACTATTACCGCACCCAAATCATTTACTATGATCACTCTGCCCCCATGGAGTCATGGCGACTCCACTGCACTGATCCATAGCCACTAGTCCTTTGCTATGTCCACTCTGCCCTATGAAGTCATAACAACTCCACTGCACTGGCTCATAGCCTTACTAATTATTTACTATGTCCACTTTGCCCCTCGAGTCATGACAACTCTACTGCACTGGCTCATAGTTCTACTACAATCACTTTGTTCCCCGTCGCTGGAACCCTACAGGTGATAGTCTACTCAAGGGAAGAAAAATAGGAACAACATAGCAACCATAACATCTATCAAACAAGTCCTACCTATCACCTGCTAAATTCATAAACACATCGACACCTACATGACTAGTCTAACCAATCCCAATATGTCGATTCTAGCATGTCTGGTCCAACCAACATCACTAACTAATGGAAGCCCAGCCCCCATACATACACCGATGCCTACTTGACTGGTCCAACCAATCCCAGGCTAATGGAAGCCCCGCCTCCCTACTAACTATTATACGTCCAACGAACGTTTATCCTCCAAGGATAATTAAACTAATGGAAGCCCAGCCTCCAATTGGACTATCGTACGTCCAACGTACGTTTATCCTCCAAGGATAACTAAACTAATGGAAGCCCAGCCTCCAATCGGACTACCGTACGTCCAACGTGCGTTTATCCTCCAAGGATAACTAGATCACGTCCAACGGATCCAAGGTAACGGGCGTCCCCAGATAACCCTGCTTTTAGTCCTCCTAAAATACTTGAGTCCAACCCAAGTCTATCCATTATCTTGCTGCCCTCTCGAGTCCAACTCGAGATGAATCCAATTCCTTGCAGCCTTCTCGAGTCCAACTCGAGTCAATCTATAACTTAGACCCAGTCTTGAGTATCCATTAGTGACAAACTCTAGTCCAACGTGAGTCGTCTCCCTATTCGTTGCATCTCCAAGATCAACGAACACCCATTTTCTTTTACGAGTTCAAGTCCAACTTGAATCGCCCTAATCTTCATTGTATCTTCCATGATCAACGAACACATCCTATTCCTTCAAAGTTCTACTATCCAATAGAGAACATCAACATAGGGTCCTAAACAATCCATTACTTTGCATCTTTCCCGAGTCCCACTCGAGCAATCTCATAACCCTATCGAGTCTAACTCTGGGCAGTCTATACCATTGAACAGTCTCATCATGTTCCGTCTGCCCATCACTCCTCGAGTAAACCAAGATATCATCCAATGAAAAATCACAACAACTATTTACCCCTCACGCAAACCATCCTAGTCGAAATCGACATTCCCCAAACACAAGCCCCAAAGGCCTAAACCAATATCAGACAAGCACCCAAGGAACATCTCCTCCGAATTCGGACAATCCACATGAGGTGATACTAGCAAAACAATCTAGCACTGGAGTACTCATTTGCCTCCCAGAGACAACTAGAACTTATTACAACGATAACCTCTTAGCTTCCTTAAGTCCAGTTACTATCGCCATCACTAGGTAGGTACCTAATACCACCCTATTCCTTTGGAGTAGATCGACTCCCCAAAATAATGCTAAACCCAGTAAAGCCCAAAACAAAGCAATCACAAGGAAACATACATCCATGACTCGATAAGACCACATTAACAAATCATGCCAAAACTAGTCGAACCACCAATCGAGTTCGTCACTACTAAAGGTCTATCGACTAACTCAGGTTTGTCAAACAAAACCCGATCAAAACATCTTAAATAAAAAGCATACCTCGAATAATGACACCTTTTTCCTTCTGCGCTGCAGTTTGGGCATTTGACGAAGAAGGAACAGCTTTGATAGCATACGCTTTCACAATCTGCTTCTCCCTAGGAGGTTGTGGGCAATCATCCTTGTGATGTCCCGCCTGGCCGCAGTTAAAGCACTTCCTTTCCCCAGGCTTTTCTCGACAATCTCTGGCGTAATGACCCTTCTTGCCACAACTAAAGCATTCGCCATCTTTCTTATTTTTCTTATTCTGACCATCCTTGGTCGAGTTCTGCTTCCTCTTGTTCTGAGAATTCTTCTTGCCTTCACCGCCTGCTTGCGGCTTTGGCTCCTCTGCAGATGCCGTAGCAACTTCGGTCTTCGACTTAGGGAAAAGGCTCTCTGACCTTAATGTCTTTCCTACAATAGACTCGAACGTCTCATCGATATGGTTTATAAGTCTTTCCCTCAAGTACCCATCCAAGCCGGTTATGAACTTCTCATTCTTCTTTTCGACTGTATCGATAAGGGACCATCCGTATTTCGATAAAGTGTCGAATTCAGTGATATACTCCGAGACTGCTCTACCGTTCTGCTTTAGCTCCAAGAACTTCCGGAACAATTCTGATTTATGAGCAGCTGGAATAAACTTATCACAAAAGCGAGTCTTAAACTGTTTCCAAGTAACTTGATCTTCTGGAGTAGCTATTCTAATGGCGTTCCACCAATTCATCGCTCGCCCTTGCAGTTGACGAGACGCTAGCCTTCTCTTCATCGCATCCTCAATACCCAAGTCGTCAAAGATACGATCACAGCTATCCAACCAATCCTGAACATCCGTGGCCGACTCCATTCCGTGGTACGGCTTCCCACCAAGGTTAGTGTAATCCCTGCACAACTTGGCGAAATCGACCCTAGGCGCCTGCACTACTGGACCACCACCATTTCCGGGATTGGGAACTGCTCCCTGAACATCTCTAAGCATGTCTCTCATGAAGTTAGTGAACATTGTCATCATGTCAGGAGCATTCCCATGGTTGGTCCCTCTACCAGCACCTCTAGGATATCGGCTCATCGTTAATCTGTAAAAGGGGAAATGATTAACGATCCCATAGTGGTGCTAGTGCAGTACGACTTCATCCTAGCTATACTAATAATATATATAGATATAGCTTTTGAAAACCAAAATAATCACAAATACGTGCTCTTATATACGTACTATCTCTCTCTGGTGTCTTTCCCTAGGTTAACTACGCAACCTAGAGCTCTGATACCAAGTGTGACGGCCCGCCCCGCACCAACCGACATTTACTCCAAAAGTGCGCTGTACACATGTCCAGTTAGCACGGGACGGATTGTCAGAAGAAAAGGGAAGAAGGAAATGAACTAACAAGGAACCTGTAGAATGTCTCACAGCGCATAGAACAAAATATAATAATAACATACTTGACATAAACAGGAGAGACAGTGCATAAGCTGAAAACCAAAACTAAGCATCATAGCAGCGGAAATCCAAAATACAGCTTATTACAACTTTCCAAACTGTCTCAAAAAGCCAAAGTAAGATAAAGGAGGTACACTACTAATGCCCAAGCAGCGACCAACAACGACACAGGGAGAATATCTATATATCATACGTGGAAGCCTCCTGCTCGCCTCCGAATCAGCTACTCGCGCATCACCAGCTAACCTGTCTCTAGTCTGCTCGTGTGAGCACCTAGAGTAATAAGAAGAGACATAAAACTCTGGGTCAGACATAAAGCCTGGTATGAGCGATAAGCATCTAAACAGAATAATAACAGGTATAATCCAATCATACCTGGACCTGCAACCAAAGAGTTAGCACTACATACCGTACAATACTCTAAGGTGCCACTAACATACTGTGTAAGAGATACGGCGGTAGGGGTGTGCATGTCATAGTGGTGTCAAACAATCAAGCATAGCAATCATCCTCACATCCCTCACTCAGTGCGTAAAGCATACGATATCCACTACTTTGGTCACCTAATACTTTGGGCCATGACGGAATCCAATCCCGTGTAACTTTCACTACAAGCCCACCATCCATCTCTCAGTGGTGAACCAAAGTTATGAATACCAACAACCCCTTTGCACACGTCCCGCAGCAAAGCCCAATCACGAAGTGAACTCATTGGTTCCCATCTGGATCCTGAGCTCTAACTTCCATTTGGACTAGCTTTGCATCTCGGGTTTTTGGTCAATACTGGATCGGTTCGGATTCCTCCTTGCCATCGGTTCGGTTCGGATTGCTTTATCACCTCGGATCGAGTTCCTCAAGTCCCTCCATGATGCACCGGATCGGGTCGGGTCGTGCTCCATGCTCCAACTCGTGGTATCCACCTGGTGGTAGTTCGGATCATCAACACCTCAACGGGTCGGGTCGGGGTCTCCAACTCCATCTCCATCCATGGGTTCGGGTCGGAGCTGCTGGCGGAGTCGTGGACCATCTTCGGATCGCGCTCCATGCGCCACGGTTCGGATCGTGCAAGCGGATCGGGTGCTCCAGTACGTGGCGCGGTTCGGGTTTGAGCTCCTTCCACCATCAGGTCGTGGTCTCTATAGCCGATCCGATCTGGTTCATATAATGGTGGCCTTCCTTTTTGCCACTCTCTCCTGTGTCAAGCTTCGGTTCGGTTCGGTGATACTTTGCTCAGTCCGCTCCGGTCCGAGCCCATCCACCCGATCCGATCCGAAAGCCTGCAATGTTTTTCTGTAACTTTTCCAGCAAACATTTTACGCCATTCGACGACGTTTTTGACCATTCCATCTATTCTAATCAATCACAAAGCATAACATACAGTCATAACAACATGTATAATCAACCAAAAACACCAAAACAACAATATGATAGGTTAAAATGGATCAAACATAGCCAAAACCCCATATTTTCCCTTAAGCATGTTTGGGTGAAACTTATGATACGATTAGAAAAACTTAACCAAATTATCCCAAATTCACATCAGAGGTCTAAAACAATATTTCAGAATTTATGAATATTTTTCCAGATTTTTAACATGCATAAATTCGTTAATTTCCACTAATCACCCCTTAATCTCCCAAATTCCGGGATTTGCAAAATTAGTCGAAATTAACCCAAATTCATATCAGAGGCATAAAATGATGTTTTAGAATTTTAGGAATTTTTCCAGATTTTTCTGAGCCATAATTTCGCTAATCTTCGCTAATTACCATAATTAGCCTTAATTAGTGAAAAACAATGCAAATCACTCACCTTTGCCACAAAGTAAACTATAGATCTGAAATGATTCTTTGATTTGGATCCAATCCCTATGTGCTCCAGCAGCTCTCTCTGATTTGGTGCTACCCTCCCTTGATTTGATGTAGTTTTGCTTAATCTTCAATTAGAAAGTGATAAGAGACGATTTGGGATGAAATTAGAAGGTGGAGGTCATTGCTAAAGCTTGAAAGAGGTAAGTGGCGGCCGGAAAAATGAGTCTAAAACCGAAATCCTAACCCTAGCAGCCCTTAAATACCCCAAATCCCGAAATCCCCCATTGGGCCTAGTTGCTAATCACCCTATTAAGCCCAATTAGCTGTTTTTCACCTTCTAAACCTTGTTTCAGCCATATCTCCCAAACGGTAAGTCCGTTTGCCTAATGTAACCACTCTACGGAAAGAGAAACCATCATTCGAATCCAATGGAAGTGGTTTCAGGTCAAAACTCTTTTCCAGTCAAAAGTTATGGCTAAAACAGTAACAACTAGGGGTAATATGGTCATTTAAAAATCGACAAAAATCAAGAACATGGGAAATGACTCTATTGGTCGTTTCCCAAAGTTACATGACCATACGACTTCATATGAGGAAGAAATAAATATTCTACGATCCTTCGATGCGTAGAATGCGGGTTGTTACAATATAAATGATAATATTTTCAAAACGTTGTATTTTGAAATCACCACCTTTTCTATATTCATTATAAAAACGAATATAATCGATATAAATATCGTTCATGTCAAAATAGCGCAACTCTAATCAACACATCTTTATATATTTCAATAAATTCGTTATTCTATTCAACAAATGAATATTTATTCTATTCAACACAAGAATCTATATTTCTTTCAACTCATGACTAATCTCAACACATGAGTACTGTCAACACATGACTATTTTTGTTATGTAATATATTTTATAAAATTATGGTATCTGTCTTTTGATTTTTAACCAGATTTCAACCGTAAAGTAGTTTCTAATCTTAAATATGATAAAGATGTAAATTTTATTGTTAAAATATTTTACTCAACACATGAATAGTTTCAACACATGAATATTCTCAACACATGACTATTTATTCTATTCAATACATGAATATATATATTTTATAATACTCTTTATTTTCCCGATTGGAATGAGGCCCATTCAATCACCATATAATGTTAATTATATGGATTCCACACAACACATGTATATAATAGCAACGATAAATAATCAACCATCATCCAAAGTGCACCACTCTGTATAAGCATCAAATATAGATATCTAACGCTTATAACAGGCCTGTCAATCAATCGATCGACATACAACTAATTATTGGGATTAGTGTACGCCGTATTTTATCCCAGTACCCGTGTGGGGTTTCAAATCAACAAACACAGATTTTTATTTGTGCAGTTGGGCGATGTGTAAAATTTATCGTCCTAATCAATATCAGTCAAATCAGTGTATATAAACAAATCGGCCGATTTATTTATAAATATTTATTTATTCACATTCACGTTAAAAATTATATTTTTAACGATAAAATATTTTTAACTATATAAATATTTTATTTGATTACCCATCACACAATCAATTCAATCAAATTTATCAACCAAACAAATAAATCAATCACCAAACAATTAACTAAACAAACAAGCCGTCGATGGTCGGTGGACGACGGGTGTTGGGTGCTACTTAACACCGTCTGCATCCTAGTATATATTTTTAACTAGAAAAGGAAATTTAAAGTGAGAAGTTCACCCCGAGCGATCCACTCCTCCATTTCATTTCTGAATTTCTGAACCGTTCGAACTTCGCTTTGATTTCAGTCCATTCAATCTCGCTCCTTTTCACGCTGTTCATAAGTAAAAATCACATTTTTATCACTCCGCTATATTTATAAAGATCAAATCTTTTCGCTACAACATATATAAAAATCATATTTATATATTCTCTATCTTAAAAAAATTATATTTTTATAATCCCTGCTATATAAAAATTATATTTTTATTCCTTACATACGATAAAAATTATATTTTTAACCTTTACGTTCAATAAAAATTATATCTTTGTATCGCTACATGTACAACAAAGATTATATTTTTATTTTGTGTTTGCATATATAAAAATCATAACTTTATCGTTATAAAAATATGTACATTATCACTATAAAAATCTATACTTTTATATGATAAAAAATCTATTCCTTTTCGATTTTCAAAATCAAATCTTGTTCTTTTTAAACATCGAATATTTATATTAATAAAAACTGAATCTTTCTATAAAATAAAAATCGTATTTTTGCATCATTAAAAATATGATCTTTGCTTCTTATCAAAATATCATCTTTCCTTATATAAATATATCGTCTTTCTTAGACTAAATATCCGACCTTTTCCTGTCATGCATATTTTAAAAACCTCGCCTTTTCTATTTTAAAAACCTACAAGAAAACAATAATACTTTTATTTAAAAGCAATTTTTTTATAATAAATAAAAAGGAAATAAAACAGAAAGGAATTACCTTTCTTTGTAGTTCACGTGATTAAGGGCTTAAAGCCCTTCGTGGAAAGCTTTCAGGCCTCGACGGAGAAGAGGAGGGTGCTGCTACGGAGCTCCGGTGGTGGTCGATGGAGGAGCTGAGGGAATGGAGGGGTCAGGTCTTCGATGCAGGCGGTCTGGGAAGTGGAGGCGCTCCGGCATTCGTGGGTGGCTCGGGGGGTGAGGCGCGTTGCAGAGGTGGGGTCAGGCGTCGGTTCAGGTGGAAACTAGGGTTCGGGGGATCGAACGAAGGGGGGCTCGGCTGTTAGAGAAGGGGCGCGAGGTGGAGAAGAGGAGGGGGGTCGTGGTGGGGCGCCAGGCGAGGGGAGGTGGAGCGATAGGTGGAGAGGGTGCGGTGGCCCACACCAGCGCTAGCGGCGGCGGCGGATCCCCCCTCCCCCGTCGTTCACCATTTTTTATTTAATCTCGATTTGGAATTACAGAAGAGAGAGAGAGAGGAGGGTAGGTATAGGGGGGTTTATAATAATTTATATTTTATTTTTATTTTAAAAAGTAACTTTTATTTTCGACCTCAAAACGAGGCCCACCACCTGTCTTTCATAGCTAATTACCCCCATTCCGAACACAATGGGATATGTATCGCGGGCTGATTCGATCGTTTCGATCAGTTTTCGTCAAAATCAACATATAACTCTATATATTGAATTTGAACGTACATTTTAATTTACCGGGGCCACATACTAACTCGAAAAATCCCAGAAAAATATTTTCTAGCTACGTATTGACGATACGATCCTAACGAAACTAATTTCGTCAAATTCTGAGATCGTTTGAAAAATGGTCATTTTCCAGTCGATTAAAATCAACTGAAACTGGTCAAACGCGTTTTCCTTCGCCACGCTCACAAATTGATTCGAAAAATTACGAATTTTGGAATCTAGCAATAACTTGACATCACAGATCCAACAAAAGTGGTTTCGTCGAAATCCGAGGTCGTTTGGAAAATTTCCATTTTTAAGGGCCTGAATTCCATTGCGACCATTCAGAATTTTCAACTAGACGTATCTTTTGATTCCCGCTATGAAATTTCAATTTTTCGGATTCGTTGGAAAGATATTCTTAATTAGATCCTATTATTTTTGGTTTCGCCAAAATCCGGTTTATTTTGCACCTGGTACATTCATTTGAAATTTGAAATCGAATTATCGAACTACAGCGCCATTTTCAATTCCTTTCATAATTATAAATAATTATTTATATTCTAACGACAATCTATGTATATATATATATATATACGTTTGAATCTACTCAAAATAAATTTCTCGTCGATATTATTTAAAATATTTCATTTTAAATATTCAAAATTCACTAAAATTGCCAAAATAAAAAATTTAAATTGGCTCAGAATTTCTGGGTTATTACACTATCGGCCTATCTTCCGAAAATGCGCCTGTTCGCCATAATTTGTGAAAAGAAATAAATCAGACTGCTGAGTTTGGATGAGTTTTCTAAACAATTCCGCAACCCAAAATGCGGGTTCCAAATAGTCAAATCGAAGAGAATATCATGCTCCTCGATTTTGGCACTGTGAAGTTTTGGCTATAGAGGATCGGATGGGAAGATATTGGCTGTGGAAGCTCTAGGGGTTAAATGCATAACTGAAAATATATAAAAATTTGATTTTTAAAAGAGGAGGGGGTCCGTGGTCGGCGCTGGGTGGCAGGTGGCGGCGCTGAGTTGAGGGGAGATGGTAGAGGGTGAGCGGCGATCGGAGGTGGGGCCAGAGGTGGCGGCGGTGGTGATTTTTAAAGGGATTGGGGCTATGGTTTCAAATTGGAGAAGGTGGGTGGTGCAGAAGGGGGCGGCAGTGGCTAGGGTGGCCGGTCAAAGGGAGCGACGACACTGGTGGGGTGGGTGGTGGCTCGATTTGAGGTAGGGAGGGCTGAATGATGGGTTTACTGTTCTTAATGAATTTTTGGGTTAGGGAGAATTATATTTATAATATTTTCCATAAAAAGCAAGTTTTCCATTCGAACTCCAAATCGAATCCAACGACTGTCACTCCCTGCTAATTACCCTCATTCTGAACACAATGGGATATGTCCTGTAAGCCAATTCGATTGTTTCAATCAGTTTTC
This sequence comes from Allium sativum, assembly GCA_030737875.1. Lineage (NCBI taxonomy): Eukaryota > Viridiplantae > Streptophyta > Magnoliopsida > Asparagales > Amaryllidaceae > Allium > Allium sativum. The sequence goes on along the minus strand of CM060926.1, from coordinate 275,465,850 downwards.
ATTAAAATATAAATTAATATAACATTCAATATCTATTTCAATGTACATTTTAATTTACCAGGGTCACATACTAACTCCAAAAATTCCAGAAAAATAAATCTACCTATGTTTTGATGATGTAGTGCTAACAAAACTAATTTCTTCGAATTTGGAGAGTGTTTGAAATATGACATTTTTCTGGTCGATTAACTTTAAACTGAATTCACAAAACATGTTTAAGTTTACTGCGTTCACATATTTGTTCCAAAAATTATGAAATTTGAAATCTAACAATAATTTGACATTCCAGATCCAACAAAAGAGGTTTCATCGAAAATGTAGGTCCTTTGCAAAATGGCTACTTTTAAGGGCTATATATTATATTAAAATATATATAAATTCCATAGCGACTATTTTAAAATTTTAACTTGATATAACTTTCAATTTATATTATGAAACCTAAATTTTTCACATTCGTTAGAAAGATCTAATTAAATAGAGTCTAACATTTCTGGTTTTACTGAAATCCGATTTATTTTGAATTCTATACAATCAATTGAAATTTAAAATTGAATTTTCAAACTACCGCGCCATTTCAGGCTCGTTTTATAATTAAAATAAATTTATATGTTCTAGCTTCGATTTAAATAAATTTTAGATCGTTATTATTCAAAATAAATCATTTAAAATATTCAAAACCCATTAAAATAGCTAAAACAAAAATTTTAAATTGGTTAAGAAATTCCGGGTTGCTACATCCAACCCCATTCTTATATATTTTAATATATATCATGCCAATTTTCCAAATAAACCTTAATATTTTCGATTATCTCAAATTGTCGATTGTTTCATTGTATATTCATCAACCGGCTATAAATTATTTAATAAAATTATTTCACAGCTCAATTTTCTATATCAATTCCAATTCCCTTGGAAATAAATTATTTAATAAAATTCAACAAAAGCAAATTCCAGTTATAAATCCCTTGGATTTATCTCAATTCTGTTTATATTCTGAATTTCATAATAAAATCTATCATTCCCTTTTCAAAACAATTTCCAATTCCTTTTTATTCTAATAACTTTCATTTATAGAAATTATTTCACTTACAAAGTTTTATTACAAACTCAAATCCTTTTTAACGTCCAACATCACTTAATAATATGGTTTATAATCCCATATCGACTTCAATCTATTTGCAAGATATTGGTCAAAAACCAATATAATTCCACTCGTCCTATTTCATTGTATTTTTATTTTACATCATCATAACTTACTCTTTTGAATGATTCCATTTAAGAAAATATTTTACTATTGTTAAACTTATATATAAATATAGAATCTAATTCATATTTAAAAATATTAGAAATGCTAACTTCTTAACAATATTAAATTATGTTTCTACTATTCAAATTTCCTTTCTGAAAAATAAATTATTTTTATAAAATCCGACATAGTCGGATTCCAGTTATAAATCCTTCCAATTTATCTCAGTTCCATTCACATTCCGAACATCAGAATAAATTTCATCGTTTCCCTTCGAATCAATTTCCACTTTCCTTTTTAAATTCACATTTGAATTTAAATTCCCAAATTATCCAGTGATAATTATTTCACTTCATTTATAAACATCGTTTATAAATTAAAATACTTGTTTTTATTTTTAAATCAAGTTTATTTATCCTAGCCCGTTTGAAATTCAATTTCTAACTTTGAAAAAATAAATTTCCTATAAAAATTTAAAGTACCTTCTTATGATATTTTAAATACAAATATTTAGGGCTAGCATTATTCAAACATCCAAGCACAACAAAATATATCACAGAATATCTAACACATCATATATCACAACATATAGATGAAAACAAATAATAGTTAATTTGAGGAATCAAGTAAGATCCCTTAAACCTATTTTCCTTCATCTACTGATGTTAGATGACATAAATAATAACCAATCCGCTTCAAGGTGGGATATCACAGTATATAAGGTCATCCGCAATTATGCGGGAGCATAAGGTCTCATCCGCTAAAAAGTGTGGGAATATCCAACTACGAACCTTAAATATAACTAATATATATAAAATAACCACAATTGATAATCAATTTATCAATGCATCCAAATAGCCAACAAACAACATATAAAAATTTTACAACATGAAAAATCGTTTATAATAAATTATAAACAAACCAGAGATAGTGAGTTTACCCACCTGGATTTTAATTGACAGAATAAATTGGAGACGTTCGATTTAAATTCCAACTGTCTCCGGAAAAATCCAAATCCATTCCAATTATGAGTTCAAATCGACTTTCATTAGCATTTTGGACCTTGTATAAATTGAAATATAGTATTTATAAATGTATGAATTATACAAGCCATATTTTTTTCTCTTAACTTTAATGACCCGAATTTTTTGCGACTTATTTTAAATATTTAATATTATTTTAAATATTGAGTTGATAATAAAAATGATTTTTTTTATTTATCGATTTAATAATCGAAATACGATTTATCTCGAATATACATATTTATCGTAATACGAGAATCTAAAATAATTCAATTTGAAATTAAAACGGAGCCAAAATGATTAAATTGTTTAATATAAATTCTATTTGAATAGAAACGATACCAATAATAATTTTTTATCGAGGAATTGATTATTTTTGAATTCAAATTATATTATATCGATTTGATATGGTTGTTTTTATGTATACATTCGAATTAAATTTTAGAATCTATTCTAGAGTTTAAAATAGCGTTATAACATTGAAACGCGTTAAAATAGGGGTTCGTGATTTTCAGTTATGAACCACGAGATATTTGATTAGTGGATAAGCTCAAATCAAATCAGAATCTATTTAAAAAGGGTAAAAACCTTTTTAAATCTAATCAAAATTAAGTTAAACCATTTTTTAGTACCAAATCAAAATCTATTTAAAATGTTTCAAAGTCCTTAAGGACATTTTAGCAGACCTACCCTATTATTTGCATACGAAGCCTACTACCTTTTCTATAAATCACGATTCCTTTCCTCTTTCTTCTCATTTGTTTTAGGCAAAAAAATTCAAAGCTTTTCTATACGAATTCTTTAACCATTCTCTATAAATAAAACACTCAATGACCCTTTAAAATAGCATTCCTTTTCCCTTTATTTTTGTAAAGCAATTTAAAGCTTCATCAAACAAAAAAAAATGTCCGCCTTCCTCGAGTTAAAAAATAAATAAAGAGAGAATAGGAGTCACGATTTAAATCAATCGCGAGGCTCCTTTATTAGGTTGGAGATTTGAACTTAAATGCAACATCGATTTAGGGCTAGCGAACTTGAGTTGGATTTAGAAGACGAGGTGGATGGTATTTGAAGGTCTGGGCTGTCGTGAAAAAAATAAAAAATAAAAGTAAATCCATTTCTTTGAATCTAATTAAAATCTTCAAGAGATAATTTGGGATGTTCTATTAAATTATGGAGAAACAAATCTTTGGCAAATTGCTCGAGGCTTATGCCTTTCTCAGTGTCGATTCTTTTGAGTAATATATCTACAAATGCCTGGCAATTTCTTATTGACACATTTTAGGCACAATTGGTACACTCCAAAATAACTCAAACTCGAACATTTCCTGAATGATTAGATTCAGAACTCTTTTCTTAATGGATGAGGCTTGCCGATTAAGGTGGAACCAAAGGGTAGTTATGTAGTAGAAGGTGGTCGCGATTTGTTCTTAGGGCAGTAAAGGTGTGTGTTTCATGGAGAGTGATGCTTGTTTGAAAAGAGAAGAAACAGGGCAGTAGGGTGGCGCTAATCTGATGAATATGAGGGACGACAGGTTTGTGTTAAATCGAGTTTCAGATTTGGGTACGGCGTGGTGAGGATTGGGGTTTGCGGATGGAAGTGATATTACTGATGTATTTGCAGTAGTGATGGTGTTGAGTTCGATTCCATGTGTAATAACCCGAAAATCTGGGCCAGTTTAAAATTTTTATTTTGGCAATTTTAGCGAATTTTGAACATTTAAAATGAATTATTTTAAATAATATCGACGAGAAATTTATTTTGAATATAATTCGAACGTATATATTATATACGTCGTCGTTAGAATATAAATAATTATATATAATTATAAATAGAATTGAAAATGGCGCGGTAGTTCGATAATTCGATTTCAAACTTCAATTGAATGTACCGGGTGCAAAACAATCCGGATTTTGGCGAAACCAAAAACATTAGAATCTAATTGTGAATATCTTTCCAACGAATCTGAAAAATCGAAATTTCATAGTGGGAATCAGAAGATATGTCCTGTTGAAAAGTCTGAATAGTCGCTATGGAATTCAGGCCCTTAAAAATGGGAATTTTGCAAACGACCTCGGATTTCAACGAAACCACTTTTGTTGGGTCCGTGATGTCAAATTATTGCTAGGTTTTAAATTTCATAATTTTTCGAATCAATATGTGAGCGTGGCAAAGGAAAACGCGTTTGACCAGTTTCAATTGATTTTAATCGACTGGAAAATGGCCATTTTTCCAACGGTCTCATAATTCGATGAAACTAGTTTTGTTAGGACCGTATCGTCAATACGAAGCTAGAAAATATTTTTCTGGAATTTGTAGAGTTCGTATGTGACCCCGGTAAATTGAAATGCACGTTCAAATTCAATATATAGAGTTATATGTTGATTTTGACGAAAACTGATCGAAACGATCGAATCAGCTTACGACGCATGTCCCATTGTGTTCGGAATGGGGGTGAAACACTATGGACGACAGGCGGTGGGCCTCGTTTAAAGGTCGTATGTAAAAGTCAACTTTTTGAATTAAAAAATTAAATAAAAACACTTACTCTCTCTCTCTTCCCCCTTAATTCCCTTTGGCCCCCTTTTTATTTCAAAACCGATTTCAGAAAGGAAAAAAAATAGAGAAGCGATCGAGAGGGAGACACCCCCCCAAGCGGCGCCGACCACCGCGAGGACACCCCCCCCCCCCCCCATCGGCGCCGACCACCGCGAGGCCCCCCTGTTGGCGTGCGACGCGACAACCCCCGCCCCCCTTTCCACTTCGTACACGCACCTCGTACCCCCTCCTTCTCTCTCCTCCGCTGTACACCATGCCCAGACCCGCAGCACCAGCCGCCACCTCCTCGACCCCAGCGCGCCCCTCTGCCTTCCCCTCTAGTGCAGTCAACGTCCAGGCTAGTAAAGGTGAGCTTTTTGTTTGTTTTTATTTTTAAATCGGATCTTGTTTATGTTAAAAATATAGTATAAAAATTAATGATATGATTTTTATTAGTATAAAAACTGATTTTTATTTATTTAGAAGTTTAGACTTTTATATATTGAATAGCAAAGTGAAAATTCGATTTTTATATATTGAATAGCAAAGTAAAAATTCGATTTTTATATATTGAATAGCAAAGTAAAAATTCGATTTTTATATATTGAACAGCAAAGTAAAAATTCGATTTTTATATATTGAATAGCAAAGTAAAAATTCGATTTTTATATATTGAATAGCGAAGTAAAAATTCGATTTTTATTTATGTAGTGGCTACGGTCAACTAAGGTGACAAAAAGGCGAGAGTGACGAAGACTTCTACATTTGAAGTGTCGTGAAGTTGGGATAGCTATTGGTGAGAACTTCTCACTCTTCAATTTCTTTTTCTAGTTATATATATATATATATATATATATATATATACTAGGATGCAGACGGTGTTCAGTAGCACCCGACACAATCGTCCACAGACCATGGACTTGTTTGTTTGGTTGTGTAGTTGGTTAGATTATTTGGTTTGAATTGAATTGTTTGGTGAAATGGAATGGATTTGATTGATGTGTGAATGGCGTGGGCCTTCACTAGACCGGGGATAAGGCTAGGCCTCGTCCCGTTTCTAGTATCGTGCCGTTATGCCGCCGAAATTTTCTAAAATAAGTTAGAAAAATAAAGAAATCATTTTATTTAGTAAATGAACTGAATAGAATATTTTCATAGGTTGAATAAAATGTTTTATCGTTAAAAATATAATTTTTAACGTGAAAGTGAATAAATAAATATTTATAAACAAATAGGCCGATTTGTTTATATACACTGATTTGACTGATATTGGTTGGGCCGATAAATTTTACACATCGCCCAACTGCACAACTAAAATCTGCGTTTGATTGTTTGAAACCCCACACAGGTGTTGGGATGAAATTTGAAGTTCACCCATCCTGATTGACTAAATATGTCGATCGATTGATTGACAGGCTGTTATAAGCGTTAGATATCTATATTTGATGCTTATACAGTGTAGTGCACTTTGGTTGATGGTTGATTATTTTTCAATGCTATTAGATACATTTGTCGTATGGAATCCATATAATTAACTTTATATGATAATTGATTGGACCTCATTCCAATTTAGAAAATAAAGAATAATATAAAATAAAGGTTCATGTGTTGACCGTACTCATCCGTTGAGATTAGTCATGTGTTGAACGAAATATTTTAAATAATAAAATTTACATCTTTATCAATATAAAATAAAGGTTCATGTGTTGACCGTACTCATCCGTTGAGATTAGTCATGTGTTGAACGAAATATTTTAATAATAGAAATATTTGAAATAGAAATATTTGAAAAGGAAATATTTGAAAAAGAAATATTTGAAATAGAATATTTGAAAACAGAAATATATGAAGCCGTGTTGATTAGATTAATGCCATTTTGACGTGAACGATATTTATATCGATTTTATTCATTTTAAAATGAATATTGAAAAGTGATTTCAATATTTAATATTTTGAAATGAAATTCAAATTGAATTAGATTAAAATTCAAATTGAAATTTTATGAAATCAATTTGAAATGAATTCGAATCGAAGTAAATAGAAAGTAAAACCAATTTGAATTGAATCGAATAGAAAACCAATTTGAATTGAATCGAATAGAAAACCAATTTGAATTGAATCGAATAGAAAACCAATTTGAATTGAATCGAATGGAAAACCAATTTGAATTGAATCGAATAGAAAACCAATTTGAATTGAATCAAATAGAAAACCAAAATAAATTCGAATCGAATAAAAATTGATTTGAATTGAAATCAAATAAAAATGAAAGTAAAAAGGATTTATAATAGAAAAAATCGATTTTGATTTGAATTTGAAATGGAGGTTGAATTTGTTTTTGAAACGAATTTAAAACTATTTATAAAATTCGTTTTAAATAGTAATCGACAAAATATATATTATATATATAATATAATGGCCTGAATAGAACGCGCAGCGGCAGTTCGTGAATTTCGACCATTTATTTCAAACGGACATTACGGGAGATCCGACCGTCGGATTCTCCTAAAACTGGAACTGTTGGGTTCGTATCGAAAAGAGCTTTCTAACGAATATTAGAAATTTGAAATCCAACGGTTGGATTTGGAGATACATCCAAATCAAATTTGGAAAAGGTCGCTGTAAGTGCAGTTTGATGGCCGTTGATGGAAATCGATTGTACGGGCCTTGATAAAATTATTAAAAATAGTAATAATTTGTGTAAAATCATAAGAATTGATTTGGGAAAAATTGGGATGAAAAACTCCATATTTGAAAAGATAAAAATAGATTTTTATCGAAATGAACTAGTTTTGAACTAAAATTAAAACCCATTTATTTTTAAATAAATAAATTGGATTTGAAATGGGTTTAAATAGAATTGATTCATGGATTTATCGTGAACTATGTTTTAAATGACACTAGTTCTTTAACCCACTAAAAGGAGTTTTATTGAATCTGCAATTAGATTGAAATGTGAATTGATAATTCAAATTATCAAATTTGGAAAATGAGCGAGAATGGAGTATCACCAGTTTTGCTCCAAAACGATAGTTAAATCTTTAATCAGATTTGAACGTGAAATGGTAAATAATTTTACCGATAACACCGTGGTGTTAGATATGGAGTATTACCAGTTTTGCTTCATGGGATGAATACATTGGGATTGGGAAATAAATTAAATAATTACTTCGGTATGGTCCGCTAATCTCGACTAGTTTGGAAAACCATAATTTGGTTTGAAACGACATCCAAAGGAAGATTAAAGGATAAATTTTAAAGAAATTATCTTGGATAAAATTAATGGGAACCTTTCCCTAAGAATTGGAATGAGGCGTATGTTGTGTTTGTTTAACATTTGTTTTTAATATACGCGGGTTGTTCGGAAAGGCCGGGTTTATACCCATTCTGAATAACCGATTCGACGATATGTCGAAGATGAAGACGGTGGTTGAAGACCGGAAGTGTTCACATAGTTTGGATAATTACTGACGATCCTGATTGGGATGTACACCCAAGAGGATGGAAATAGTTGGTGGTCGTCCAGGCGTACTTGGAGATCGATGGATATGCGAGGAAAGTGCCTCCGGTTTCGTTCTGACCCAGAACGAACTTATAAATGGATTGTGTGTCTGACATTGGATTTTATTCTGTGTTAATTGATTTCTGTTAAATATATATCTGTTTGGCGGCGGAGAATTTATTCTCTTTCTTAACGCCCTTCTCTGAGACGTACGAGCTTAGAGGTTATATATCGATAGATATCAATCGCATGAATTGCCTGTGTGGCACGTAGAGTTGCATAGATCAAGGCTTCTGTTGAAAAGCAAAGTCTTATGGTTGATGATCAAAGCACGGCCTACGTGGCAGCTTTGAGTATAGCGTGGATTCGCGAGCCTCACACCTCGGTATGAGTCAAAAAGGGGATGAGGACCCAAGGAGTGCACGACGTTTCTTTCTAGCTATGGGTGGTGTCAATGACCTACCAGCCCTGACATTTATATACTTTTCACCTTTGTGGTTTGGATGCGAGGCGCCTCGATTATAGGTCCTATAGGGCCCGGGAAACGTGTGTTCAGGAATAACTAATCCTCAAACGTAAGAGAGGACCGGTCTTGGAGGATCCCAGGGTTACCCAGAGTGTGTAATCCTGAGGCATTTGCTAGAGTGTCTCGAAGCGAAGAGGAGATTGCCCCTTGCCTCGACTCATGACGGAAATCCAATTTCCAATACGTGTATTTCTGTTTTATTTGTAGAGCCTAGTATGGCAACATAGTAGCATGCGATGCTATGTCGTCTATGATTGATATTTATGATTGAAATTGTTTTGACACTATACACTTATTATAGTATCAAATGATTTGTTTTAAACGTACCAAGCATGTTTGGCTATTATAAGGGAAAACCCTATCCTCCGGCTTGCGTTGCATTGTGTGATGGGACCTAGGTCTTATAATAGCTTCATTTTCGAAAAAAGCATTGCGTTGTTTATTATATGCACTGGTATTCTTGGGAGGAAACCCGTTCCGTGTTATGCGGTGTGGTCCCTTGAATTACTCTCTTTTAAAGTAAAGCTTTAAATAACTGTTTTAGTTCTCACACCAGTCACATGACTGACCAGGAGTTTATTGTTTTAACCTAAACTCTGGGTGCCCTTATTTTCGACACGGGCAGCTAGTAGTTTTGGTTTTGCAGATTTATATTCACAGGATCCTGGTTTACAGCTGGAATGATATCCGGAAAGCTCTGTATCCATATATCACCTTCAGTTGTGCTTTGTATTATTTTTCCGCTGCTATGTAATTTATTGTAATCTCTGATATTTATCGAATGTAATTTACTCATTTATACTCTGTATAGTCTTGTATCTGATGGAATTGTTGTAATAGCAATGAAATGTTCTTCCGTCTGCGTTTTGATTTGTCCTGTTCTCAACGATCAGGGGTTTCGAACGGTCTAGATCGGTTTAACGACTGATTCAGATCGAGCGAAATTCCCGGCCGTCACACCATGGTTGAATTGAGCGTCGCATTAGATACTGGTAAAGGGTGGGGAGAGTTGAGCGTATGAATTCTATACAGTGGCATTTAGGTGATGTATGGGTAAGATGGAGAAGAGTAGGGAAGGTGCAGTCCAGTAATGGATGTGAAATGCCAAGGTGGTGATGGGTATTTTTTTACAGTGAAGGAGGACAATTTAGATTATAAATATGATTAAGGTGTACTCAACTTTTAATTTAACTAGTTACCGATCTCTTAATAAATTGTAAATACAATATCTTACTCATTTAAGGTCTAAACCTAACGTCGAAAATCACGTTTGGATTATAACTAGAAAATATACGAATTTGAGTTGATTTAGGAATTTTCGGAAGTAGCTGTGAATTTTAAATTTAAATCGAACCTTGTTCGATTTAATTTAAATTTGGAGTAGATCTGCAAAATAAAATCAGGTGAGTAAATCTCATTCAAAATTTATTATTTAAAATTATTTTATCGTAAAAATATAATTGTTGGTTGTTTGGATTCATTGAAATATTATTGTGGCTATTATATATATATTAGTTATTTATGCTTGGTGATTGTGGTTATTATATATATGTTGGTGGTTAGATATTTCCCGCAGTACGATCAGCAGATGCCTGCAGTATCATTAATGGACGATCCTATGCTCCCCATAAAATGATAGTGGATGACCTTCTATGCCGCGATATCCTACCTCGAAGTAGGATGGGTATTATTTATGTTGGCTTACTTCTTTGGATGCAGGAAAATAGGTTGGAGGGATCCAACTGGATTCCTCTAAAATATTTGTTTGTTTTCATATATATAATCATATATGATGCATTAGAAAACCTGTAATTGATAATTGAGTGTTTTTGAATGTTTAAATATCACTGGGCCTAAATGTTGGTTTATAAAATATCATGAAATGAGATTTTGAGATTTAAAAGGAAAAATCTATTTTTCTAAAAATAAAATTTGAATTTAGAATGGGCTAAAAAATATTAACTTGTTTTGAATAATAAAAACAAGTAATGAATTTATAAATGATGTTTACAAATAAAATGGAATAATTTTCCCTGGATAATTCAAAGAATTGGGGTGAATTTATAAACGGTTATTATAAATGAAATGGATAATTATCATTGGATAGTTGGGAATTTAAATTCATATCTGAATTTAAAATGATATTTGGGAATGTAAATTGAATTTAAAATAAATCCATTCGGGTTTATGATTTGAAATTCGACCATGTCGAATTCATAAAAAATTAATTATTAGTTTTAACAACTCGGAATTTCTGACCCATAATTTTAGTTATTTTAATGTATTTTGATTATTTAAAATGATTTATTTTAAATAATAACGATTTAAAATTTATTTAAATCAAAGTTAGAACATATAAATTTATATTTATTATAAATCGAGCTTGAAATGGAGCAGTAGTTTGAAAATTCGATTATAAATTTCAATTGGATGTTTAGAATTCAATATAAAATAGAATGTGATGAAACAAGAAACATTGGAATATTTTGAACTGTAATTTTCTAACGAATGTAAGACAATGTGATTTCACATTATAAATTGTAAGTTATGTCCAGTTTAAAATTAAAAATAGCCGCTATGGAATTTATATATATTTTATTATAATTTATAGCCCTTAAAAATAGACATTTTCTAAATGACCTCCATTTTTGACGAAACCATTTTTGTTGAATCCGGAAGGTCAAATTATTGTTATGTTTAAAATTTCATAATTTTTGGAATTAATATGTGAGCGGGGTAAATTTAAATGCATTTGGTAAGTTTAGTTTAAATTTAGTTGACTGCAAAAGGGCCATTTTTCAAAAGGCCTCCAAATTTGATGAAATTAGTTTTGTTAGGACTGTACCATTAAAATAAATGTAGATTTAATTTTTCTGTAATTTTGGGAGTCAGTATGTGGCCCCGGTAAATAAAAATGTATGTTCAAATTCAATATTGGTCACTTTATTAATTTATATTTTAATTTTGATAAAATTGATTGGAACAGTCGAATTGGCTTACGAAACATATCCCATTGTGTTCCGAATTGGGGTATTTGGTTAGGACAACATTCATTGGGGTTCATTTGGAGTTTGAAGCCATATTGAATTAATTTATGAATTAAATATTAAATTATATTATAATATATATATATATAAATTAAAGTGGAAACCCTAGTCCTCTTTCATACTTATGAAGTCGTCGCCGTTTACAGGATTTACTGGCCGATACTTCACCGAATTCTTTCCTCTTTTACTGTAAATCCCTTCAACAATTTTAGAAACCCTTAACGTGAAAATCATAGGCCTATTCGAGCTATATACATTGAACATATGTGATCGTCTATAGGGTCTTCGTTTTCTCGATTTTTGTGTTCGAACTCACTATGTTCGAAACAGATTTATGGCCAGTGGGGCCTGCGAGTTGGATGTGAGTCAAGACGTCAGAGGAGCCGCTTGAGGCGTTTCAGGCAGGAGGTTCTGATCGGTGCCAGGGTGTGCCAAGGTGGAGTGGTGGTCGGTCAATGGTGTGAGGGTATGATTTTGTTTCGCTGAAGAAAATGAAGAAAGAGGAAACGCTAGAAGAAAGAGTGAGCGGCCCAATTTTTTTCCTCAATGCAATTAGTTTTTAATTAAAGCTTAATTATAAATTAAAATGTATTAATATTCAAAATGTCATATCTTGTTCATATTAGTTCAGAATTCGACGATTTCAAAGCCTTTGGAATCGTTAAGACGAGCTCTGCATTATAGAACTGACTAGAAGCGATTTGGAGCAAATTAAAATCTAAGGAAAATTTAAAAAATGAAATTCAGAAATAAAGACTGATAGAGTGGAAACGAAAGTGAGAATTCTTTCACTCAAAATTTTGTACAGTTATTTTTGGAGTTCAACGCATGAATTCACACAAAACATTTGAATTGGAAACGATGTATGGATATTATCGACACTCGCATTTCATACTCCACGGATGGACACTTGTGGCGCCGTTAATGGCATTTGATTGTTGAGTATTTATTTATATGAATGATTTGGTGATTAACTGTATTGTGATTATGATGATTAAAATATTAAAAATTAATGTTAACATTAATGTGGTTGTTGAAATTAAATTATTAATATCCATTTATAATTTAAACAGTGAAAATTGGTTAAATAGAAAAATAATTTGAATCAAATTTGAATTAGTTACATTTATTAACAAGTGATTAATCTGAATCGACTGTTGATGTTTGGAAACCCCACACGGGTCTGGGGATGATAATTAATTCTCATCTCCCGTGGATTTGATGGTATGTCAACCGATTGATTGACAGACTGTTATAAACGTTATTTAATTATTTAATGTTTATACATTTGTAAATTGCACTCTGGATGTGAATTGATTGTTTAATAGTTTTTTATCACTATTTTTGAGTACATGCGATGTATGAATCCATACAAATAAAATTATATGGTAATTGATTAAGTTTAATTCCAATTCAGAATATAAACGAATATTTTAAAATAATATTCAGTGGAAAATCAAAATATGGTTTTGATATCCGATTTTGGATGGACACTAGAATATATAAAAATATAAAGCCGAGTTAAGTATATGAATGCCAATTTAACTCAAACAGATTTTTCTGTCGATTTTATTTATTTTATAATGAATATCGAAAAAGCTTGATTTCAAAATCTGATATTCTGAAAATATTATCATTTTAATATTATAATGATATGAAATATTCAATTTTTATTTAAAATTGAAAAGGAAGTTAAAATCATTTTAAAACGAATTTATAACTGTTTTATAAAACACGTTTTAAATGAAAATCAACGATATATATATATATATATATATATATATATATATATATATAATGGCTTGAATAGAACACGTTGTGCAGCGACCGTTTGAGAATTTCAACCATTGACTTCAAATTGATGTAACAGGAGATCTGACCATCGAATTCTCCTAAAAGCAGAACCATTGGGTTCATATCGAAAAGATCTTTCAAGCGTACATATGAGATTTAAATTTGGACGATTAGATATTAAAATATGTCCAAATCAATTTCAGAAAAGGTCGTTATGGATGCAGTTTGATGGTCGATATTGGAAATCGACTGTAAAGGCCTTATTAAAATTAGTAAAAATATGAATAAAATATGTAAAATCATAATAAATGATTTGAAAAGAGTTTGGATGGAAAATTCCACATTTGAATAGATAAAAGATATTTTTATCAGAATAAGTTGTTTTACAACTAGCAGAAATAAAAAATTAGAGTCGTTTAATGGAAGACATCTTTTCGACTGTGACCACCCTCTACCTTCCTCGAGCAACTCCCACCTCACATCAATCGCTTCCCCACAAATTCCTCCTCCTCCACTTGTCCCTCCACCAGCGCCACCCCCATCCTTGTTGTCTCCGCCGCCACCATTTCTCACAACCTCCCCTGCTCTTCCCCCATCTAACTTTCCTCCTCTTCGTAGTTCCTCTGAGCAATTTCTTAGTCAATGTCGTTGGACTTCATTTTTTCAAAACCTGCCTCGCAATGCGGAGAAGTACAACCCTATTGACATGGTTCCAACTTTTGATGAAGATGGTGCAATGGAATACTCTGATGACATTTTAGATGCTGGCACGAAAGTTTGGAATGACTCCTTGGTTGGGTTTTTCCTAGATACACCTCTTAACTTCTCTGTTGTTCTTCAAAATGTTAACTCAGACTAGAATTTAAGAGGTACGTTTACAATCAAGTCTGACGGAGTTCTTTTCCTATTTCAATTTACACATCAGGAAGATAGGATCTGAATTATTATGGGTGATCCGCTTATCATGAGGAATAAACTTTTTATAATTAAACCGTATGATCCTCAAGTCAGCATCCTTTTTGGCCAGATTAAAGCTGTGCAAGTTTGGGTTCAATTCTCAAACATTCCTCTTTTTGCTTGGTCGCACCCTGGAATTAATTGGCTCGCATGTCGGCTTGGTAAGATGGTATGTCTGGATGAAAGCACGGAGAAACTTGAAAGGTTACATTATGCTAGTTGCCTCATAGAGATCAAACCGAACAAGGATATTATTGATGATTTCCTTGTTAAGATCCTAGGTGGAGGAACATAGCGTGTTAAAATAAATTATCTATGGAGGCCTTAGTCTATACTAGTTGTAAAGTTTTTGGTCATTGAATGGACAAATGTGAAACTCATCCAGTGAATGATCAAAAAATAGAGGAAAACACTAGAAGGAAGGAGATGAATGCTAATAATAATGTTCAAAGAAAGCAACCTACTTTCAATACTAAAGCTAGCAATGTAGAACCTAACATATCATCCTTGAGAAATATCGATCAATCTTATGGAAGAGGCCCGTATTGCATAATTCTCAAGCATGGAAGAGGGTAGATAGAAACAAAAAACAAGTAGCATTCAGGAAGAATAAAGCAAAAAGCACTCTTAGAGATTACTGGCCTTCTCGCAACAAAATATCCATTCCATCGGCAAGCAATAGTAAAGGTGAACAAATCATTACAATACAAGAAGAACTAGAATATGGTGAGATAAGGAAGCAAGATGGACGTGAAATTGAGAAAGAGAGGTTGCAAGGAGAAAAAAAATGATGTAAATGTGCCACAAAGCAACAAGAACAATGGAAAAAGTAATGGTCTGTCCGTATCAACGACTAATTGCTATGAAGTCTTGTAAAGTCTAAGGGAAGAAGGAGACTCAATAAATGATATTGCGGAAATTATCAATGGGAAAGAACATGCTCAAGTTACCATGCAAGGAAATAAAGGAAAAGACAATGGGCGTATTGAAATTAGTAATGAAATCAAAAATGAAGAGAAGATTGATAAAGTGATACAACGTCAACATGAAGATGGCAATGTGCAAACTGATGCCAAGAACACAATTGCAAAGACAAGTCCTAGTGATAATGTTACGACACCGAATTACAATTACAAGGAAGACATGAATAAGCATTTAAAACCAATTGATTGGTGGTCAGAAACTGGTTGCGCATCTATGTGAAGTAACTGGTCATAAGTTAACATGTTTTAATGCACCACCATTGATTCTAAGCCTTCGATTCTAGTAGCCTTGCATTATACGTGTTTTCTCCATAATGTTGCAACTGAGGTCCAGTTACATATTGAGGAAAGCAAACAACCCAATCTTGCTACTATTATTTCTAGCAATTGCAAAGCTCCTGAAACTGACACTGGTAAATATAGCAGTCGCAAATCTCCAGCTACTGGCAGTAAGAGTCATGAAGCAGAGAGTGTAAAGTATCCACATGGGGATATAGCCCCGCCTCCTGGTTTTAAGGCAACCATAGAATCAAATTTATATGACGTAAAAAGAAATAGCGGTGAAAAAAGGAGTAGAAGGAAGAACAAAGCTCCGTTGGTCGAACAAGGCCATGTTCAAACTCGATCTATGGAAAGTCAAAATAAAAAAGATGAGTTTACCAATGCAATACAACATTAGCGTTTGGAACATCCGTGGAGCCCATGATGACTTGAAGCTTGATCAATGTAAGAACATGATAAGGAAGTACAACTTGAGCGCACTGGCGATTCTTGAAACAAAGCTAAACAATGCGTGTAACACCCCATGTCCATTAATGTCACTCACTAAGGGAATGCATTAATTTCCATGGAGTATTATAAGGGTATAGAACAGAATATTATAAGACATATATAAAATGGTACTTACGAAAATTCCAAATTTATTCATTGCAGCGGAAAAGCAAAACATGTTTGGTTACAACATCAAAACAACATGCTAAAGCCAAGTACACAAATATCCATATTTTACAACATATTATCAGAGTACATAAAAGTAAAACCATAATCCCACTCCAAATAGCCATAATGAAAAAGAAATAAAGCTGAGCATTACTTTCAACACTTTCAAGCACTTCAAGAAGAAAGGAATCGAATTCAAGCTTCGAAACCCCCACCTTGAGAACCTAGGGGGAAAAAGAAAGAAAAGAGGCAAAACAAAAAGGGGCCAGACATAAGTCTGGCGAGTCTAGCGACTTTAACAATATAATCAGTAAAGTAACAGGATAAGAACATAAACTGGATATAATAGATGACTGTAACATAAGCAGATATGACAAGGTAACATGATGTAACGTTGACTGCGCTTCTAATCACTATAAGATAATTCCTACACCGCAACAATGCTAGTTCCATACTGAAAGTTGATCCCTCTTACTAAACATAGTAACAATAACAATGATGGTAGTTTCGTGTACTCCTAGCTGCTGTCATAGGTGTTGCCTTCTCCTCTCTCCACTAGTTGTACCCATTACCCTCCCCATTCGATCGGCTCCCTAACTCGCAGATACCCGTGTTAGTCCTACAGTAGGGTGTATCACTCCCTAAAGTGGCAACCCGATTCTACTAAAAGGCAAGGCTTATACCTACATGATGCAACAATGTCTGACCTACCAGCCTGGACCCACGCACGCACATGACTCTATTGGACTTGCACTGGCATCGCTAACTCTTTATTGACCTCTTACAATCAACCCAGTAAACGTGTCCCATCCTCGACCTATTTCGAGCTCACATAGATATTAAATGGGTTACTGGTTGAAAAGGGTCCACCCACTTGACACAAGCTTCCCTCCTAAGCTTGGTCCCCATTAGGAATTCCCACTTAACCCCTCTTTATCCCCATGTCTAATCACGTGTCTCTTCTTGGTTAAGTGTTTGATTATGTTTTACATGCTACCCATGTTACCCACTTAACATTTTATCATACCCATGTCTTACCACACGTCTTATCTTGGTTAATTGTTCATTAATTCATTATAACCGTAATCTTGTAAGACCTCCCGCATTAGATTGTCATTTTTCGATTGTTGGATATGCTGGGCGGTTCCGGGCAGGCTTATACTACAATCCGAATCTAACCTCGTGCCTTTGCATTATTACACATCTAATTTCTACCTTTGACCTCTCACATTAGATTACCAAATTGCGGTTGTAGCATGTGTTGGGCAGTCTTGTACCGCAATTCGAATCTAACCTCGTGTCTTAGGCATTCATGATTACTTTCTTGATTCAAGTCCCCATTTTAAATCTTGAATTAAAATATATTCCAATTACCCATAATTTCCAATATAATTTATATTTTTAATCCAAATTAGGCCTATATTCTTATGTATACATGTTATGCTAAATTACGCCCAAATTAATTTGCATTCACTATTATTAACAATTTATGCCAAACCTCAGGTATACAAATTAAATACAATCATGCCCAATCCAACTTGTGCCAAATCTCATGTATATAATTTATACACAATTATGCTCAAATTGATTTATGCCAATAATATCAATTTATTACAAAACTTCTACAAACTTTTCCCAATCATCCAAACATTATTTGTACACAAATCGCAACTAAACATGTTAGGCTCGAAGTTAGCCTAAATTCATAAAAGAAAAGGAAAAGAGGAAGGGAAGAGAATCATGTCATTAAAACTGGCATAAAAGAGGCATATGAAACATGAACTGGAATGAAACCATAAAATTGATCCAATTAGGCATATGACAATAGTAATTTGGGTATGGATCTAAAAGATAAGAATCTACAAAACTTGATATGATTCATCTTACTTACAGGCATGATCATTAAATTCAATTTACATCCTATCACAATTATTTTTTAATTATATGTGAAAGTAACATAGACTCACAGCAACAGGAATAAGAAGAGAGAATAGATCTGAATTCTGATTTTTGAATTTGATTAGCTAAACAGTTGTTGTAGAATTTGATTCTTATCTTCCAATTTGAATACTATTATTCTGATTTGCTTTGGTGGAGAAGAAGAGCTAGACTAATTTAGATTTGAGTAGCATGGAGCCGCCATGGATGAATGACAATGAGATTAGGGTTAGGTTCAGGGGTATTTTGTAGATGCTATAGGTGAGTTAGGACCTTTAGATTAGAATAGAACCCATCTAAACCATCCAGACCAAAAAGACATGTCACCCAGCCAATCCCAGAAGGACACAACAGCCTTAGACCACCGAAACATGTCTGCCAGATCTGGGCAGATGTAGGTCGAGACCTCTATAGGGGGGTCGACAACTATGTCGACACCCCTATAGGGGGGTCGACACGTATGTAGACTCCTCTAGGGGGGTCAACACCCTAGAGTGGGAGATTTCCCGCTTATCCAGATTTTACTAATTTTGATTTTTGAACTTGTTTTTTATTTTTAATTATTAATTTAATTTAAATTCTGGTAATTCTAGAATTCATCTAACCTTCATAACTTCTTCATATGATATCCGATTTACGCAAACTCGGACTCTATTCCAAGCAGAATTCCAAAACAAATCCAATGGCGCAACTCATTTCCCTTAATTCTTCTTATAAAAATTAAGTATTCTTTAATTATCCCTTATGTCATGATTTAAAATTACGGGGTGTTACATTCTCCCCTCCTTAAAGGATTTCGTCCTCGAAATCATCAAGTTAAGAAGAATGATCCTACCATCCAATCATCCATCTACTTATCCATAATTCACAAGCATCCATTGTCCTTAAAAAATTTCTAATGTTATATGAACATATGCAAAAGTGTGTGTATATGTCTCCTATCTAATGCAAAGATCAGACGGTCTACTGATTCAGTTTACCTCCTTAATGCAAAACATGATAATGCTATGCGTCTATTATGTACGCAAAAGAATCCTAGTGATACATATCATTTCTATATGATTGCACAACTATTCATTCAAATGCAATATACATCCATTAACTTAAATATGCACACTCATTCATATGCAATATGAAAATGATTGAGTCGATCTAGTGCCTAACGTGTGTGTAAATGTATCCACGAGCAACCACTAGCAAACACTTATATCCACCAAACATAACATGTCTCAAACACATGTTTACAACCATAGGATTTTCTACCTAAGGGTCGAAGATATAATCGAGAAGATACACTAAACGATAGAGCAAGTATAAATAAAGTGGTAGAAAAATGAGAAGTTAAGAACATACCCTCAAAAAGGAAAGGGTGCGACGCGCGTATCTTATCTTCAGTCTCCCAAGTCGCGTCTCCTGATCATCTCCCCATTGGACTTTAACCAACTTAACCTCTCGGTTGCGTAACTTCTTGACCTCCGATCCAAGGATGCATGTAGGAGCTCGTCTGATCGTGGCATCTCGCTCCACTTCCACTTCCCTAAGCATACTCGGCTCTACTACTTCCGCGGTATCATGTAAACACTTCCGCAAATGAGACACATGAAATATGACATAAACTGTAACAACCCGTATTTTCAATAACCTGTTATAACGTAAATCGAGGCAGAATTTAATTTATAAATCTGAATCAAGGGATACGGGCTATTCCATTGCGTTCGTCTCGGAAAAATACGCGAAATAGAGTCCGAGTTTTCGAAAATCGGAGTCCGTATGACCCGATTAAGGCCCAATGAAGTTTTCAGAAAATTTCAAGTTCAAAACAGATTTGAATTTCAAGTTCAAATTTCAAATTTCGGGCCTGGAAGGCCTAGGCGGGAAATTTCCCGCCAAGCCAACCAAGTCGACAGGCCTGTCGACTTGGCAGTCGACTTGGTTGGACCCAAGTCGACAGCCCTGTCGACTTGGCTGTCGACTTGGTTCAGCCGGGCAGTTTTGCCTGGTGCACCATTTTGGGGTTTTGGTTAGGTTTTGGGGCCAGATTCGGTTTTAAGGGCTGAGATTGAAATTAGGGTTTAATCCTAAGGCTAAAACTAATCCTAATCTCTATAAATAAGCCCCTAACCTAACCCTAAATCATAATTATTCATTCAAGTAACTAAATTATGGCAAAATCATTCCTCTCATGGCCTCCACTCTCTTCATAAAATTCCTAAGTTATTTCTATGAGAGATTTTCCATGCATACAAGTGTTTTCAAGCTTGTATGAGTGTCATTAGCTTGCATTCAACTCAAGTTTCCATATTTACATCATAAAGCAAGGGTTTTGATCATTTTTGCTCAAGGGTTTTTCTATTGGAGCTTGCATTTTGGGTTTATTTGATTGCATAAGGGCTTTGTCTCAATCTATATATATTTTTGTGTCTTCATAAGCATTGTAAGCCCTTTTCTACTTTCATATTTAAACTCTAAAGTTAAATGAATGATGCAAGTTTGGTTGATCATTATGATATGCAAGTTTGCCATGATATGCAAGTTTACCATGTCATGTTATGCAAGTTTGATATGTTATGATATGCAAGTTTACCATGTTATGCTATGCAAGTTTGCCATGTTATGATATGCAAGTTTATCATGTTATGTTATGCAAGTTTGCCATGTTATGATATGCAAGTTTATCATGTTATGCTATGCAAGTTTGCCATGTTATGATATGCAAGTTTATCATGTTATGTTATGCAAGTATGCCATGTTATGATATGAAAGTTTACCATGTTATGCTATGCAAGTTTGCCATGTTATGATATGCAAGTTTATCATGTTATGTTATGCAAGTTTGCCATGTTATGATATGCAAGTTTATCATGTTATGTTATGCAAGTTTGCTATGTTATGATATGCAAGTTTGCCATATGATATGCAATTTATGTTATGCAAGTTTGGGTTGATCATTTTGCTCATGTTATCATGTTATGCAAGCTTATCTTGGGTTTATGAGCTTAAAGCTTCAAGCTTTATGCTAAAGGTTGCATTTTGGCAACATGTAAGTTATCATATCCCTTATGATAACTTGCATGTGAGGCTAAATGCGAACTTATGGCAACTTCTACATGTCATTTATCACCATGTATCACTTATATGCTAAGTTTGGTTTTATGCATACTTTTGAGGCCTAATGATGCAATATGCAAGTATATGAACATATGTACATTTCATATGCCACCATGTTAAACTTGTGGCTTTAACACCATTTGTCATCTTTATGCCAAGTTCCCTCTTTCTATCCTTTATGCGCTATTGCGATTATGTAAGCGATGGGATTGCGTTTGGGGTTGGGTAAACTTAAAAGACATGAAAACATAAGATTGGGAATTTACCTATTAAGTTAGGTCTACCCATTGGGAATTTACCTATTAAGTTAGGTCTACCCAAATTCTTGAAAACTTGTAATATGTTTTGGAAACATGATGGACATGACACTTAGAAAATATAAGTGTGACCAACTCGAGGTTGGGTTGAGTTTGTAGCATAAAACTACCCGGAACCGACCGGCTTAACTAGTTGCTACAAACAATAGGACCCAATGTGAGAAGTTGGTCATGTTGTACCTTGAACCCGAGGTTAGACCAAGTTGTGGTGTAAAGCTACCCGGACCCGCCCTGCTTAACTAGTAACCGCAACAAAGTCTAATGTGAGAGGTTAAGGCACATTAATTAATTAATGCCTCATGATTAGGGTTAAGTCATGGTCCACTTAATACTTAACCAATTTGGGCTTGGTAGATTAATCAGGGTTAAGTCGTGAACTCATCGTTACACTTAACCAAGTTAATCCATGATTAGCAAGAGGGTTAAACCGTACTTAACCCACTAGAAAATCCTAGCAATGGGGGTCCACTCCAGCAGTAATCCCAAGTTTGTATCATTAAGACCCTAGGGACTAGGCTAGGGAGGGGGCACGATTACTGGACTTGAGGTAAGTGACCAAAAACGACGGTAGAATGGTACGCCGGTGTAGTTCCGGACGGACTATGGTCGTGCATATAGTCCGTAGCCGGAGAAAACATGCACGGGTACCAGTAGATCGAGACTGTGCACTTATGTTTATGGTGTCCAGGGGTTTACACCCTAGGGCTTGATACACCCGATGGGTGGACCCGGCACAGTCCGACTACAATTATGTTTGGGCCGTATTGACACCAACACGTGACGATTTAGGCTTAGGGAGCCGATCGATTAGACCGTTTGGTTGGACCTTGTATTAGGGTCATTTCATGTCATTGGGCCAAAGCTTGGGCTAAGGAATCAATACTTGTTTATTCAAGTCATGTTAGCTTGCTAGTACACCTGTGGTGCAAAAACCTTAAACTTGATTATGCGATGACACCTTTATCTACCTTGTTAGTTAATCATCATGCTAGTATGTTGTTATCCTTATGTTCATCCCTGCTTCTCATGCCCGTTAACTTTATCAGTTTACATTGATTGTAGTAGGGCTTACTCAGTCTTTTTGACTGACCTGTTTCCTTTCGCCTCTTTTCTTCCGTTCCCCCCCAGGTTCTCAGGGTGGGAATATTGGAGCTTAGCTTGGATTTATGATCGCTTGCTTGTGGGATTTTAGCTCATGTACGGTCTTGACATGAAGCTAGCTATGGTTATCACTTATTTTGGGGATAGTACTTATGTATTTCAGTTGTTCAGTGATATCGTTTTCATCTAGACTTGTGTATTTGGAAAGTTGACATTATGTTGTACCAAACTTGTTTTGAAATAGTTTGAAATCTTCCGCTGTTTTACTTATCTTATTTACTCTGTTTACATATATACATATGTTCTTATTCTGCCTTGATATATCATTATGCATGTTTACCTGATTCAAACACCCCTCCAAAGTCAGAGTGCTTGCAAGAGCCACCCTGGCAGAGGTGGGGTGTTACATTTGGTATCAGAGCATATGGTTTACGAGAAGGAACAAAAAGGTTTTTAAAAACTTTTGGAAAACTATTTTCAAAACCAAGTATAAAGTATTTTCCAAAGAAAAGTCTAGTTTATTTTAAAGGCTATTCCCCAAAAAGCCAATAGCAAAAATTCCTTCGTTTTTCTCCATTCTGAATCTATCTTTTTCTTCGTTTTCAGTATGGCTGATAACTTTGCTATTACGGAGGGAGTACACGTACCTGTTTGATATAGGAGACTTTTGGAGGCTAGGGCGACCGAAGCCGGCCCCGCCGATGTTCCTCCTCCTCCTCCGGTAGTTAATGTTCCTCCGCCTCCTGTCGCTGAGGTTCCTCTTCCTCCTCCCCCTCAGCATCCTCAAGCTGACTTCGCAAAGACTTGCAAAGATTTCAAAGCAATGGGTGGCAAGAACTTTCACGGCACTGAGACTTTTGTAGAGGCCAGGAATTGGTTGAAAGAAACCGAAGATCTTTTTGCCTTCTTTGATATAGATGACCGTAGGAAGGTTTTATTGACAGTGTGGTTGCTAAAGGAAGAAGCTGCACGTTGGTGGGTGGTCACCACCGCTACTAGGCCAATTGAGACTTGGGATGACTTTCGGGGAAAGTTTGGACTAAGGTTCCTATCACTGAAGCAAGGGGACATGACTATTAGGGAATACATAGATAAGTTTAATCAACTGGCTCGGGTCGGTTTAGACTTGGTTAACACAGCTCAGAAGAAGGCCCTATACTTTGCTCTAGGATTAAACGAGCCATTACATGGTTTAGCCATGACTCATATACCCTTGGGGGCAACTTTCGAGAGTTTGGTGAATATGGCCCTACTCAATGAAGAGAATAGGAGTGACAAGAAGGAGGAGAAGTCTGAAGATAAGAAGGAAAAGAAGTGCTTTACTTGTGGAAGCTTGACTCATCTAAACAAGGGGAACAATAGCAAGGGCAATAACGACAAGAGGAAGTGCCATTATTGCGGTTCAGTTGGGCATCTTATTAAGGATTGTAGGAAGAGAAAAAGGAAGAGTGGTGAATGCTTTCATTGTGGTGAGTTAGGACATTTCAGCAAAGATTGCCCGAAGAAGCAAGGGCAAGGTCAGACTCAGTGTGCAAGACCATCTGGAGGGCGAATTCATCCCCTCAACATCGTTCTTCCAGCTCATGATCGAGGTAGAGTTTCTGTTAAAAGTCTTGTTTACATTTCTGATTTTCCTATTTGTGCTTTGTTTGATTCTGGCACATCGCATAGTTTATTTCATCTGATCTAGTTGAAAGTTTGCACCTAAGTACTAGTCTAGTTAATGATCCCGTGTGTGTTTCAAATCCAATTGGGGTTTCCGCCCATTTGTCTATTATCTACGTGGATTTGAAAATTTCTATCTTGAGTGTAGAGTTCTTGTGTGATGCTTATATTCTCGGTTTCATGGGGTATGGGTTGATTTTGGGCATGGATGGGTTGTCCAGTTTTGGAGCCATCCTTGATTTTTGAGCATAGGGTTGTGAGGCTCATGACTCGCCTCGGTAATACCCTAAAAATTTCTTGTAACCCTATGGGTCCCGTCACGTTGTGTTATCTTGAATCCCTCAACTCGTCTATCGATAGTTTGCAATCTATGAGAGTGGTCCGAGAATATCCTGATATCTTGGGTGAAGTGAAGGGGGGTTACCCCTAAGCGAGAGATTGATTTCCGCATTTATCTGGTTGATAATGCCAAGCCAGTTACGTGGCCGATTAGGCACATGGTCCCGCGAGACGAGAGTTAAGAAAGCAAGTCAAGGAGTTGCTTGAGAAGAACTTCATATGATGAAGCATTTCTGAAGAGGGTGCTCTAGTAGTATTCGCTACTAATGTGGACAGTTCGCTTCGCCCGTGTGTTGATTATCGTGAGTAGAACAAGAAGAATAGACAAGCATTACCAAGGATCGATGATTTGTTTGATCAGCTTGTAGGAACATCTGTTTTCTCTTGATCTTGCTACTGGATTCCATCAGCTCAGAGTAGCTGAGGATAGTATAGACAAAACTGCGTTCAAAACTCCAGATGGATTCTTAGAATGGCTAGTCATGCCATTCGGTTTGACTAATGCACCCGCCTACTTCGTGGACTTGATGAGTAGGGTGCCTAGGGAGTTCCTGAACAAGTTTGTGGTAGTCTTTGTAGAAGATATCCTGACTTTCTTAAAGAATGAGGAAGAACATGCTAGACATCTCAAGGAGGTGATGGATACGCTTAGAGCCCATCAGTTGAAAGCCAAGTCCTCCAAATGTCATTTTGGAGAAAAGAAGTTAGATTTCTTGGGCACATAGTTACTAAGCAAGGCTTAGCGGTGGATCCCGCTAAAGTGGTCGCGGTTCAAGACCAGAAAGCCCCGACGAGGATAATTGAAGTAAGAAGCTTTCTCAGTTTAATTAGTTAGTTAGTGTCCCTTGAGCTTAGACCTACCCTTATGGACCAAGTAGGGACTTCGCAGAAAGAAGACCCGCAGTTAGTCGAGATCATGGACAAGTTGATTAGAGGCAGGATGTTAAGTCACCTCGCCATAGATAACAAGGGATGGCTAAGACGCGATGAGAGAAAGAAGGTTCTTGAAGATGCACATCATCCGAGGAGGTGGCCGAGTTTGTCCCAAGGTGCATGTTGTGCCAACAGGTTAAGGCCGAGTCATGAAAAGCCCGGTGGGCTATTACATCCATTGGAGGTCCCCGCAATGGAAGTGGGAAAGCGTCACGAAGGATTTCGTGGATGGACTGCCTAGATCAAGGAAAGGGAATACGAGCATGTGGGTCATGGTAGGTAGACTCACGAAGAGTGCTCATTTCACTCCGGTAAAGAGCGAAACGACTGCATCATAGCTAGCAACGGATTACTTTCAAGAAATAAGGAGGTTGCACGGGGTTCCCTCAAGTATAGTTAGTAACCGCGACTCAATCTTCACTAGCCAGTTTTGAGATAGTCTACGGGAAGTCATGGGCAAACGGCTGAATCTAAGGACGTCCTATCATTCACAGGCAGATGGTTCATTTCGTTTAAGCATGAGTTATAGAAAATTACGTTAGTAAGAGCAATTGGTAAACGTGGATTGGTATTTTCAAGAAAAGTTCTGCTGCGTGGAATACTTTATAGTAAGTAAACGAGATCCAGGATTCACTGATGAATTTTGGAGAGCTTGCATGAAACCATGAGGTCATAGTTATGTTTAAGCCAAGAATGATAGAAGAGTAAGTGAAAAAGGAAGACGAGAGGCGACAATGAAATGGGTTCCAACTCATATTTGGAAATAAGAGTTAAGAAGCTAAGAAATCATGAAGTAAAAGACGGTCAAAGCACGGTGGCGTTAAGCTCAAGGAAACGTGACTTAGAAGATTGAAGGCTAGATACGCGCATCATATCTCTTTTTAAGAGCATATCCTTGATCCTTGTTTTCCTGTGGAACTTACTCGCATGTTATCTTTTTACGTATATCCTCTCGGTCCCATTCTCGGTCCTATTTCTGTCGGGAGGTATGACTTATTGGCTAGTAATACATGTCAGGGTTTGAAGGGGTCCGTTAGGTTGACTAAACCTTTTGGTCTTTTATAGAATATGGGTTGGGTTAGGAAGGGATTTGTTGTAATCCGAAAGGGGTATATCTTGCTTATCTTCCCGATCTCTTTGTAGCATATCTTTTGCTATCCATGTTTGTCTTGATTATCTAGTTTATCATGTTAATCTTGTCATGAGAACCTTAGGTAGAAACCCTTTGGATGAAACATGTGTTTGAAACATGTTATGCTTGATGGTTGCAAGTGGTTGCAAGTGTTTGCAAGTGGTTACTCGTGGATGCATTATACACATTAGGCACTAGATCGGCTCACACACTCCTCATATTGCATACGCATGAGTGTTTACGCTTATTCATGGATGAAAATTTTTGTGTTATCACATGGATGTTGCATATGGATGTATGTTATGTGCACACATATAGATGTTATACATTATGTTAGGAATTGCATACATATGGATTCATTTCACTAACATAATTTGCATTGATGATATTTGCATTAGATAAGTACATATACACACACCTTTGCATATGTTCATACAACATTTAGAATCTTGTAAGGACAATGATTGCTCGTGGATGATGTTTTGAGTAGATGGATGTTGGTTGGTAGGATACGTTCTTCCTAACTTAGAGATTTCGGGGACGAAATCCTTTAAGGAGGGGAGAATGTAACAACCCGTATTTTCAATAACCTGTTATAACGTAAATCGAGGCAGAATTTAATTTATAAATCTGAATCAAGGGAAACGGGCTATGCCATTGCGTTCGTCTCGGAAAAATACGCAAAATAGAGTCCGAGTTTTCGAAAATCGGAGTCCGTATGACCCGATTAAGGCCCAAAGAAGTTTTCAGAAAATTTCAAGTTCAAAACAGATTTGAATTTCAAGTTCAAATTTCGAATTTCGGGCCTGGAAGGCCTAGGCGGGAAATTTCCCGCGAAGCCAACCAAGTCGACAGGCCTGTCGACTTGGCAGTCGACTTGGTTGGACCCAAGTCGACAGCCCTGTCGACTTGGCTGTCGACTTGGTTCAGCCGGGCAGTTTTGCCTGGTGCACCATTTTGGGGTTTTGGTTAGGTTTTAGGGCCAGATTCGGTTTTAAGGGCTGAGATTGAAATTAGGGTTTAATCCTAAGGCTAAAACTAATCCTAATCTCTATAAATAAGCCCCTAACCTAACCCTAAATCATCATTATTCATTCAAGTAACTAAACTATGGCAAAATCATTCCTCTCATGGCCTCCACTCTCTTCATAAAATTCCTAAGTTATTTCTATAAGAGATTTTCCATGCATACAAGTGTTTTCAAGCTTGTATGAGTGTCATTAGCTTGCATTCAAGTCAAGTTTCCATATTTACATCATAAAGCAAGGGTTTTGATCATTTTTGCTCAAGGGTTTTTCTATTGGAGCTTGCATTTTGGGTTTATTTGATTGCATAAGGGCTTTGTCTCAATCTATATATATTTTTGTGTCTTCATAAGCATTGTAAGCCCTTTTCTACTTTCATATTTAAACTCTAAAGTTAAATGAATGATGCAAGTTTGGTTGATCATTATGATATGCAAGTTTGCCATGATATGCAAGTTTACCATGTCATGTTATGCAAGTTTGATATGTTATGATATGCAAGTTTACCATGTTATGCTATGCAAGTTTGCCATGTTATGATATGCAAGTTTATCATGTTATGTTATGCAAGTTTGCCATGTTATGATATGCAAGTTTATCATGTTATGTTATGCAAGTTTGCCATGTTATGATATGCAAGTTTATCATGTTATGTTATGCAAGTTTGCCATGTTATGATATGCAAGTTTATCATGTTATGTTATGCAAGTATGCCATGTTATGATATGCAAGTTTACCATGTTATGCTATGCAAGTTTGCCATGTTATGATATGCAAGTTTATCATGTTATGTTATGCAAGTTTGCCATGTTATGATATGCAAGTTTATCATGTTATGTTATGCAAGTTTGCTATGTTATGATATGCAAGTTTGCCATATGATATGCAAGTTATGTTATGCAAGTTTGGGTTGATCATTTTGCTCATGTTATCATGTTATGCAAGCTTATCTTGGGTTTATGAGCTTAAAGCTTCAAGGTTTATGCTAAAGGTTGCATTTTGGCAACATATAAGTTATCATATCCCTTATGATAACTTGCATGTGAGGCTAAATACGAACATATGGCAACTTCTACATGTCATTTATCACCATGTATCACTTATATGCTAAGTTTGGTTTTATGCATACTTTTGAGGCCTAATGATGCAATATGCAAGTATATGAACATATGTACATTTCATATGCCACCATGTTAAACTTGTGGCTTCAACACCATTTGTCATCTTTATGCCAAGTTCCCTCTTTCTATCCTTTATGCGCTATTGCGATTATGTAAGCGATGGGATTGCGTTTGGGGTTGGGTAAACTTAAAAGACATGAAAACATAAGATTGGGAATTTACCTATTAAGTTAGGTCTACCCATTGGGAATTTACCTATTAAGTTAGGTCTACCCAAATTCTTGAAAACTTGTAATATGTTTTGGAAACATGATGGACATGACACTTAGAAAATATAAGTGTGACCAACTCGAGGTTGGGTTGAGTTTGTAGCATAAAACTACCCGGAACCGACCAGCTTAACTAGTTGCTACAAACAATAGGACCCAATGTGAGAAGTTGGTCATGTTGTACCTTGAACCCGAGGTTAGACCAAGTTGTGGTGTAAAGCTACCCGGACCCGCCCGGCTTAACTAGTAACCGCAACAAAGTCTAATGTGAGAGGTTAAGGCACATTAATTAATTAATGCCTCATGATTAGGGTTAAGTCATGGTCCACTTAATACTTAACCAATTTGGGCTTGGTAGATTAATCAGGGTTAAGTCGTGAACTCATCGTTACACTTAACCAAGTTAATCCATGATTAGCAAGAGGGTTAAACCGTACTTAACCCACTAGAAAATCCTAGCAATGGGGGTCCACTCCAGCAGTAATCCCAAGTTTGTATCATTAAGACCCTAGGGACTAGGCTAGGGAGGGGGCACGATTACTGGACTTGAGGTAAGTGACCAAAAACGACGGCAGAATGGTACGCCGGTGTAGTTCCGGACGGACTATGGTCGTGCATATAGTCCGTAGCCGGAGAAAACATGCACGGGTACCAGTAGATTGAGACTGTGCACTTATGTTTATGGTGTCCAGGGGTTTACACCCTAGGGCTTGATACACCCGATGGGTGGACCCGGCACAGTCCGACTACAATTATGTTTGGGCCGTATTGACACCAACACGTGACGAGTTAGGCTTAGGGAGTCGATCGATTAGACCGTTTGGTTGGACCTCGTATTAGGGTCATTTCATGTCATTGGGCCAAAGCTTGGGCCAAGGAATCAATACTTGTTTATTCAAGTCATGTTAGCTTGCTAGTACACCTGTGGTGCAAAAATCTTAAACCTGATTATGCGATGACACCTTTATCTACCTTGTTAGCTAATCATCATGCTAGTATGTTGTTATCCTTATGTTCATCCCTGCTTCTCATGCCAGTTAACTTTATCAGTTTACATTGATTGTAGTAGGGCTTACTCAGTCTTTTTGACTGACCTGTTTCCTTTCGCCTCTTTTCTTCCGCCCCCCCCCCCCCCAAGGTTCTCAGGGTGGGAATATTGGAGCTTAGCTTGGATTTCTGATCGCTTGCTTGTGGGATTTTAGCTCATGTACGGTCTTGACATGAAGCTAGCTATGGTTATCACTTATTTTGGGGATAGTACTTATGTATTTCCGTTTTTCAGTGATATCGTTTTCATCTAGACTTGTGTATTTGGAAAGTTGACATTATGTTGTACCAAACTTGTTTTGAAATAGTTTGAAATCTTGCGCTGTTTTACTTATCTTATTTACTCTGTTTACATATATACATATGTTCTTGTTCTGCCTTGATATATCATTATGCATGTTTACCTGATTCAAACACCCCTCCAAAGTCAGAGTGCTTGCAAGAGCCACCCTGGCAGAGGTGGGGTGTTACATAAACACCACTAAGCTTCTCGGGTAACTTTACTCTGTAGGCCGTTTGTCCAATTCGCTCTGTAATCGGGAATGGCCAAATAAACCTTGGTGCCAATTTCCTTATAGACCCAAAACGAACTACATTCCTCAATGGTGATACTTTAATAAAGACCATGTCTCCAACACTGAACTCAAGATCGGTCCTTCTCCTATCAGCATATGACTTTTGTTGATGGTGTGCCGTCTTCATGCGTCTTCAAATCAAGTCTATCTTCTCTGAAGTTTCCCTAATCATCTCAAGCCCAAACAAAATCTTATCCGTAGACTCCCACCAACAAGTCGGTGATCGGCAAGGTCGTCCATATAGAGCCTTAAAATGTGCCATGCCAATACTAGAGTGATAGTTGTTGTTGTAGGCAAACTCTACTAATGGAAGATGTTCCTCCCATGTCCCTCCAAAGTCCAAGATGCATAACCTTAAAAGATCTTCTAGAATCTGATTCACTCTTTCTGTTTGGTCGTCTGTCTGAGGGTGATAAACGGTGCTTAAACACAATTGCTTTCCTACCGCCTCTTGCAAGCTCATCCAAAAATCACTGGTAAAAATGGGATCTCGGACGCTTACAATACTGGAAGGTATGCCGTGTAGAAGAATTATCTCTCGGAGATAAACAGACGCTAACCATGCCGCAGTTCTTTTACTCTTGACAAGAATGAAATGGGAGCTCTTGGTAAGTCTATCCACTACTACCCAAATCCCCATATTACCCTTCCTTGACCTCGGCAACTCGACAACGAAATCCATGGAAACACTTTCCTATTTCCACTATGGAACCTCTAAAGGGTGAAGCAAACCACCAAGCTTTTTCTGCTCAGCCTTGACTTGCTGGCACACTAAGCATCTAGAAACGAACTCAGCAACATCCTTCTTCATTCCGGCCCGAAAGAAAACTCGCATCATGTCCCTATACATCTTGTCACCACCGGGATGTATGGTCATCTTAGAATGACGTGCTTCTTCAAGGATTGTCTTTTTGAAATTCTCGTCTTGAGATATGCAAAGTCTCTCATCTCTACGCAACCAACCTTTGTCATCGATAGTATACCTACTAAGATGGCTCGAAGACTCCCCTCTTATGAGCTTGTCTACTATCTCTATCAACTATGGGTCATCTCGTTGTGCCGCACCTATCTGTCCCTAAGCGTAGGTCGTATCTCTAACGATGCCAACAAACCGGGTACATAATCAATAGAGGGTCTAAAGTCAAAGGTAGAGATATACTCTAAACTCTGTCGCTCGACAAACAAAGGACTCAAAGTCAACTTCTTTCTACTCAAGGCGTCAGCTACAACGTTACCCTTGCTAGGGGTATATGCAATCTCAAAATCATAGGATGCTAAGAACTCCATCCAACTCTGTTGCCTTAAGTTTAGATCTTTTTGAGAGAATAGGTATTTTAGTGACTTATGGTCTGTATACAACTCAAACCTCTCACCAAGCAAATAGTGACGCAAAAACTTAAGCGCAAAAACTATGGCAGCCAACTCTAAGTCGTGGGTAGGGTAATTCTTCTCATGGGCCTTTAGCTGCCTTCCACCATAGCATATCACCCTTCCCTCTTGCATCAAAACTGCGCCAAGCCCTGTCCTGCAAGCATCGGTATACACTGTGAATGGTTTACTCCCATCGGGCAAAACTAAAACTGGAGCTGTCGTCAATGCCCTCTTCAAACATTGGAAAGTATCGTCATAGCCAACATCCCAAGAAAAGGTCAAATTCATTTTCGTCAACCGTGTAAGTGGGGCTAATATCTTAGCAAAGTCCTTGATGAACTTTCTATAATAGCCCGCCAAACCAAGTTTTCTTACTTCTGTAGCATTCTTAGGAATCCTCCTATCTTGGATTGCTACCACCTTCGCGGGATCCACAGCTATCCCTTCCTTGGAGACCACGTGCCCTAAGAACCTCATTTCCTTTTTCCAAAAATGACATTTGGAGAACTTAGCTTTGAGTTGATGTCCTCGAAGGGTCTCTAAGACTTCTCTAAGATGTAGGGCATGTTCTTCCTCGCTTATAGAGAATATCGATATATCATTCACAAAGACCACCACGAACTTGTTTAGAAACTCCCTAAACACCCTACTCATCAAGTCTACGAAATATGCGGGTGCATTCGTCAAACCAAAAGGCAAGACGAGCCATTCGAAGAAACCATCGGGAGTCCTAAAAGCAGTCTTATCTATACTATCCTCAGCTACCCTCAACTGATGAAATTCTGTAGTTAAGTCCAACTGCGATAAAACCGAAGCACCAACCAACTGATCGAATAGATCATCTATCCTCGGCAATGGGTGTCTGTTCTTCGTGAGCTTATTCAGCTCCCTATAGTCCACACACAATCTAAGAGAACCAGCAGCCTTCGTAGCAAAAACAACAGAAGCACCCCACTCCGAGATACTTCTTCTTATGAACCCTTTCTCAAGCAACTCTTTCACTTGTTTACTAAGCTCCCTCCTTTTCTCTTGGAGCCATGCGGCGCACGGGAAATGCAACTGGCTTTGCATTGTCCACCACATATATTTGGAAATCTGTATCGCATTTTGGAGGTAAGCCCCTAACCTCCTTAAAGTCATCTGCATACTCACGGACTACTCGAATAGATTGTAAATCATCAATAGATGTGTCAAGAGATTCTAGGTATCTATGCGTAACAGAACCCTTAAGGTCACAAGAAATATCGAGAGTATTACCCAAACTAGTCAACATCTAACTACCCTCTTTTCACAGTCGAGAATGGCACCATAGCTGGCTAGCCAATCCATTTCTAGAATCATCCCATAGCCCGTGAAGCAAAGCACATAAGCGTTGCATTCAAACTCAACGCCATACATATATATTCTCAAATCTCGACATAACATAAAAAGATGAGCCGTACCCCCAATAAGATTTGAGATAGCAATGGGATCCATAACTAGACTAGTATTTAGATGCAGTGTTTCAACTAACGAAGCAAATATAAACGAATGTGAAGCACCAGAATCAAAAAAAGTTCGAACAGGATGATCTAAAAGGAAAATCAAACTTTCAACAGAAATGTTTTTACCTCTCTCCTGTCCTGATGCCATGAGAGCATGAACCTGCCCTCCGGAAGTAGGTCCCATCCCCTGTCCTTGCCCCTGTCCTTGCCTCCTCAGGTAGTCTTTAATCATATGTCCTGCCTCACCACATGGAAGCATCCCATCTTCTTCTTCTTCCTACAGTCCTTGCTTAATTAGCCCAGTGTTCCACAATTCAAACACCTTTTCTCCCTTGTCCCTTGTTATCCTTGTCGCCTTTCTTTTGTTATTATTGTGCCTTCGTTGGATCCCCTTTCTAATTCTGTGCCTTATCTACATTCGCACCTTTCTCCTCTTCATGCGTCAATGCCATGTCAACAAGTTTCTCGAAATTATCCCCCATAGGAATGAGGGACATAGCCAACCCGTGTAATGGTTCATTCAGAACCTTGGCAAATCTCAAGGCCTTTTTATGTGGTTTATTAACTAATTCCATACCAAATCTTGCTAACTGGTTAAACTTGTCGACTTACTCCTTCAAAGAAAAACTCCCTTGCTTCAAAGCTAAGAACCTCTCCATGTATAAACTCTCCTCCGCTTGTGAAAGAAATTTCAACTCGAACCTTCGTCTAAAGTCTATCCACGTCTCCACTGGACATTCTCCATTAGTTACTTCTCACCAAAAGGAAGCTTCATCTTTTATCAACCAAGCAGATAGCTGAACTTTCCTTACCTCGTCTATCTTAAAGATACCAAACAAATCCTCCACTTCGTTGAGCCAATTCCGAGCCTCAGCAAATGTCTCAGTCCCATAAAATGGCTTTCCGCCCATCGCACGGAAGTCTTTGCATATCTTAGAAAAACATCTATACAGGCAGGAGGAGAAGTGGCTGCAGCTAGGGGAGGAGGAACGTTTGTTGGGCCTGTGGCAGTAGCCCTAGCCTCAAGATACCTTCTGAACCAGCCTGGTAACTGTACACCCTCGGTTATAATGGGTTCCCGAGACATGCTGAAAGGAAAAGGGAAGAGTTTCAAAACAGAGAATCGAAAGATAGATATATGGCTTTTGGGGATTATGTTTTTCATAATAAACTTTTCTCTTGAATATATCCTCTTCAAAACATGTTTTTGAAAATACTTCTTTCTAAAAATGCTTTTGAAAACGGTTTTCAAAATCCTTTATCCGTTCTGGTAACCTTAAGCTCTAATACCACGTGTAACACCCCATGTCCATTAATGTCACTCGCTAAGGGAATGCATTAAATTCCATGGAGTATTATAAGGGTATAGAACAGAATATCACAAAACAAATATATAAAATGGTACTTACGAAAATTTAAAATTTATTCATTGCAACGGAAAAGTAAAACATGTTTGGTTACAACATCAAAACCACATGCTAAAGCCAAGTACACAAATATCCATCTTGTACAAAATTGTTATCAGAGTACATAAAAGTAAAACCATAATCCCACTCCAAATAGCCATAATGAAAAAGAGATAAAGCTGAGCATTACTTTTAACACTTCCAAGCACTTCAAGAAGAAAGGAATCCAAGTCAAGCTTCACTATTCCCATCCTGAGGACCTGGGGGAAAAAGAAAGAAAAGAGGAAAAACAAAAAGGAGCCAGACATAAGTCTGGCGAGTCTAGTGACTTTAACAATATAATCAGTAAAGTAATAGGATAAGAACATAAACTGGATATAAGAGATGAATGTAACATAAGCAGATATGACAAGGTAACAAGATGTAACATTGACTGCGCTTCTAATCACTATAAGATAATTCCTACACCGCACCAATGCAAGTTCCATATTGAAAGTTTATCCCTCTTGCTAAACATTGTAACAATAACAATGATGGTAGTTTCGTATACTCCTAGCTGCTGTCATAGGTGACGCCTGCTCCTATCTCCACTAGTTGTACCCACTACCCTCCCCATTCGATCGGCTCCCTAACTCGTGGATACCCGTGCTGGTCTTACAGTAGGGTGTATCACTCCCTAAAGTGGCAACCCGATACTACTAAAAGCCACGACTTATACCTACACGGGCAACAGCGTCTTACCTGCCAGCCCGGACCCATGCACACACAAGACTCCATTGGACTTGCACTGCCATCGCTAAGTCTTTATTAACCTCTTACAATCAACCCAGTAAGCGTGTCTCGTCCTCGACCTAGTTCGAGCTCACATAGATACTAAATGGGTTACTGGTTGAAAAGGGTCCACCCACACGACACAAGCTTCCCTCCTAAGCTTGGTCCCCACTAGAAATTCCTACTTAACCCCTCTTTATCCCCATGTCTAATCACATGTCTCATCTTGGTTAAGTGTTTGATTATTAAATGCCACCCATGTTACCCAGTTAACCCTTTTATCATACCCATGTCTTACCACATGTCATATCTTGGTTAAGTGTTCATTAATTCATTAAAACCGTAATCTTGCAAGACCACCCACATTAGATATTCGTTTTGAGGTTGTTGGATATGTCGAGCTGTTCCGGGCAGGCTTATACCGCAATCCGAGTCTAACCTCATGTTTTTGCATTATTACGAATCTAATTTCTGCCTTTGACCTCTCACATTAGATTACCAAATTGCGGTTTGTGGATGTGTCGGGCGGTTCCGGGCAGTCTTATAACGCAATTCGAATTTAACCTCGTGTCTTAGGCATTCATTATTACTTTCTTGATTCAAGTCCCCATTTTAAATCTTGGATTAAAATATATTCCAATTACCCATAATTTCCAATCTAAATTATGTTTTTAATCCAATTTAGGCTTATAATCTTATGTATACATGTTATGCCAAATTACGCCCAAATTAATTTGAATTCACTGTTATTAACAATTTATGCCAAACCTCAGGTATACAAATTATATCCAATCATTCCCAATCCAACTTATGCCAAATCTCATGTATATAATTTATACACAACTATGTTCAATTCGATTTATGCCAATAATCCCATTTTATTACAAAATTTCTCCAAACTTTTCCCAATCGTCCAAACGTTATTCGTACGCAAATCGCAAAAAAATTTGTTAGGCTTGAAGTTAGCCTAATCTCATAAAAGAAAAGGAAAAGAAGAGGGGAAGAGAACCATGTAATCAAAAATGGCATAAAAGAGGCATATGAATCATGAACTGGCATAGAACAATAAAATTGATCCAATTAGGCATATGACAACAGTAATTTGGGTATGGATCTGAAAGATAAGAATCTATAAAACTTGATTTGATTTATCTTACTTATAGGCATGATCATTAAATTCAATTTACAATCCTATCACAATTACTTTTTAATTATATGTTAAAGTAACGTAGACTCACAGCGACAGGAATAGGAAGAGAGAATAAATCTGAATTTTGATTTCTGAATTTGATTAGCTAAACCGTTGTTGTAGAATTTGATTCTTATCTTCCAATTTGAATACTCCTATTGGGATTTTCTTTGGTGGAGAAGAAGGACTAGACTAATTTATATTTGAGCAGCATGAAGGTGCCATGGATGAATGACAATGAGATTAGGGTTTGGTTTAGGGGTATTTTATAGATGCTCTAGGTGAATTTGGACGTTTAGATTAGATTAAAACCAATATAAACCATCCAGACCAAAAAGACACGTCATCCAGCCAATCCCAGAAGAACACATCAGCCCCAGACCACCAAAACACGTCTGCCAGATCTGGGCAGATGGGGGTCGAGACCCTTATAGGGGGTCGACACCTATGTCGACTCCCCTAGGGGGTCGACACCCTAGAGCGGGAGATTACTCGCTCACCCAGATTTTACTGATTTTTATTTTTGAACTCATTTTCGATTTTTAATTATTTTTTTAATTTAAATTATGCTAATTCTTGAATTCTTCTACGCTTAATAACTTCTTCATATGATATCTGATTTACACAAACTCGGACTCTATTCCAAGCAGAATTCCGAGATGAACGCAATGACACAACCCGTCTCCCTTAATTCTTATAAAAATTAAGTATTCTTTAACTATCCCTTATGTCATGTTTTAAAATTATGGGGTGTTACAATGCATTAACTCAACAGGCTACCAGGTACATCAAACCCAATTGGGATTTTTTACATAATTTAAATAACTCGAGTTACGGTAGAATTCTTTTGATATTTGACCCTTCTGTTCACAAGTTTTCAATGATAACGTCTTCTTACCGGCACATACACCGTCACTGCACTCATGTGCCAACTTCTACTTCATATTACTTTACCTTTTTTTATGCCTCCAACTCGTATAATGCTAGGGAAACCCTTTTTAAACATCTTCTTGACTATAGACAACACACACATCCATGGGTTATGTGTGGCGACTTTAATTCTCCATTAAAATTAACTGATAGAATAGGTGGTACACTGTTGCTCAGTCTGAGATTTGAGCTATTAACATTGCTTATAATTATTGTGACCTGCTTGAAATAAATGCTATTGGTTTGTCTTACTTTTGGAATAATAGTAAGAGAGATGGTCCTAG
This sequence comes from Allium sativum, assembly GCA_030737875.1. NCBI lineage: Eukaryota > Viridiplantae > Streptophyta > Magnoliopsida > Asparagales > Amaryllidaceae > Allium > Allium sativum. Next base: position 275,427,290 of record CM060926.1, on the reverse strand, counting down.
GATCGATTCTAAAATAAATCACGCTTTCTATATTTTGATTGCTTTTAATTTGTGGCCTTGTTTGATAAATGAACTGCATACTGCTCTTCTTTCGGATCGCTCTCCGCAAGTTCTTAAAATTTGTGCTAATTCTTTTGTTAGACATCCTATCTTTGAATTCTTTAATGTCCGGGCTCTAAAACCTGATTTTTTTAACATTTTCTAACAGCAATGGGATGCACCTACACATGGTAATCCTATGGTCATTCTCAGTAAAAAGCTAAGTAACCTAAAGAAAATTCTTAAGACTTAGTCCTTTTCGAAATTTGGTGGTGGCACCAATCAATCTAAAATTTATGAACAGCAATTAACTACTATACAAGTTGCAATGCAACATGATCCTAATAACCCCTCCCTCGTCCATAATGAAAATATGCTTGCTAATGCCTATAGAAATGCTTTCGTCTCTGAATCTTTGATGAGTAGGCAAAAGTCTAAAATCAGGTGGCATAAAAAGGGAGACATGAATACAACTTATTTTCATGTAGTGCTTAAAGCAAAGCAAAACAGGGAGACAATTCTTTGTGTCACCGATATGAATGGCCAGTTGCATGCAAAGCTTCCAGAGGTACAAATTGCTTTTGTTAATTACTTTGACAATCTCCTAGGTAACATTGCTAATTTTATTCAAAATCTTGATATAATTGACCCTGTGATTCTGCCTGTCCTAAATCAAACACATGTTATTTCTCTGAGTACTGATATTTATGATTCAGAAATTAGTGTGGCGATGCTCTTGCAAAATCAGAATTTCTGTGGTGGAGCTGACAGTTTTAATGCTACATTCTATAAATATTGTTGGATTACTATTAAAAGTGATGTTTTTAAAGTTGTCCATCAATTTTTCAAGAGAGCCAATATGATGAACTTTTTAATTACACCAACATTGCATTAATTCCTAAAAAAACAATGCTTCTATTGTTAGTGACTTTAGGCCAATATCTTGTAGTAACAACATATATAAATGCATTGCTATGATTTTGGCCAACAGGCTTAAGATAGTTCTCCCTGACATTATATCCATGAACCAATCTGCTTTTCTGCCTACTAGAAGCATTCTTGACAATTTTCTTGTTGCTAAGAACTTCTAAAAGGGTATAATAGGAAAAACTGTTCGCCAAGGATCATGCTTAAGCTTGATATTAGGAAAGTGTTTGATACTATTCACTGGACTTCTATAACTAGGATTGTGATTTATATGAACTTCCTGCAGCATTATGTTTCTTGGATTTTTTTTCTTGCATTACCTCTGCTAGATATTCTATCAATGTTAATGGCTCATCAGTTGGTTTCTTTTAAAGTAACCAGGGTATACGCCAAGGAGATCCTATCTCCGTGTATCTTTTTTTAATCGTAATGGAGTTACTCACTAGAATGTTAGATGATCTTGTTGATAGTAATAGATTTAAAGTGCATCCTAAGTGTAGGAACCTTAGAATTACTTCTCTCATGTTTTTTGATGATCTAATTATTTTATGTAAACCTGACGCTAAAACTCTTTTGAATATAATGTCTACTCTTGGAAAAATTTATATTATGACTGGTCTGAAAGTCAATGTTAAGAAATCTGAATTTAAAGTTGCCGATATCTCTAATTTTCATATCATGCAAATTCGAAACTTGACTGGTCTTGCATGTAACACGGACACCACATCTTACCTTGGCTTTCCGTTAGTGACTTCTAGGATCACCACGATGCAATGCTTACCCTTATATGAAAAAATCATCACCAGGCTAGACTATTGGTCATCTAGGATGCTTAGTCAATGTAACACCCCACCTCCGCCAGGGAGACTCTTGCAAGCACTCTGACTTTGGAGGGGCGTTTGAATCAGGTAAACATGCATAATGATATATCAAGGCAGAACAAGAACATATGTATATATGTAAACAGAGTAAATAACATAGATAAAACAGCGGAAGATTCATACTATTTCAAAACAAGTCTGGTACAACATAGCTTTCCAAATAAACAAGTCTAGATAAAAACAACATCAACTGAAATACATAAGTACTATCCCCAAATAAGTGATAACCATAGCTAGCTTCATGTCGAAACCGTACATGAGCTGAAATCCCACAAGCAAGCAATCCGAAATCCAAGCTAAGCTCCAACGTTCCCACCCTGAGAACCGGGGGGGGGGGGAAACGGAAGAAAAGAGGCGAAAGAAAACAGGTCAGTCAAAAAGACTGAGTAAGCCCTACTACAATCAATGTAAAGTGACAAAGTTAACTGGCATGAGAAGCAGGTATGATCATAAGGATAACAACATACTAGCATGGTGATTAACTAACAAGGTAGATAAAGGTGTCATCGCATAATCAGGTTTAAGGTTTTGCACCACAGGTGTACTAGCAAACTATCATGACTGGAATAAACAAGTATTGATCCCTTGGCCCAATAACATGAAATGACCCTAATACAAGGTCCAACCAAACGGTCTAGTCGATCGGCTCCCTAAGCCTAACTCGTCACGTGTTGGTGTCAATACGGCCCAAACATAATTGTAGTCGAACTGTGCCGGGTCCACCCTTCGGGTGTATCAAGCCCTAGGGTGCCAACCCCTGGACACCTTAAACATGAGTGCACAGTCTCGATCTACTGGTACCCATGGGTGACTTCTCCAAATACGGACTACGTGCACGACCATAGTCCGTCCGGAACTACATCGGCGTACCACCCGGCCGTCGTTTATTGGTCGCTTACCTCCAGCCCAGTAATTCGTGCCCCACACCCTAACCTAGACCCTAGGGCCATGATGATACAAACTTGGTATTACTGCTGGAGTGGACCCCCCATTGCTAGGATTTTCTAGTGGGTTAAGTACGGTTTAACCCTCTTGCTAATCATGGATTAACTTGCTTAAGTGTAACGATGAGTTCACGACTTAACCCTGATTAATCTACCAAGCCCAACTTGGTTAAGTATTAAGTGGACCATGACTTAACCCTAATCATGAGGCATTAATTAATTTAATGCGCCTTAACCTCTCACATTAGACCTTGTTGTGGTTACTAGTTAAGCCGGGCGGGTCCGGGTAGCTTTACACCACAACTTGGTCTAACCTCGGGTTCAAGGTACAACATGGCCAACTTCTCACATTGGGTCCTATTGTTTGTAGCAACTAGTTAAGCCGGTCGGTTCCGGGTAGGTTTACGCTACAAACTCAACCCAACCTCGAGTTAGTCACACTTATCTTTTCTAAGTGTCATGTCCATCATGTTTCCAAAACATGTTACAAGTTTTCAAGCATTTGGGTAGACCTAACTTAATAGGTAAATTCCCAAAGGGTAGACCTAACTTAATAGGTAAATTCCCAAGCTTATGTTTTTATGTCTTTTAAGTTTACCCAACCCCAAACGCAATCCCATCGCTTACATATCGCAATAGCGCATAAAGGATAGAAAGAGGGAATTTGGCATAATCATGACATAAAGGTATTGAAGCCACAAGTTTAACATGGTGGCATATGAAATGTTCATATGTTCATACACTTGCATATTACATTTTTAGGCCTCAAAAGCATGCATAAAACCAAACTTGGCATATTGGTGATACATGGTGCTAAATGACATGTAGAAATGGCCATAAGTTCGCATTTAGCCTCACATGCAAGTTATCATAAGGGATATGATAACTTACATGTTGCCAAAATGCAACCTTTAGCCTAAAGCTTGAAGCTTTATGTTCACATACTCAAGATAAGCTTGCATAACATGATAACATGAACAAAATGATCATCCCAAACTTGCATAACATACTTGCATATCATAACATGGCATACTTGCATAGCATAACATGGTAAACTTGCATAACATGACATGATGAACTTGCATATCATAACATGGCAAACTTGCATAACATGATAAACTTGCATATCATAACATAACAAACTTGCATAACATGATAAACTTGCATATCATAACATAAAAAACTTGCATAACATGATAAACTTGCATATCATATCATAATGATCAAACACAACTTGCATCATTAACTTTAGAGTTTAAATATGAAAGTAGAATAGGGCTTACAATGCTTATAAGGACTCAAATGAGCATAGCAAATATAAGAAAGCCCTTATGCAATCAATTAAACCCAAAATGCAAGCTTTAATAGAAAAACCCTTAAGCCAAAGTGATCAAAACCCTTGCTTTATGATGCAAATATAGAAACTTGACTTGAATGCAAGCTAATGATGCTCATACAAGCTTGAAAACACTTGTATGCATGGAAAATCTCATAAAAAATTTATTTAGGAATTTATGAATAGAGTGGAGGCCATGAGAGGATTGATTTTGCCATAGTTTAGTTGTATGAATGAATAATGATGATTTAGGGTTAGGTTAGGGCCTTATTTATAGAGATTAGGACTAGTTTCAACCCTAGGATTAAACCCTAGTTCCAATCTCATCCCTCAAAACCGAATCTGGCCCCCAAGCTCAACACAATCTCTAAATGGTGCACCAGGCTAAACAGCCCGGCTGGACCAAGTCGACAGCCAAGTCGACAGGGCTGTCAACTTGGGTCCAACCAAGTCGACTCCCAAGTCGACAGGGCTGTCGACTTGGGTGCTCTGGCGGGAATTTTCCCGCCTGGCCCAAACTGGCCCAAATTTCCAAATTCAAACTTGAATTTGAAATCCGTTTTTACTTTGGATTTTTCTGAAAACTTCGTTGGGCCTTAATCGGGTCATACGGACTCCGATTTTCGAAAACTCGGACTCTATTTCGCGTATTTTTCCGAGACGAACGCAATGGCATAGCCCGTTTCCCTTGATTCAGATTTTAGAATTAAATTCTGCCTCGATTTACGTTATAATAGGTTATTGAAAATACGGGTTGTTACAATCAAGTTGGCAGAGTTACTTTAATTAAAGTTGTTATAATTTTGATGCAAGTATACTGGTGTATAAATTTTCTATTGCCACAAAAATTGATATACATGATTAGAACTACCTTTATGTGCTTTTTGTGAAGGCTAGTGTTCATATGAAATATAGCGCTTGTTTCCTTTGTTAAAATTGAGAAACCTTTTACCAAAGGTGGTTTGGGCATTATGAATATGTGCAAATAGAATATTGCTGTTGTTCGCAAGCATTTTAATGATATTTCATGTAGGAAGAATAGTTTGTGGTTTGAATGGTCCTACTTGCATGTCATAAATAACAATAGTCTCTGGATGGTTGCGGATAATCAAAACCGTAGCTGGACGTGGAAAAGTTTGATTAAGTATAGACACTTATTTTTTTACCTTACTTTAAATTTGGTGTGAATTCTTTTCTTTTCATTCGATTTTGGCATGATCCTTGGTTGGATTTTGGCGACATTTTTGACAATGATCTTATGTATCTTGATATTGTTCAAACTAGTGTTGATTATTCCGCAACTGCTGACTGCGTCAGGAATGGAAGGCAATTTTTGCTTTATGTTTCTTCCAACCAATTTATTAATGAGGTTTGGAATAGAATTCAAGCCAACTTTGTGTTTGGAAGCCACTTCAAGCATGCCTATTGGAAATGGCAAGGTGAGATATATTCAGTTAAAAATATGTACAGTGAATTAAATGATGTTGCAGCTTTGCTTACTTGCAGATGGAGTACGATTATCTAGCGTAAGGATAGTGCGGGGAAAGAAAACATGCACTTATGGAAAGTCTATCACCATGCACTCATGACGAAGGACAAGCTTCTTGTAACGACCTAGAAAATCTGAACCAATTTAAAATTTTTAAATTGGCTAAAATAATGGATTTTAAATATTTGAAATAAATATTTTAAATAATGGCGATGAAAACTGAGTTTGAATCGACAATTGAAAACGAATATAATTAATTATAATTATAAACAAGGCCTGAAATGGCGCTGCAGTTCAAAAATTGAATTCAAACTTTGTCGGACTGTATCGGGTGCAAAACAATCCGGATTTTAGTGAAACCAAAAATATTTAAATCTATTAGTGAATATCTTTCGAACGAATCTGACAAATCGAAATTTGATAGCGGGAATCAAAAGATATGTCCAGTTGAAAATTCTGAATAGTCGCTATGGAATTCAGGCCCTTAAAAATAAACATTTTGCAAACGACCTCGGATTTCGACGAAACCACTTTTGTTGGATCCGTAATGTTAAATTATTGCTAGGTTTCAAATTTCATAATTTTTCGAATCAATATGTGAGCGAGGCAAAGGAAAACGCGTTTGACCGGTTTTAGTTGATTTTAATCGACTGGAAATTGGCCATTTTTCAAACAGTCTCAGAATTCGACGAAACTAGTTTTGATAGGACCGTATCGTCAATACGAAGCTAGAAAATATTTTTCTGGAATTTTTCTAGTTAGTATGTGACCCCGATAATTTGAAATGTACGTTTAAAATTCAATATAGTGATTTAAATGTAAATTCAACGGAAACTGATCAAAACGTTCGAACCAGCTTACGATACATATCCCATTGTGTTCGGAATGGCGGTAATTAGCTAGGGGCGACAGTCGTTGGGTCCCGTTTGGTGTTCGAACGAATAATTTAGTTTTGGAAAATTAATTAATTAATTAATTATAAAACAAAGGATGGCCCACCCTTTTCTCCCATATGGTCAACCCCTTTCTCCCCTTCCCGTTCAAACCAATCAGAAGAAAAAAAAACAATAAAGGACCGAACGACGATCGACGCTGCTCCACCGGCCACCGCTACCTCACGCCGACCCTGCCCTCCCCTCCAAGCCACCGTCGCCCTCTACAAGCCGAGCCCCTCTTCTGGACCGAAACCCTAAACCGCGATAACCCCAAATCGAACCCAGACCTCGCGCGTGCTCCGCCTCCGACCGCCACAGCCATCCGCCACCACTCCCCGACCCCCTGACGTCAGCCGCCCCGACTGGCCTGCTTCCTCGACGCTGAGCCCCCCCCCCCCCCAATTTTGCCGGTAAGCTTCTATTTGAATTTATTTTATATAATTAGTTTAATTTAATTCATATGAGAACATTGTGAAATTTCAGAATTTCTAAATATATAAAGCTTTGGTTTTTGAAAATAAGAAGCTTTGTTTTTTTGAGATTAAAGATTATGGTGTTGAAGTATGAGAAGATGTGATCTTTGGGAAAAAAATATATATATAGGATTTATTTATATATAGTTTTCAAATAAAAATATATGATTTTTACATGTATGTAGCTGAATAAAAAATTACGTTTTTTTCTATATAGGAATGTGTAGTAAAAATTCGATTTTTATATATTGAATAGCGAAGTCAAAATTCGATTTTTATATATTGAATAGCGTAGTAAAAATTCGATTTTTATATATTGAATAGCAAAGTCAAAATTCGATTTTTATATATTGAATAGCAAAGTCAAAATTCGATTTTTATATATTGAATAGCAAAGTCAAAATTCGATTTTTATATATTGAATCGCGAAGTCAAAATTCGATTTTTATATATTGAATAGCGAATTTTTATATATTGAATAGCGAAGTCAAAATTCGATTTTTATATATTGAATAGCAAAGTCAAAATTCGATTTTTATATATTGAATAGCGAAGTCAAAATTCGATTTTTATATATTGAATAGCAAAGTCAAAATTCGATTTTTATATATTGAATAGCGAAGTCAAAATTCGATTTTTATATATTGAATAGCGAAGTCAAAAATTTGATTTTTTGTATATTGAATAGCATAATAAAAATTCGATTTTTATATATTGAATAGCGAAGTAAAAATTCGATATTTTTTATATATGTAGTGGCTACGGGCGAAAGCGACAAAAAGGCGAGAAAGGCGAAGATTTCTCTAAGTGAAGTGTCGTGAAGTTGGATAGCTATTGGTGAGAATTTCTCACTCTTCAATTTCTTTTTCTAGCTATATATATATGTGTTGAAATAAAAGTGAATTGCTATATATATATATATATATATATATATATATATATATATATATATATATATATATATACGCCCCTCGTCCACAAACCATGGACGATATTTATTGATTGAAATTGTTGTGAAAATTGATCGATAGCGAATGATTGTTTTGGATTGTTTGTGGTTGATATTGATTGATTGAGGTTGAAAAATACCCGTTTGTGGTTGAGAAATATTTGGTTGAAACCACATAGGATTAGTTTGTGGAAATGAAATAAATATATACATGCCGCCTACGTGCGAACTAGATGCATGATCCCCATTGTCAAAAACCGCGAGGTTTTAAGGTAGAGCGAGGAGCCGTACTAGGGACGGTCCCAGTTTTAACTACCCTGCCGTTATGCTGTCGAAATTTTGAATAATATTCGTGTGTTTGAATTATTTTCATCTGCTTAAACTATATTTATTCATTGAATAGAAAACCTTCATGTGTTGAATCGATATTCATTCGTTGATTAAAAATTCATGTGTTGAATGGTATTCGCGTTTTAAATATAAAAATCATATTTTTATCTATATATAGAAACTATAGAAAACCTTCATGTGTTGAATCGATATTCATTCGTTGATTTGAAATTCATGTGTTGAATGGTATTCATATTTTGAAATAAATTGTTTGATAATAAAAAAATCACCTTTTATCGACTATATGAACTGTGTAAAATAATCTCGTTTTGAAAGAAATTGTTTTATGATAAAAATCCTATTTTTGTCACCTATATGAACTATATAGAAAAATAGTGTTTTGAAATGAATTGTTTTACAATAAAAATCACAATTTTTATTGTATGCATGAATCGTTGAAATGTGAAGTGTTAAAAAAAAGAGCCACTTGTTCAAAATAAACATATATGAGTTGAAATATTCATTAATTAGCTAATGAAGTGATTTGCACCTATGTATGTAACATTAGAATGAATGGTGTTTTTAAACCAAATAGAAATCAAATATGAAGTTGAATAGAAAATGATAAATGATAAGAACTATATATATATGTACATGCATATTCATTGAACAGGTTATAGCAAGGGGCTAGAGGAGAGGAATAAAATTTTGTGCCCGACAAATAGGTACACATTTACTGTTTTGTTTGGGTGATGATTTTACGAGCCTGTTGGCTAGCCGCTTGGCTTTTTCTTTTTCTTTTTGAGATTAAAAGGACCGAGAAAGCTATTTGCGATTTCCCGATGCTCCCGGTGCAGGGGAGGTTATGGCGAAATTTTCCAAAATTTTAAGGCGTTAGTGAAATATTTGAAGTGAAAACAATATTGAAATTGTTGAATGAACTATATTTATATAATTATATAAATATAAATAAAATTAAAACGAAACGTGGCCGTGCAGTTCGCATTTTTGAAACCGTGATTTCAAACAACTAGTGCGGGAAATAAGACCATTGGATTTTCCCGAAACCTCAACCGTCGGGTTCGCCTTGGAAATATCTTCCCAACGGCACCAACCTTGCAAAAATCCAACGGTTGGATCGTCTGGAATGTTTAATTCAAATCTGATGAAAAACAGCGCCAGAAGCGATTATATTTATATTTATAAATATAATTATATATTTAATCGAATGACGACGCTGCAGTTCGTATTTTGAAATCGAAAATTCAAACGATTGTACCGGAAGATCCGACCGTCGGATTTTCCCGAAACTGGAACCGTTGGATTCGTTTTGAAAAGACCTTTCTAATGATGTAAATTTTGTGAAGATCCAACGGTTAGATTTTCAGATATGTGTAAATCAAATCCGAAGAAAAACAGCGCCACGGCCGCTTTATGGCCCGAAGCGTCGTTTTGAATAAATTAGCTATTTTAAAATAAATAAAAATAGCGATAAATAGTTATAAAATATCATAAAAGATATGGAATGGAAATAAACTGAATTTGCTCGATTTATGTGGCTTTTGATGGTTGAATGTGTTTGGTGTGAAAATTACATTAAAAAAAACACAATTGTTGTTGTCGAATAATTTAACCATTGAAATAAATTGATTTGAAATTCTAAATATACGTGAATTATTTGAAAGGGCCGAGTTAATTCTCATTTCAAATGATTGACCGACGATTGAAAGTCGAAGATGAAGACGATGGTCGAAGACCGGAGATCTTCACCTCGTTTGGATGGTAACCGAGGTCCTGATTGGGAGGCATCCCGAAATATGGATAATGAGTGGTGATCGTCCAGACGTATGTGGTGATCGATGGGTTTGCGAGGTATTTAGTGCCTCCGGTTTCGTTCAGACCCAGAACGGACTTGTAAATGGACTATGTGTCTGACATTGGAGTTTAATCTGTGTTGATTGATTTCTGTTAAATATACACCTATTTGGCGGCGGAGAATTTATTCTTTTGCTTAACGCCCTTCTCTGAGACGCACGAGCTCAGAGGTTGTATATCGATGGACATCAGTTGCATGGCATGAATTGTCGGTGTGGCATGCTAAGATGCAGAGATAAGGACTTCTGTTGAAAAGCAAAGTCTTGTGGTGATGATCAAAGCACCGCCTATGTGGCGTAGCTTTGTGTATAACGTAAATTCGCGAGCCTCACACCCCGGTATGAACCAGAAACGGGAGAAGGACCTCAGGGAGGGCAAGCGTTTCTTTCTAGCTAGGGTGGTGTCAGTGACCTACCAGCCCTGACATTTATATACTTTTCACTTATGTGGTTGTTGCTGTTGCGAGGCGCCTCGGTTTGATCGGGCAATTCGGGTCCGATGGAGTCATTCGTTGGCTCATTTACACCCCAAAGGGTGGGGAAACGCAGTGTTCAGGAATTTTAATCCACATCGGTGGACCGACCCTGACGATCCAAAGGCTTGACTGAGTACTTTCCTGAGGGGCGGGCTAGAGCGTCTCGAATTCGGTAAGGACTATCTTTTGGCTTGGTTCATGACAGAAATCCAATTTCCAAATACGACACCGTGCGGTTTTGATTGTATACCTACATATGGCGACATAGTGGTATGGGGCATTAATGTCGTCTATGATTGATAGTTATGATTTGAAATTGTTTTCAAAACATATAAACACTAGCAATAATATCAAATGCCTTTGTTTTATTCGTATCAAGTATATTTGGCCGTTATAAGGTAAAAACTCTATCCTCCGGTTTGCGTTGCATTGTGTGATGGGAACTGAGTCTTATAAAGGCTTCATTTTTATAAAAAGCATAACGATGTTTAAAAGAAAGATTTGTTTTAAAGCACTGGCAATCCAATGGAGTAAACCTGTTCCACGTAAGTGGCGTGGTCCTGTGATTAGCCAATTATATATGTGTTGAGTGGATTTCTCATACCAGTCCCATGACTGACTCGTAGTTTGTTTCACTTTCAAACTCGGGTGCCCCTTTTTCTACACGGGCAGCCTTGTATTCAGGTTTAGCTGGTTCTTTTCCTGGATAGCTGGAGCTGAAGATGGATTCTATCATTTATTTCTTTTTATGCTGTTCAGCTCCTATTGTACATATTTTGTTTATTTCCGCTGTAGACATTTATGTATAGCTGAACTGTATTTGTACTAAGTAAGATCCTGTATACTGTGTAACTCTGATGATTACTTTTATCCAGTATATTCTATTGTTCATTATCTGGTGTATTTATTTAATTCTGTTCTGCTATTATCTGTTTCTGTGTTATATTCCAAAGATAACCCTTGTTTCCGTCTGAACGGGATTTCGGGTCGTCTCAACGTGGTATCAGAGCTTTGGTTAAGCTTAGTTCTGGAATATAACATTTGAACGAACTCGTCAGAAATAGAACCAGTAGTGTTCTAGGATGGGTAACTCTATACAGATAGGATTAGTAATATCCTAGTATGAGTAAAGCAGAATGAAATTACACCTTGATAGACACATTTACATTTGAAGTATGTGTTTCTATATTTTAAAATACCTTTTCTGTGACCTGACACTTGATCTGCCATTTGCAGAAGTACTAGAAAATGAGTGTCAGAAGCAGAAGGAATGCAGAACCGGATATTGAGGCCCTATTAATCAAATATCGAAATATGGGTGGAATACCGTTCTCTGGTGAAGAATCTATTATGAAGACACAAGCTTGGATTCGTTCGGCTGAGAAAATCTTCGAAGCATTAAAGCTGAGGGATGACAAGAAAAGATTACTGGCCTCCTGGGCACTCAAAGATGAAGCTTTGTTCTGGTGGGATTCTGTTGTTAAGGATAATCTAGAAGGTGATATCACCTGGGACAGATTCAAAGTGATTTTCTTAGAAAGATTTACTCCTCCCGAAGCGACGGAGCGATTATGTGATGAATTTTCTTATCTAATACAAGGTGATATGACCATCCCAGAATATCATAAGAAATTCAACGAACTTGCCCACTTTGCTCCTCATCTGATTCAAGACCCAAAGAGGAAAAATCTGAGATTTATTCATGGCCTTCAAAGGAAATACCAGAATAAAGTATTGGGGCATGTGAAGCTTCCTTTCTTAGAAATGATATACATGGCTTATCAGTACGAAGATCTCGATAGGAAAGGCATGTTGCGAGATGAAGAAGAAGTCAGTTCTAGTGACAAAACAGAGTCAGAAACTGATATCCCTGAAGCCAGTACAAGGTCAGAGGTCAATAAGAGGCCCAGTGCCAAGAGAAAAAGGGCTGAATCTGGGAATGAACGAATAATGACCGCCACGTGCTCAAGCTGCAATAGAAAAGGGCATTTGGCGATAAGTTGCAAATCTTGGAACAAACGAAGAAAAAGTGGATCTAAGCCCACTAAGAAACAAAAGAACCCACATGGGGAAAGGAGATGCCATAAGTGCCGCCAGGCAGGACATATTGCACGGGAGTGCCAACTCTCAAAGAAATCTGAAACTGTATGTATAAATGAAGTAACAGAAACTTCCGAGCCCTCAGCTAGTCAAGAAAGGGCTGATGTTTTAGAAGGCACGCTAACTGTCAAAAACATCCCAGTTAAAGTACTGTTTGACACTTGCGCGTCACAAAGTTTCATTGCCAAAGATGCAGCTAAGAAACTGGATTTGAATTTGAAAAAGCTCAAGGAACTCATGACTGTCCAGAATCCGGTTGGGGGTTCCATTGATCTCAGTTGGGTTTGTGGAGTGCCGGTTTCTTTCTCTCGTTATCGGTTCCCTACCATCGCAGCCGTCATGAATTTTAAAGAGTTTGATCTTATCTTAGGGTTAGATTGGTTGACCAAATATGAAGCTGAAGTTAAATGCGCCGACAGAGTCGTAAAGGCGAAGGTTAAATCAGGTGATTATATAACCATTCCCTGTGAAGGTCAAAATACTAATAGAAAAGACTTCTGGGCAGCTTTGAATGTTTCTCCATCCCAAATAGAAATTGTCCCTGAAATCGCAGAGAATATTCCCGACTTAGTGAAAGATATTCCTGTCGTCAAGAACTATGCGGATGTGTTCGAAGAAGTTGTTCGCTTACCTCCGCAGAGAGAAATAGATTTCAAGATTGCTTTAATTCCCAATGCAAGGCCGGTAGTTCACGCTATTCGAAGAATGTCCTTGAAAGAGAAGGAGGAATTAGACAATCAAACAAGACAGCTAGTATGGAAGGGTCTGATCAGGCCTAGTTTCTCTGATTTGGGAGCAGCAGTGGTGTTTGTCCCAAAATCGGACGGTACTCTACGTCTATGTGTGGATTATCGTGATTTAAACAAGCAGACCATAAAGAATAAATATCCATTGCCGCGAATAGATGATTTGTTGGATCGATTAAATGGAGCACAAGTATTTTCAAGAATGGACCTAGCTACAGGTTTCCATCAATTCCGAATTGCCGAAGAGTGTGTTCCAATGACAGCGTTCAGAGGTCCCGACCTATTCTACGAGTGGTTAGTAATGCCATTCGGCTTATGTAACGCTCCCGCTTACTTCGTCGATCTAATGAACAGAGTATTCAGAGGAGTATTGAATAAATTTGTTCTGGTTTATATTGACGATATTCTAATCTTCTCTAAATCAAAAGCTGAACATGAAAAGCATCTGGAACAGGTTTTGGAAATTCTCAGACGGAATGTATTAAAAGCCAAATTTTCCAAATGTATCTTCTGGCAAGATGAAGTAAAATTTCTAGGCCACGTCGTATCAAAAGAAGGAATCGCTGTGGATCCAAGTAAAATCACAGCTATTTAGAACTGGAAACAGCCTAGTACTCCCACTGAAGTCCGCAGTTTTCTCGGATTGGCTAGCTATTACCGAAAGTTCGTTAAAGACTTTTCGAAGATATCTGGTCACTTAACGAAGCTTACAAAGAAGCATTCTAAATTCAAGTGGACTCCAGAAAGTGAGGAGGCTTATGAGGAGCTAAAGTTAAGGTTGACAACTGCTCCAGTGTTAACCATTATCGATGGCAACCAAGATTTAAAGGTCTGGACAGATGCTTCTAGAGAAGGCCTTGGCACAGTGTTAATGCAAAGAGGCCAAGTGATTGCTTATGCTAGCTGTCAACTGAAGCCGCACGAGAAAAACTATGTAACTCATGATCTTGAGTTATTGGCTATCATATTCTCTTTGAAGATCTGGAGACACTATCTTCTGGGCGAGAGATTTGAACTGTTTACAGATCACCAGTCGTTAAAGTATCTGTTCACTCAGAAGGACTTAAATTTGAGGCAGCAGCGTTGGCTGGAGTTTCTTGCAGCATATGACTTTGAAATTATATATACTCCAGGGAAAGCCAATGTCGTGGCCGACGCGCTGAGCAGAAAGAATGTAATGATCGCCAGCTTTATTATCACGACATCCTTGATTGACAAAATATCTATTCTTCAGAAGGAGGATAACTTTATTAAAGATATGATCAAAAGGATTCAGAAAGGCGAACCCTCGTGTTTTCAAATAGATAACGACGAGACCTTGAGATTGAAAGGAAGGATTTGTGTTCCCGACGTCCTAGAGTTAAAAAGAGAAGTGTTAGACGAGTGTCACAAGTCCAAGCTGAGTATCCATCCTGGCGTGGCCAAAATGTATAACGATCTCAAAAGAACATTCTGGTGGAAGGCTATGAAAAGAGACGTTTCAATATACGTTAGCCGATGCCCTACTTGCCAGCTAGTCAAAAGCGACCAGCAGAAATTGGCTGGATTATTACAACCACTGGAAGTTCCTGGTTGGAAGTGGGAGCATATTTCTATGGATTTCATTGATGGTCTGCCCAGAACCAGAAAAGGAAATGACAGTATTTGGGTGATCGTAGATCGTTTCATGAAGACCGCCCATTTCATACTTGTCAGATCAAATAGAACTGCCCAAAGCCTGGCGCAGATATACTTCAGGGAAATAGTTAGACTACATGGAGTGCCACTCAGTATAGTCAGTGATAGAGATACAATATTCACTAGCAAATTCTGGGAAGCATTTCAAGTCGAGCTGGGAACGAAGTTAAACCAAAGCACCGCTTATCATCCTCAGACAGACGGTCAGACTGAGAGGGTGAATCGCATTTTAGAAGATCTATTGCGGGCTTGTGTTCCAGATTTCGGTGGATCATGGGAAGACCATCTGCATTTGGCTGAATTCTCTTATAATAATAGCTACCAGGCGAGTCTGACAATGTCCCCATTCGAAGCATTGTACGGTAGACCGTGCCGATCTCCTGCTTGTTGGGTCGAGCCAGAAAATAGACTTGTGTTGGGTCCTGATATGATTCGAGAAGCTGCCGACAAAATCGATTTTATTAAGAAGCAATTACTCGTCGCTCAAAGCCGACAAAAGAGCTATGCCGATAGAAGAAGAAGAGATATATCCTTTGAAGTTGGCGACTATGTATATTTGAAAGTATCGCCGATGAGAGGAGTTATCCGGTTCGGTAAAACTGGAAAGTTAGCGCCCAAATTCATTGGTCCGTTTCCTATTCTGGAACGGATCGGAACTCTTGCTTATAGGGTCAAACTGCCTAATTGGTTGCCTGAAATTCATGATGTATTTCACATATCTCAACTTCGAAAGCACGTTCATGATCCAGACTTGATCGTGGAAGAAGCAGCTCAACATGACATTGAAATAACCCCAGAATTAGCTGTGAGAAGAGAGCCGCTAAAGATAATAGGCAAAGAAACCAAAGAGCTGAGGAACAAGAAGGTTCGCTTAGTCAAAGTGCAATGGAGTGGAGATCCGCGAGATTGTACTTGGGAAACTGAGGAGAGCATTCAGAAAGCTTATCCTAGATGCCGAGTAGATATCTCTGATTGACTCCGGTGCAAGGTACATTTAACCTACTTTGCACTACCATTCAATTCTCTACTCTATTGTTATCTTCTTTTCATAAATGTGCACTTTTAATTATATAGTCTGAATGATTTTTTTTAAAAAGGGTATAGGATTTGTTTAGTATATTTTTGAAGGTTAAAAACAATTGGATTGGTTGTTGTGTTGTGTGATTGTAGATTTATCAAACCTCTTTCGACTTTGTTCCTTTTCGGGGACGAAAAGTTTTAAGTGGGGGAGATTGTAACGACCCAGAAAATCTGAACCAATTTAAATTTTTTAAATTGGCTAAAATAATGGATTTTAAATATTTGAAATAAATATTTTAAATAATGGCGATAAAAACTGAGTTTGAATCGACAATTGAAAACGAATATAATTAATTATAATTATAAACAAGGCCTGAAATGGCGCTGTAGTTCAAAAATTGAATTCAAATTTTGTCGGACTGTATCGGGTGCAAAACAATCCGGATTTTAGTGAAACCAAAAATATTTAAATCTATTAGTGAATATCTTTCGAACGAATCTGACAAATCAAAATTTGATAGCGGGAATCAAAAGATATGTCTAGTTGAAAATTCTGAATAGTCGCTATGGAATTCAGGCCCTTAAAAATGGACATTTTGCAAACGACCTCGGATTTCGACGAAACCACTTTTGTTGGATCTGTAATGTTAAATTATTGCTAGGTTTCAAATTTCATAATTTTTCGAATCAATATGTGAGCGAGGCAAAGGAAAACGCGTTTGACCGGTTTCAGTTGATTTTAATCGACTGGAAATTGGCCATTTTTCAAACAGTCTCAGAATTCGACGAAACTAGTTTTGATAGGACCGTATCGTCAATACGAAGCTAGAAAATATTTTTCTGGAATTTTTCTAGTTAGTATGTGACCCCGGTAATTTGAAATGTACGTTTAAAATTCAATATAGTGATTTAAATGTAAATTCAACGGAAACTAATCAAAACGTTCGAACCAGCTTACGATACATATCCCATTGTGTTCGGAATGGCGGTAATTAGCTAGGGGCGACAGTCGTTGGGTCCCGTTTGGTGTTTGAACGAATAATTTACTTTTGGAAAATTAATTAATTAATTAATTATAAAATAAAGGATGGCCCACCCTTTTCTCCCATATGGTCAACCCCTTTCTCCCCTTCCCGTTCAAACCAATCAGAAGAAAAAAAAAACAAAACAATAAAGGACCGAACGACGATCGACGCTGCTCCACCGGCCACCGCTACCTGACGCCGACCCTGCCCTCCCCTCCAAGCCACCGTCGCCCTCTACAAGCCGAGCCCCTCTTCTGGACCGAAACCCTAAACCGCGATAACCTCAAATCGAACCCAGACCTCGTGCGTGCTCCGCCTCCGACCGCCACAGCCATCCGCCACCACTCCCCGACCCCCATGACGTTAGCCGCCCCGACTGGCCTGCTTCCTCGACGCTGAGCCCCCCCCCCCCCCCCCAATTTTGCCGGTAAGCTTCTATTTGAATTTATTTTATATAATTAGTTTAATTTAATTCATATGAGAACATTGTGAAATTTCAGAATTTCTAAATATATAAAGCTTTGGTTTTTGAAAATAAGAAGCTTTGTTTTTTTGAGATTAAAGACTATGGTGTTGAAGTATGAGAAGATGTGATCTTTGGGAAAAAAATATATATAGGATTTATTTATATATAGTTTTCAAATAAAAATATATGATTTTTACATGTATGTAGCTGAATAAAAAATTACGTTTTTTTCTATATAGGAATGTGTAGTAAAAATTCGATTTTTATATATTGAATAGCGAAGTCAAAATTCGATTTTTATATATTGAATAGCGTAGTAAAAATTCGATTTTTATATATTGAATAGCGTAGTAAAATTCGATTTTTATATATTGAATAGCAAAGTCAAAATTCGATTTTTATACATTGAATAGCAAACTCAAAATTCGATTTTTATATATTGAATAGCGAAGTTAAAATTCGATTTTTATATATTGAATAGCGAAGTCAAAATTCGATTTTTATATATTGAATAGCGAATTTTTATATATTGAATAGCGAAGTCAAAATTCGAATTTTGTATATTGAATAGCAAAGTCAAAATTCGAATTTTGTATATTGAATAGCAAAGTCAAAATTCGATTTTTATATATTGAATAGCGAAGTCAAAATTCGATTTTTATATATTGAATAGCAAAGTCAAAATTCGATTTTTATATATTGAATAGCGGAGTCAAAATTCGATTTTTATATATTGAATAGCAAAGTCAAAATTCGATTTTTATATATTGAATAGCGAAGTCAAAATTCGATTTTTATATATTGAATAGCGAAGTCAAAATTCGATTTTTATATATTGAATAGCGAAGTCAAAAATTTGATTTTTTGTATATTGAATAGCATAATAAAAATTCGATTTTTATATATTGAATAGCGAAGTAAAAATTCGATATTTTTTATACATGTAGTGGCTACGGGCGAAAGCGACAAAAAGGCGAGAAAGGCGAAGATTTCTCTAAGTGAAGTGTCGTGAAGTTGGATAGCTATTGGTGAGAATTTCTCACTCTTCAATTTCTTTTTCTAGCTATATATATATGTGTTGAAATAAAAGTGAATTGCTATATATATATATATATATATATATATATATATATATATATATATATACACGCCCCTCGTCCACAAACCATGGACGATATTTATTGATTGAAATTGTTGTGAAAATTGATCGATAGCGAATGATTGTTTAGGATTGTTTATGGTTGATATTGATTGATTGAGGTTGAAAAATACCCGTTTGTGGTTGAGAAATATTTGGTTGAAACCACATAGGATTAGTTTGTGGAAATGAAATAAATATATACATGCCGCCTGCGTGCGAACTAGATGCATGATCCCCATTGTCAAAAACCGCGAGGTTTTAAGGTAGAGCGAGGAGCCGTACTAGGGACGGTCCCGGTTTTAACTACCCTGCCGTTATGCTGCCGAAATTTTGAATAATATTCGTGTGTTTGAATTATTTTCATCTGCTTAAACTATATTTATTCATTAAATAGAAAACCTTCATGTGTTGAATCGATATTCATTCGTTGATTAAAAATTCATGTGTTCAATGGTATTCGCGTTTTAAATATAAAAATCACATTTTTATCTATATATAGAAACTATAGAAAACCTTCATGTGTTGAATCGATATTCATTCGTTGATTTGAAATTCATGTGTTGAATGGTATTCATATTTTGAAATAAATTGTTTGATAATAAAAAAATCACCTTTTATCGACTATATGAACTGTGTAAAATAATCTCGTTTTGAAAGAAATTGTTTTATGATAAAAATCCTATTTTTGTCACCTATATGAACTATATAGAAAAATAGTGTTTTGAAATGAATTGTTTTACAATAAAAATCACAATTTTTATTGTATGCATGAATCGTTGAAATGTGAAGTGTTAAAAAAAATAGCCACTTGTTCAAAATAAACATATATGAGTTGAAATATTCATTAATTAGCTAATGAAGTGATTTGCATCTATGTATGTAACATTAGAATGAATGGTGTTTTTAAACCAAATAGAAATCAAATATGAAGTTGAATAGAAAATGATAAATGATAAGAACTATATATATATGTACATGCATATTCATTGAACAGGTTATAGCAAGGGGCTAGAGGAGAGGAATAAAATTTTGTGCCCGACAAATAGGTACACATTTACTGTTTTGTTTGGGTGATGATTTTATGAGCCTGTTGGCTAGCCGCTTGGCTTTTTCTTTTTCTTTTTGAGATTAGAAGGACCGGGAAAGCTATTTGCGATTTCCCGATGCTCCCGGTGCAGGGGAGGTTATGGCGAAATTTTCCAAAATTTTAAGGCGTTAGTGAAATATTTGAAGTGAAAACAATATTGAAATTGTTGAATGAACTATATTTATATAATTATATAAATATAAATAAAATTAAAACGAAACGTGGCCGTGCAGTTCACATTTTTGAAACCGTGATTTCAAACAACTAGTGCGGGAAATCAGACCATTGGATTTTCCCGAAACCTCAACCGTCGGGTTCGCCTTGGAAATATCTTCCCAACGACACCAACCTTGCAAAAATCCAACGGTTGGATCATCTGGAATGTTTAATTCAAATCTGATGAAAAACAACGCCAGAAGTGATTATATTTATATATATAAATATAATTATATATTTAATCGAATGACGACGCTGCAGTTCGTATTTTGAAATCGAAAATTCAAACGATTGTACCGGAAGATCCGACCGTCGGATTTTCCCGAAACTGGAACCGTTGGATTCGTTTTGAAAAGACCTTTCTAATTATGTAAATTTTGTGAAGATCCAACGGTTAGATTTTCAGATATGTGTAAATCAAATCTGAAGAAAAACAGCGCCACGGCCGCTTTGTGGCCCGAAGCGTCGTTTTGAATAAATTAGCTATTTTAAAATAAATAAAAATAGCGATAAATAGTTATAAAATATCATAAATGATATGGAATGGAAATAAACCGAATTTGCTCGATTTATGTGGCTTTTGATGGTTGAATGTGTTTGGTGTGAAAATTACATTAAAAAAACACAATTGTTGTTGTCGAATAATTTAACCATTGAAATAAATTGATTTGAAATTCTAAATATACGTGACTTATTTGAAAGGGCCGAGTTAATTGTCATTTCAAATGATTGACCGACGATGGAAAGTTGAAGATGAAGACGATGGTCGAAGACCGGAGATCTTCACCTCGTTTGGATGGTAACCGAGGTCCTGATTGGGAGGCATCCCGAAATATGGATAATGAGTGGTGATCGTCCAGACGTACGTGGTGATCGATGGGTTTGCGAGGTATTTAGTGCCTCCGGTTTCGTTCAGACCCAGAACGGACTTGTAAATGGACTGTGTGTCTGGCATTGAAGTTTATTCTATGTTGATTGATTTCTGTTAAATATACACCTGTTTGGCGGCAGAGAATTTATTCTTTTGCTTAACGCCCTTCTCTGAGACGCACGAGCTCAGAGGTTGTATATCGATGGACATCAGTCGCATGGCATGAATTGCCGGTGTGGCATGCTAAGATGCAGTGATCAGGACTTCTGTTGAAAAGCAAAGTCTTGTGGTGATGATCAAAGCACCGCCTATGTGGCGTTGCTTTGTGTATAACGTAAATTCGCGAGCCTCACACCCCGGTATGAACCAGAAACAGGAGAAGGACCTCAGGGAGGGCATGCGTTTCTTTCTAGCTAGGGTGGTGTCAGTGACCTACCAGCCCTGACATTTATATACTTTTCACCTATGTGGTTGTTGCCGTTGCGAGGCGCCTCGGATTGATCGGGCAATTCGGGTCCGATGGAGTCATTCGTTGGCTCATTTACACCCCAAAGGGTGGGGAAACGCAGTGTTCAGGAATTTTAATCCACATCGGTGGACCGGCCCTGACGATCCAAAGGCTTGACTGAGTACTTGCCTGAGGGGCGGGCTAGAGCGTCTCGAATTCGGTAAGGACTATCTTTTGCCTTGTTTCATGACAGAAATCCAATTTCCAAATACGACACCGTGCGGTTTTGATTGTATACCTACATATGGCGACATAGTGGTATGGGGCATTAATGCCGTCTATGATTGATAGTTATGATTTGAAATTGTTTTCAAAACATATAAACACTAGCAATAATATCAAATGCCTTTGTTTTATTCGTATCAAGCATATTTGGCCGTTATAAGGTAAAAACTCTATCCTCCGGTTTGCCTTGCATTGTGTGATGGGAACTGAGTCTTATAACGGCTTCATTTTTATAAAAAGCATAACGATGTTTAAAAGAAAGATTTGTTTTAAAGCACTGGCAATCCAATGGAGTAAACCCGTTCCACGAAAGTGGCGTGGTCCTGTGATTAGCCAATTATATATGTGTTGAGTGGATTTCTCATACCAGTCCCATGACTGACTCGTAGTTTTTTCACTTTCAAACTCGGGTGCCCCTTTTTCTACACGGGCAGCCTTGTATTCAGGTTTAGCTGGTTCTTTTCCTGGATAGCTGGAGCTGAAGATGGATTCTATCATTTATTTCTTTTTATGCTATTCAGCTCCTATTGTACATATTTTGTTTATTTCCGCTGTAGACATTTATGTATAGCTGAACTATATTTGTACTAAGTAAGATCATGTATACTGTGTAACTCTGATGATTACTTTTATCCAGTATATTCTATTGTTCATTATCTGGTGTATTTATTTAATTCTGTTCTGCTATTATCAGTTTCTGTGTTATATTCCAAAGATAACCCTTGTTTCCGTGTGAACGGGATTTCGGGTCATCTCACTTCTACAACGCGGAATGCTCCTCAATCCTACCTATTGTATGTGCAGTCAAGAGGATGAAACGGTGGACCATCTTTTTCTTCACTGCATGGCTACAACGCCTATTCTTTTAGCTACTTTAGAGAAAGCTAGAAATGGTGGGACTATTTTACCCATTGACTGGGAACAATTGATGCTCAAGTGCAAAGGAAAAAAATGCTAGAAAGAGAAATGTTCGCTTTGTTTTGAAGAAATTCATGCGCCAGATTTGGAGAGAGAGGAACTTAAGGACCTTCCAGACTAACAAAGGTTCAACGTTATCTCATCTTAAATATCAGCTTTGGTTGGATATTAGGGACGGTCTAAAATACTTGAAGTTCACTTTTGATCCCGGAATCCTAGGTTTCTAACTGCGTCCAATTTGTAATTATTTGTTTCTGTAAGCCTCTTTTAGACATTGATATGCCTATTTCTATGTTGTCTTTTGTTTATTTGTCCTCCTAGTTTCTATGTATTCGTCTTTGGTGTATCAATAAAGTGGTAGGGGACCACTCAACCTTGTCGGCCTTAACAAAAAAAAAGAACTGAAAGAAATTATAATGGTTTTAAAATAACTAGAGTTTTCCGATTCATAAATTGGAATGCATTTGGAATGGAAATTATCTTCGGATATTTTGATATTGAATCCCGTGATTATAAGGATATTGTTGAGGAATTTGGAAGATATATATCGTTATTCCCAATACGATATTTGTTGGTTTCAGAATTTGATATTGAATATAAGCTGATATAATTTCTATTTAGAGCCTTGTATTTAATATCATACGAGATTTTGGGTTTGTCATGAATGGTGTCTTTATTAACACTGTTCTTAAACCCTGTTGAGAAAAGAATAAATCCAAATTAAGATTTAGAGAAGTTTACCAATTATAATTTGGAATTAAATGAAACATGATTTTGGGTTCATTGTGAACGATGTTTTAAATAACATTTGCTCTTAAAACGCAATATAAGTGAAGATATGATTTGGAATTAATAAATCTTTTTATTAAGATTTAATGGAAATTTTCCAAAGTAAAGTTTTCCATTTTAATACACTAAATTGGAATTGAATGGAATTCGATTCAATTTGGTAACAATCGAGATGAGCTTCTGTGAAGGAAGACCGTAACTATATATGGAATTTAAAAGGCTTTGCTGTTATTTCATTTACATTATTAGTCTGATATGGAAATTCAAATTGGTTACGGCTGATCTGATTTCCGTGAAGATTCCATTTTAATGGAAAATGATTTGGTTTTATCGTGAACTGTGTTTTGATTGACATTACTTCTTTAACATAATTAAAGACAGGATTGATTTCCTAAGGTTGAATAATCATCAAATAATGATTTTTGGAAGATTAAAACTAAAACAAAGTTTTAATGAATCTTTAATTAGACTGAAATGGGAATGTGGTAATTAAATTTCCCAAATTCAAGAAATGATCGAGAATGGGGTACCACCAGTTTTATTCCATGCAGAACCTTTAATTAGATTTGAATGAGAGATGGTTATTAAATTTACCGATAAAACGATGGGCGTTAAATATGGAGTACTACCATTTTTGCTCCATGGGATGAATGGGTTAGGATTGGGAATAATAATAAACGATTACTTCGGTAAGGCTCGACAATCCCGATTAGTTCCTTAAACCTTAGTTCAGTTTAAGATTGTAAAAGGATAATATAAAATCTTTTGCAATGGTTTTTAAAGGAAGATTAAACAATAAGTATAAAGTTATTTATCTTTGATAAAATTAATGGGAACCTTTCCCCAAAGATAAGAATATTTGAAATAAAAAATATTCTAGATTGAAATGAGGCGTATGATGTGTTTATATATCACTAGATTATAAATACGCGAGTTATTCTGAAAGACTGTGTTTAACCCATCCTGAATAACTGTTACGACGATTAAAAGTTGACGATGAAGACGGTGGTTGAAGACCGGAGTTGAATCGATGATTACTAATGTCTTGATTGGGAGGCATCCTAAGAGAAGGTAATAAGTGGTGATTGTCCAAACGTACTTGGAGATCGACCGGATTTGCGAGGGCCTCTCTCCTGTATGGGATATATGGGATGAGGAATAAGGTGCCTCTGGTTTCGTTCAGACCAAGAACGAACTTGTAAATGGTTGTGTGTATGACATTGTATTTCATTCTGTGTTGATTGACTTCTATTAAATATATATCTTTTTGGCGGTAGAGAATTTATTCTCTTGCTTAACGCCCTTCTCTGAGACGTACGAGCTTAGAGGTTATATATTGATAGACATCAGTTGTATGACATGAATTATCAATGTGGAATGCTAAGATGCAAATGATCAAGGCTTTTGTTGAAAAGAAAAGTCTCATGGATGATGATCAAAGCACGGCTTTAAGTAGCATAACTTTGTGTATATCGTTAATTCGCAAGGCTCATATCCAGGTGTAAGCCAAAAACAGGATAGTGACTACGAGTGCATGCGTTTCTTTCTAGCTAGGAGGGATGTCATGATATGGAGCCCAAACATTTTACTTATGTGGATGTTGGAAAGCGAGGTACCTCAGATTTGATCCCTAGTGGCTTTTGATATGGTCGACATACTGACCAAATTTTATGCCCTATAGGGCAGGGAAACGTATTGTTCAGGAATTACCAACCCACTAAAGTAAGTGTGGACCGGCCGTGAAGATCCAGGTGCAGTTGTGGATGAATCCTGTAATGACCCAAAATTCCGGTCCAATTTGAGCTGACCAAAAACACAAGTCCAACCCCAAATTAAACTAAAAATCAGGAAATTTATAGAAAGAAAACAGAGGGTGAGGAAAGATAAGATAGAAACTTAGAATAGAAGAAGAAGAAGAACACAATATCAGAGTAACACGAATCTCACAGCGGAACGAATAAATATATTTCATAACATAACTTTGAAATACAAATCTGTACTTGAATATACATATCATTATCAAAGTACAGCACTTACAACACAGCGGAAATAATTATAGCTATATAATCCTGAAGCCTCCTGCTCCAAGCTCTTCCAGTATATCTGTAAATCCCGACTACTTGACTGCCCATACAAATTTAGGCACCCAAGAGTTTAGGGAAACAAACAAATAAACTTCGGGTCAGTCATGGGACTGGTATGAGCAAAACATTTTAAAACAGTTCAAGCAGGTAATCGATATCTCATAAGACCACGCCGTATAACGGAACGGGTTTTCCCTTATGAGAATCCAAATATCTTTATATCAAAAACCTTTTGATATTATAATAATATCTATCAACACAATATAATAATCATCTAGCAGAAACGCTTTCATCTCATGTTCTACATATATAGTATACAATCAAAACTGCAAGCACGTATTGGGTAATGGATTTCCAACTATGACAAGGTATGGAACCACCTTTCGCTAGTGTACCTCTAGAGAGGAATACACTGGGTTCAACAAGAACATCTTGCAACCGAGCCACACATGACCGACCACTCATTTCGCTTGAGTTTATCAAATGTATATCACCAACGGTTGGGATCAGCAACCGTTTCCCGAATGGGACAGCATCAACAATAGATTTTTAGAAGTAAATGAAACTCTAGATCAGGTGATTATACACCCTACTTCGGTGCGACCGACTTAGCCATGTTGCCTGCCAGATTTCTGTCATTTACCGGATGTGAGGCTAGAAGCTACGCTTTATCATCACACCAGATTCACTTTGAATGCCACATCGTCAAATCCATCAAATCATCGATTGACGTCCTCAAAAATACAATATGTGTTAGCTAAAAGAAGTTTCCTTCTCCTCTTCCACTCTTGGTACGGTTGGAGAAATCAATATACGTGATCGTCTGGAAATACTCTGTCAGACACCCGTCCATACAAGTCATCCAGGAACAGGATGAACCGAAGGCACAATTCTGTAAACAGGATAGCCCTTGCATAACTCCGTCTTCAATCTCCTTTGGCATATATGATTCGCATCGCTTATGCCAATACAGAGTGGTTCTTTGGATAATAATCCAACCGGCCTCTCCATATTAACAACGTTAAAATGGTCAAAACTTCGATAGTCTGTGATTTAACTATCAAAGAAAAACAGGTGTAAAACAACGATATTATTTCCAAATGGAAATTTATATCGATCAAACATCATTCAACATTTTTCTCTTTATTTCATTAATTTACTTATCTCCTGTTTCTCTATATTCAATATTTCTTATTTTCTAAATTTGGAAAATATACGTTATTAACAATGGAAAACATTTCCATTTCTTGTTTTCTTTACCAGAAAACATTTCTGGTTTCTTATTTGGAAAACATTTCCAAAGCTTCTTCATTGGACTTAGACAGATGTTTAAACTAAACATCACGATGCCAACTCAAACCATTTCCTTTAATTACTAAATTCACTTAACCATCCTTTACTATCGAACCTTAACCATTCCTTAGTTAAAAATGAAGTCAATCAAGTTGGGGTAATACTACCTCTCAGACCTTAACTGAACAACGTTTCTAACCTTGAATTAGACAAAGTTCACCTTCTAATTCTTTAACAAACTTCCTTACGTAACTCTCTTTCAAATCTTTTTTATTCGATAATTCTTTCCTTCGATAAGGTATATTCGATAACTGTATTCAATTTATTCTATTCACTTAACTCTTTTGATTTAACTCTAACTCTATTCACTTAACTCCTATCGAATAAACTATATTCGATAACTCTTTTAATTCTATTTGAATAAACTATATATTTGATAAACTCCTTTTACTCTATTCGAATAAACTGTATTCGATTAACTCCTTTATTCTATTCGAATAAACTATATTCGATTAACTCTTTATTCTATTCGAATAAACTATATTCGATTAACTCCTTTTACTTTATTCGAATAAACTATATTCGATTAACTCCTTTTACTCTATTCGAATAAACTATATTCGATTAACTCCTTTTACTTTAACTCTAATCGATTAAACTAACATCGATTAACTCCTTTTAACTCGATTAAACTATTCATTTATAAAGATTTACTTTTAGTAACGGTTCTTCACTTTACAAACATTTCTCTTTCTGATTGATTTGTAAATGGTTTACAAACCTTCCTCGTTCTAATCTATTTGCTAATGGTTTTACACTATTTCCTTTTCAATCCTATTTGTAAATGGTTTACAAATATTTCCTTGTATATCTTTATTTATTCTACTCTATTTATTTCCTTTTTTCTATTCTATTCGTTTTATCAACAATTTTCCCTTTTATAAAACTCTATTTGTTTTATAAACGTTTCCCCTTTTATTTACTTTCGAAATATTTCCTTTTATAAAATCTATTGATTTGATAAAATCCCTTTATTTCAATATACATTGAAATAATTCTTTTTACATCCCAGGGTCTTTTATGATATTTAAAATATCGAATAAGAAGGATCAATATCATTCCAACACACATAATCCATAACAGATTATATAACACATCAAATATCACAATATATGAATAACAGTAAAATAAATGTTGAGGAATCCAGTTGGATTCCTCCAACCTGTTTCACTGCATCCACAGATGTTACACAATAAAATCAACATCACTTTCAGTTCCATATGATATATTCTGTTAAACAGAATCAATATAGAAATTCAACTAACTGACTAGCAGTTCAATCAAACAGTCAACACATAGTCAATCAACCAACATTTAACAGTTCTAAAAATATAACATGAAATTATAAACTGTTCAGAGTTAGTGAGATTTACTAACATTAGACTATCATCGTTAATTAACGATAATTGTCATTGATTCAGATCGGACAATTTATTTCGCCATAAATTGTAACGAGCTCGGATTCACTCCCAGTCAGTCTCACGGTGTAGCCCTCGTCCATACGATCCCATCGGATCTTGTTTTGTTGAATTTCGATAAAATATGAACAAGTTATGTAATTTAGAACTTAACAGACATTTAATATAGTTTTAAACTTGTATTTAAGATAAATGGGCTTTACCCAATTTCCATCAGCCCAAACTGTCCTGACCCGTCCAAGAACCTTCAACCTCCGATTGCATATAACTCATCTTCTCCGAATTTCTTCTTTGCCAATAGAACCAACGTGTCCTTTTATATTTTCTATTATAAAAAAAATACGGCCCATGATCCAACAAGCCCACCAGCTTCTCAGACCAACCCGCTACATCAATCCATCTCCTCCGATGTGAATATACAAACGCTGCTTCTTCTGTAAACTCCTCCCTCAGCACCGATAGTTTCCCCACGAAAAATCAGAACACAGGTAACCGTTATACTCTACTGCTACTTCTCTCCAACTTCATACCACTTTCAAGAAACTCGACGTCCCCCTTCTCTGTTTTCATCTCCCGAACCCGCGATGCCAACAGTAATAGCATCGAACAAAATGGTAACCGAAAACCCCAAAATCCTCACAAACCTTGCGGAATCCCATCGTGACCTCAAACAAAACATTGAATTCGAAAATCAATGCTCCAAAAATCAAAAATGTCGAACCCTAGGATCCAAGAAATAGCCGCTGTACACAATGGATCGAACAAAACTTCTGCTAAACTCTTCGAAACTCATACTGTTGTGAAGAGCTTGTGATTTCCTTTCCAAATCTATAAGTCTTTTTATTTATAGCATTTTACTTTGATTTCTAGGAATTTCCAAAGGAGGAAAATATCTCGTTTTATTTATTCCTGGAGGCGCGGATTGTGTTGACCGTGAATGGAGAAAGATTAGGGTTAGAAAAATTTAAGGGTATTATATAGGATTTTTATATTAATTTTTAAATCGATTTTTATATTTATTTTTAAGCAAATGTTGTTTGTAATTTTCCTCTAAAACTCCTGTGATCACATACGATACCCAAAAATCACGAAACTGGACATGCACCTTCCGTTCGACATTACGGTCCCAACGAAACTGTTTTCGTCGAATTCCGACTTCGTATGCTCACACAGCGTATTTTTAACCGTCAAAATACTGACTGTTTTTCACTCTAAAAATCCGTACGGCCACATAGTGACTAAAAAAAATCACGAAACTGGAAATCTAATGTTAAGTCAAAGCTTCATGGATTATCTTGATTTATGACAAGAAGAAGCTTCTACATCGACAAAAAGAAGACGAGATGCCTTCATAGGTTAGAAGTTGATTATTTAGAGTCATAAATGTTAAAATCTATCCTCAAATAATCATACTTCTTTTTGGCTTTCAAAAATTACTTATAAGACTTTTTTTTATGCATATCATCAAAAACATGTCGACCTACAC
Organism: Allium sativum; assembly: GCA_030737875.1. Classification (NCBI taxonomy): domain Eukaryota; kingdom Viridiplantae; phylum Streptophyta; class Magnoliopsida; order Asparagales; family Amaryllidaceae; genus Allium; species Allium sativum. The sequence continues at coordinate 275,397,507 of CM060926.1, read as the reverse complement.
TTTTTTATAGGTCAACAGGTTTTCAAAATATAACGGTCAAAAAGAGGTCGACCTATAATTTTTTATAGGTCAACAGGTTTTTAAATTACAACGGCTAAAAACATGTCGACCTATAAATTTTTATAGGTCAATAGCTTTTTGGAATTTTGTGAAAAGTCATCTCCTTTCTTGAAGAGTTACATCCATTTCTTCTCAAGAATAATCACTTCTTTTAAGAGCAACTTTTCACCAAAAATTACATCTCCTCGATTATTATAAATACATCGATTTTCATTCATTCAAATCACCGAAATTTCTCTCCATTCTCTTGTCTATATTGTATTATTCTTAGCGTTCTAAAAGCACTCAAAAGCATTCAATTATCGTTTGAATCTCCAAGCATATTTAACGTACTTGTGATTCAACTCGATAATCCACTTCCAAATCTTTGCAAACATCAATATATATATTTGAGGATAAGATTATAGGAAGGGTGTACTCAATCGTTGACAAATCAGTGTTGAAAGAAGAACACAATCAGAAGTCAAACTCTTGTAATCGTCTTGTGGGTGAGCTTGTAGCCCGTGAAATCAAGTGGGTAAGCTTGTGGCCCGTGAAATCAAGTGGGTAAACTTGTAGCCCGTAAATCAAGTAGTTGTGAACCTGTTCCTCCGGGTGAAGTGAGGGTGTTGTTTAGTGAAAAGCCGAAGAGGAGCTTCGGGACTGGACGTAGGACGGGAGGTCCGAACCAGTATAAAAATCCTGGTGTCGTTACTCTACTTTACTTTACTGCATTTATAGCTATTAGTGATATATTTCTTGTTTGTGAATTTTTACCTGTGTAACTATTGAATAGCTTAAGTTATCACATACATTCCGAATAGCCATATTATAGATCCTGCACAAGTCGCGTACACACCCGACTTTTCATTTGGTATCAGAGCAAGGTCATCATATAACCGTAACACAGTTATTTGATATATTCTTGTAATATGGCAAATAACGCAAGTACAAGTAACACCACTTACACAGAAGGTCAATCGACACAAAGACCTCCTTTCTTTAATGGCCTAAACTATAGTTATTGGGCAACACGTATGACTTTTTATATGCAATCAAATAGCTATGATGCTTGGAATGCTACTCAGAAAGAGATAATAAATCCAACTACCGAGTATGCAGAATGGACTCCTGCTGAGAAAACAGCAGCTACTGTAAATGCAAAAGCAATGAATATGTTGTTTTGTGCATTAGACCAAAATGAGTATAACCGTGTTAGTATCTGTACCACTACCTATCAAATTTGGCAAACACTAAAGACCACTCATGAAGGTACTAACAAGGTTAAACAAGCAAAAATAGCTTTGTTGAAAAGTCAATTTCAAAATTTCAAAATGAAGCCAAATGAAACAATCAATGAGATGTATTCAAGGTTTCAAACTATTCATCATGCTCTTATCGGGTTAGGACAAAAATATTCTGACTTCGATGTAGTTTCAACAGTCCTACATTCACTGACTAATGAATGGGAAGGAAAAGTATTAGCCATAGAAGAAGCTAATGATCTTTCCACCATGAAGCCAGATGAATTGATAGGAAATCTTATGTCCTATGAAGCTAACTTACAGGCTCGAAAATAACAAAAAGAAGAAAAGAAAAATGTAGCTTTTCATGCTGATGAAGATATCTCAGATTATGAAGATGAGGATCTAGCATTCATTGCAAAAGGATTCAAAAAATTCTTAAAGCAACGAAGAGCTAGTCGATACAACAAGAAAAAGTTCGGATCAAACAGACCATCATCATCGAATGTAGAATGCTTTAACTGTCATAAGAAAGGACATATGCAAAATGATTGTCCAGAACAAAAGAAGAAGACAGAAAATGACAAGTTCAAACACAAAATAGACAAGTCAAAGAAACGGGCATTCTCAGTAACTTGGGATGATTCAGATTCATCTTCATCCGAAAGTGAAAGCGACTCAGATAATGAAAAAGCAAATGTATGTTTTATGGCAACAGAGGATGAGGTACAAATTCCTACCCTTGAAGATATGCTTGATATTTATGATAAATTAATGATTAAATTTAAAGATGCAAAACATCAATTAAAAGAAGTCAAGGCAATGTTGAATAGATCAGAATTAGAACGAGATATGTTAAGAGATGAAAAAAACATATTAGAGGAGGAACTTGAAAAGGCTCAAGAATCATCATCTAATAATAATTCTCAACTATCTCTTCTAAGTCAAGAAATTGAAATTCAAAAAGAGAAAAATGACACTCTTACTGCTGAGAATTATGAGCTTAAAGCTAAAGTAAAATCTCTAGACCTTGAAAAAGCTAGTTTACAAACAAAGTTAGACGACATTTCTAAAAATGTTTCTAACTTTAACAAAGGACGAGAAAATTTGACAAAAATTATTGAGAGTTCACAATCAGCTACAAACAAGCAAGGATTGGGATATAAGAAACAAGTTATCAAGAAACATCTTGGTAAAAGAAAAAGAAAAAATAAGAAAGTTCAAGAAACTAAAGCTAAGAAAAATCTTAGTTTATTATATTCCAAACCAAAACCGATTGTGAAATCTCAAAAGAAGAATGTCAAATATATAATAATATGGGTTACTAAAACAAATAATAATTTGATTAGGAACAAGTATATTCAAAAAATTTTGAATACTGTGCATTATAATCCAAATTATTTGTATAAAGGGGATACCGGACCCATATGGGTTTGGACTCCTAAGACCTAACTCTTAGGACCCTATAAAAAGTGGGTACCATGGACTTAATTTTATTTTTTGTAGGTCCCACTTAAGAAAAGAGGAAAGTGGATATTGGACAGTGGTTGCTCAAAGCATATGACTGGAGACAAGAGCTTATTAACAAATATTACTTATTCGGATGATGGCTCAGTCACTTTTGGAGATAATTCAAAAGGCTATATCATCGGTAAAGGCGATGTGAGCAATTATGGTACATCTAACTTACCTCTTATCACAAATGTCATGCTAGTTAAGAATTTGAAACATAATTTATTAAGTATTAGTCAATTGTGCGACAAAGGTTTTACTATTTCCTTTTCAAATAATAAATGTAGTATACTAGATAAAGATCGAAATATAGCTTTTGAAGGAAAGAGAGATAGAAACATTTATATTCTGAATATGAATATCAATCATAATTCAGATATGTGTCTTGTAGCAAATGATAATGATCCATGGCTATGGCACAAATGTTTCTGTCACATAAACTTCAATACTATTGACAAGCTAGCCAAAAATGATCTTGTTAAAGGTCTCCCCAAAATGAGCTTTTCGGTTAATAATATTTGTGATGCATGTCAATTAGGAAAATTGACTAAATCTTCCTTCAAATCCAAGAAAATCATATCAACATTACAACCACTTGAATTATTACATATGGATTTATTTGGACCAACACAAGTTCAGTCAATAAATCATAATAAATATGTGTTTGTAATTGTTGATGATTATTCTCGTTATACATGGGTTATTTTCTTAAAAAATAAAAGTGACACTTTTCGTCATTTCAAATCCTTCGTCAAAAGAATTCAAAAGTTAAAAGGACTTAAGGTTAAAAATATTAGAAGTGATCATGGCGGAGAGTTCGAAAATAATGAATTTGAACATTTTTGTACAAAGAAAGGTATCAATCATAATTTTTCGTTTCCTCGAACTCCACAACAAAATGGAGTTGTAGAACGGAAAAATCGGACACTACAAGAATGTGCAAGAACATTATTAAATGGATCCACTCTACCAAAACATTTCTGGGCAGAAGCTGTTGCAACTGCATGTTATGTTTTGAATCGTGTATCTATTCGACCTCTGACTAAAAATACATCATATGAGTTATTTAATCAAAGAAAACCAAATATCTCATATTTCAAAGTTTTTGGTTCTAAGTGCTTTATTTTAAATACAAAAGACCATCTTGGAAAATTTGATCCAAAATCCGATGAAGGTATATTTGTCGGATATTCGGAAAGAAGCAAGGCCTATCGTATTTTCAATAAGAGAACCAAATCTATTGAAGAATCACTTCACGTTTCCTTTGATGAATTCTTTAAACCATCTCATATAATATCAGATGACGAAGAACCCATAGTTACTAGTAACCCTATCATCACAAATAATGACTCTGACTCAGAAATAGTTGATGATAACCCGCAAATTGATGTAATACCTTCTCCACCAAGATTTAGATCTCCTCCAAGAATTCTAAGAGATCATCCAGTTCAAAATATAATTGGAGAAGTATCATCTCAAATAAGAACTAGAAGTCAACTTAACCAAATGGGACATGTTGCATTTATTTCTAATATCGAACCTAAGAATCCTAAAGAAGCTGCTACCGATGAATATTGGATTTTTGCAATGCAAGAAGAACTAAATAAGTTTGAACGCAATAATGTATGGGAACTTGTTCCAAGGCCAACCGATCAATCAGTTATAGGAACTAAATGGGTTTACAAAAACAAGGCTGATGAACAAGGAAACATAATTCGAAACAAAGCACGGTTAGTAGCACAAGGATATAATCAAGAAGAGGGTATCGATTATGAAGAAACTTTTGCACCTGTCGCTAGACTAGAAGCAATTAGAATTCTTCTATCATTTGCTTGTCACCATAACTTTAAATTATATCAAATGGATGTCAAGAGTGCATTTTTAAACAGATTTATAAAAGAAAAAGTATATGTTGAACAACCACCTTTATTTAAACATGAAAAACATCCGGATCATGTGTTCAAGCTTAAGAAGGCTTTGTACGGTCTAAAACAAGCACCACGTGCTTGGTATGAACGACTACGAAGTTATCTAATTGATTCTGGATTTCAAATAGGAAAGGTTGATCAAACATTATTTATTAAACATTCGCACAAAGATATACTTGTTATTCAAATATATGTGGACGACATAATCTTTGGATCAACAAATGAGAAACTTTGTAAAGAGTTTGCAAACATCATGACCAAAGAATTTGAAATGTCACATATAGGAGAGTTATCATACTTTCTTGGTCTTCAAATTAAACAACTTTCGAATGGTATTTTTATAAATCAAGAAAAATATTGTGAAAATCTTATTAAAAGATTTGGTCTTGAAAATACTTCCGGAAAACCAACTCCGATTAGTACAACTAGTCATCTCGAAAAAGATGAAAGTGGAAAGAGTATAGACCAAAAGACGTATCGTAGTATGATAGGTTCTCTCCTATATTTAACAGTTAGTCGTCCTGACATTATGATGGGTGTTTGTTTGTGTGCACGTTTTCAAGCTAATCCTAAGGAATCGCATCTACGAGCAGTAAAACGAATTATTCGGTATCTTAATAACACCAAAGATTTCGGTCTTTTCTATCCTAAGGACTGTGCATTCGAATTAGTATCATATAGTGATGCTGATTTCGGAGGATCACGAACGGATAGAAAGAGTACAAGGGGTACGTGCCATTTCATTGGAAAATCACTTGTCTCTTGGTTTAGTAAGAAACAAAATTGTGTTTCACTCTCGACATGTGAGGCAGAGTATATCTCAGCAGCTTTAGCATGTACACAAGTTATATATATGCAACAAACACTTAAAGACTTCAAAATGAACTTGTCAAATTCTATTATATATTGTGATAACACAAGTGCGATAAACTTATCCAAAAATCCGGTTAACCACTCAAGAACTAAACATATTGACATCCGACATCATTTTCTTAGAGATAATATTGAAAAAGGAAATATAAAATTAGAATATGTAAGCACAGACAATCAACTAGCTAATATATTTACAAAGCCTCTACTAGAATCAAGTTTTGTGAAGTTACGTAGAGAGCTAGGCTTGGTTTCAAGAAGAGAACTCGAAGGCTAATATTTTTAATTTATAACAAGAGTTCGCTATTTTTTCGGAAACCAATTCCTTTTCTTTTTACTATATAGAAAAGAGAATTTTTCTACGGTTAAAAATACAAACCATCTTTTCTCTTTCTAAAAATAGAAAACTCTTTCTCTATATATACGTTTGCATTTTTGAGTGCTCTCAGACAATCACTCTCTCAAAATCTCCTTTAACCTTTTAAATTCATGGCACACATTTGTGAAAAATGTGCTGAAAACTCCCATATTTCAATCACGAGTTCCGAACCAACGGAATACAACTCCCCGAAAACACCAGAACATCCACCTGGATTTCATCCACCTTCTCGAACACCAGGAACCACACCAACTTCTAACAAAAGCAAGAAAGTTTTGTTTTGCTCTCCACGAACAAAAGAAAAGATCGACGAAATGCATTATTATCAGCAGCAAATGTTCTATGAGCAAAAATTGATGACTTCTCGTTTGACGTATCTCGAACGACTAGCCTCTCTTTTCTGTAGCTCTGACAGGCATAACGTACATGAGCCAATACCTATACCATCATCTTCGCGAACTCCAAACTCATGGGATAGGAATTACAACAACAATGAAGGAGTAAGTGGAAAATACAATCCTTGGGAACCAAAGAATCCTTGGGAACCAAGAAGATAATCTTTTATATCGTTTAAATTTTCTGAAAATAAATTTGTATTTAAATTATCTATTTTTTTCATATTGTTTTGAATAAAATATTTTTTATATATAGTGTTCGTTTCATCTCAACAAACCAGAAAAACAAAAGTATTCAGCACCTGTCGACCGCCCAGTTCTATGCTGTCGACCGGTACAGCCCTTTTGTTTTTTTATTTTTTCAACCAGAGAATTAACCTGTCGACCGCCCCACATACTCCCTGTTGACCGGTCACGATAAAATTATATGTTTATAATTTTCCAGAACTCTTACCTGTCGACTGCCCATAAACTCCCTCTCGACCGGTCATGATAAAATTATATGTTTATAATTTTCCAGAACCTTTACCTGTCGACCGCCCCATATAGAAACTGTCGACCGGTCAACATACAAAAGGTTGTATATATTCTTCCAGAACTAATTCCTGTTGACCGCCCCAAACTTTCCTGTCGACCGGTATCGGGAATTGCTGTTTCCTTTTGCGTTAGACACGTCGATTCACTTTTTAAATCCTTACAACCTTTCATTGAAATCTTATTTATTCTTACTCCTAATTCTATCAATTCTACCTTCAAAAGGAATTTCAATTTCTCTAAACTCTAAAATGGCTCCTAAGCAAAAGAAATCAAAAACTTCATCTTCTCAAACACCAATCCAACCCATTGATTCTCAAATCAAACAATGGCTTATGGATCCACTAGCAGTGAAAAGGTGGAACAAAATGAAAGACTATACAATTCACCATGGATCTTTCATCAATTTCTCTGATTTTGTCTACTACGACGTTCGAGAGAAATCAAACCGCGCAGGCATTGAATCTCTTCTTTCTTTTGAACACAACAATGTTGAGATTAGTCACATTTTGATAAAGCTATTCTACGCTAATCTCAACTTAGAGAAATTTAAACCCCACAACTAAGAAGATTGCTTATGGTCAGTAATATGTGGACAACACATTTTTCTTTCTAAAGATAGAATGGCAGAAATTCTACGATCTCACAATGATGGTATACAATTCTCTACTGATTTCTGCCCTATTCATATTCGTGATAAACATAGTCACTTATTCATTGAAGACCATAAGTCAAGTACCAAAGGAGTCAATTTGAGACCCTCGGCTAGAATTCTTCATCTTTGTATCACGCATTCTCTACTACCAAGAACTGGAAATTTTGATGCTGTTTACAGAGAAAATTTTAAGGCATTATACGCTATCTTTGGGAATATCAAGGTAAATTGGATTAAGATGATTTTTGACGAAATTTCAATGGTAAACAAACGCTCTAGGCTACATCTGTTTTATAACGAGTATATTATGCGTTGCCTCATGGACTGTGGAATAAGATCCCCCGCGTCCAAAATTTCAATACCAAAATGTATTGATAAAGAGTCCAAAAAGAGGATGAAGCTACCCGATCCGTGTTTTACCATTATTCCTTTTGAGCAATATGTCGAACTAGGTCCTCCGGAGACTTCGTCTTTACAAATCCCTAGACAAAGGCCTGAAGACGTAACAATTCCACCATCTACTTCTTCAACTAAAGAAACTCTTGAACAAATTGCACGTACTCAATTTTTACTCGAAGCAAGACTGAAACGAACCAATAATAAGCTTGACCGCTTGGACACTAAACTTGATAAGCGGTTCAATAAATTAAAGTCTTTCTTCGGAACAATTTGGGAAGCAATCTCCTGTGCCTCATTTTCCGCAACACTTGCACAAGATCCCGGAAAACGTCCTATGCCTCCTACTTTTACATGGTCCTCATCGGAAGAAGGTACTAGTTCTGGAGCAAGTACCCAACATAATCATGGTCGTGGAATGTCGCATATTGAAGAAGGAGCTCATGACGATGTTGAGAAGGATGATGATGACGGAAACAATGAGGAATAAGAGGAGGAAGGAGACAAAGACGAAGAAGAAGATAGTGATTCGGACTGGCCATCACAATAGTCTTTACGTTTTTATCTCTTTATCTTCAAAAACTTAATTATGACTGATGTATGTAATTATGCCACTATCTAGTACTTCTGGTGTGTTTGTTTTGGTTTGTAATATGCAGAACAATTTACTTATTATAATGCTAGCCTACCCTTTTTGTCGATGACAAAGGGGGAGAAAATATTACTAACGACTGTTGTGTAGATTATATATAATTCAGGGGGAGCTTATATACAGGGGGAGCATATATACAAGGAGAGATAACGGATTAATCCAAGTTGTCATCAATCAAAAAGGGGGAGAATGTTAAGTCAAAGCTTCATGGATTATTTTGATTTATGACAAGAAGAAGCTTCTACATCGACAAAAAGAAGACGAGATGCCTTCATAGGTTAGAAGTTGATTATTTAGAGTCATAAATGTTAAAATCTATCCTCAAATAATCATACTTCTTTTTGTCTTTCAAAAATTACTTATAAGACTTTTTTTTATGCATATCATCAAAAACATGTCGACCTACACTTTTTTATAGGTCAACAGGTTTTCAAAATATAACGGTCAAAAAGAGGTCGACCTATAATTTTTTATAGGTCAACAGGTTTTTAAATTACAACGGCTAAAAACATGTCGACCTATAAATTTTTATAGGTCAACAGCTTTTTGAAATTTTGTGAAAAGTCATCTCCTTTCTTGAAGAGTTACATCCATTTCTTCTCAAGAATAATCACTTCTTTTAAGAGCAACTTTTCACCAAAAATTACATCTCCTCGATTATTATAAATACATCGATTTTCATTCATTCAAATCACCGAAATTTCTCTCCATTCTCTTGTCTATATTGTATTATTCTTAGCATTCTAAAAGCACTCAAAAGCATTCAATTATCGTTTGAATCTCCAAGCATATTTAACATACTTGTGATTCAACTCGATAATTCACTTCCAAATCTTTGCAAACATCAATATATATATTTGAGGATAATATTATAGGAAGGGTGTACTCAATCGTTGACAAATCAGTGTTGAAAGAAGAACACAATCAGAAGTCAAACTCTTGTAATCGTCTTGTGGGTGAGCTTGTAGCCCGTGAAATCAAGTGGGTAAGCTTGTGGCCCGTGAAATCAAGTGGGTAAACTTGTAGCCCGTAAATCAAGTAGTTGTGAACCTGTTCCTCCGGGTGAAGCGAGGGTGTTGTTTAGTGAAAAGCTGAAGAGGAGCTTCGGGACTGGACGTAGGACGGGAGGTCCGAACCAGTATAAAAATCCTGGTGTCGTTACTCTACTTTACTTTACTGCATTTATAGCTATTAGTGATATATTTCTTGTTTGTGAATTTTTACCTGTTTAACTATGGAATAGCTTAAGTTATCACATACATTCCGCATAGCCATATTATAGATCCTGCACAAGTCGCGTACACACCCGACTTTTCATCTAACAACTATTTGATGTTGCGAATCCAACAAAATTAGTTTCGTCGAATTCCGACTTCGTTTGCAAAAGTGACTATTTTTAAAGCTCAAATAGCCTATTTAAATATATAAATATAATTAAATTTAATTAAATTTAATATTTAAAAATAAATATTATCGTCTATATTCACAGTGGAATACCATACAGATTCAGAATATTCCTATATGGATTTACAACTCGATACTTTAATCTGGGTCAACCCGATATTCGATTTATATTGAAATCCCTTTTTAAAATATAAATAATTCCTATATTATAAAGGAATTCCATAGCGACTTTTCTAAAATTTAATTTGGACATAAATCAAAATCTACACGATGAAATCCCAATTTTTCTCTTCCACTAGAAAGATATACTCCACCAGCTCCACACGTTTCTTGTTTCACAGAAATCCAATTTAAAACGAATCCTGTACATCCAGTTGAAGTTCAAATCGCCAAATAACGAACTGCAGCGCCATTTCGAGCTCGATTTTAATTATATTATAACTCTACGTTCAAACTGTCGTTTATATAATATATTCGTTATTCAAATTCAATTCCAAGCTGAATTAAATATCATAGATGATCCAGTTCACACCATATCGCCATTTCAGCCAATTTTGGTTATTACAGAATTAAATATATTATTTAATTTATTATTAAATTAAATATTCACCATTATTTAATTCCACAACCAATAAATCCTTTTAATCACCTTTTAAATAAATAAATAAATAAATTATTATACCTCTGCCAATGCGGGTCATTATAATCTTTCCCACATAAAATAATTTCGTCCTCGAAATTGCTAAAAGGTAGAGAACGACCCTATCGACTGGTTAGAACATATTTGTTCACTTCTTAACTTCAGTTTCAGCTGAACCAATTTAATTTCAATTAAATTATTAATTAATTCTTATCAACGAAAATTAAAAAAAAAAACTCCTAAAAATTTTCTAACGCCTTAACTTTTCGAAAAATTTCGCCAGCACCTCGTTTGTAGTGGTTAATAGCTCAAACTCCAACTTGCCTCTCTAGGCCATCTCCAACCCAAAAGAAAATCAAACAGCCAAGCAGCGCGCCAATTCGGCTCATAAATCTTATATCCAATATGAAATATAAACTTGTACCTTTTGTCGGCATATCATCATATCCTTTCCACCTGTTATCAATTCAGCGGATACAAGGGTCATCCCGATCAAATTCCAATCTGCTTTTATCCACAACACAACCATTCGCTTATATCTAAGCCAAATATCATTTCAACTCGAGTTTCTTCTCGATTCCTAACTCTTAACTTGATTATCACATTACTCTTCTAATTTTAATCTCACAATACCATTTGTCTTGATATCATTATAATTCAACCTCAGTTACCACTTTACTGGCTTTACTTTAATCCAATTTTGCTTTCACAAATTTCTGTTAAATTTGTTTTTAATGCAAACAGCTTTTCCCTGGAAGTTTTTAAACAGTTTACTCTTTTCAAAAATCAAATTTTCCTTTTGAACATGTCACTAAGCCCTTAATTAATATTCCATTAGTTAAATCACTTCTCTATTTCTTTATCAATATTTGTTAACCAAATATTTTCAATAACCATATTGGCCTTTTATGTTATTTGGAAAACATTTCTGAATATCGCCTTCCTTTATTTTCTAAACTTTAGAAAATATAAGCTATTTTTAATTTGAAAATATTCCAATTACTTATCTCTTTTCCGATCTCGTTTATTTCTATACTTAGGAAATATTCTTTATTATATTTCCAAGCTTACACTTATTTGGGTTAAAACGGATGTTGTGTAAAACATCGTTACGACACCCCAAATACTGTATTCAACTAACTCTTATTCAACATTGATCTTCGAGCCTAAAATCTTACTATTTATTTGTTAGTAATGAAATCAATCAAGTTGGGGTATAACTACCTCTCAGACCTTGAATGAATAACATTATAACGTCAAAACAGATATGACTACTTACTCGAATAATCAATACCATACAACTACTTATTCACTTTTAAATACGTATACGCTTCCTCTTTCTATTCTTACTAGATTTTATTCTTAGTCTTCCTTTTTGATTTTACTATTCAATTTCTAAGTTCGTTTCCATATCGACTTATATATATATATATATATATATATATATCGATACGTTGATTTCTAACTATCAAATTATCTTAAAAATATTCTAACTCCTTAAATTTCTGGAAAAATTCGCCATAACCTCCTTTGTACTAGGAGCATCGGGATATTTCAAATAGCCTCCCATGGCCCTCACCAATCCAAAAGAAAAAGAAAAAGCCATGCGGCTAGCCGATACGGCGCATAAAATCTCATATATAAATTAAATACATACCTTTTCATCGAGCATTCTATTTATATACCTTTTCCATACCTATCTCATGTATATTTATACCTGCCCAATCTATTTTAACTATACCTGATCGTTTTAACTTAATTCGTTAATTAATTTGTTAATTAACTCTTTAGTCTATTTCACTTTTATATTTGAACATGACGTGTTCAAATATATTTTAACTTGCTTATTAACTAATTTGAATCCAAATTTCGAATTTAAGTTCTATATTCGATTTCGAATATCCATTTACAAATCCAATTCACCTTTCAAAGTTCAACTTCAAATTCAAAACTCAATTAACTAATTCCTTTTCGACTTAGTCAATTCTATTCAATTTCTTTTCAAATTTTATATCACTTCTATTATTCAAATCTAAATATCAAATTCTATTCTATATATCAAATTCTATTTAAATTCTATATTATAAATCCAATTTGAATTTCAATATTCAAATTCTATAGTTTAAATTCCGTTTGAATTCTATATATTCAAATTCTATAGTTTAAATTCCATTTGAATTCTATATTCAAATTCTATATTTAAATTCCATTTGAATTCTATATTCAAATTCTATATCACTTCCATTGAATTTCATATATTCAAACTCCCTTTGAATTTCTATATTCAATTTCTATTTCTATTTTTCTTTATTCATTCTTTATTATAAATCCCATTTTGAATTTCAACACAACTTGTCTTCCCCAAAACAAATTCAAAACAGTATTTTGGTAGTAATTTGTCACTTACAACTCGAAAATGAATACTGATGATGCAGCTGTCATCATCAGAATCTATTTTCCAGCGATCGAAGTGAGTTCAATACTATAAAACCATATATAAACATTTCCACCTTGAAATCCATTTCAAAATATAATTCACACTTCTTGTAAAATAATTTAAAATCTCCCAGGATCTTAAATTTTCCTTACTTTTAATCCAAATCCATTTACAAACACTTATCCAATTTTCTAGAATTTTAATTCAATTTCTAGTTTAAAATTTCAGATTTTACTCATCTGATTTCACGTATTTCACTTATATGAATTCTGATTGGTTATTTATATAACCATTTAATTTATAATCTTTACTCGATTATAATAACCACTAATATATCGACTATACTATAATTTTGATATATGTATCTTCTCTATATCGAGATATACTTTGGGTAAAACTTATTTTAATTTACCCTCTTTTCAAAACATATCGTGACGACCCATCGTATTCGAGTGTTTATAAACTCCTACCGATACAGTGGATCAAACTGATCGACCAGAATCCATAAACAACTTAACCAATGAATCTCCACAATATAAAACAATCTTTATATCAATAACAAATACGTTCACTCATATCTATACACTCAACTCAATCTAGGGTATTACTAACCCTATCTCTACTGAGTCACGCCAAAGAGCCAAGGTAATTCACTTAACCTTAAGCTCTGATACCAATTGTAATGACCCAAAATTCCGGTCCAATTTGAGCTGACCAAAAACACAAGTCCAACCCCAAATTAAACTGAAAATCAGGAAATTTATAGAAAGAAAACAGAGGGTGAGGAAAGATAAGATAGAAACTTAGAATAGAAGAAGAAGAACACAATATCAGAGTAACACGAATCTCACAGCGGAACGAATAAATATATTTCATAACATAACTTTGAAATACAAATCTGTACTTGAATATACATATCATTATCAAAGTACAACACTTACAACACAGCGGAATAACTATAGCTATATAATCCTGAAGCCTCCTGCTCCAAGCTCTTCTAGTATATCTGTAAATCCCGACTACTTAACTGCCCATACAAATTTAAGCACCCAAGAGTTTAGGGAAACAAACAAATAAACTCCGGATCAGTCATGGGACTGGTATGAGTAAAACAGTTTAAAACAGTTCAAGCTGGTAATCGATATCTCATAAGACCACGCCGTATAACGGAACGGGTTTTTCCCTTATGAGAATCCAAATATCTTTATATAAAAACCTTTGATATTATAATGATGTCTATCAACACAATATAATAATCTTCTAGCTGAAACGCTTTCATCTCACGCTCTACATATATAGTATACAATTAAAACCGCAATCACGTATTAGATAATGGATTTCCAACTATGACAAGCTATGGAACCACCTTTCGCTAGTGTACCTCTAGAGAGGAATACACGTGGTTCAACAAAAAAATCTTGCAACCCAGCCACACATGACCGACCACTCATTTCGCTTGAGTGTATCGAATGTATATCACCAATGGTTGGGATCAGCAACCGTTTCCCGAATGGGACAGAATCAACAATAGATTTTTAGAAGTAAATGAAACTCTAGATCAGGTGATTATACACCCTACTTCGGTGCGACCGACTTAGCCATGCTACCTGCCCGATTTCTGTCATTTACCGGATGTGAGGCTAGAAGCTACGCTTTATCATCACACCAGATTCACTTTGAATGTCACATCGTCAAATCCATCAAATCACCGATTGACATCCTCAACCATACATTATGTGTTAGCTAAAAGAAGTTTCCTTCTCCGCTTCCACTCTTGGTACGGTTGGAGAAATCAATATACGTGATCGTATGGAAATAATCTGTCAGACACCCGTCCATACAAGTCATCAAGGAACAGGATGAATCGAAGGCACTACTCTGTAAACAGGATAGCCCTTGCATAACTCCGTCTTCAATTTCCTTTGGCATATATGATTCGCAACGCTTATGCCAATACAAAGTGGTTCTTTGGATAATAATCCATCCGGTCTCTCCATATTAATAACGTTAAAATGGTCAAAACTTCAATAGTCTGTGTTTCAACTATCGAAGAAAAACAGGTGTGCAAACAACGATATTATTTCCAAATGGAAATTTATATCGATCAAACATCATTCAACATTTTTCTCTTTATTTCATTAATTTACTTATCTCTTGTTTCCCTATATTCAATATTTCTTATTTTCTAAATTTGGAAAATATACGTTATTAACAATGGAAAACATTTCCATTTCTTGTTTTCTTTATCAGAAAACATTTCTGGTTTCTTATTTGGAAAACATTTCCAAAGCTTCTTCATTGGACTTAGACAGATGTTTAAACAAACCATCGCGATACCAACTCAAACCATTTCCTTTAATTACTAAATTCACTTAACCATACTTTACTATCTAACCTTAACCATTCCTTAGTTAAAAATGAAGTCAATCAAGTTGGGGTAATACTACCTCTCAGGCCTTAACTGAACAACGTTTCTAACCTTGAAATAGACAAAGTTCACCCTTCTAATTCTTTAACAAACTTCCTTACGTAACTCTCTTTCAAATCTTTTCTATTCGATAATTCTTTCCTTCGATAAGGTATATTCGATAATTCTATTCAATTTATTCTATTCACTTAACTCTTTTGATTTAACTCTAGCTCTATTCACTTAACTCCTATCGAATAAACTATATTCGATAACTCTTTTAATTATATCTGAATAAACTATATATTCGATTAACTCCTTTTACTCTATTCGAATAAACTATATTCGATTAACTCTTTATTCTATTCGAATAAACTATATTCGATTAACTCCTTTTACTTTATTCGAATAAACTATATTCGATTAACTCCTTTTACTTTATTCGAATAAACTATATTCGATTAACTCCTTTTACTTTATTCGAATAAACTATATTCAATTAACTCCTTTTAATCTATTCGAATAAACTATATTCGATTAACTCCTTTTACTCTATTCGAATAAACTAGATTCAATTATCTCCTTTTACTTTTAACTCTAATCGATTAAACTAACATCGATTAACTCCTTTTAACTCGATTAAACTATTCATTTATAAAGATTTACTTTTAGTAACGGTTCTTCACTTTACAAACATTTCTCTTTCTGATTAATTTGTAAATGGTTTACAAACCTTCCTTGTTCTAATCTATTTGCTAATGGTTTTACACTATTTCCTTTTCAATCCTATTTGTAAATGGTTTACAAATATTTCCTTGTATATATTTATTTATTCTACTCTAGTTATTTCCTTTTTTCTATTCTATTCGTTTTATCAACAATTTTCCCTTTTATAAAACTCTATTTGTTTTATAAACATCTCCTCTTTTATTTACTTTCGAAATATTTCCTTTTATAAAATCTATTGATTTGATAAAATCCCTTTATTTCAATATACATTGAAATAATTCTTTTTACATCCCAGGGTCTTTTATGATATTTAAAATATCGAATAAGAAGGATCAATATCATTCCAACACACATAATCCATAACAGATTATATAACACATCAAATATCACAATATATGAATAACAGTAAAATAAATGTTCAGGAATCCAGTTGGATTCCTTCAACCTGTTTCACTAAATCCACAGATGTTACACAATAAAATCAACATCACTTTCAGTTCCATATGATATATTCTATTAAACAGAATCAATATAGAAATTCAACTAACTGACTAGCAGTTCAATCAAATAGTCAACACATAGTCAATCAACCAACATTTAACAGTTCTAAAAATACAACATGAAATTATAAACTGTTCAGAGTTAGTGAGATTTACTAACATTGGACTATCATCGTTAATTAACGATAATTGTCGTTGATTCAGATCGGACAATTTATTTCGCCATAAATTGTAACGAGCTCGGATTCACTCCCAGTTAGTCTCACGGTGTAGCCCTTGTCCATACGATCCCATCGGATCTTGTTTTGTTGAATTTCGATAAAATATGAACAAGTTATGTAATTTAGAACTTAACATACATTTAATATAGTTTTAAACTTGTATTTACGATAAATGGGCTTTACCCAATTTCCATCAGCCCAAAACTATCCTGACCCGTCCAGGAACCTTCAACCTCCGATTGCAGATAACTCATCTTCTCCGAATTTCTTCTTTGCCAATAGAACCAACGTGTCCTTTTATATTTTCTATTATAAAAAAAAATACGGCCCATGATCCAACAAGCCCACCAGCTTCTCAGACCAACGCGCTACATCAATCCATCTTCTCCGATGTGAATATACAAACGCTGCTTCTTCTGTAAACTCCTCCCTTAGCACCGATAGTTTCCCCACGAAAAATCAGAACACAGGTAACCTTTATACTCTACTTCTCTCCAACTTCATATCACTTTCAAGAAACTCGACGTCCCCCTTCTCTGTTTTCATCTCCCGAACCCGCGATGCCAACAGTAATAGCATTGAACAAAATGGTAACCGAAAACCCCAAAATCCTCACAAACCTTGCGGAATCCCATCGTGTCCTCAAACAAAACATTGAATTCGAAAATCAAATCTTCGAAAATAAAAAATGTCGAACCCTAGGATCCAAGAAACAGCCGCTGTACACAATGGATCGAACAAAACTTCTGCTAAACTCTTCGAAACTCATACTGTTGTGAAGAGCTTGTGATTTCCTTTCCAAATCTATAAGTCTTTTTATTTATAGCATTTTACTTTGATTTCTAGGAATTTCCAAAGGAGGAAAATATCTCGTTTTATTTATTCCTGGAGGCGCGGATTGTGTTGACCGTGAATGGAGAAAGATTAGGGTTATAAAAATTTAAGGGTATTATATAGGATTTTTATATTAATTTTTAAATCGATTTTTATATTTATTTTTAAGCAAATGTTGTTTATAATTTTCCTCTAAAACTCCTGTGATCACATACGATACCCAAAAATCACGAAACTGGACATGCACCTTTAGTTCGACATTACGGTCCCAACGAAACTGTTTTCGTCGAATTCCGACTTCGTATGCTCACACATCGTATTTTTAACCGTCAAAATACTAACTGTTTTTCACGCTAAAAATCCATACGGCCACATAGTGACTAAAATAACCACGAAACTGGAAATCTAACAACTATTTGATGTTGCGGATCCAACAAAATTAGTTTCGTCGAATTCCGACTTCGTTTGCAAAAGTGACTATTTTTAAAGCTCAAATAGCCTATTTAAATGTATATATATAATTAAATTTAATTAAATTTAATATTTAAAAATAAATATTATCGTCTATATTCACAGTGGAATACCATACAGATTCAGAATATTCCTATATGGATTGACTACTCGATACTTTAATCTGGGTCAACCCGATATTGGATTTATATTGAAATCCCTTTTTAAAATATAAATAATTCCTTTATTATAAAGGAATTCCACAGCGACTTTTCTAAAATTTGATTTGGACATAAATCAAAATCTACACGATGAAATCCGAATTTTTCTCTTCGACTAGAAAGATATACTCCACCAGCTCCACACGTTTCTTGTTTCACAGAAATCCGATTTAAAACGAATCTTGTACATCCAGTTGAAGTCCAAATCGCCAAATAACGAACTGCAGCGCCATTTCGAGCTCGATTTTAATTATATTATAACTCTACGTTCAAACTGTCGTTTATATAATATATTCCTTATTCAAATTCAATTCCAAGCTGAATTAAATATCATAGATGATCCAGTTCACACCATATCGCCATTTCAGCCAATTCTGATTATTACAGAATTAAATATATTATTTAATTTATTATTTAAATTAAATATTCACCATTATTTAATTCCACAACCAATAAATCCTTTTAATCACCTTTTAAATAAATAAAAAAAAATTATTATACCTCTGCCAATGCGGGTCATTACAATCTTTCCCACATAAAATAATTTCGTCCTCGAAATTGCTAAAAGGTAGAGAACGACCCTATCGACTGGTTAGAACATATTTGTTCACTTCTTAACTTCAGTTTCAACTAAACCAATTTAATTTAAATTAAATTATTAATTAATTCTTATCAACGAAAATTTTCAAAAAAAAAACTCCTAAAAATTTTCTAACACCTTAACTTTTCGAAAAATTTCGCCAGCATCTCGTTTGTAGTGGTTAATAGCTCAAACTCCAACTTGCCTCTCTAGGCCATCTCCAACCCAAAAGAAAATCAAACAGCCAAGCAGCTCGCCAATTCGGCTCATAAATCTTATATCCAATATGAAATATAAACTTGTACCGTTTGTCGGCATATCATCATATCCTTTCCACCTGTTATCAATTCAGCGGATACAAGGGTCATCCCGATCAAATTCCAATCTGCTTTTATCCACAACACAACCATTCGCTTATATCTAAGCTAAATATCATTTCAACTCGAGTTTCTTCTCGATTCCCAACTCTTAACTTGATTATCACATTACTCTTCTAATTTTAATCTCACAATACCATTTGTCTTGATATCATTCTAATTTAACCTCAGTTACCACTTTACTGGCTTTACTTTAATCCAATTTTGCTTTCACAAATTTCTGTTAAATTTGTTTTTAATGCAAACAGCTTTTCCTTGGAAGTTTTTAAAACAGTTTACTCTTTTCAAAAATCAAATTTTCCTTTTGAACATGTCACTAAGCCCTTAATTAATATTCCATTAGTTAAATCACTTCTCTATTTCTTTATCAATATTTGTTAACCAAATATTTTCAATAACCATATTGGCTTTTTATGTTATTTGGAAAACATTTCTGAATATCGCCTTCCTTTATTTTCTAAACTTTAGAAAATATAAGCCATTTATAATTTGAAAATATTCCAATTACTTATCTCTTTTCCGATCTCGTTTATTTCTATACTTAGGAAATATTCTTTATTATATTTCCAAGCTTACACTTATTTAGGTTAAAACGGATGTTGTGTAAAACATCGTTACGACACCCCAAATACTGTATTCAACTAACTCTTGTTCAACATTGATCTTCGAGCCTAAAATCTTACTATTTATTTGTTAATAATGAAATCAATCAAGTTGGGGTATAACTACCTCTCAGACCTTGAATGAATAACATTATAACGTCAAAACAGATATGACTACTTACTCGAATAATCAATACCATACAACTACTTATTCACTTTTAAATACGTATACGCTTCCTCTTTCTATTCTTACTAGATTTTATTCTTAGTCTTCCTTTTTGATTTTACTATTCTATTTCTAAGTTCGTTTCCATATCGACTTATACATACATATATATATATATATATATATATATATATATATATATATATATATATTGATACGTTGATTTCAAACTATCAAATTATCTTAAAAATATTCTAACTCCTTAAATTTCTGGAAAAATTCGCCATAACCTCCGTTGTACTAGGAGCATCGGGATATTTCAAATAGCCTCCCATGGCCCTCACCAATCCAAAAGAAAAAGAAAAAGCCATGCGGCTAACCGATACGGCGCATAAAATCTCATATATGAATTAAATACATACCTTTTCATCGAGCATTCTATTTATATACCTTTTCCATACCTTTCTCATGTATATTTATACCTGCCCAATCTATTTTAACTATACCTGATCGTTTTAACTTAATTCGTTAATTAATTTGTTAATTAACTCTTTAGTCTATTTCACTTTTATATTTGAACATGACATGTTCAAATATATTTTAACTTGCTTATTAACTAATTTGAATCCAAATTTCGAATTTAAGTTCTATATTCGATTTCGAATATCCATTTACAAATCCAATTCACCTTTCAAAGTTCAACTTCAAATTCAAAACTCGATTAACTAATTCCTTTTCGACTTAGTCAATTCTATTCAATTTCTTTTCAAATTTTATATCACTTCTATTATTCAAATCTAAATATCAAATTCTATTCTATTCTATATTTCAAATTCTATTTAAATTCTATATTATAAATCCCATTTGAATTTCTATATTCAAATTCTATAGTTTAAATTCCGTTTGAATTCTATATATTCAAATTCTATAGTTTAAATTCCATTTGAATTCTATATTTAAATTCCATTTGAATTCTATATTCAAATTCTATATCACTTCCATTGAATTTCATATATTCAAACTCCCTTTGAATTTCTATATTCAATTTCTATTTCAATTTTTCTTTATTCATTCTTTATTATAAATCCCATTTTGAATTTCAACACAACTTGTCTTCCCCAAAACAAATTCAAAACAGTATCTCTGGTAGTAATTCGTCACTTACAACTCGAAAATGAATACTGATGATGCAGCTATCATCGTCAGAATCTATTTTCCAGCGATCGAAGTGAGTTCAATACTATAAAACCATATATAAACATTTCCACCATGAAACCCATTTCAAAATATAATTCACACTGCTTGTAAAATAATTTAAAATCTCCCAGGATCTTAAATTTTCCTTACTTTTAATCCAAATCCATTTACAAACACTTATCCAATTTTCCTGAATTTTAATTCAATTTCTAGTTTAAAATTTCAGATTCAACTCATCTGATTTCACGTATTTCACTTATATGAATTCTGATTGGTTATTTATATAACCATTTAATTTATAATCTTTACTCGATTATAATAACAACCAATATATCCACTATATTATAATTTTGATATATGTATCTTCTCTATATCGAGATATACTTTGGGTAAAACTTATTTTAATTTACCCTCTTTTCAAAACATATCGTGACGACCCATCGTATTCGAGTGTTTATAAACTCCTACCGATACAGTGGATCAAACTGATCGACCAGAATCCATAAACAACTCAACCAATGAATCTCCACAATATAAAACAATCTTTATATCAATAACAAATACGTTCACTCATATCTATACACTCAACTCAATCTAGGGTATTACTAACCCTATCTCTACTGAGTCACGCCACAGAGCCAAGGTAATTCAATTAACCTTAAGCTCTGATACCAATTATAATGACCCAAAATTCTGGTCCAATTTGAGCTGACCAAAAACACAAGTCCAACCCCAAATTAAACTGAAAATCAGGAAATTTATAGAAAGAAAACAGAGGGCAAGGAAAGATAAGATAGAAACTTAGAATAGAAGAAGAAGAATACAATATCAGAGTAACACGAATCTCACAGCGGAACGAATAAATATATTTCATAACATAACTTTGAAATACAAATCTGTACTTGAATATACATATCATTATCAAAGTACAACACTTACAACACAGCGGAATAACTATAGCTATATAATCCTGAAGCCTCCTGCTCCAAGCTCTTCCAGTATATCTGTAAATCCCGACTACTTGACTGCCCATACAAATTTAAGCACCCAAGAATTTAGGGAAACAAACAAATAAACTCCGGATCAGTCATGGGACTGGTATGAGTAAAACAGTTCAAGCAGGTAATCGATATCTCATAAGACCACGCCGTATAATGGAACGGGTTTTTCCCTTAAGAGAATCCAAATATCTTTATATAAAAACCTTTGATATTATAATAATGTCTATCAACACAATATAATAATCTTCTAGCTGAAACGCTTTCATCTCACGTTCTACATATATAGTATACAATCAAAACCCTAATCACGTATTAGATAATGGATTTCCAACTATGACAAGGTATGAAACCACCTTTCGCTAGTGTACCTCTAGAGAGGAATACACTGGGTTCAACAAGAAAATCTTGCAACCCAGCCACACATGACCGACCACTCATTTTGCTTGAGTGTATCGAATGTATATCACCAATGGTTGGGATCAGCAACCGTTTCCCGAATGGGACAGAATCAACAATAGATTTTTAGAAGTAAATGAAACTCTAGATCAGGTGATTATACACCCTACTTCGGTGCGACCGACTTAGCCATGCTACCTGCCCGATTTCTGTGATTTACCGGATGTGAGGCTAGAAGCTACGCTTTATCATCACACCAGATTCACTTTGAATGCCACATCGTCAAATCCATCAAATCACCGATTGACATCCTCAACCATACATTATGTGTTAGCTAAAAGAAGTTTCCTTCTCCGCTTCCACTCTTGGTACGGTTGGAGAAATCAATATACGTGATCGTATGGAAATACTCTGTCAGACACCCGTCCATACAAGTCATCAAGGAACATGATGAATCGAAGGCACTATTCTGTAAACAGGATAGCCCTTGCATAACTCCGTCTTCAATTTCCTTTGGCATATATGATTCGCAACGCTTATGCCAATACAAAGTGGTTCTTTGGATAATAATCCAACCGGTCTCTCCATATTAATAACGTTAAAATGGTCAAAACTTCGATAGTCTGTGATTTAACTATCGAAGAAAAACAGGTGTGCAAACAACGATATTATTTCCAAATGGAAATTTATATCGATCAAACATCATTCAACATTTTTCTCTTTATTTCATTAATTTACTTATCTCTTGTTTCCCTATATTCAATATTTCTTATTTCTAAATTTGGAAAATATACGTTATTAACAATGGAAAACATTTCCATTTCTTGTTTTCTTTATCAGAAAACATTTCTGGTTTCTTATTTGGAAAACATTTCCAAAGCTTCTTCATTGGACTTAGACAGATGTTTAAACAAACCATCGCGATACCAACTCAAACCATTTCCTTTAATTACTAAATTCACTTAACCATCCGTTATTATCGAACCTTAACCATTCCTTAGTTAAAAATGAAGTCAATCAAGTTGGGGTAATACTACCTCTCAGGCCTTAACTGAACAACCTTGAAATAGACAAAGTTCACCCTTCTAATTCTTTAACAAACTTACTTACGTAACTCTCTTTCAAATCTTTTCTATTTGATAATTCTTTCCTTCGATAAGGTATATTCGATAATTCTATTCAATTTATTCTATTCACTTAACTATTTTGATTTAACTCTAACTCTATTCACTTAACTCCTATCGAATAAACTATATTCGATAACTCTTTTAATTATATCTGAATAAACTATATATTCGATTAACTCCTTTTACTCTATTCGAATAAACTATATTCGATTAACTCTTTATTCTATTCGAATAAACTATATTCGATTAACTCCTTTTACTTTATTCGAATAAACTAAATTCGATTAACTCCTTTTACTTTGATCGAATAAACTATATTCGATTAACTCCTTTTACTTTATTCGAATAAACTATATTCGATTAACTCCTTTTACTCTATTCGAATAAACTATATTCTATTAACTCCTTTTACTCTATTCGAATAAACTGTATTAAATTAACTCCTTTTACTTTAACTCTAATCGATTAAACTAACATCGATTAACTCCTTTTAACTCGATTAAACTATTCATTTATAAAGATTTACTTTTAGTAACGGTTCTTCACTTTACAAACATTTCTCTTTCTGATTGATTTGTAAATGGTTTACAAACCTTCCTCGTTCTAATCTATTTGCTAATGGTTTTACACTATTTCCTTTTCAATCCTATTTGTAAATGGTTTACAAATATTTCCTTGTATATCTTTATTTATTCTACTCTAGTTATTTCCTTTTTTCTATTCTATTCGTTTTATCAACAATTATCCCTTTTTTAAAACTCTATTCGTTTTATAAATATTTCCCCTTTTATTTACTTTTGAAATATTTCTTTTTATAAAATCTATTGATTTGATAAAATCCCTTTATTTCAATATACATTGAAATAATTCTTTTTACATCCCAGGGTCTTTTATGATATTTAAAATATCGAATAACAAGGATCGATATCATTCCAACACACATAATCCATAACAGATTATATAACACATCAAATATCACAATATATGAATAACAGTAAAATAAATGTTAAGGAATCCAGTTGGATTCTTCCAACCTGTTTCACTGCATCCACAGATGTTACACAATAAAATCAACATCACTTTCAGTTCCATATGATATATTCTGTAACGACCAATGGATTTTCGGCCCAGAAAATCGACATAAATACCCTTACCGTAACTCATGCCGACCTTACCAACACCGAAAACACTGGACGTTATTAGAAAGAATTTAGAAGGTGAGATAAGAAATAAAGAAATACTAGAATAGAAGGAGAAGAAGAAACAACACAGAGTCTCACATCGCAGCGGAACAAAATATAATATAGAAATAACTTTTATTGAGAGCTTGAAATAACACTTACAACATCAGAGTATATCAGTACATCTGGACAGTTATAATGGTCTGTCCTCATATAACACACTACGGAATACTAATGGTCTAACATCATACGTCTGAACTCCTTTGGCTCGTCTTTGGACTTCACAGCACTGATAACCCGAATCTGCACAACCCGGTCTAACCCGAGCATTTACAAAACACCGGGTCAGTCTGGTGAACCAGAGTGAGAAAAACTCGCACAGTATTAAGGGTATCACACACTTGATTTTAAAGTCAAAAATCTTTTCGAAAGAAAAGGATAATCGTAAGACCAAATCCACACATAAACATGGACGGTTTTTACCTTACGATAACCCAAAAAAATTTTGAAACCAATATCTTGTCTGATATTATAATAATGTCTAAATACAAGTAAATATCAATCTAGTGGAACGCTTGCATCTCACGCTCCACATATATAATCTACAAACAAAACCGCAAGCGCTTATTGGAGATTGGATTCCAACCATGACAAGGTATGGGACCACCTGCCGATAGTGTATCTCTAGAGGCGAATACACTGGGTTCAACAAGAACGTCTTGCAACCCGGCCCTCACATGACCGATCACTCATTTCGCTTGAGTGTATCGAATGTATATCACCAACGGTTGGGCTCAAACCACCGTTTCCCGAAAAAGGGACAGCATTGAAATAGATTCAAGAAGCAAAAGGAATTTCTCTAGATAGGTGATTATACACCCTAATGGGAGCGACCCACATAGCCATGCTGCCTGTCCGATTTTTGTCATTCCCCGGTTGATGAGGCTTGAGTCTACGCTTTATCAGCACATCATATTTACTTCGAATGTCACATCGTCAGACCCATCAACAGTCACTAATTGACGTCCACAACAATACGTTACGTGTTAGCTAAAGAAGTTTCCTTCTCCGCCTCCACTCTTGGTACGGTTGAAGAAATCAATGTACGTGACCTTTCTGGAAATACTCTGTCAGACATTCATCCATACAAGTCATCCAGGAACAGGGTGAACCGAAGGTACCCTCCTACTGCATTCTAGGAATCACCCTGAGAATCAGTAGCGAGAAGTCCTTGTAATCTGTAGATTCCAACCACGACCGAATCACAGTTTATCTCTGGTTGCAAGTCAGAGGTTTTAAGTAATCCTTCCGCTTATGAAGATCAACGGTCTTCAATAGCTCCATCTCAAATCATCATCTTCAACGTATTCGTATTTGCTGGACGGAATGGTTTTCGAATATAGATTCGATCCCGGTCTTTCCATACCAACAATCGTATGGCCAAATTTGATAGTCGGTTATTTAACTATCAAATAAACAAACATTCATCCATAAAAGAAAATGGATTCACTGATTCAATACTCAGTATCATTTAGCCCCTTTAAAGACCCGTCCGTTAATTATATTCTTCAAATTTCCAATATTCCAGCATCGCTTTTATTTCTTATTATAAAATAAGAATATCCTCCAAACTTATTTAATTCAACTTATAAACTTTTTGCAAACAGTTTATAATACCATCTACGGAAATCATAACTTATGTTTCCTTCAACCACTCTCGTTTATAAACTAATATTATTCTTGGATAATCATGGAGTCGTTCAAGTTGGGGTATTTTATTTACCTCTCAGGCCTTGACCAACAACATTCATATCTTCAGAATAACCAGAAGTTTATTAACCACACATTTCCCTTTTGAAACTCAATATAAAATCTCAACCACGTTTACTTAACCAATATTAAGTAAATTCTTATTAAACTCTTTCGATTTATGTTAAAATCATTTACAATACCATACACAAGCTTTGATTCTATTAGAAATAGAATCGTTATAAAAATTCCTTAATAACTCTATATTGTTATATTACAAATTATTTTCAACCACTTAATTTCATTTGTTTAAAAACAAAGCTTCCATAAATCTTATATTAATATTTTATACCATTATTATGTTGATATCTTTTCAAATCCTTATATTTATATTTATTAACCAATTCAACTTATTTTTATCACACTCCCTCTAAATCATACCCGACCCCTTTGTCTAGAAAACATATAATAATCCTTTGTAAAATCTCGTGTCAAAAATGGTTCGTCTCATTTGTAACAAATGTTACAAATCACATTCATAAACCCTTACTTTTATTTACTAACTCGATTCCATATTCCAAAACTTAAATTTCCATTTACAAGCCATTTGTAAATTAAGTACGACGACTCACCATTCGTTTCATTTTCACACTTTAACTTCACTTAGAGATTCCATTCCCAAATCAATACTCATTTCCAAATCCGCCTATTTGTTAATTTTATCCACGACACGTTATTTAACCACATTTCGTATATTTTGGAAACCCCAGTTCAACTGATCATTTATTTACAAAAATATCACCTTTAATCTCTATATACATTCTTGTATAATCTATGATTCAATTATTTCATTTCGATATTTTGAAATCCATTTAAACTCCCTTTATGACCGTTAAGGTCTTTACAAAATCATTTCAACATTTCAAAAGTCACCACAATAAATTTATATCGTTTTAAAATATTTCTTTAATAATATCTTACATCTCTTATTGGTCATATTTTATACATTTAAAAATTTGCAAACGTCACTTCGGCTATTATCTTTACCATAAAAAGCGTATTTAAATTTCATATAAAAAATATATATAACTTTGAAACCGCTCGAAATCCATTTAGTATGGATTTCGAAAAATCATTTCTTTTCATCGACGGTACTAAAGAGGCAAATGGTTACTATAGTACCAAACGTGAAATATAAACCAATTTCACATTCCATACAAACAACATGATCATATTGATAAACGTTATCAATATTAGCAAGGAACCCTATTGGATTCCTCCAAACTATTCTTCCTTGCAAAATAACGGGTTACCACAATTCAAATTATTCAGTCCAATATTCATTTTCATCTAGACAGATGAAATAAAACAGTTGGATAAAAACGGTCGATAATAACTGTAACAGTCAATACTGGGATAATAATAGCAGTTCAAGCATTCAACTATTTGATTATAACGTTTATAGTGTTATAAACGTAACCACTGAGGCAAGTTACCTCAATCGGATGTAATCGTTATAAATAACGATTAGTTTTCAATTAAATTAAACAACCGTTTAATTTAACTGTTTCAGTCCATACATGAATATAAACACAACAACGAACGAACAAACAAACAATCATAAACAAGCATAGCACACAATTATAAAACCCGACTTATATAAAATATAAGAGGGAGAAAAAAAACTGAGTGAGTTTAACTCACCTTGATTTTCCTTTCGTTGTCAGAACGAACTAAATTAAACTGACGTTTAATTTAGTTAAAGTTGCCAAATTTGATCCAACCAGCTCCAAGGTATTACGTCCGTCGACACGGTTCCACACTCCTTGTTCAGTCTGATTCTGTTAAGAAACGAGAACGTCACACAAAAATATACGTTCACGTATATTTTTTTTCTTTTCTAATTTAAATTAAATAAACTTTTTAATTAATAATTAATACACTAATGAGATCCAATTTAAACAATAATTAGATTTTAAGTGATCACTTCATATTTTACGCAAGTCAGAACAAATTTTGTTTCATAATATATGATGACCACCTACCCTTTTAATTACAATAAAACAATGTGTAAACTGATATCCTGAATCCCGCTTGTTACTTACCATAGAAGATATTGTTCAGTTCTTCGATACGTCAAACTTAACTAATATAAGACAACCGAGTAGAACAACACTTCTGCCTATTTATTATGCATACCGGTTCCCTTCTAGTTTAATGTCTTGAAGTAATTTATGCCGCAGTTTTCATTTTTCCCGCGTACACAGTTAATAACTTAAGGTGCATGTATTTTTAACTTAAATACTAACCGTGATCGTGCATGTTCTAACCTAGGTTAGTCATAATATATACTGAATTAGGCAAAATTAAATAATATTTGGCAGTTAAAGTTCTTCTCACTTGATCGATTTTCCTTTATTCGAAACATTCCCCTGACTCCATTTTCTTGTTATATTTTCTTAAAGATACGAAAGCCCAAAACTAATACTTGTTTAACTAGAAATTTACTTAGGCTAGTTAAACTGAGATTAGGCATTAGCAAACATTATTGGATGGTTAATTTAACCCAACAGGCCACATTTAAAATAATTATAATAACTTGATATATCATATTAACCAAAGCAAGTTGGTCACGTTAATTACACTTGGCGTTTCAGTCCATTCTTAACAGTGGTACACTATTATGGCCACTACCTGCTAGGCATAATATTATGTTCAACAGGGTATTAGGCAATTTAACAAATAAAGATACTTACGTTAATCAGTCCCCATTAGGCATTCTTAAACACTGATTTGGCACATGCTAATTTCCCCAGGCCGCACTATTCATTACTGTTCACTTTCTTCTTCTCGCATCAGCTTCGTTATTTCCCCCTTGTCCTCCTTCACAGCCCATGCAACTTCCTTTTAGTTCACCGTCCTTCTTCTCTATTTCCCATTCGCTTTATCTGTTCTTCCTTCTTCTTCTTCTTCTCTTTTTTTTTATTTTTTTTTTAACATACATATCCGTATGTTGGCACGTCCGAACGCATGGACTGTTTTCTCCAATTATGTTCTCCCATCCTTCCACTTCTCCCTCTCCAGTTCATGCCTTCGACCCAAAATAAACTCCAGTCCATCTTAATACTTCAGCTCACGCCATCTTTTTGTTGCTGGAGCGCCACCTCAGACCGTCAGAAGGTCATGGAAGACCATCATCGTGCACCTGACTGGTCTCCGTCCACTGTCTGCCAATGCACCACTGGTCTCGAGCACCAACTCGAATGAACACGTGCTTCAATGGGTACATGGATGGTGTTGGAATGTTGTTTTGCATGAGCTGATTTTTATACATGAATGGTTTTTGTAAAAATGGAAGAGATGTTTTTAGTTTAGTTTGGAAGAGGAGGATCTGCGGTTTCTTTTTACAAGAGCAAGTAAAAACTTGGTTTCCATGAACAATGAAAATGGACAGCAGTCTTTTATATTGAGGCAGTACCGTAGCGGCCACGTTTTGGAGAAAATAGGTTTGTAGGGGAGATGTAGATTAGCTGGTGAGAAAAGACTGAAGACAACTTTGTCGGCAAGGTATAGGAAATTTGGTCGGCAAGTAATCGATGTTGTGCGTAGCAAGGTATCGTGTTAATATATATATATATATATATATATTTGGTTTGTTTAGTTTCCATTCGCAGTACAGTGTTTGCATATGACATCTCCAGGATTGCGTATAGGGTTCATTTGTTTGGGTTGCAAGGTATATTTGGATTTTCATGCACGTTTTGACTTGCACGCACCTAGTACTGTAGTATTTGGCTTGCATGCACGTTGTATAGTTTTTTTATTAAAGTGGGATGCACGTAACAAGGGATGCAAGCCAATTTGGGACGCAAGGAAATCAAAAGGGACGTTAGGTAACCAAAAGAGAAAGGTTACTTTAAGTGGATAGATTTAATAATATTTTAATGTACAAAGCTTTTGTCGTGGAGAATTCATGTTAAAAATCACTGCATACAATTTCTGTTTTCTGATAAAAAGGCTAATCTTAGTGTAAAAAAGTATTCCGGACCCAATGGGACAAGTTTCGTCGAAATCCGACATCGTTTGGAAACAATTCCTTTATAAAACCAGAAATAAACACGCGTTTAATTTTTTCACGATCACCAGATAAATCGAATCAACTTGAAACTTTCAAATCTTGCAATAATTTGTTGATACGAACCCAATGGCACCAGTTTCGTTGCATTCTGAGACTGTTTCCCCGGTAGGCTGTTTTTACCGCGCACCGCAACACCCTTTTTAACGTCAAATTTTCCGGTCTCTAAAAATAACAAACTATATACCTATTCTGACTCTAATCGACGATACGAACTCAACGGGACTGGTTTCGTGGCCTAATTCGATCGTCTGTTCAAGTTATACCCACATATCCCTTTATTTATTTAATTACGCGTTAAGGAAAATGAACGAGCGTTTACGGCTACCGTGGCCACATACGACATCGGTTTGCCACGCAATTCAACGCCATACAATAATTTAACGTTACGGTCCCAATGAAACTGGTATTATCGCAAACAGAGACCGTTTGCAAAATGGTCATTTTAAAGGCTTATAATTAAATAATGAATTTCACAACGACTATTTTAAAATTTGATTTGGCCATAAATAGCAAACTATAACACGGAATCTGGATTTTTCTCTTTCATATGAAAACTATCGTCAACATGATCCCAACGTTTCTTGTTTCACAGAAATCCAACTTATATCGGATTATATATTCTCAGTTGAAGTTCAAAACTCAAATTTACGAACTGCATGCAATTTTCAAGCTTGATTTTTAATTATATAAATATATAACGTTCGAACTTTGTTTAAATAACGAATTAAATATTAAATTCCATCGATATTCCAAATATAATATTTAAAATAATAAATTAAATAAAATATTTGGTTACTAAAATATGGGACGTTACATTCTTCCCCCCTTAAAATAATTTCGTCCTCGAAATTGCTAAGGTAAGGAAGAACGTTACAATCCATTAATTTCCAAATCCATTTAAAATCGAAAACTAATTCAATATCGTAAATAAATATTTTCAAAAATATCGAAAAAATTCTAACACCTTAAATTCCCGGATAAATTCGTCAGAGTCTCCCCTGCACGGAGTGACATCTGCGATATCGCAGGAACAAATAATATATATTCATCGACCAACGGTCGGAAAGCAAAAACCAATAACCAAAACCAAAATTTATAATTTCGCGTAGGCGTACCTTTTTACGAGCGCTACCGAGCTTACTTGCTCTATTTATCGCGATCTACTCGATCAAAATCAAATCCTCAAAGCCATCTGGCACCTGTACTCAACTCAGTTTGACATATGAGTAACAATTATATGATATCTCATTAACCAACAAGTATAACCTCACAAATTCCCAGAATCCGACATGGGTATCAACTCGTTTGTAAATATATGTTTAAATCATTAATTTCAATTCATCCATGCTTTCATTCCACTTTATATTACTGGAATTTTATTTTAATTCATCCAGCTCTTACATAAACCATCGATGAATTCAACGAATCAACCAATCGATAATAAATCAACAACCAATGCATCATCAAGTCAATTGAATTTGTATTCAATATTTACATTTACTTTGGCTTAACTTATTTCAATAACAATTCATTAAAATTTCAAATTCAAATTAATTTAATTTGAGTTCAACATCATTTCTCAATTTAATTTCACTTAACCAAGTTAAATTTCAATTCAGATTCCTAATCCACATTTGAATATCATTCAAATCAATTAACCATCCTGATACCTCAATAATATAATAAAATTGTTTCTTTTCTATACAAAAATATATTTGGGTAAAATTATTTCATTTACCCTCTTTACAAAACATAAAACATTAGTATATAAAATTTACAAATACGCTCTCATATATATAATCAACTCGATCTAAGGTATTCCTAACCCCATCTCTATCGAGTTACACCACAGAGCCAAGGTTATTACTAAACCAATAGCTCTGATACCACTGTAACGACCAAAGGATTTTCGGCCCAGAAAATCGACATAAATACCCTTACCGTAACTCATGCCGACCTTACCAACACCGAAAACACTGGACGTTATTAGAAAGAATTTAGAAGGTGAGATAAGAAAGAAAGAAATACTAGAATAGAAGGAGAAGAAGAAACAACACAGAGTCTCACATCGCAGCGGAACAAAATATAATATAGAAATAACTTTTATTGAGAGCTTGAAATAACACTTACAACATCAGAGTATATCAGTACATCTGGACAGTTATAATGGTCTGTCCTCATATAACACACTGCGGAATACTAATGGTCTAACATCATACGTCTGAACTCCTTTGGCTCGTCTTTGGACTTCACAGCACTGATAACCTGAATCTGCACAACCCGGTCTAACCCGAGCATTTACAAAACACCGGGTCAGTCTGGTGAACCAGAGTGAGAAAAACTCGCACAGTATTAAGGGTATCACACACTTGATTTTAAAGTCAAAAATCTTTTCGAAAGAAAAGGATAATCGTAAGACCAAATCCACACATAAACATGGACGGTTTTTACCTTACGATAACCCAAAAAAATTTTGAAACCAATATCTTGTCTGATATTATAATAATGTCTAAATACAAGTAAATATCAATCTAGTGGAACGCTTGCATCTCACGCTCCACATATATAATCTACAAACAAAACCGCAGGCGCTTATTGGAGATTGGATTCCAACCATGACAAGGTATGGGACCACCTGCCGATAGTGTATCTCTAGAGGCGAATACACTGGGTTCAACAAGAACGTCTTGCAACCCGGCCCTCACATGACCGATCACTCATTTCGCTTGAGTGTATCGAATGTATATCACCAACGGTTGGGCTCAAACCACCGTTTCCCGAAAAAGGGAGAGCATTGAAATAGATTCAAGAAGCAAAAGGAATTTCTCTAGATAGGTGATTATACACCCTAATGGGAGCGACCCACATAGCCATGCTGCCTGTCCGATTTTTGCCATTCCCCGGTTGATGAGGCTTGAGTCTACGCTTTATCAGCACATCATATTTACTTCGAATGTCACATCGTCAGATCCATCAACAGTCACTAATTGACGTCCACAACAATACATTACGTGTTAGCTAAAGAAGTTTCCTTCTCCGCCTCCACTCTTGGTACGGTTGAAGAAATCAATGTACGTGACCTTTCTGGAAATACTCTGTCAGACATTCATCCATACAAGTCATCCAGGAACAGGGTGAACCGAAGGTACCCTCCTACTGCATTCTAGGAATCACCCTGAGAATCAGTAGCAATAAGTCCTTGTAATCCGTAGATTCCAACCACGACCGAATCACAGTTTATCTCTGGTTGCAAGTCAGAGGTTTTAAGTAATCCTTCCGCTTATGAAGATCAACGGTCTTCAATAGCTCCATCTCAAATCATCATCTTCAACGTATTCGTATTTGCTGGACGGAATGGTTTTCGAATATAGATTCGATCCCGGTTTTTCCATACCAACAATCGTATGGCCAAATTTGATAGTCGGTTATTTAACTATCAAATAAACAAACATTCATCCATAAAAGAAAATGGATTCACTGATTCAATACTCAGTATCATTTAGCCCCTTTAAAGACCCGTCCGTTAATTATATTCTTCAAATTTCCAATATTCCAGCATCGCTTTTATTTCTTATTATAAAATAAGAATATCCTCCAAACTTATTTAATTCAACTTATAAACTTTTTGCAAACAGTTTATAATACCATCTACGGAAATCATAACTTATGTTTCCTTCAACCACTCTCGTTTATAAACTAATATTATTCTTGGATAATCATGGAGTCGTTCAAGTTGGGGTATTTTATTTACCTCTCAGGCCTTGACCAACAACATTCATATCTTCAGAATAACCAGAAGTTTATTAACCACACATTTCCCTTTTGAAACTCAATATAAAATCTCAACCACGTTTACTTAACCAATATTAAGTAAATTCTTATTAAACTCTTTCGATTTATGTTAAAATCATTTACAATACCATACACAAGCTTTGATTCTATTAGAAATAGAATCGTTATAAAAATTCCTTAATAACTCTATATTGTTATATTACAAATTATTTTCAACCACTTAATTTCATTTGTTTAAAAACAAAGCTTCCATAAATCTTATATTAATATTTTATACCATTATTATGTTGATATCTTTTTAAATCCTTATATTTATATTTATTAACCAATTCAACTTATTTTTATCACACTCCCTCTAAATCATACCCGACCCCTTTTTCTAGAAAACATATAATAATCCTTTGTAAAATCTCATGTCAAAAATGGTTCGTCTCATTTGTAACAAATGTTACAAATCACATTCATAAACCCTTACTTTTATTTACTAACTCGATTCCATATTCCAAAACTTAAATTTCCATTTACAAGCCATTTGTAAATTAAGTACGACGACTCACCATTCGTTTCATTTTCACACTTTAACATCACTTAGAGATTCCATTCCCAAATCAATACTCATTTCCAAATCCGCCTATTTGTTAATTTTATCCACGACACGTTATTTAACCACATTTCGTATATTTTGGAAACCCCAGTTCAACTGATCATTTATTTACAAAAATATCACCTTTAATCTCTTTATACATTCTTGTATAATCTATGATTCAATTATTTCATTTCGATATTTTGAAATCCATTTAAACTCCCTTTATGACCGTTAAGGTCTTTACAAAATCATTTCAACATTTCAAAAGTCACCACA
Source organism: Allium sativum (assembly GCA_030737875.1). Lineage (NCBI taxonomy): Eukaryota > Viridiplantae > Streptophyta > Magnoliopsida > Asparagales > Amaryllidaceae > Allium > Allium sativum. Next base: position 275,361,892 of record CM060926.1, on the reverse strand, counting down.
ATAAATTTATATCGTTTTAAAATATTTCTTTAATAATATCTTACATCTCTTATTGGTCATATTTTATACATTTAAAAATTTGCAAACGTCACTTCGGCAATTATCTTTACCATAAAAAGCGTATTTCAATTTCATATAAAAAATATATATAACTTTGAAACCGCTCGAAATCCATTTAGTATGGATTTCGAAAAATCATTTCTTTTCGTCGACGGTACTAAAGAGGCAAATGGTTACTATAGTACCAAACGTGAAATATAAACCAATTTCACATTCCATACAAACAACATGATCATATTGATAAACGTTATCAATATTAGCAAGGAACCCTATTGGATTCCTCCAAACTATTCTTCCTTGCAAAATAACGGGTTACCACAATTCAAATTATTCAGTCCAATATTCATTTTCATCTAGACAGATGAAATAAAACAGTTGGATAAAAACGGTCGATAATAACTGTAACAGTCAATACTGGGATAATAATAGCAGTTCAAGCATTCAACTATTTGATTATAACGTTTATAGTGTTATAAACGTAACCACTGAGGCAAGTTACCTCAATCGGATGTAATCGTTATAAATAACGATTAGTTTTCAATTAAATTAAACAACCGTTTAATTTAACTGTTTCAGTCCATACATGAATATAAACACAACAACGAACGAACAAACAAACAATCATAAACAAGCATAGCACACAATTATAAAACCCGACTTATATAAAATATAAGAGGGAGAAAAAAAACTGAGTGAGTTTAACTCACCTTGATTTTCCTTTCGTTGTCAGAACGAACTAAATTAAACTGACGTTTAATTTAGTTAAAGTTGCCAAATTTGATCCAACCAGCTCCAAGGTATTACGTCCGTCGACACGGTTCCACACTCCTTGTTCAGTCTGATTCTGTTAACAAACGAGAACGTCACACAAAAATATACGTTCACGTATATTTTTTTTCTTTTCTAATTTAAATTAAATAAACTTTTTAATTAATAATTAATACACTAATGAGATCCAATTTAAACAATAATTAGATTTTAAGTGATCACTTCATATTTTACGCAAGTCAGAACAAATTTTGTTTCATAATATATGATGACCACCTACCCTTTTAATTACAATAAAACAATGTGTAAACTGATATCCTGAATCCCGCTTGTTACTTACCATAGAAGATATTGTTCAGTTCTTCGATACGTCAAACTTAACTAATATAAGACAACCGAGTAGAACAACACTTCTGCCTATTTATTATGCATACCGGTTCCCTTCTAGTTTAATGTCTTGAAGTAATTTATGCCGCAGTTTTCATTTTTCCCGCGTACACAGTTAATAACTTAAGGTGCATGTATTTTTAACTTAAATACTAACCGTGATCGTGCATGTTCTAACCTAGGTTAGTCATAATATATACTGAATTAGGCAAAATTAAATAATATTTGGCAGTTAAAGTTCTTCTCACTTGATCGATTTTCCTTTATTCGAAACATTCCCCTGACTCCATTTTCTTGTTATATTTTCTTAAAGATACGAAAGCCCAAAACTAATACTTGTTTAACTAGAAATTTACTTAGGCTAGTTAAACTGAGATTAGGCGTTAGCAAACATTATTGGATGGTTAATTTAACCCAACAGGCCACATTTAAAATAATTATAATAACTTGATATATCATATTAACCAAAGCAAGTTGGTCACGTTAATTACACTTGGCGTTTCAGTCCATTCTTAACAGTGGTACACTATTATGGCCACTACCTGCTAGGCATAATATTATATTCAACAAGGTATTAGGCAATTTAACTAATAAAGATACTTACGTTAATCAGTCCCCATTAGGCATTCTTAAACACTGATTTGGCACATGCTAATTTCCCCAGGCCGCACTATTCATTACTGTTCACTTTCTTCTTCTCGCATCAGCTTCGTTATTTCCCCCTTGTCCTCCTTCACAGCCCATGCAACTTCCTTTTAGTTCACCGTCCTTCTTCTCTATTTCCCATTCGCTTTATCTGTTCTTCCTTCTTCTTCTTCTCTTTTTTTTTTTTTTAACATACATATCCGTATGTTGGCACGTCCGAACGCATGGACTGTTTGCTCCAATTATGTTCTCCCATCCTTCCACTTCTCCCTCTCCAGTTCATGCCTTCGACCCAAAAAAAACTCCAGTCCATCTTAATACTTCAGCTCACGCCACCTTTTTGTTGCTGGAGCGCCACCTCAGACTGTCAGAAGGTCATGGAAGACCATCATCGTGCACCTGACTGGTCTCCGTCCACTGTCTGCCAATGCACCACTGGTCTCGAGCACCAACTCGAATGAACACGTGCTTCAATGGGTACATGGATGGTGTTGGAATGTTGTTTTGCATGAGATGATTTTTATACATGAATGGTTTTTGTAAAAATGGAAGAGATGTTTTCAGTTTAGTTTGGAAGAGGAGGATCTGCGGTTTCTTTTTGCAAGAGAAAGTAAAAACTTGGTTTCCATGAACAATGAAAATGGACAGCAGTCTTTTATATTGAGGCAGTACCGTAGCGGCCACGTTTTGGAGAAAATAGGTTTGTAGGGGAGACGTAGATTAGCTGGTGAGAAAAGACTGAAGACAACTTTGTCGGCAAGGTATAGGAAATTTGGTCGGCAAGTAATCGATGTTGTGCGTAGCAAGGCATCGTGTTAATATATATATATATATATATATATATTTGGTTTGTTTAGTTTCCATTCGCAGTACAGTGTTTGCATATGACATCTCCAGGATTGCGTATAGGGTTCATTTGTTTGGGTTGCAAGGTATATTTGGATTTTCACGCACGTTTTGACTTGCACGCACCCAGTACTGTAGTATTTGGCTTGCATGCACGTTGTATAGTTTTTTTATTAAAGTGGGATGCACGTAACAAGGGATGCAAGCCAATTTGGGACGCAAGGAAATCAAAAGGGATGTTAGGTAACCAAAAGAGAAGGCAAAAGAGAAAGGTTACTTTAAGTGGATAGATTTAATAATATTTTAATGTACAAAGCTTTTGTCTTGGAGAATTCATGTTAAAAATCACTGCATACGATTTCTGTTTTCTGATAAAAAGGCTAATCTTATTGTAAAAAAGTATTCCGGACCCAATGGGACAAGTTTCGTCGAAATCCGACATCGTTTGGAAACAATTCCTTTATAAAACCAGAAATAAACACGCGTTTAATTTTTTCACGATCACCAGATAAATCGAATCAACTTGAAACTTTCAAATCTTGCAATAATTTGTTGATACGAACCCAATGGCACCAGTTTCGTTGCATTCTGAGACTGTTTCCCGGTAGGCTGTTTTTACCGCGCACCGCAACACCCTTTTTAACGTCAAATTTTCCGGTCTCTAAAAATAACAAACTATATACCTATTCTGACTCTAATCGACGATACGAACTCAACGGGACTGGTTTCGTGGCCTAATTCGATCGTCTGTTCAAGTTATACCCACATATCCCTTTATTTATTTAATTACGCGTTATAGAAAATGAACGAGCGTTTACGGCTACCGTGGCCACATACGACATCGGTTTGCCACGCAATTCAACGCCATACAATAAATTAACGTTACGGTCCCAATGAAACTGGTATTATCGCAAACAGAGACCGTTTGCAAAATGGTCATTTTGAAGGCCTATAATTAAATAATGAATTTCACAGCGACTATTTTAAAATTTGATTTGGCCATAAATAGCAAACTATAACACGGAATCTGGATTTTTCTCTTTCATATGAAAACTATCGTCAACATGATCCCAACGTTTCTTGTTTCACAGAAATCCAACTTATATCGGATTATATATTCTCAGTTGAAGTTCAAAACTCAAATTTACGAACTGCATGCAATTTTCAAGCTTGATTTTTAATTATATAAATATATAACGTTCGAACTTTGTTTAAATAACGAATTAAATATTAAATTCCATCGACATTCCAAATATAATATTTAAAATAATAAATTAAATAAAATATTTGGTTACTAAAATATGGGACGTTACATATTCTGTTAAACAGAATCAATATAGAAATTCAACTAACTGACTAGCAGTTCAATCAAACAGTCAACACATAGTTAATCAACCAACATTTAACAGTTCTAAAAATACAACATGAAATTATAAACTGTTCAGAGTTAGTGAGATTTACTAACATTGGACTATCATCGTTAATTAACGATAATTGTCATTGATTCAGATCGGACAATTTATTTCGCCATAAATTGTAACGAGCTCGGATTCACTCCCAGTCAGTCTCACGGTGTAGCCCTCGTCCATACGATCCCATCGGATCTTGTTTTGTTGAATTTCGATAAAATATGAACAAGTTATGTAATTTAGTACTTAACATACATTTAATATAGTTTTAAACTTGTATTTAAGATAAATGGACTTTACCCAATTTCCATCAGCCCAAAACTATCCTGGCCCGTCCAAGAACCTTCAACCTCCGATTGCAGATAACTCATCTTCTCCGAATTTCTTCTTTGCCAATAGAACCAACGTGTCCTTTTATATTTTCTATTATAAAAAAATATGGCCCATGATCCAACAAGCCCACCCGCTTCTCAGACCAACCCGCTACATCAATCCATCTTCTCCAATGTGAATATACAAACGCTGCTTCTTCTGTAAACTCCTCCCTCAGCACCGATAGTTTCTCCACGAAAAATCAGAACATAGGTAACCGTTATACTCTACTGCTACTTCTCTCCAACTTCATATCACTTTCAAGAAACTCGACGTCCCCCTTCTCTGTTTTCATCTCCCGAACCCGCGATGCCAACAATAATAGCATCGAACAAAATGGTAACCGAAAACCCCAAAATCCTCACAAACCTTGTTGAATCCCATCGTGACCTCAAACAAAACATTTAATTTGAAAATCAATGCTCCGAAAATCCAAAATGTCGAACCCTAGGATCCAAGAAACAACCGTTGTACACATTGGATCGAACAAAACTTCTGCTATACTCTTCGAAACACATACTGTTGTGAAGAGCTTGTGATTTCCTTTCCAAATCTATAAGTCTTTTTATTTATAGCATTTTACTTTGATTTCTAGGAATTTCCAAAGGAGGAAAATATCTCGTTTTATTTATTCCTGAAGGCGCGGATTGTGTTGACCGTGAATGGAGAAAGATTAGGGAGTTGAAAATTTAAAGGGTATTATATAGGATTTTTATATTAATTTTTAAATCGATTTTTATATTTATTTTTAAGAAAATTTTGTTTGTAATTGTCCTCTAAAACTCCTGTGATCACATACGATACCCAAAAATCACGAAACTGGACATGCACCTTCAGTTCGACATTACGGTCCCAACGAAACTATTTTCGTCGAATTCCGACTTCATATGCTCACACAGCTTATTTTTAACCGTCAAAATACTGACTGTTTTTCACTTTAAAAATCCTTATGGCCACACAGTGACTCTAAAAATCACGAAACTGGAAATCTAACAACTATTTGATGTTGCGGATCCAACAAAATTTGTTTCGTCGAATTCCGACTTCGTTTGCAAAAGTGATGTAACACCCCACGCCCGCTATGGTCACTCACTAAGGGAATGCCATAGCATCGGTGGAGTATTTTAGTGAATATAGAACAGAAAAATTACAACAAGGCAGATATAATTAGTACTTGAAATTTAAAAATATCATCTCACAACAGCGGAAATAAACATGTCTGGTTACATCATAAAACCACGATAAAAGTCAAGTACAATATCCATCAAAATAAAGAAGTACATAATCCCACTCTCTCATACAATAGCCATAACAAAAGAAAAGATAGCTGGATAACTGGAGCTTTACATCTACCCAAGCTCCCAAAGACTGGAACAGCAATCCGATCAAGCTCTACTACCGCTAGGATCCACCGTAGGACCTGAGGGTTGGGAAAAAGATAAAAACAACGGGGTCAGACATAAGTCTGAGTGAGTCCTATAACTTTAACAATACAATCATTAAAGTAACCAGAGAAGACATAAACTTGACCTACGGTAATATCTGGGGATGAATGGCTACACTAAGCAGCTTGGTGAACTTAGGATAAACTAAGATAACCGCCAGGACGCATCTACCCACCCAAGGATAATTACTAACTGCACCACACCAGTCATTCCTACTTAAAGGTTGATCCCTTCTAAGGACTTAGAAAATTTCCCCAGTAGTTTCGTGTACTCCTAGCCCACTACATAGGTGCCGTCTGCCCCTATCTCCACTAGGTGTACCCAGTAATTCTTACCCAGTAGTTTCATGTACCCCTACATGCTACTATGGTTAAGTGTCTCTTAATTAATTAAGACCGTGATCTCCCATAAAGACCTCCCACATTAGACTGGCTGTTATGACCGCCTGGTTAAGCCGGTAGAATCCGAGCAGTCTTACGTCATAACAGAGTCTAACCTCGTGTCTTTACCTTAATCACGTATTTAATTTATGGCTAAGACCTCTCACATTGGGCTGACATTTGTAGCAACTGGTTAAGCCGGTCGGGTCCGGGCAGTTTTACACTACAAATGAGTCCAACCTCGTGTCTTAGTCGATTAATTACACCTAATTAATCACCCCCATATTAATTATCCCTAATTAATATCAAGTTTTCCATAACATGGGTAGACCTAACTCAATAGGTAAATTCCCATGGGGTAGACCTAACTCAATAGGTAAATTCCCACTTATGGTAATTTATTTTTATGGTATGCTTAATCATACCCAATCATTCATTTATTAACATATTTACCAACCCCATCGTTCCCCACGTAAATCGTTCTCATTTCATGACATAATAAAAGGGGAAGATCATCACAAATATCATGGGTTTAGCATATAACTTTGTCATGGGTTAAGAGGATGTCAACTTGCATATATGAGCACATATTAACCCAACTACATTTTACCCAAACTTGCATATTATCATACATGATTTGCATAACATGTTGCATATGAGCTTGCATATTATCATACACATATCTTGCATAACATGTTGAACTTGCATATAGGCATTCTCATAACTTGCATAACATGTTAAACATGCATTTAAGCATACACATAACTTGCATAAGCATTCACATACTTGCATAAGCATTCACATACTTGCATAAGCATACATAACTTGCATAAACATGCATAACTTGCATATCATGTCATTTAAGCATATACATATCTTGCATAAGCATTCATATACTCGCATAAGCATGCATAACTTGCATATCACATAAATCTTGCATTTAAACATATACATGACTTGCATAAGCATCCATATAATTGCATAAGCATGCATAACTTGCATATCACATTAAACTTGCATTTAAACATATACTTAACTTGCATAACTCACTTTGTTAAACATGCATAATTCCACTCATTAAATATGCATAAATCCACTTGTTAAGCATGCATAAACCAACTTGTTAAACATGCATAAACCAACTTGTTAAACATGCATAAATTAACTTATTAAGCATGCATAAACCAACTTATCAAGTATGCATAAACATAGAACAACATAGAGTAACATATCATTATAAATGATTCAAACTCACTAATCCGCATTTAAGACCATAAGTCTCATTACACCCAATCTACTTACTTTAACAATTGATGTTAAAGTGATAGAAACTCACCAAACCCAAAATTAACCAACTTATGAAGAGGAATTAGTTGCTAATTATGAAGATGGTGATGATTAGAGAATGATTTGAGAGGGATTAGCTTGAAACTTCCTTCTAAGATCAATGGAGACTCCTTCTAGGATTTAATTTGGCGGCATGAGGCCTTCATTTCTATTTTTAGTATGGATTAAGGTAGGTTTAGGGTGTATTTATAGATTAAGAGAGTGTTTTAGGCCCTTAGATTAACCCTAGATTAATTTAGGTCCGTTAGATTTAGGAAATCTCTAGAACCAAGCTCAGCCCTAGCCAGAAAACCAGATCTGGTGCACCCAAACTTTCTGGCTCGAGACGCCGTGTCGACAGGCAAGTCGACACCCCTGTCGACGGGCCTGTCGACAGCCCTATCGACATGGTCAGGGCGGGAATCTTCCCGCCTGGCCCCGCTGGTTCTAATTTAAAATCTGAATTTAAGTTTCCAAAATCTGTTTTTAGCTCTAATCTTTCTGCAAACTTCTTTGGGCCATAACCGGGCCATACGGACTCCGATTCTCGAAAACTCGGACTCTATTTCGCGTATTTTTCCGAGACGAACGCAATAACGCAGCCCGTTACCCCCAATTCTCACGTCTGAGATTATTTATCCTGTAATTAGTGAATTTTAGTATTAACTAAAATTCGGGGTGTTACATTCTCCCCTCCTTAAAGGATTTCGTCCCCGAAATCTCTAAGCTAAGGAGAATGCATATCCTACCATCCAAACAACCATCTACTCAAATCATCAACCACGGGCATCCATTGTCCTTAAACAGTTTCTAATGATGTATGAGCATATGCAAAAAGTGTGTGTATATGTTACCTATCTAATGTATGAACATATGCAAACCATGATAGTGCCATGCATCCATTATGTATGCGAGAAAACCCTATCGACACATACAATATCTACATGAGTGCACAATCATTCACCAAAATGCATCATCCATGTGATAACACAACCATTATACATCCATAAATATATTTTCCTACACACAATTTTATGCAATATGCAATATGAAGTGACTGAGCCGATCTAGTGCCTAGAGTGTGTGTATATGCATCCACGAGCAACCACTAGCAAACACTTGCATCCACTTGCATCCATCAACCATAACATGTCTCAAACACATGTTTCAACCATAGGTTTACCCTATCTAAAGATCAAAGGTACTAACGAGAGGACATACCAAAAATAAGATAAGTACTAGACAAGCGATAAAGGAGAAAGTAAAGACATACCCTCAAAAAGAAATGGGTATAATGAACGCATCTTCGCTTCCGTCTCCCAAGTTGCGTTGCTCTCATCTTCTCCCCATTGCACTTTGACTAGCTGAACCTCTCTGTTTCTCAACCTCCTAGTCTCTGACCCAAGGATGCGAGTAGGGGCTCGTCGAATAGTCGCATCACGCTCTACCTCTACATCTCTAAGCAAGCTTGGCTCTACCACCTCTGCGGTCTCATGCAAGCACTTCCTCAAATGGGACACATGGAATACATCATGAACACCTCTAAGTCTGTCGGGCAACTCCACCCTATATGCCATCCGTCCAATCCTTTCCTTGATAGGAAACGGCCCAACAAACCTCGGTGCTAACTTCCCAACGGATCCGAAGCGAACAACATTTCTCAACGGAGATACCTTAACAAAAACCATATCCCCAATCTCAAACTCAAGATCCGTCCTTCTCTTGTCCGCATAAGACTTTTGCCTATCCTGCGCTGCTTTCATCCTTCTTCGAATCAAGTCAATCTTCTCAGAAGTATCCCTAACCATATCGGGCCCAAGCAAGATCTTATCCGTAGATTCCCACCAACATGTAGGTGATCGACAAGGCCTTCCATAGAGAGCTTCGAAAGGAGCCATACGAATACTGGACTGAAAGCTGTTATTATATGCGAACTCTACCAATGGAAGATGCTCTTCCCATGTACCTCCAAAATCTAAGATACAAAGCCTCAAAAGGTCTTCTAGAACACGATTCACCCTCTCAGTCTGGCCGTCCGTCTGAGGATGATATGCAGTGCTCAGACACAATTGAGTCCCCACTGCTTCTTGCAAACTTCTCCAGAACTCGCTAGTGAAGATAGGATCTCGATCACTTACTATGCTAGAGGGTACCCCATGTAATCGAACTATCTCTCGAAGATATACTGAAGCTAGCCATGGAGCAGTCCTCTTGCTCTTCACAGGTATGAAATGGGCGCTCTTAGTAAGTCTATCTACCACCACCCAAATTCCTGTATTACCCTTCCTCGACCTGGGTAACCCGTCAATAAAATCCATCGAGACGCTATCCCACTTCCATTGCGGAACCTCCAATGGGTGAAGCAACCCACCTGGTTTCCTTTGCTCCGCCTTCACTTGCTGGCACACCAAACATCGAGCGACATACTCGGCCACATCTTTCTTCATACCGGCCCAGAAGAAAACCCTCTTCATGTCTTGGTACATCTTATCCCCACCGGGATGAATAGTCATCCTAGAACGGTGTGCGTCATCAAGAATAGCCTTCCTCAAACCCTCGTCTTGCGGTACACAAAGTCTACCGTCTCTACGCAAGTACCCCCTATCGTCTAGGGTGTACCTACTCAAATGGCTGGACGACTCCCCCCTTATGAGCTTCTCTACTAACTCAACCAACTGTGGGTCGCCCCTCTGTGCTTCTCCAATCCGCCCCAAAAGAGTAGGTCTAACTTCCAAAGAAGCTAGCAAACAGGGTACATAGTTAACGGAAGGTTTGAAATCAAACATCGAGATAAATTCCAAGCTTTGTCGTTCCACGAACAATGGACTCAAGGACAACCTCTTCCTGCTCAAGGCGTCCGCCACCACGTTACCCTTGCCAGGGGTATACGCTATCTCGAAATCATAGGATGCTAAGAACTCCATCCACCTTTGCTGTCTTAAGTTTAAATCCTTCTGAGAGAATAAGTACTTCAATGATTTATGGTCAGTGAACAACTCGAATCTCTCACCAAGAAGATAATGGCGCCAAATCTTAAGCGCAAAAACAATAGCGGCCAGCTCTAGATCATGGGTAGGGTAATTTTTCTCATGTGCCCTCAACTGCCTTCCACCATAGGCTATTACCCTTCCCTCTTGCATTAAGACTGCGCCAAGTCATGTCCCACAGGCATCGGTATAGACAACAAATGGCTTGCTCCCATCTGGCAACACTAAAACTGGAGCCGTGGTTAAAGCTCTCTTTAACCGTCGGAACGCATCATCACAATCTACGTCCCATGTGAAAACAAGATTCTTCTTTGTTAAGCGGGTTAATGGGGCTGATATCTTCGCGAAGTCTTTGATAAACTTCCTATAATAACCCTCCAACCCCAAGAAACTTCTTACTTCGGTAGCATTCTTTGGAACCTTCCAATCCTGAATTGATACTACCTTCGCGGGATCCACAGCTATCCCTTCCTTGGAGACCACGTGCCCTAAGAACCGTACTTCCTTCCTCCAGAAGTGACATTTAGAGAATTTAGACTTAAGGCTATGTGCTCGAAGAGTCTTCAACACTTCCCCAAGATGTAGGGCATGCTCTTCTTCACTCTTAGAAAATACTAAGATATCATCCACAAAGACCACCACGAATTTATTAAGGAACTCCCTGAACACCCTACTCATCAAATCAACAAAGTATGCAGGGGCGTTCGTCAACCCAAATGGCATCACCAGCCACTCATAGAAGCCATCCGGAGTCCTAAAGGCAGTCTTGTCTATGCTATCCTCAGCCACCCTCAACTGATGAAACCCCGTGGCCAAGTCCAACTGAGAAAATACTGAAGCGCCAACCAACTGATCGAAATGATCATCTATTCTCGGCAATGGGTGTCTATTCTTCTTTGTGAGCTTGTTGAGTTCTCTATAGTCTACACAAAGTCTGAGGGACCCATCCGCCTTCGTAGCAAATACTACTGGAGCACCCCACTCCGATATGCTCCGTCTTATGAACCCCTTCTCAAGCAACTCCCCTACTTGCTTATGGAGTTCCCTCCTCTCACGAGGAGCCATGTGGCGCACTGGTAAAGATACCGGTTTAGCATTATCCACCAGATATATTCGGAAGTCAATCTCCCGCTTCGGAGGTAAGCCCTTCACCTCCTCAAACACATCCGGATATTCCCGGACTACTCTCATAGATTGCAAACTCTCGACCGAAGCGTCAAGCGATTCAAGATAACTTAGCATAACAGAGTCCATGGGATTACAAGAAATCTCGAGAGTGTTACCCAAGCGGGTCATGAGCCTAACAACTCTCCTTTCGCAATCAAGAACGGCACCATTACTGGATAACCAGTCCATGCCCAAAATCAACCCATAGCCCGTGAAGCCCAATACAAAAGCATCACATCTAAACTCAATGCTAAGTATAGAAATCTTCAAACCCAAACATATCATGGACAAATAAGTGGAGCCCCCAATTGGGTTTGAAACAACCAAGGGATCATCTACCAGACTGGTGTCTAAGTGCAGTAACTCAACTAATGATGATGAGATAAACGAATGCGATGCGCCTGAATCAAACAATGTACGGACAGGATGATCAAATAGTAAAACCAGACTTTCAACGGAGATAGTTCTACCTCTCTCCTGAATCGGTGGAACCGCGAGAGCCTGTACTTGCCCCCTAGCCTGGCTCGGTGCCATAAGAGCTTGCACCTGTCCTCCTGAGGTAGATCCCGTCCTTTGCCCTTTCTTAGGGCAATCCTTCACTAAATGCCCTGCTTCGCCACAGTTGAAGCAGCCAGTCTTCTTCTTCTTGCGACAATCCTTGCTTAGGTGGCCAGGTGTCCCACAATTGAAACACTTCTTCTTTTTGCCCTTGCCACCGTTGCCTTTCCCACCTTTGCTTTGTTGTTGTTGCTGAGGTCTCTTTTGATCTCCCTTCTTCTCGGGTGCCTTATTAGCATTAGGACCCTTCTCTTCTTCATACATGAGTGCCATGTCAACTAGCTTCCCAAAGGTGGCCCCCATAGGGATATGAGTCATAGCCAACCCATGCATCGGTTCATTCAAGCCTTTCACGAACCTCAAAGCCTTCTTCTCCGGTGTATTCACCATGTCTAGGCCAAACCTTGCCAATTGATTAAACTTGTTAACATATTCCTTCACCGAGAGATTTCCTTGCTTTAGAGTCAAGAATCTTTCCATATACAAGTTTTCCTCCGCCCTTGAGAGAAACTTTGCCACAAATCTTTGCCTAAAATCCGCCCAAGAGTCAACGGGGCGTTCTCCATTAATGACCTCCCACCAGAATGAGGCCTCTCCCTTCATTAACCAAGCAGCCAACTTGACTTTCTTCCCTTCTTCCATCTCAAAGATATCTATCAACTCTTCCACCTCCTTAAGCCAATCTCTAGCCTCCACAAAAGTTTCAGATCCTTGGAAAGGTTTCCCTCCCATAGCTTTAAATTCCTTGCAAGTCTTAGCAAAAGTATCTGTGCGAGGAGGAGGGGGAGGAGGAAGATCGGGTGCTACGGTTGGTGGAGGAATATTTGATGGACCCGCAGTGGTGGCCCTAGCCTCCATCAATCTCCTATACCATACTGGTACCGTCACACCCTCCGGAAGATTAAGATTCTCGGCCATGCTGAAACGAAAAAGGAAAGATTCAAAACGAAAGATTCGAAGGATATAGATATGGCTATTGGGGATTATGCTTTTCTTTCAAAAACTTTTCTCTTTAAAGACATGTTTTTGAAAATATCTCTTCCAAAAATGTTTTTAGAAAAATAGTTTTCTAAAAAATTTATCTGTTCCGGTAACCTTTGCTCTGATACCACGTGTAATACCCCACGCCCGCTATGGTCACTCACTAAGGGAATGCCATAGCATCGGTGGAGTATTTTAGTGAATATAGAACAGAAAAATTACAACAAGGCAAATATAATTAGTACTTGAAATTTAAAAATATCATCTCACAACAGCGGAAATAAACATGTCTGGTTACATCATAAAACCACGATAAAAGTCAAGTACAATATCCATCAAAATAAAGAAGTACATAATCCCACTCTCTCATACAATAGCCATAACAAAAGAAAAGATAGCTGGATAACTGGAGCTTTACATCTACCCAAGCTCCCAAAGACTGGAACAGCAATCCGATCAAGCTCTACTACCGCTAGGATCCACCGTAGGACCTGAGGGTTGGGAAAAAGATAAAAACAACGGGGTCAGACATAAGTCTGAGTGAGTCCTATAACTTTAACAATACAATCATTAAAGTAACCAGAGAAGACATAAACTTGACCTACGGTAATATCTGGGGATGAATGGCTACACTAAGCAGCTTGGTGAACTTAGGATAAACTAAGATAACCGTCAGGACGCATCTACCCACCCAAGGATAATTACTAACTGCACCACACCAGTCATTCCTACTTAAAGGTTGATCCCTTCTAAGGACTTAGAAAATTTCCCCAGTAGTTTCGTGTACTCCTAGCCCACTACATAGGTGCCGTCTGCCCCTATCTCCACTAGGTGTACCCAGTAATTCTTACCCAGTAGTTTCATGTACCCCTACATAGGTGCCGTCTGCCCCTATCTTCATTAGGTGTACCCACTACTTCCCATCGATCGGCTCCCTACCGTAGATACCCGTGCTGGTCCCACAGTGGGGTGTATCACTCCCCTAAAGTGGCTACCCAATACTAACGGTGCACGGCTTTATATCTACACGATGCAACAAGGGCTTATCTACCAGCCCGGGCCCACACACGCATATGAAACCCGTTGGACTTGCGTTGCCACCGCTAACCCGTTTTGGCCTCTTATAATCAAGCCCAATATGCGTGTCCCGTCACTCGACATGGGTCGAGCCCACAAAGATACGTTTGGGATATTGGTTGAAATGGGCCCCCAACAAGCTACCCACCTAAGCTTGTCACATATCTAGTGTATCCCACTTAACCCTTTAATCATGTTTAATTACATGTTTCTCTTGGTTAAGTATTCTAATCGTATTTTCTATTGCCACCCAAGGCAACCCACTAGATTCCACATGCCACCCAAGGCAACCATTAAATTTCCACATGCCACCCAAGGCACCCACTTAACCCCTCATGTCCCACTACATGCTACTATGGTTAAGTGTCTCTTAATTAATTAAGACCGTGATCTCCCATAAAGACCTCCCACATTAGACTGGCTGTTATGACCGCCTGGTTAAGCCGGTAGAATCCGAGCAGTCTTACGTCATAACAGAGTCTAACCTCGTGTCTTTACCTTAATCACGTATTTAATTTATGGCTAAGACCTCTCACATTGGGCTGACATTTGTAGCAACTGGTTAAGCCGGTCGGGTCCGGGCAGTTTTACACTACAAATGAGTCCAACCTCGTGTCTTAGTCGATTAATTACACCTAATTAATCACCCCCATATTAATTATCCCTAATTAATATCAAGTTTTCCATAACATGGGTAGACCTAACTCAATAGGTAAATTCCCATGGGGTAGACCTAACTCAATAGGTAAATTCCCACTTATGGTAATTTATTTTTATGGTATGCTTAATCATACCCAATCATTCATTTATTAACATATTTACCAACCCCATCGTTCCCCACGTAAATCGTTCTCATTTCATGACATAATAAAAGGGGAAGATCATCACAAATATCATGGGTTTAGCATATAACTTTGTCATGGGTTAAGAGGATGTCAACTTGCATATATGAGCACATATTAACCCAACTACATTCTACCCAAACTTGCATATTATCATACATGATTTGCATAACATGTTGCATATGAGCTTGCATATTATCATACACATATCTTGCATAACATGTTGAACTTGCATATAGGCATTCTCATAACTTGCATAACATGTTAAACATGCATTTAAGCATACACATAACTTGCATAAGCATTCACATACTTGCATAAGCATTCACATACTTGCATAAGCATACATAACTTGCATAAACATGCATAACTTGCATATCATGTCATTTAAGCATATACATATCTTGCATAAGCATTCATATACTCGCATAAGCATGCATAACTTGCATATCACATAAATCTTGCATTTAAACATATACATGACTTGCATAAGCATCCATATAATTGAATAAGCATGCATAACTTGCATATCACATTAAACTTGCATTTAAACATATACTTAACTTGCATAACTCACTTTGTTAAACATGCATAATTCCACTCATTAAATATGCATAAATCCACTTGTTAAGCATGCATAAACCAACTTGTTAAACATGCATAAACCAACTTGTTAAACATGCATAAATTAACTTATTAAGCATGCATAAACCAACTTATCAAGTATGCATAAACATAGAACAACATAGAGTAACATATCATTATAAATGATTCAAACTCACTAATCCGCATTTAAGACCATAAGTCTCATTACACCCAATCTACTTACTTTAACAATTGATGTTAAAGTGATAGAAACTCACCAAACCCAAAATTAACCAACTTATGAAGAGGAATTAGTTGCTAATTATGAAGATGGTGATGATTAGAGAATGATTTGAGAGGGATTAGCTTGAAACTTCCTTCTAAGATCAATGGAGACTCCTTCTAGGATTTAATTTGGCGGCATGAGGCCTTCATTTCTATTTTTAGTATGGATTAAGGTAGGTTTAGGGTGTATTTATAGATTAAGAGAGTGTTTTAGGCCCTTAGATTAACCCTAGATTAATTTAGGTCCGTTAGATTTAGGAAATCTCTAGAACCAAGCTCAGCCCTAGCCAGAAAACCAGATCTGGTGCACCCAAACTTTCTGGCTCGAGACGCCGTGTCGACAGGCAAGTCGACAGGCAAGTCGACACCCCTGTCGACAGGCCTGTCGACAGCCCTGTCGACATGGTCAGGGCGGGAATCTTCCCGCCTGGCCCCGCTGGTTCTAATTTAAAATCTGAATTTAAGTTTCCAAAATTTGTTTTTAGCTCTAATCTTTCTGCAAACTTCTTTGGGCCATAACCGGGCCATACGGACTCCGATTCTCGAAAACTCGGACTCTATTTCGCGTATTTTTCCGAGACCAACGCAATAACGCAGCCCGTTACCCCCAATTCCCACGTCTAAGATTATTTATCCTGTAATTAGTGAATTTTAGTATTAACTAAAATTCGGGGTGTTACAAGTGACTATTTTTTAAGCTCTAAATAGCCTATTTAAATATATAAATATAATTAAATTTAATATTTAAAAATAAATATTATCATCTATATTCACAGTGGAATACCATACAGATTCAGAATATTCCTATATGGATTTACAACTCGATACTTTAATCTGGGTCAACCCGATATTCGATTTATATTGAAATCCCTTTTTAAAATATAAATAATTCCTTTCTAAATTATAAAGGAATTCCACAGCGACTTTTCTAAAATTTGATTTGGACATAAGTCAAAATCTACACGACGAAATCTCGATTTTTCTCTTCAACTAGAAAGATATACTCCACCAGCTCCTCACGTTTCTTATTTCACAGAAATACGATTTAAAACGAATCCTGTACATCCAATTGAAGTTTAAATCGCCAAATAACGAACTGCAGGGCCATTTCGAGCTCGATTTTAATTATATTATAACTCTACGTTCAAACTGTCGTTTATATAATATATTCGTTATTCAAATTCAATTCCAAGCTGAATTAAATATCACAGATGGTCCAGTTCACACAATATCACCATTTCAGCCAATTCTGATTATTTCAGAATTAAATATATTATTTAATATATTATTTAATTTATTATTTAAATTAAATATTCACCATTATTTAATTCCATGACCAACAAATCCTTTTAATCACCTTTTAAATAATTAAATAAATTAATTATTATACCTCTGCCAATCCGGGTCATTACAAATCCTAAGGCACGGGCTAGAGTGTCTCGATCAAAGAGGATGATCCCTTGCCTCGACTCGTAGATGGAAATCCAATTTGTAATACGCAACTTTTTTAGTTGAAAACCTATGCATGGCGACATAATATATGGTACCTACACCATTTATGATTGATACAATTATATTTGAAGTTGTTTGATACACTATGCACTTATACTAATATCAAAATGATTTGTTTTAAAACTTACCAAGCATGTTTCTCTATTATAAGGTAAAACTCTATCCTCCGGCTTGCGTTGCATTGTGTGATGGGACCCGGGTCTTATAATAGCTTCATTTTTCCAAAAAGAATTGCGTTGTTTATTAAATCGTTTTATTTAAAGTTTTGGTGTTCACATTGAGTAAACCCGTTTCGTGACATACAGCGTGGTCTCGTGATTTACCCTATTTTTAAGGAAAATTTTGATAACTGTTTTTAGTTCTCACACCAGTCACATGACTAACTCAAAGTTTATTGTTTTTGTCTTAACTCTGGGTGCTCATATTTTCTACACGGACAGCTTGTAGTTGGTTTTCACAAATATTTCTTTTCACAGGATCCTGGATTACAGCTGGTGCTATATTAGGAAAGCTTTGTATCTGTGTATTTCTTTTAGTTGTGTTAGTTAATGTATTTCCGCTGTACATTGTATTTAATACATTTTTATTGCATGTATTTTAATCTCTAGTATTTTCTGTTGTATATTATTTATTCGTACTCTGATATAAATTGTTGTAATAGCAATGAAATGTTCTATTGTTTGTGTTCCGATGAGTCGTGTTCTCAAAGCAATCCGGGCTCCTCCGTCTCCTCGAGGATCGGGGAAGTCTGGGTCATTTCATTTTGGTATCAAAGCTTTCGTTTACAAATCTCGGAGAATAAGGCACATTAGAATCAAACGAAAGAATTCATCAGAGATAGGATTAGGAATATGCTATGAGAATGACTCATTAGAGATAGAGTTAGTAATACTCGAGAACGAGTTCGAAGAGTATTGTTTGTTAAGAATGAATTTAGTATTGAAATATTATATCTATTATTCGTACTTGATTATTTTATTTTCTATTGGATTTGGACTATCGAGTATATGAAGATTTTTCATATATGACTCGCGAACGTATATTTGAAGTCTCAAATATACTGGGTAGATATAGAATCACATTCTAGTCGCCGGAGATGATTTGGATGATGGAGCTCCATCATTAGCATTTATGTTAGAGTTTCGTAGCTGGATGTCTATATATTTCAAATTGACTGGTGCGAGAACCAAAACATAGTTAGAATTTATTGTTTGTGAATTGACACTGAAAATATGATTTTTAAATATATAAAAGTTATATATTTGAAAACCTAACCAATTAATTGATTGATGGTTGTGTTGTATGATTATTAATTTAACTAATAAAATATTGGAATGATCAAACCAATAAGGAAATGAATGATAAGTAAAGCCAAATCAAATGTAATATAGAGCTGAATTGAAATTTTAGTTTGAATTGTTTATATATAATAGATAGATATGTACATATATATATACACACACACACACACATATACATGCTGAGCAGGTTATGAATTTACTGTTGAGTAGAGAAATATATTGTGTGCCCGACAAACAGGTGCACCTTAATGAGTTGGTTGTGCAATTATATTTTTATATAAACAACTATGAGTGTTTTTGGATGCGTTGTGACGGTTGTTCTGTGTGAGAATAAAAACATATGTCATAGGATAGCAACAAATAAATTATAAACTACATCACATGACATACTACATGAAGATAGCATATCATATCATATTCCATATAAGCATTTGGCGCTTATATGACGAGGTTTGGATTACCATGCGGGCGAGATGCTTGTATGGCGAAGACTGAATTACAGGTTAAATAGAAGACTGATTATGGACCTGATAATATACATGTAACGGTGCTCGGGGAAGGATTTAATAAAAACCCTATATAGTTCTGGAGATGACAATAATTCACATCTCTCTTGTTTTAAATTAAGGCATATGGATTATTTAATTTCCAACACTGGGACAAGGTATGAGATTTCGACTTTTTACACATCTCCCTTGGGCATATATAGGTTACAAAAATCGAGTATGATTTTTATTGATTTATTGGGTACCTAATACGGCCCAATAAAATTTTCAAACCCTCCCCGTACAAAGGAGGTTATGGCAAAAAAAATTCAAAAATTTAGGGTGTTAGCCAAATATTTTGAGAAATTAGAATGTTCTTAGAAGCTAAAAAGTTGAAGAACTCAAGCCAGAATGAAAGTCGAGTTGGTTAGTTAAACAACTTTAAGCTCCGTTCCTTTTCGAGGATGAAAAGATTTTAAGCGGGGGAGATTGTAACAACCTGGAATTTCTGAACCAATTTAAAATTTAAATTTTAACTATTTTAATGTATTTTGATTATTTAAAATGATTTATTTTAAATAATAACGATTTAAAATTTAGTTAAATCAAAGTTAGAACGTATAAATTTATATTTATTATAAATCGAGATTGAAATGGCGCGGTAGTTTGAAAATTCAGTTTTAAATTTTAGTTCAATGTATAGAATTCAATATAAATCAAAATGTGATGAAACAAGAAACGTTGGAATATTTTGAACTGTTATTTTATAACTAATGTAAGAAGTTGGGATTTCACTTTATAAATTCTAAGTTGTGTCTAGTTTAAAATTCAAAATAGTCGCAATGGAATTGATATATATATATTTTATATAATTTATAGCCCTTAAAAATAGTCATTTTCCAAACGACCACCATTTTCGACGAAACTACTTTTGTTGGATCTGGAATGTCAAATTATTGTTAGGTTTCAAATTTCATAATTTTTGGAATTAATAAGTGAGCGTGGTAAATTTAAACACGTTTGGTAATTTTAGTTTAAATTTAATCGACTGGAAAAAGGGCCATTTTTCAAACGGCCTCAAAATTCAATGAAATTAGTTTTTTTAGGACTGTATTGTCAAAACATAGAAGATTTAATTTTTCTGTTATTTTTGGAGTCAGTATGTGGCCTTGTGTAACAACCCTGATTTTTGGGGGTAATTTTAAAATTTATTTTAATGAATTTTAATGAGTTTAATATAATTATATTATTTATTTTAAATAATATGGATGATAAACTTATTTTATTTCAACAACGAACTTAAAAGTTATATGAATTCTATTCCGAGCCTGAAATGGCGCGGTAATTTCAGTTTTGAAATTCCAACTTTGAAAAATTATATAAAATAAAATATAAATCGGAATTGGACGAAACAAGAAACGCTAGGACCATATCGAAAATATCTTTCCAAAGAGTTTCAGAAATTAAGATTCCAGTTTATAAATTGTAAGTTATGAGAAAATTAAATTTTAAGAAAAACGCTATGGAATTCGTATATATAAGAGTAAAGGCCCGAAACACAAAATTTTTGCTGAATAAGGAAATAGGACTCGAAACCACCTCCATTGGTTTCAGAATGTTGTTTACATATAAAAATGACTATAAAGACTTATGTTTTTGAGTTTCGGAAAAAAAATTCATTATTTTAATTATTTTTAATATTAAATATATACGCGCCAAAAATAGGATTTTTGCAAACGACCTCCAAATCCGACGAAACCAGTCTCTATGGATCAAGAATATTTAAATATAGTTAAAAAACCAAAATTCATAATTTTTGGAGTTAATCTGTGGACTGTATTAATTTTTAATTGGAAAACAGTCAATTTTCAGACTTTAAAAATTCATAATAAATTCATACGGACTCAGAAAATTACGAAATTAGGTTCTTTGGATTCGTAACATCAAATATTATTTATGTTTAAAGTTTCATTAATTTCGGAATTAGTATGTGAACGTAGTAATTTTTAAACGGTCAAAAATGCAAGGAATTGGATAAATAAACAAGTAAAAAGTATTGGGCCCAAGCTAAATTGCAACCCAACCTATTTAATACATTTTTCTCAGCCTTTAGCAACCCTAATTCATTTCTCTAAACATAACAGCAGCCTACACCTTCATCTCTCAACAATGGTGTCTTCTTCCTCCACTCAAAAAAAAAAAAACATATGATTTTTCCCAATCCTCACCAAAACATATCAAATTATATATCAAAATGAAGGTATCGACGATACGAAGCTACTGGTGTCGTCGGTTTCATCAAACATCGCACGGATTTGACGAAAACTTCAATTAAACGTTTCAGAATTCGAAATTCAGAAGCCAAAACAAGGTGAGAACTCCTATTTACCGAATTTATTTGAAATTAATTATTTTAGTGATTCGAATGATATTATCTCTGATCCGCAATTAAATGTAGTTATTATTTCCAGATCTGTTTTTAAAGATCTAATTATACGTGCTGTTATTCTCTTTCAATATTATTATTATACGCGCTGTTATTCTCTTTCACGCGCTGTTATTCTCTCTCAATATTGTTATTATACGCGCTGTTATTCTCTTTCAATATTGTTTACATTTTTAATACAAATTAAAAAGCGATATTTTGGACATGGAACTTTATGGTCATTTTTTTTTATAGAATTAGAAGATAAGGTTTTGACACAGAATATTGTTTTCATTGTTAATAGAATTAAAAGATGAGATTTTGTTTTAAAAATTAATCAAATGTTT
Organism: Allium sativum; assembly: GCA_030737875.1. Taxonomy (NCBI): domain Eukaryota; kingdom Viridiplantae; phylum Streptophyta; class Magnoliopsida; order Asparagales; family Amaryllidaceae; genus Allium; species Allium sativum. Next base: position 275,339,702 of record CM060926.1, on the reverse strand, counting down.
AATTAATTATTGATTAATCAAAGTTCAATTGGATTTATGATTATGATCATATTTGCGATGTCTTGTGCTTGGATTTTGTTGTTGTATGTATTGTGATATTTGGGATATCAATGATTGTGTAGATCTATGTCATTCAATAAAAATTCGTATTTGTTTAGATCTATAAACACCGTTTAAATTAGGTATTGTTTATTTCAAAAAGATCCAATATTTTTAATATTGATTGTTTACATAAAATTGTTTTAATGAAAAAGATTCAATTTTTAATATTGATAGTTTACATAAGATTGTTTTCATTATAAAGATTCAACTTTTATTATGTATTAATTTGAATTATGTTATTAATGTCGATATCAAAATTTAGAATATTGTTACATTTAGCATTGTAGAAATTTATATCATATGTTGACACCAAAGTTATATGTCATCACATGTATTGATAGGAGTAGTTGACATCATTATGGACACCAAAACATTATTCAATATCACATGTAGCAACTCGAATATGACATGGAAAATGAAAACATAACATATTTGTTAAAATGCATTAATTAGAATGAAAACGTGTCTTATTTGTTAAAATGCGTTAATTTGATTAAAACATGTCAATTGTGTTAGGATATTTTAATTAGATTAAAACATGTCATGTCATTTCTGTTAGGATGTATTAATGGGATTAAGATATGTCATTTTTGTTAAATTAGAATTGACATAACAAACGTATTGTTTTTGTTAAAGTAGAATCGTTAAAATAAAAGTGTCTGTTTATTTATCTTGTTAGAATAGAATTGTCCAAAATAAAAATATCATTTATTAGTTTTATTTTAATCGAACCAATGTGAGAACTCTTTCCTCACCCATTGTTAATGTTCAGTAATTATTTATTTTTATAAATAAATATATTTTAATGCCTGAGATGATTTGTTTGTGGTTTAATTCCATATTATGCATGTTTGGTTATGAATGGATTTTGGGATTGCTATGAAAAGTTTGAAATTTGGAATATTGTAACTTAGGGATTAATTTAATATTTCTTATGGTAATTCCAATTATATTACACTGCCACATATGGGTTACCTGACTCATATGTGTTGATTGGGTTGATATTTTCACACGTCACTCAAAAGCACATTTAATATATTATACATTGAATGTTGTATGAATATGATATGTTGGTTGTTCGATTGCTATTGTGTAATTTGAATGTCATTGAATGTTGTCCTGGACTGTCATTGAATGTCATTGAATATTGAACATTGTTTGGAACCCCATTATTTAATTGTATTGAGTCGGTCTCATTCCAAAAAAAAAAAAAAAAAAAAAAAAGGTAGGTTTGAAAACTTTCAAAATGGTTTTTCCATTGAAGATTAATTTTGATTTTTATGATAACATTTAATGCAATTTAATGTAAATTAAGCCGTTAGGGTAATTTGCGGTATTTTTACGTTCATGGTTATTACTATGAATTTCATTGATTATATATTAATCAATTAAGTTTTGAAATTTGAAAATTATCAATTTTACATTTATTTTAATATAATTAAATAAATAGATTCTGCTTGACCCGAGGTTAGATTGAGTTGTGGTATAAGACTGCCCGGACCCGCCCGGCATATCCAGCAACCGCAACAATACATATCTAATGTGAGAGGTTAATGCAGAATTAATTAAGGAATTAATATAGGAAGTTTTGAAATTCAAAAGGTAACATTTTGGAAATGTAATAATTAATGCAGAATTAATTAATTAATGTTGGAGATTTGAAATTCAAAATATATATTTTGGAAAAGTTAATATTTCCTTTAATAGCATAAACATAAATGCAGCATTAATGAATGATAAATGCTGAAAGTTAAATTTCAAAAGTTAATGTTTTTGAAAATAAAAGTAAACCTTTTATTTAGGTATGACATTAAATATGTTTTAATAATAAAAGTAAATCTTTTATTAAAATTTATGGCATTGAAGATATTTTGTTAATAAAAGTTATTTTTTTTTTTAAGATTAAGAACGTGAGAGATATTTTGATAATAAGGATTATTCTTTTATTAAGAATGAACGTGCAATGTAAATTATTCTTTTAAGAATGAACGTGCAATGTAAATTATTCTTTTATTAAGAATGAACGTGCAATGTAAATTATTCTTTTATTGAGAATGAACGTGCAATGTAAATTATTCTTTTATTAAGAATGAACGTGCAATGTAAATTATTCTTTTATTAAGAATGAACGTGCAATGTAAATTATTCTTTTATTAAGAATGAACGTGCAATGTAAATTATTCTTTTATTAAGAATGAACGTGCAATGTAAATTATTCTTTTATTAAGAATGAACGTGCAATGTAAATTATCCTTTTAATAAGAATGAACGTGTAATGTAAAGTATATCTTTTATTTTATGAAATGAATAATAAGACGATAATAAAAGTTCATTCTTTTATTAAGTATAAGATGTGATTTTCATTTAATAACTGAATTTATTAAAATGCACGAAATTGTTAAGGGTCAAGAACAATATATTGAAAATGAAATTTGAATCCAGGATCCATTAATCTTTTAAGGGAATATTTCCAAAAATGAGGTTTCCTAATTTAATGTATTAAATTAGAATTTAATGGAGATTTAATAAAGGAGGAGTTTCTTAATTCAGAGTTGTAAATTTGAATTAATGATTTCCTAAAGTGAATTAAATCATTAAGTAATGATTTATGAAAGAAGTAAGTTTAAATGTGATTTAAATAAATCTTTAATTAGATTTAAACAAAAATAAATTAACATCCTTGATTTGGAATGAGACGTTGTTTGTGTTACTTTAACACACGTTTTTTTAAATTGCGCGAATTATTCGGAAAGACCGGGTTCAACCCATTCCGAATAAATTCATACGATGATTGAAGATCGACGATGAAGACGGTTATTGAAGAACGGGAAATTTCCATATTGAATGAATGATTATTGATATCTTGATTGGACCGTACACCCAAGATGAGGGAAAGTTGGTGATCATTCAGACGTATTTGGGAATTCTACCGGATATAGTTTCGTTCAGACCTAGAACGGACTAGTAAATGGATTGCGTGTCTGACATGGTATTCCTTTATATTGTACTTGTTGATCTCTGTTTTACGTATAACTGTGTGGTGGTGGAGAATTTATTCTTCGCTTAACACCCGGTTATATATTGGTAGATGATCAATGATATGGTATGGTCTGACAATGTGGCACGCCAAGATGCATTGATCAAGGCTTTTGTTGAGAAGCAGGCCTTGTGGGTATAACGTAACTTCACGAACCTCACACCCCGGTATGAGTCAAAAACGGGATATGGACTGCAGGGAGTGCACACGTTTCTTTCTAGCTAGAGTGGTGTCAGCGACCTACCAGCCCTGACATTTTACTTATGTGGATGATGGATTTTGAGGCGCCTCGTTATTTTTATAGGCCGTTGGTGGTCATACTATAGGTCCAAAGGGACCGGGAAGCGTGTGTTCAGGCATAACTAATCCACTGCCCATAGGCGGGGACCGGCCCTGAAGATCCAAGGGTTCACTGCGGGGGATCCTGAGGCATTTGCTAGAGTGTCTCGAATCGGAGAGGATCTTGCCCCTAGCCTCGACTCATGATGGAATCCAAATCTCCAATACGACCTTGCGGTTTTGATTGTAGAACTAGTATTGGCGACATGATATATGGTACCCATGCCGTCTAGGATTGATACATTTATTTTGAATTGCTTTTAAAACATATACACACTAATAATAATATCGGTTTAACGTATTTATCATCTTTTGATCATTATAAGGTAAAACCCTATCCTCTGGTGTGCGTTGCATTGTGTGATGGGACCTGGGTCTTATAATGGTTTCATTTTTCCAAAACTCATTGCGTTGTTTAACGATTTACTTTAATTTATGCACCGACAATCCATTGGAATAAAACCCGTTCCGCATTAGCGGCGTGGTCCTTGGATTTGTCTTATTAGCTAAATTAGTTTTGAGTTCTCATACCAGTCCCATGACTGACCTGGAGTTTATTGTTTTAACCTAAACTCTGGGTGCCCATATTTTTCCACACGGGCAGCTAGTAGTTTTGGTTTTGCAGATATTATATTCACAGGATCCTGGTCTACAGCTGAAGCGATATTCGGAAAGCTCTGTATCCGTGTATCTCTTTTAGTTGTAATTTTGTATTATTTTTCCGCTGCTATTTAAATGTAATTAAAATCTCTGATATTGTATTTATCAAATGTAAAGTATTCATTTGTATTCTGGAATATTCTTGTACTCTGATGTAATTGTTGTAATAGCAATGAAAATGTTCTGTTGTTCTGTGTTCTGATGAGTATTGTTCTCAAAGCAATCCGGGTTTTCCTTTACGGGGAAGTTTGGGTCGTCACATTTGGTATCAGAGCTTTGGTTTACAGAGCTCGAGAACAAGACACATTAGAACCGAACGAAAGAATTCATCAGAGATCGGATTAGTAATACCCTATAAGGATAACTCGTCAGAGATAGGATCAGCAGTATCCTAGGATGAGTTTAAAGAGTTCTTTTTATAAAAATATAATAAAAACACAAAAATAGGTTTTGAAAATTTTAAATTATTAAGCCTATTTGAATATTATATTTTAATGTATTTTGGACTATCAGGTATTAGTAGATTTTGCATACACGCCTTGCAAACGTGTATACGGAATCTCGATATACTGGGTAGATATAGGAATCACACTCTAGTGGCCCGGAATGATTCTGATGATGAGCATGACATCATCAGTATTTATGTTCGAGTTGTGAAAGTGGGATTTCTATATATATTTCCACATTTACAAGTATGAGAACTCAAACCTTAGGATTTGTTGTGACTTGGCACCAAACACAAGATTTTTGTATATATTTACATATATAAAGTTATGCATTTATAATTTAATCACTCAATTGATTGATGGATGTGTTGTTTGGTTGTTTGTTGATGTATTAATAATATTGGAATATGAAACCAAAGTAGAATGAATTATAAGTTAAGACAAATCAAACAATAATATTGGAATGAATGTAAAATTTGTTTGGAATTGCATACGCGTATATATATGTACTGAGCAGGTCAAGCAAGGAGGCTAGAAGCAGAGGAATAAAATAATTTGCCCGACCAATAGGTACACATTTACTTTGTTGTTTGGGTTTTTGATTTTATTAGCCGTTGCTTGGCTTTTTCTTTCTTCTCTCCTCTCTTTCTCTTTTTCCTTTTTGTTTTATGAGAGCCTTTCATGCCAATTTCATTCTTACGATACTCTCCGTACAAAGGAGGTTGTGGCGAAATTTTTCAAAGATTTAGAGTGTTAGCCAATTTTTTTTGGGAAATTAGGAAAAAATTATTAATTGAAAAATTGGGGACTTAAGCTGTAACAAAAATAATGAGAGATGGGTTGGATTATTAAAATAATTCTAGCTTCGTGCCTTTTCGAGGACGAAAAGTTTTTAAGGGGGGGATATTGTAACAACCCTGATTTTTGGGGGTAATTTTAAAATTTATTTTAATGAATTTTAATGAGTTTAATATAATTATATTATTTATTTTAAATAATATGGATGATAAACTTATTTTATTTCAACAACGAACTTAAAAGTTATATGAATTCTATTCCGAGCCTGAAATGGCGCGGTAATTTCAGTTTTGAAATTCCAACTTTGAAAAATTATATAAAATAAAATATAAATCGGAATTGGACGAAACAAGAAACGCTAGGACCATATCGAAAATATCTTTCCAAAGAGTTTCAGAAATTAAGATTCCAGTTTATAAATTGTAAGTTATGAGAAAATTAAATTTTAAGAAAAACGCTATGGAATTCGTATATATAAGAGTAAAGGCCCGAAACACAAAATTTTTGCTGAATAAGGAAATAGGACTCGAAACCACCTCCATTGGTTTCAGAATGTTGTTTACATATAAAAATGACTATAAAGACTTATGTTTTTGAGTTTCGGAAAAAAATTTCATTATTTTAATTATTTTTAATATTAAATATATACGCGCCAAAAATAGGATTTTTGCAAACGACCTCCAAATCCGACGAAACCAGTCTCTATGGATCAAGAATATTTAAATATAGTTAAAAAACCAAAATTCATAATTTTTGGAGTTAATCTGTGGACTGTATTAATTTTTAATTGGAAAACAGTCAATTTTCAGACTTTAAAAATTCATAATAAATTCATACGGACTCAGAAAATTACGAAATTAGGTTCTTTGGATTCGTAACATCAAATATTATTTATGTTTAAAGTTTCATTAATTTCGGAATTAGTATGTGAACGTAGTAATTTTTAAACGGTCAAAAATGCAAGGAATTGGATAAATAAACAAGTAAAAAGTTTTGGGCCCAAGCTAAATTGCAACCCAACCTATTTAATACATTTTTCTCAGCCTTTAGCAACCCTAATTCATTTCTCTAAACATAACAGCAGCCTACACCTTCATCTCTCAACAATGGTGTCTTCTTCCTCCACTCAAAAAAAAAAAACATATGATTTTTCCCAATCCTCACCAAAACATATCAAATTATATATCAAAATGAAGGTATCGACGATACGAAGCTACTGGTGTCGTCGGTTTCATCAAACATCGCACGGATTTGACGAAAACTTCAATTAAACGTTTCAGAATTCGAAATTCAGAAGCCAAAACAAGGTGAGAACTCCTATTTACCGAATTTATTTGAAATTAATTATTTTCGTGATTCGAATGATATTATCTCTGATCCGCAATTAAATGTAGTTATTATTTCCAGATCTGTTTTTAAAGATCTAATTATACGTGCTGTTATTCTCTTTCAATATTATTATTATACGCGCTGTTATTCTCTTTCACGCGCTGTTATTCTCTCTCAATATTGTTATTATACGCGCTGTTATTCTCTTTCAATATTGTTTACATTTTTAATACAAATTAAAAAGCGATATTTTGGACATGGAACTTTATGGTCATTTTTTTTATAGAATTAGAAGATAAGGTTTTGACACAGAATATTGTTTTCATTGTTAATAGAATTAAAAGATGAGATTTTGTTTTAAAAATTAATCAAATGTTTAATTAATTATTGATTAATCAAAGTTCAATTGGATTTATGATTATGATCATATTTGCGATGTCTTGTGCTTGGATTTTGTTGTTGTATGTATTGTGATATTTGGGATATCAATGATTATGTAGATCTATGTCATTCAATAAAAATTCGTATTTTTTTAGATCTATAAACACCGTTTAAATTAGGTATTGTTTATTTCAAAAAGATCCAATATTTTTAATATTGATTATTTACATAAAATTGTTTTAATGAAAAAGATTCAATTTTTAATATTGATAGTTTACATAAGATTGTTTTCATTATAAAGATTCAACTTTTATTATGTATTAATTTGAATTATGTTATTAATGTCGATATCAAAATTTAGAATATTGTTACATTTAGCATTGTAGAAATTTATATCATATGTTGACACCAAAGTTATATGTCATCACATGTATTGATAGGAGTAGTTGACATCATTATGGACACCAAAACATTATTCAATATCACATGTAGCAACTCGAATATGACATGGAAAATGAAAACATAACATATTTGTTAAAATGCATTAATTAGAATGAAAACGTGTCTTATTTGTTAAAATGCGTTAATTTGATTAAAACATGTCAATTGTGTTAGGATGTTTTAATTAGATTAAAACATGTCATGTCATTTCTGTTAGGATGTATTAATGGGATTAAGATATGTCATTTTTGTTAAATTAGAATTGACATAACAAACGTATTGTTTTTGTTAAAGTAGAATCGTTAAAATAAAAGTGTCTGTTTATTTATCTTGTTAGAATAGAATTGTCCAAAATAAAAATATCATTTATTAGTTTTATTTTAATCAAACCAATGTGAGAACTCTTTCCTCACTCATTGTTAATGTTCAGTAATTATTTATTTTTATAAATAAATATATTTTAATGCCTGAGATGATTTGTTTGTGGTTTAATTCCATATTATGCATGTTTGGTTATGAATGGATGTTGGGATTGCTATGAAAAGTTTGAAATTTGGAATATTGTAACTTAGGGATTAATTTAATATTTCTTATGGTAATTCCAATTATATTACACTACCACATATGGGTTACCTGACTCATATGTGTTGATTGGGTTGATATTTTCACACGTCACTCAAAAGCACATTTAATATATTATACATTGAATGTTGTATGAATATGATATGTTGGTTGTTCGATTGCTATTGTGTAATTTGAATGTCATTGAATGTTGTACTGGACTGTCATTGAATATTGAACATTGTTTGGAACCCCATTATTTAATTGTATTGAGTCGGTCTCATTCCAAAAAAAAAAAAAAAAAAAAGGAAGGTTTGAAAACTTTCAAAATGGTTTTTCCATTGAAGATTAATTTTGATTTTTATGATAACATTTAATGTAAATTAAGCCGTTAGGGTAATTTGCGGTATTTTTACGTTCATGGTTATTACCATGAATTTCATTGATTATATATTAATCAATTAAGTTTTGAAATTTGAAAATTATCAATTTTACATTTATTTTAATATAATTAAATAAATAGATTCTGCTTGACCCGAGGTTAGATTGAGTTGTGGTATAAGACTGCCCGGACCCGCCCGGCATATCCAGCAACCGCAACAATACATATCTAATGTGAGAGGTTAATGCAGAATTTATTAAGGAATTAATATAGGAAGTTTTGAAATTCAAAAGGCAACATTTTGGAAATGTAATAATTAATGCAGAATTAATTAATTAATGTTGGAGATTTGAAATTCAAAATATATATTTTGGAAAAGTTAATATTTCCTTTAATAGTATAAACATAAATGCAGCATTAATGAATGATAAATGCTGAAAGTTAAATTTCAAAAGTTAATGTTTTTGAAAATAAAAGTAAACCTTTTATTTAGGTATGACATTAAATATGTTTTAATAATAAAAGTAAATCTTTTATTAAAATTTATGGCATTGAAGATATTTTGTTAATAAAAGTTATTTTTTTTTTAAGATTAAGAACGTGAGAGATATTTTGATAATAAGGATTATTCTTTTATTAAGAATGAACGTGCAATGTAAATTATTCTTTTATTAAGAATGAACGTGCAATGTAAATTATTCTTTTATTAAGAATGAACGTGCAATGTAAATTATTCTTTTATTAAGAATGAACGTGCAATGTAAATTATTCTTTTATTGAGAATGAACGTGCAATGTAAATTATTCTTTTATTAAGAATGAACGTGCAATGTAAATTATTCTTTTATTAAGAATGAACGTGCAATGTAAATTATTCTTTTATTAAGAATGAACGTGCAATGTAAATTATTCTTTAATTAAGAATGAACGTGCAATGTAAATTATTCTTTTATTAAGAATGAACGTGCAATGTAAATTATCCTTTTAATAAGAATGAACGTGTAATGTAAAGTATATCTTTTATTTTATGAAATGAATAATAAGACGATAATAAAAGTTCATTCTTTTATTAAGTATAAGATGTGATTTTCATTTAATAACTGAATTTATTAAAATGCACGAAATTGTTAAGGGTCAAGAACAATATATTGAAAATGAAATTTGAATCCAGGATCCATTAATCTTTTATGGGAATATTTCCAAAAATGAGGTTTCCTAATTTAATGTATTAAATTAGAATTTAATGGAGATTTAATAAAGGAGGAGTTTCTTAATTCAGAGTTGTAAATTTGAATTAATGATTTCCTAAAGTGAATTAAATCATTAAGTAATGATTTATGAAAGAAGTAAGTTTAAATGTGATTTAAATAAATCTTTAATTAGATTTAAACAAAAATAAATTAACATCCTTGATTTGGAATGAGACGTTGTTTGTGTTACTTTAACACACGTTTTTTTAAATTGCGCGAATTATTCGGAAAGACCGGGTTCAACCCATTCCGAATAAATTCATACGATGATTGAAGATCGACGATGAAGACGGTTATTGAAGAACGGGAAATTTCCATATTGAATGAATGATTATTGATATCTTGATTGGACCGTACACCCAAGATGAGGGAAAGTTGGTGATCATTCAGACGTATTTGGGAATTCTACCGGATATAGTTTCGTTCAGACCTAGAACGGACTAGTAAATGGATTGCGTGTCTGACATGGTATTCCTTTATATTGTACTTGTTGATCTCTGTTTTACGTATAACTGTGTGGTGGTGGAGAATTTAATCTTCGCTTAACACCCGGTTATATATTGGTAGATGATCAATGATATGGTATGGTCTGACAATGTGGCACGCCAAGATGCATTGATCAAGGCTTTTGTTGAAAAGCAGGCCTTGTGGGTATAACGTAACTTCACGAACCTCACACCCCGGTATGAGTCAAAAACGGGATATGGACTGCAGGGAGTGCACACGTTTCTTTCTAGCTAGAGTGGTGTCAGCGACCTACCAGCCCTGACATTTTACTTATGTGGATGATGGATTTTGAGGCGCCTCGTTATTTTTATAGGCCGTTGGTGGTCATACTATAGGTCCAAAGGGACCGGGAAGCGTGTGTTCAGGCATAACTAATCCACTGCCCATAGGCGGGGACCGGCCCTGAAGATCCAAGGGTTCACTGCGGGGGATCCTGAGGCATTTGCTAGAGTGTCTCGAATCGGAGAGGATCTTGCCCCTAGCCTCGACTCATGATGGAATCCAAATCTCCAATACGACCTTGCGGTTTTGATTGTAGAACTAGTATTGGCGACATGATATATGGTACCCATGCCGTCTAGGATTGATACATTTATTTTGAATTGCTTTTAAAACATATACACACTAATAATAATATCGGTTTAACGTATTTATCATCTTTTGATCATTATAAGGTAAAACCCTATCCTCTGGTGTGCGTTGCATTGTGTGATGGGACCTGGGTCTTATAATGGTTTCATTTTTCCAAAAATCATTGCGTTGTTTAACGATTTACTTTAATTTATGCACCGACAATCCATTGGAATAAAACCCGTTCCGCATTAGCGGCGTGGTCCTTGGATTTGTCTTATTAGCTAAATTAGTTTTGAGTTCTCATACCAGTCCCATGACTGACCTAGAGTTTATTGTTTTAACCTAAACTCTGGGTGCCCATATTTTTCCACACGGGCAGCTAGTAGTTTTGGTTTTGCAGATATTATATTCACAGGATCCTGGTCTACAGCTGAAGCGATATTCGGAAAGCTCTGTATCCGTGTATCTCTTTTAGTTGTAATTTTGTATTATTTTTCCGCTGCTATTTAAATGTAATTAAAATCTCTGATATTGTATTTATCAAATGTAAAGTATTCATTTGTATTCTGGAATATTCTTGTACTCTGATGTAATTGTTGTAATAGCAATGAAAATGTTCTGTTGTTCTGTGTTCTGATGAGTATTGTTCTCAAAGCAATCCGGGTTTTCCTTTACGGGGAAGTTTGGGTCGTCACACCTTGGTAAATTAAAATGTAAGTTCAAATTCAATATTGACCGTTATATTAATTTATATTTTAATTTTGATATAAACTGATCAAAACAGTCGAATTGTCTTACGAAACATATCCCATTGTGTTCGGAATGGTGGTATTTGGTTAGGGAAGACATTCGTTGGGGTTCGTTTGGAGTTCGGAGCCATATTGAATTAATTTACCATTAAATATTAAATTATATTAATATATTAATATATATATATATATATATTAATGTGGAAACTCTAGTCTTCTTTCACACTTCTGAAGCTGCCGCCGTTTACAAGATTTAATGGCTGATGCTTCACCAAATTCTTTCTCTTTTACTCCAAATCACTTAAACAATTTTAGAAACTCTTAACGTGAAAATCATAGGCCTATTGGAGCTCTATACATTGAACGGATGTGATCGTCGATAGGTCTTCGTTTTCTCGATTTTTGTGTTCTAACACACTACGTACGAAACCGATTTATGGTCAGGTGGGGCCTGCGAGTTGGATTTGACTCAGTGCATCGAAGGAGCCACTCGAGGCGTTTCAGGCGGGAGGTTGTGATTGGTGCCATGGTGTGCCAGGGTGGAGCGGTGGTTGGTCAATTGCGTGAGGGTATGCGTTTGTTTTAGTAAAGAAAACGAAGAAAGTGGAAACGCTAGAGGAAAGAGTGAGCGGCCCAGATTTTTTTTCCTTAATGCAATTAGTTTTTAATTAAAGTTTGATTATAAATTAAAATGTATTAATATTCAAAATGTCATATCTTGTTCATATTAGATTAGAATTCGACGATTTCAAAGCTATTGGAATTGTGAAGACGAGCTCTGCATTATAGAACCAAATAGAAGCGATTTGGAGCAAATTAGAATCTGAGGTGAATTTAAAAATAGAAATTCAGAAATAAAGACTGAAGGAGTGGAAACGAAAGTGAGAATCCTCTCACTTAAAATTCTGTGCGGTTAATTTTGGAGTTCAACATACGAACTCACACAAATCATTTGAATTAGAAGTGATGTATGGATATTAGCAACACTCGCATTTCATATTCCGCGGATGGACACTTGTGGCGCCATAAATGACATTTGATTATTAAGTATTTATTTATATGGATGATTTTGTGATTCATTGTATTGTGAATGTGATGATTACATATTAAAAATAATGTTAACATTAATGTGCTAGTTGAAATTAAATTATAAATATCCATTTATAATTTAAACAGTGAAGACTGGTTAAATAGAAAAATAATTTGAATCGAATTTGAATTGGTTATATTTATAAACTAGTGATTAATTTTAATTGACTATTGATGTTTGGAAACCCCACACTGGTCTGGGGATGATGATTAATTCACATCTCCCTTGGATTTGACACTATGTCAACTGATTGATTACAGATTGTTATAAGCGTTATTTAATTATTTAATGCTTATGCAGTTGTAAATTGCACTCTGGAAGTGAATTGATTGTTTATTAGTTGTTTATCACTATTTTTGAATACATGCGATGTATGGAATCCATATAAATAAAATTATATGGTAATTGATTGAGTCTGATTCCAATTCAGAATATAAATGAGTATTTTTTAGTAATATTTAGTGGAAAACCAAAAATATGGTTTTAATGTCCGATTTTGGATGGACACGAGAATATATAAAAATATAAAGCCGAGTTAAGTACATTAAGGCCATTTTAACCCGAACGGATTTTTCTGTCGATTTTATTTTATAATGAATATCGAAAAGGTTTGATTTCAAAATATGATATTTGAAAATATTATCATTTTAATATTATAAAGATATGGAATATTCAATTTAGATTTAAAATTGAAAAGGAGGTTAAAATCATTTTAAAACGAATTTATAAATATTTTATAAAACACGTTTTAAATGGTAATCGATGATACATTATATATATAATGGCTTGAATAGAACGCGCCGCGCGGTGACCGTTCGCGAATTTCAACCATTGACTTCAAATTGATGTAACAAGAGATCCGACAGTCGGATTCTCCTAAAACTGGAACCATTGGGTTCGTATCGAAAAGATCTTTCAAATGTATATGTAAGATTTAAATTTGGATGGTTAGATTTTTAAAATATGTCCAAATCAATTTCAGGAAAGGTCGCTATGGATGTAGTTCAGTGGCCGATATTGGAAACAGACTATAAGGGCCTTATTAAAATTATTAAAAATATGAATAAATTATGTAAAATCATAATAAATGATTTGAAAAGAGTTTGGATGGAAAATTCCACGTTTGAGAAGATAAAAGATATTTTTATCAGAATAAGTTGTTTTACGACTAGAAGAAACAACTAAAATAATAATGGTTTTAAAATAACCAGAGTTTTCCAATTCATAAATTGGAATGGATTTTAAATGGAAATTATCTTCGGATATTTCGATATTGAATTCCGCGATTATACGGACATTGTTGAGGAATTTGGAAGACATATATATATATATATATATATATATATATATATATATATATATATATATTCCCAATACGATATTTGTTGGTTTCAGAATTTGATATTGAATATAAGCTGCTATAATTTCTATTTAAAGCCTTGTATTTAATATCAAATGGATTTTGGGTTTGTCGTGAATGGTGTCATTATTAACACTGTTCTTAAATCCCGTTGATAAAAGAATAAATCCAAATTAAGATTTAGAGAAGTTTACCAATTATAATTTGGAATTAAATGGAAGAAGATTTTGGGTTCATTATGAACGATGTCTTAAATAACATTTGTTCTTAAAACCAAATTAACAATGAAGATATAATTTGGAATTAACAAATCTTTTTATTAAGATTTAATGGAAATTTTCCAAAGAAAAGTTTTCCAATTTGATACATTAAATTGGAATTGAATGTAATTCGATTCAATTTGGTAATAATCGAGATGAGCTTCTGTGAAGGAAGATCGTTATTACATATGGAATTTAAAAGGCTTTGTCGTTATTCCATTTATATTATTATTATGATATGGAAATTCATATTGGTTATGACTGATCTGATTTCCATGAAGATTCCATTTTAATGGAATATGATTTTGGGTTTATCGTGAATTGTGTTTTGGGTGACATTAGTTCTTTAACCCAGTTAAAGACAGGATAGATTTCCTAAGGTTAAATAATAATCAAATAATGATTTGTGGAAGATTAAAACTAAAACTGAGTTTTAATGAATCTTTAATTAGACTGAAATGGGAATGTGGTAATTAAATTTACCAAATTCAAGAAATGATTGATAATGGAGTACTACCAGCTTTACTCCATGCGATAGTTAAATCTTTAATTAGATTTGAATGAGAAATGGTAATTAAATTTACCGATAAAACGATGAGCATTAAATATGGAGTACTACCATTTTTGCTCCATGGGATGAATAGGTTGGGATTGGGAGTAATAATAAATGATTACTTCGGTAAGGCTCGATAATCCCGACTAGTTCTTTAAACCTTAATTCGGTTTAAGATTGTAAAAGGGTAATATAAAATCTTTTGCAATGGTTTTTAAAGGAAGATTGATCAATAAGTTTAAAGGTATTTATCTATGATAAAATTAATGGGAACCTTTCTCCAAAGATAAGTATATTTGAAATAAAGAATATTCTGGATTCGAATGAGGCGTATGATGTGTTTATATATCACTTAATTATAAAACACGCGAGTTATTTGAAGATTGGAATGGGTTGTTGTTACGATGCTTTACACAACATTCATTTTAACCTAACTAAATGGAATTTTGGAAATATAATAATAAATATATCCTAAGTATAGAAATAAATGAGTTTGGAAAAGAGAAAAGTAATTTAAATATTTTCCAATTGTATATGGAAGATATTGTCTAAGTATATAAATAAAAGAAGGTGATATATGAAAACGTTTTCCCAATAGCGTAAGAGGCCAAAATGATTATTGAAAATATTTGGTTAACAAATATTGATAAGAAAATGGAAAAGTGATTTAATTAATGAAATATTAATTAAGGGGCTCAGTGGTTGTTTGATTCTTTGAATGAATGTTTGTTTTTCTTCGATAGTTAAATAACTGACTATCGACGTATTGGCCAATATCATCGTCAATATGGAGAGGCCGGTCTGATTATTTTCCGAGAACCATCCCATATTGGCAGTCGCGTTGCAAATCAGATTATATGAAGACAAATCAAAGATGGAGCAAAGTGCAAGGGATTTTTTGTTAATCCTAGGTAAAAATTTCCTAAGATGGATTAGTAAAGATCGTGCCTTCGGTTTCGTCCAGTCCCAAAACGAACGTGTTTGGATGAATGTCTGACAAAGTATTTCCAACATCACATATGTTTGTCTGTACAAATATACATCTGGTGGCGAAGAATTTATTCTCTTAGCATAAAATCCAGAATATCTTGGTGCAAGTCAATTAGTGATTAACGGGTCTGACAATGTGGCATTCAAAGTGATTGTGCTATAAATGAAAGGTAAGAAATTGAAGCATTAGGCCTCAACAACTAGGAAATGATAAAAATCGGGCAGGTAGCATAACTAAGTGGGTAGCTCCAAATTAGGGTGTATTATCACCTATTTAGAGAAAAAATATTTCCTTCTTTATTTTATTTGATGTTGTCCCATTCGGGAAAGTGGTCGTTGATCCCAGCTGTTGGTGATATACATACATTTTGATACACTCAAGTGAAATGAGTGGTCGATCATGTGTGGTCGGGTTGCAAGATATTCTTGTTGAACCCAGTGTATCCCCCTCTAGAGATACATTATCAGAATGTGGTTCCATACCTTGTCATAGTTGGAAATCCATTACCCAATAAGTTTCTGTGGTTTTTGATTGTATATTATGTGGAGTGTGAGATGCAATATTTTCTAGATTGCTAATTATTTGGTTTAGACACTATTATAATATCAAAAGAGTTTTGATATAAAGATTATCGTTTCTTTCAAATGGATTTTAAAGTTAAATCAAGGGTTTTGGATTCTCATAAGGGAAAAAATCCGTTCCGTGTTATACGGTGTGGTCTTATGAGATATCGTTTATTTTCTCAAACTGTTTTAAATTGGTTACTCATACTAGTCCCATGACTAACCCAGAGTTTATTTTTCTATATTTTTCCCTAAACTCTTGGGTGCCCAAATTTGTACGAGCAGTCAAGTAGTTCATGATTTTACGGATATACTTGGAGGAGCTTAGAGCAGGAGGCTTAAACGTTATCTACTTATTGTTATTTTCGCTATCTGATTTTGAAATCATATCTTTTCGATATTCATTATAAAATAAATAAAATCGATCGGAAAATCTGTTCGAGTTAAAATGGCGTATTTCTACTTAACTCGGCTTTATATTCCTTATATTTTCATGTCTATCCAAAATCGGACATCAAAATCATATTTTTATCCTAACTGAATATTGTTTTAATATATTCGTTCATATTCTGAATCAGAATGCGACTCAATCAATTACCATATAATTCTAGTTATATGGATTTCATACATCGCATATATTCAACAATAATGATAAATAATCATTAAATATTCAAACATCATTAAGAGTGCATTCTACCACTGTATAAGCATTAAAATAAATAAATAACGCTACCAACAGCCTGTCAACCAATCGATTGACATACAACTAAATATTGGGATTAGTGTATGTCAAATATCATCCCAATACCTGTATGGAGTTTTCAAAAAACAACAGTCGATTTAAATAAATCATTGGTTAATAAATTTAACCAATTAGAATTCGGTTTGAATTATTTTTCTACTTAACCAATTTTCACCGTTTAAATTATAAATAGATATTTATATTTTAATTTCAACTACCACATTAAAGTTAACATTATTTTCATTATGTAAATCATCACAATACACAAATCACCAAATCATCCTTATGAATAAATACTCAACTACCCAATGCAATTTACGGTGCCAAAAGTGGCCATCCGTGGAGTATGAAATGCGAGTGTCGCTAATATCCATACATCGCTTCTAATTCAAATAATTTGTGTGAGTTCGTGTGTTGAACTCCAAAAATAAATAAAATACAGTAGATAAAAATCAATACTGGCATATAATTTAAGTTATGAAAAAAATAACTGTAAAAATATTTTAGTGAGAGAATTCTCACTTTGGTTTCCACTCCGTCAGTCATTATCTGAAGATTTTATTACAGTTCGGATTTGAATTTTCCTAATTTTCTCCATTTCCGTTCTAGTTAGTTCTATGCTGTAGTTTTCATTAAGACGGTTCCAACGGACTCAAATTTGTGCAATTCTATTTTAGTTTGAAAAAGATATAGCTGTTTAAACGTCAACTACATAATTAAACTCAACTAATTATAACAAATTAATTCATTACCCTATAACATTTTAAAAACATTGTTATTCCCTTTTCTTCTTCGTTCTCCCGTATGTAACAAAACCCATCGCCGAGATTTTTAGGCTCCACCTCGCACCACTTGTACGTCGCTAGACCCAGATCGGATAGTACACCGCCGTCGCCCTCTGCAAGCGCCAATACCTTCCAGAGTTCAGGCGAACTCGATCGCCTCGGTGGCATCGGAAACGGCTTTGAACGCCGGGTTTTGATGCTCGATTTCGCACCAAATACAAAACCATAATCGATAATATCCATTGGTAACGCAGATCTCACTGAGTAGATCAATTTTGTAGATGGAAGTTTCAAATATTATTGAGCGGATTAAGAGAAAAAAATTGTAGAAGAATCAAACGATTTGAATCGTTCTTCGTGGGTAGCGGCTGGAGAAAATTGACCGTGGGTTATGTTTGACTAGGGTTTTGACTTTATAACCTTACATATATTTATGTATTATTTTATTCTTAAAAGTGAAATTTTCATCCGAACTCCAAATCAAACCCAACGACTGTTGCCCCTACCTAAGTACCCCCATTCCGAACACAGTGGGATATGTTCATAAGCCAATTCGACTATTTCGATCAGTTTTTATCAAAATTAAAATATAAATTAATAAGTCATTCGATATTGGATTTCAACGTACATTTTCATTTACTGGGGCCATATAGTAAATCCAAAAATTACAGAAAAATTAATCTAGCTACGTTTTGATGAATCGGGCCTAACAAAACTAATTTCGTCAAATTTGAAGGCCGTTTAAAAAATGGTCTTTTTCCAGTCGATTAAATTCAAACTAAAATTACAAAACACATTTAAATTCACTGCACTCAAATATTAATTTCAAAAATTATGAAATTTGAAACCTGACTATAATTTGACATTCTGGATCCAATAAAAGTGGTTTCATCGAAAACGGAGGTCATTTGCAAAATGGCTATATTTAAGGGCTTAAATATATTTTAAATATATATAAATTCTATAGCGACTATTTGAAATTTTAAACTGGACATAACTTACAAAAAAGTGAAATCTCAGTTTCCTGCATTCGTTATAAAATTACAATTCGGAATATTCCAACGTTCCTTGTTTCATTGAAATTCGATTTATTTTGAACCCTATACATCCAATTGAAATTTAAAATCGAATTTTCAAACTACCACGCCATTTCAGGCTCGTTTTATAATTAAAATAAACTTATACGTTCTAACTTTGATTAAAATAAATTTTAAGTCATTATTATTTAAAATAAATCATTTTAAATATTCAAAACCCATTAAAATAGCGATAATAAAAATTTTATTTGGTTCAGAAATTCCAGGTTGTTACAAATTGATTTCAAATTTGGATAAGATTTTTAAGATGTATTGTTAATTTAATTTATAGCATTTTTCCATAATTTTTATTTTGGAAAAATAAGATAATTTTTCGTTTAACATATTTTGTACCCTATATAAGTGTTTTTGGAATTTCACAAAAATAAGTTATTTTGTCTATTTAATTATCCTTTTGGAATCGTGCCACATTGCTTGCTATGCCCATATTTTTATTTTTGTCAATAACAGTCCGTATATGAACGGAACTGCGCGTAGCGGAGTACGCTAAACTTTTTAAACTGAAAACAAAACGTATACCAAAGCACTTTTCTCTCCTTCTGTTCTTCATTATATCGTACACATTCATGCATCCTTTTCTTCTTTTAATTTCGTAAGTTTGAAAGTAAGAAAATGGACATACTTTATTAACAATATACATGCACTATTTCTGGGAAGACTAACACAAATGATGGACTGTAACACCGCACATCCGTTAAGGTCACTCACAAAGGGAATGCCTTAACTTCAATGGAGCATTATGGGTACTGGAATAGAAATAGTACAAGATAGACATATATAAAACAGCGGAAAGTAAAGTAGGAGTATTTCAAATCATTTATTAAATATAATTGTTTACAATAAAAGCCCATCAACTTCCAATACCCAATTACATAGCTAAAATAACTGTCTTGATCAAAAACAAAGAAGCATAAAAATAAATTTTGATATTCCCCAATAAAGTAAGGCAAGCCATAGCCAAGAGAAATCCAAGCCGTACATGAAAGAGCCTTGGAGCTTGGTAAGATCCGAACTAAGCCGTATTCCCACCCAGCGAACCTGGGGGAAAACGGAAGAAAAAGAGGCGAAACAAAATGGGTCCGTCATAAAGACTGAGTAAGTCCTAGTGACTTTCAGCATAAAAACAGGTAAAGATAACATGGCATGAATAAACTGAAAATAAACATATGCATGATGACAAGTTAAGCTACAGGCACGATGAATCAAGTAAAATGTAATGTCCCGCATTTTTATCGGTTTTTATTTGGATATTTAAATCAGTTTAAATTTTGAATTCGTGTGATAAGTGGATTTATATATTAATTAAACGAAGTTGAACGTATAAAAATATATATTAAATATAATCGAGCTCAGAACGACGCTGCAGTTCGTAATTTAACGTTCTGAACTTCAACTGAGTGTACAGGACCCAGTTTAAATCGGATTCCTGCAAAACAAGAAACATTGGAATCTGTTGAACTGTATCTTTCTAACAGAAGTGAAATCTTGAGATTTCGTCTTATAAATTGCAAGATATGTCAAAATCAAATATTCAGAAAGTCGCTGTAAAATCGTTTATCGACCGTAACGGTTTATTCGATATAACTAGATATCGGTTTCGAATTCGGACGAGGTTCTTTTGAGGCGTAGTGATAATTTATTTTTTTGAATTTTACTGTAATTTTTAATTAATTAAATAAGCAACTTTTTATTTGGAGTATTGTGCACCCTATATCAGCATTTCAGGGTTTCAAAATATGAGTTAATCTACCGGTATTATTATATTTTTGGGATCGTGACACCTCGCTGGATACAACCACACTTTTATTTCTGTCGACAGCGGATCGTGAAACATTGCTCGACATGAAGATATTTTTATTTTTCCATAGTGGTTCGCTCGTGAACGAAATTTGGTATATCGGATGTTGAGGCCATTCTAAAGTTGAAGTAATGATATGTTGGTTGGTTTAACTATATTATATTGTTCAAATTTACTACTTTTAACAGTAAAGAAAAAAACAAGGCAAAATAGTTGTTTTCAAAGTAGTTGTTTCTTTATATCAGAAAGATGAAGTCTTATATATGTATAAATTATTTATCACAACGTATATAACATTATCAACTATGCTGGACAGAATAAAGAATGCCAATTATACACAAGTAATAACAATCGTACATATTCTGTCCTACATTAGAACGCCATATTAAACTGAATAAACTTCATAACTAAAAAAAAAAGAAATACGATACAATATGTTTACTCAGCAAATTTTTAGTAAAATAAATCTTTTATAAAATATCTAAGATCCTTCGTCAGCAAGTCTCGCATCACTTCAATTCATTATCAAGTCTGTATCACTTCCAACAGCTATACGTTGGAAAGATCACCTAACGCTGATA
This sequence comes from Allium sativum, assembly GCA_030737875.1. Classification (NCBI taxonomy): domain Eukaryota; kingdom Viridiplantae; phylum Streptophyta; class Magnoliopsida; order Asparagales; family Amaryllidaceae; genus Allium; species Allium sativum. Next base: position 275,318,328 of record CM060926.1, on the reverse strand, counting down.
CTTCGCGCCTAAGGACGTAATCCAGATTACCATCAGCAGAAGGAAGGACGTGGAAATAAATACCCAAACATTTAAAATAAAATGTATTGTACTGCAAAAATAAATGCACATGCCTATCTCTGTATAAAATCTACATTAGCACATGCCTAAGAGACCTTTTCACAAACAATACGCAGGCATTGTCCAGTCAACTCAGACCTTACCAATGAAGACCGTATGTTTTCAAAAATCAAACAGCTACTCTCTGATTTGCACAACAAACCTATATGCTAATACGTGGTTGCCAAGCCTTATATTCTATATATACGCGACCATTTTCATTGTTCTCCTGCTGATAATACGCCATTTCCACAAAATAAAAACCAATATTCAATCTCCTTTTATTTCTCTTCAGACAATTAAAAACTAAAAAGAAAAGCAAAACGCAACAGGGTTCAAGAATAGGAGAATATGGCTTACGGTGGAGGTGGTTTTGGGTAAGACGTTGTATGCATGAAGCGGACCGTGTGGACTCATTTAAATGAAGTGCAGGAAGGGGATGACTTTGCAGCAGGTGCAGTGAGAGGATTTGCGGATGATGCAAGTGGAAATATGAACGCAGGCGACTTCATGGATTGGCTTGTGAAGGAAGCTGACATGAAGGAATAGGGGGGTTTATCGGTAGAGGAGCAGGTCATTTTCTGGACCAATTGACGAGATGCGGTATGGTGTTTTTCTCATGATTTTTAGTGGAGGAATGAGGATGATGGGTAGGTTTCGTTGCTTCAGGAAATTATGTGGGAAGAGGACGTGTATTGTAGAAGAAGGGGGAAACCTGGGTTAGCAAGCCTGTAAGGGAATTGGGCCATAATTGGTAGAAGCCCAAAATAAAAGCAATAGAAAAAAAGAAAGAAAGAAGGAGAATGAAATGAAACGCATGAGTACAGGACGTGAAAAGGAATTTGCAAATGCATGGCTGTTGAGGTCAAGTCGAAGGTTCATATTGGAAAAGAGATGCAACCGGTGAACGTGGCATTGAAAGATGTGGACCGATATTCAGCAAACGCTACACATTGGAACTAGTTTGGAGCGGTTTGGGGATCATTACAATTTTAGGCAATTGAAGTGCCGGGTATAATCGACAGACGCAAATCGTTATCTAACGGTTAACGCGCCAAGGTGAGTAAATTCACTGACTCTGATCTATTTTTAAATATTATAATATTGGTTGAATGTTGTGTGATGGTCGCTTCGCTAGATTACAATTAAATTGGTTGAATTATATATCGTTGCATATATATATATACACATCATTGGTTGGACTGATTCCATCGATTATAATATTTTCTGGTATGGAATCAGTGTTAATTATTGACTAACATCGGTGGATGCAGAAAACCGGTTGGAGGAATCCAACCGGATTCCTCAATATTTATATGTACTATTGTTTGTTTTATATATGCACTATTGGAACCGTGTTGAATGAAAATCTAACATTTGTTTTGATTTAATAAATAAATAATATCTATTTAGAAAGTGGCAACAGTCGACCACAAACACATTGTTTTGCAAGAAGTTGATTGGCCGTCAGGCGAGTCAACGAAGTCGATTATGGAAAATTATATTTTTATAATTAAAGCAAAGTTTTAAATTATAATAGACGTTCTATTATAAACTGATATTTTACGGTTCGTTTTTATACAATAAAAACGATTATTTGATATGTTATGAAACTGTAAATATTCGGCGAGTAAATATTGAATAATTATTTTAATACAAATCGGTTAGAGAATATTATTGGATTAATCATATTAATCAAATGAGGAAAAGTAATTAAAAATCAGTTAACGAATTAATTGATGATTTGAGGTTGATTTAATTAATTGTCTTATTGGAAATTGATTTTTAGATTAATTGGTCTTTAATTAATCTAATGATAACAACTTAGAAATAAATTGATCAAAAATTAATAAGCCTTCTTATTAATTACCTTTGAAATTAATGGAGTCTAAAGAATTATTAAACCAAGATAATTAGTCGTAATTTATTAAATTAAGCAACTAATCTATTTTAAGTGAAAAATGATGAACATTGTTTTACTTCAGAAATGACGGAGTTGATTACCATTTAGCCATCTTAATTAAATTAATGGATTTCATTTAAGATAATATTGAATTCACAATGAGATGATTACTTGAATTATGTATACTAATTCGAAAGAAAGACATACGGTTTGTAACAAAAAGAAATGTCAAGATTTTTGTAACAAAAAGAGATGTCAAGATTTTTGTAACGGAAAGAGATGTCAAGATTTTTTGTAACGGAAAGAGATGTCAAGATTTTTGTAACGGAAAGAGGTGTTGAGTTTAAATATAAAGTGGAATATAGTAGCGTACTACTATAGCGATAAAATAACGCTGTTGACCAGGCTTAAGCGTGACTATTGTGTCGAGATTAGTTAAAAAGGGGAATATCACAGCGTATGACCAGTTTTTGAACTATAACGATAAATTAACGCTGTTGACCAAACTTAAGTGTGATTGTATGATGTTTAGTTATACTTTTGAATGGATGTTTGTTTTTACTTCGATAGTTAAATAACCGACTATCGAAGTGTTTTGACCATCGTTGTCAATACGGAGAGACCGGTTGGATATATTATCCGAGAACCACTCCGTATAGGCATAAGCGCTGCGAATAGATTATGCTGACGACAATTGAAGACGGAGTGAAATGCAAGGGTCGTCCTGTTTCAGAATGGTGTTCTCTGTTTGTCCAGTCCCAGGACAACTTGTATGGACGAATGTCTGACAGAGTACTCCTAACGGTCACATAAGACGATCTTTTCAAGGTATTACGTCTGGTGGCGGAGATATTCGTTTCTCTTAGCTTTTATACCCGTAATATTTTTGGGAAGATCAACTAGTGATTTGACGAGTTTGATGATGTGGCATTCAAAGTGTATGGTGGCTAGATGTTTTAAAAGATAGACGTAGCCTCAAGCTTCACAACCGGGAAATGACAAAAATCGGGCAAGCAGCATGGCTATGTGGGTCGCTCCCATTAGGGTGTATAATCACCTATCTAGAGAAATTCCTTTTGTTTCTAAATCTATCGATTCTGCCCATTCGGGAAACGGTGGTTTGAGCCCAACCATTGGTGATATACATTCGATACACTCAAGCGAAATGAGTGGTCGGTCATGTGTGGGCCGGGTTGCAAGACGTTCTTGTTGAACCCAGTGTATTCGCCTCTAGAGATACACGAGCGGCAGGTGGTCCCATACCTGGTCATAGTTGGAATCCAATATCCAATAAGCGCCCTGCGGTTTTTGATTTTATACTATGTATGTAGAGCGTGAGATGCAAGCGTTCTGCTATTTGGTTATTTACTTGATTAGACATTATTATAATATCACTAGATTTGATATCAAAGTGTTTTGGGTTATAGTAAGGTAAAAACCGTCCATGTTTATGTGTGGCTGGTCTTACTATTATCTTTTTGGTTTCAAAAGGGTTTTCAAAGTTAAACCGTATGGTTGGAATTTACTCACACCAGTCCCGTGACTGACCCAGAGTTTATTTTTGTTTTCCCTAAACTCTTGGGTGCCCAAATTTGTATGGGCAGTCAAGTGTTTCAGGCTTTGCAGATTCACTTGGAGGAGCTGGAAACAGAAGGCTTCACCATTAGTTAGTTAGAGATTATTTCCTCTGTGATATGATGTATTGTACTCTGATAATGGTATGAATATACAATACAGTTTTGTATTTCAAAGTTATTTTATATAACATATTCGTCCCGCTGTGAGATTCGTGTTTACTCTGATTCTACTCAGTTGTGTTCTCCTACTTCTTCTTCTTCTTCTTCTATTCTATTAGTTCTATCTTATCTTTCTCATCCTCTTATTTCTTTCTATTAATGATCTGGTATTTTCGAAGTCTGAACAGTCGACACTGGGTTTTGTGTCGATTTTCGGAGTCGAAAACCCCGGGTCGTTATAGTGGTATCAGAGCATAAGGTTAAGTGATTACCTTGGCTCTGTGGCGTGACTCAATAGAGATGAGGTTAGTTGTACCTTAGATTGAGTTTGAGTGTATACATATGAGCGTGTATTTGTAAATTGATACAAAAACTGTTTTATATTGTGTTGATTGATCTGTTGAGTGGCATATGAATTCTAGATCGACGCGTTTAGCTGAAGTGGTCGATAAGGATTTATAAACGCTTGGATAGAGAATTTCGACATAGTATTTCTTTGAAAGAGGGTAAATGAAATAATTTTACCCGAAGTATATTTTGATACAAAAGTATATATATTTGGAGATTATCTAATATATATTAAATGTGTTGGTTGGAATTATAATCAAATAGGGTTATAAATAACCAATCGAGATTCACGTAAGTATAAAATACAAATCAGATGAACTGAATCTGAATTTAAAACCTGAATTGAAACAAAACTCTGGAAACTTAGAAAAAAGTTGGAAATAATGATTCGAATTAAATATATGGGAATTTTAAAATCCTGAGGGATTTGAAATTGTTTTTCAAATGCTGTGAAAGATATTTTGAAGTAAAATTCAAAAAGGAAGCATTTTAAAAGGAATTTTGAAAAGTAATATAGTATTGAACTCACTTTGATCACTGGAAAATAAAGTCTGATGATGACGGCCGCATTATCAGTGTTCGTTTTCGAGTTTCTAAGTGACGGATTACTACCAAAGATTTTGTTTTGAAATAAGTTGTTCGTGAATTCAAATGTTTGAATTGCTATTGCTATATATGTTTAAATATATATAAATATATATTATTCCAAACTGATTTGAAATAAATCCCAGGAATTTGAATTCTAAAATTTACTTATGAAGTGAATAAACAGAGAATTTAGATAAGCCAAATAAAATTGAAGTTGGATTGAAGCCAAGTAAGTGAAAATCGTATTGGAATAGAATTAAACTTGGTGAAGTAATAGAATTTGTGAAATAAGATTTGGAACGGAACCAAACCTGGTTATGGAATTGAATTGTGGAGTAAGAATTTGGAGTTGAGATCGAAACTGAAATTGCAAATAAAATTTGGCTTGGGTAGAAGCGAACAATTGGATTTTAGAACGGATTGTTTGGAAATAAATTGGGTATGCATGGATATATGCTAAAGGGATAGAGTTGGATGTCCAACCAAAAAGGGTCGGGCATTAATATAAGGATAAAAGATTCGACGCAACGATGGAGTTACGGGGGTGTGAAGTACGAAGTTTCAACCAAGCAGGTTGTGAGGAGTTAGAATTAAAGCATCTTCACTTCTTAGCAATTTCGAGGACGAAATTATTTTAAGGGGGAAGGAATGTAATGTCCCGCATTTTTATCGGTTTTTATTTGGATATTTAAATCAGTTTAAATTTTGAATTCGTGTGATAAGTGGATTTATATATTAATTAAACGAAGTTGAACGTATAAAAATATATATTAAATATAATCGAGCTCAGAACGACGCTGCAGTTCGTAATTTAACGTTCTGAACTTCAACTGAGTGTACAGGACCCAGTTTAAATCGGATTCCTGCAAAACAAGAAACATTGGAATCTGTTGAACTGTATCTTTCTAACAGAAGTGAAATATTGAGATTTCGTCTTATAAATTGCAAGATATGTCAAAATCAAATATTCAGAAAGTCGCCGTAAAATCGTTTATCGACCGTAACGGTTTATTCGATATAACTAGATATCGGTTTCGAATTCGGACGAGGTTCTTTTGAGGCGTAGTGATAATTTATTTTTTAGAATTTTACTGTAATTTTTAATTAATTAAATAAGCAACTTTTTATTTGGAGTATTGTGCACCCTATATCAGCATTTCAGGGTTTCAAAATATGAGTTAATCTACCGGTATTATTATATTTTTGGGATCGTGACACCTCGCTGGATACAACCACACTTTTATTTTTGTCGACAGCGGATCGTGAAACATTGCTCGACATGAAGATATTTTTATTTTTCCATAGTGGTTCGCTCGTGAACGAAATTTGGTATATCGGATGTTGAGGCCATTCTAAAGTTGAAGTAATGATATGTTGGTTGGTTTAACTATATTATATTGTTCAAATTTACTACTTTTAACAGTAAAGAAAAAAACAAGGCAAAATAGTTGTTTTCAAAGTAGTTGTTTCTTTATATCAGAAAGATGAAGTCTTATATATGTATAAATTATTTATCACAACGTATATAACATTATCAACTATGCTGGACAGAATAAAGAATGCCAAGTATACACAAGTAATAACAATCGTACATATTCTGTCCTACATTAGAACGCCATATTAAACTGAATAAACTTCATAACTAAAAAAAAAAGAAATACGATACAATATGTTTACTCAGCAAATTTTTAGTAAAATAAATCTTTTATAAAATATCTAAGATCCTTCGTCAGCAAGTCTCGCATCACTTCAATTCATTATCAAGTCTGTATCACTTCCAACAGCTATACGTTGGAAAGATCACCTACCGCTGATACTTCGCGCCTAAGGACGTAATCCAGATTACCATCAGCAGAAGGAAGGACGTGGAAATAAATACCCAAACATTTAAAATAAAATGTATTGTACTGCAAAAATAAATGCACATGCCTATCTCTGTATAAAATCTACATTAGCACATGCCTAAGAGACCTTTTCACAAACAATACGCAGGCATTGTCCAGTCAACTCAGACCTTACCAATTAAGACCGTATGTTTTCAAAAATCAAACAGCTACTCTATGATTTGCACAACAAACCTATATGCTAATACGTGGTTGCCAAGCCTTATATTCTATATATACGCGACCATTTTCATTGTTCTCCTGCTGATAATACGCCATTTCCACAAAACAAAAACCAATATTCAATCTCCTTTTATTTCTCTTCAGACAATTAAAAACTAAAAAGAAAAGCAAAACGCAACAGGGTTCAAGAATAGGAGAATATGGCTTACGGTGGAGGTGGTTTTGGGTAAGACGTTGTATGCATGAAGCGGACCGTGTGGACTCATTTAAATGAAGTGCAGGAAGGGGATGACTTTGCAGCAGGTGCGGTGAGAGGATTTGCGGATGATGCAAGTGGAAATATGAACGCAGGCGACTTCATGGATTGGTTTGTGAAGGAAGCTGACATGAAGGAATAGGCGGGGTTTATCGGTAGAGGAGCAGGTCATTTTCTGGACCAATTGACGAGATGTTGTATGGTGTTTTTCTCATGATTTTTAGTGGAGGAATGAGGATGATGGGTAGGTTTCGTTGCTTCAGGAAATTATGTGGGAAGAGGACGTGTATTGTAGAAGAAGGGGGGAACCTGGGTTAGCAAGCCTGTAAGGGAATTGGGCCATAATTGGTAGAAGCCCAAAATAAAAGCAATAGAAAAAAAGAAAGAAAGAAGGAGAATGAAATGAAACGCATGAGTACAGGACGTGAAAAGGAATTTGCAAATGCATGGCTGTTGAGGTCAAGTCGAAGGTTCATATTGGAAAAGAGATGCAACCGGTGAACGTGGCATTGAAAGATGTGGACCGATATTCAGCAAACGCTACACATTGGAACTAGTTTGGAGCGGTTTGGGGATCACTACAATTTTAGGCAATTGAAGTGCCGGGTATAATCGACAGACGCAAATCGTTATCTAACGGTTAACGCGCCAAGGTGAGTAAATTCACTGACTCTGATCTATTTTTAAATATTATAATATTGGTTGAATGTTGTGTGATGGTCGCTTCGCTAGATTACAATTAAATTGGTTGAATTATATATCGTTGCATATATATATATACACATCATTGGTTGGACTGATTCCATCGATTATAATATTTTCTGGTATGGAATCAGTGTTAATTATTGACTAACATCGGTGGATGCAGAAAACCGGTTGGAGGAATCCAACCGGATTCCTCAATATTTATATGTACTGTTTGTTTGTTTTATATATGCACTATTGGAACCGTGTTGAATGAAAATCTAACATTTGTTTTGATTTAATAAATAAATAATATCTATTTAGAAAGTGGCAACAGTCGACCACAAACACATTGTTTTGCAAGAAGTTGATTGGCCGTCAGGCGAGTCAACGAAGTCGATTATGGAAAATTATATTTTTATAATTAAAGCAAAGTTTTAAATTATAATAGACGTTCTATTATAAACTGATATTTTACGGTTCGTTTTTATACAATAAAAACGATTATTTGATACGTTATGAAACTGTAAATATTCGGCGAGTAAATATTGAATAATTATTTTAATACAAATCGGTTAGAGAATATTATTGGATTAATCATATTAATCAAATGAGGAAAAGTAATTAAAAATCAGTTAACGAATTAATTGATGATTTGAGGTTGATTTAATTAACTGTCTTATTGGAAATTGATTTTTAGATTAATTGGTCTTTAATTAATCTAATGATAACAACTTAGAAATAAATTGATCAAAAATTAATAAGCCTTCTTATTAATTACCTTTGAAATTAATGGAGTCTAAAGAATTATTAAACCAAGATAATTAGTCGTAATTTATTAAATTAAGCAACTAATCTATTTTAAGTGAAAAATGATGAACATTGTTTTACTTCAGAAATGACGGAGTTGATTACCATTTAGCCATCTTAATTAAATTAATGGATTTCATTTAAGATAATATTGAATTCATAATGAGATGATTACTTGAATTATGTATACTAATTCGAAAGAAAGACATACGGTTTGTAACAAAAAGAAATGTCAAGATTTTTGTAACAAAAAGAGATGTCAAGATTTTTGTAACGGAAAGAGATGTCAAGATTTTTTGTAACGGAAAGAGATGTCAAGATTTTTGTAATGGAAAGAGGTGTTGAGATTAAATATAAAGTGGAATATAGTAGCGTACTACTATAGCGATAAAATAACGCTGTTGACCAGGCTTAAGCGTGACTATTGTGTCGAGATTAGTTAAAAAGGGGAATATCACAGCGTATGACCAGTTTTTGAACTATAACGATAAATTAACGTTGTTGACCAAACTTAAGTGAGATTGTATGATGTTTAGTTATACTTTTGAATGGATGTTTGTTTTTACTTCGATAGTTAAATAACCGACTATCGAAGTGTTTTGACCATCGTTGTCAATACGGAGAGACCGGTTGGATATATTATCCGAGAACCACTCCGTATAGGCATAAGCGCTGCGAATAGATTATGCTGACGGCAATTGAAGACGGAGTGAAATGCAAGGGTCGTCCTGTTTCAGAATGGTGTTCTCTGTTTGTCCAGTCCCAGGACAACTTGTATGGACGAATGTCTGACAGAGTACTCCTAACGGTCACATAAGACGATCTTTTCAAGGTATTACGTCTGGTGGCGGAGAAATTCGTTTCTCTTAGCTTTTATACCCGTAATATTTTTGGGAAGATCAACTAGTGATTTGACGAGTTTGATGATGTGGCATTCAAAGTGTATGGTGGCCAGATGTTTTAAAAGATAGACGTAGCCTCAAGCTTCACAACCGAGAAATGACAAAAATCGGGCAAGCAGCATGGCTATGTGGGTCGCTCCCATTAGGGTGTATAATCACCTATCTAGAGAAATTCCTTTTGTTTCTAAATCTATCGATTCTGCCCATTCGGGAAACGGTGGTTTGAGCCCAACCGTTGGTGATATACGTTCAATACACTCAAGCGAAATGAGTGGTCGGTCATGTGTGGGCCGGGTTGCAAGACGTTCTTGTTGAACCCAGTGTATTCGCCTCTAGAGATACACGAGCGGCAGGTGGTCCCATACCTGGTCATAGTTGGAATCCAATATCCAATAAGCGCCCTGCGGTTTTTGATTTTATACTATGTATGTAGAGCGTGAGATGCAAGCGTTCTGCTATTTGGTTATTTACTTGATTAGACATTATTATAATATCACAAGATTTGATATCAAAGTGTTTTGGGTTACAGTAAGGTAAAAACCGTCCATGTTTATGTGTGGCTGGTCTTACTATTATCTTTTTGGTTTCAAAAGGGTTTTCAAAGTTAAACCGTATGGTTGGAATTTACTCACACCAGTCCCGTGACTGACCCAGAGTTTATTTTTGTTTTCCATAAACTCTTGGGTGCCCAAATTTGTATGGGCAGTCAAGTGTTTCAGGCTTTGCAGATTCACTTGGAGGAGCTGGAAACAGAAGGCTTCACCATTAGTTAGTTAGAGATTATTTCCGCTGTGATATGATGTATTGTACTCTGATAATGGTATGAATATACAATACAGTTTTGTATTTCAAAGTTATGTTATATAACATATTCGTCCCGCTGTGAGATTCGTGTTTACTCTGATTCTACTCAGTTGTGTCCTCCTACTTCTTCTTCTTCTATTCTATTAGTTCTATCTTATCTTTCTCATCCTCTTATTTCTTTCTATTAATGATCTGGTATTTTCGATGTCTAAACAGTCGACGCTGGGTTTTGTGTCGATTTTCGGAGTCGAAAACCCCGGGTCGTTACATAAAACATCCCACAATTCCTATCAAGAGTACCATCACAAGGTTCCTACCAAGTATCACATCGCAAGGTTTCTATCAAGTAAAACATCGCAAGATTTCTAAGCTTCGTCATTAAAATCTTTCAGTGATATCTATTTGCTCTGCACCACCTGACTAGTGTCCCAACTAGTGATCTATATAAAATGATCATATGATAACGTGATCCCAATCCCCGAAATTGTGGTTGCTTTCAGGTGTACATTTATTATTTATCACCTAAATCTGATCTAGGTTTTCTATAGGGCGCTTCCTAGATTCAACCAGGGTTTATGCGGCCTAGGTCCAACTAGGGTTTATGCTACCTATTGAACACTTCTCGGATTCAGGGTTTATGCGACATAGGTCCAACTAGGGATTATGCTACCTGCGTGCGTCATACGGCCCCCAATGATTGTAGATACCTATGTTGGTCCCACCATGGAGTGTATCAACTCCCATGGTGGCAGCCCGACACAATTCTAGAATGCATAGTGTATACTACTGGTGCCCAGTGCCTGCTTTATCTGCTCTGAAGTGCGTGCACGCCTGCACTCCGTTAGAACCTACACTACTGCACCACTCGCCGTCGCTTTGACATCTTACAATCAGCCCAGTAATCGTGCCCCATCCTGCCTAGTTTCAGGGTACTATGTGGGTTACTGCAGAAATGGGTCCCCGTTACTAGGGTTTCCTACTGATTAAGTTTGTGGGCCTATATATACAGATATTACCCACCTACCCGTGATGTGCTTAACCCACTGATTCAAGCATGTTTATTAATGGTTAAGTTTGTGGACCTATATTTACTAATATTACCCACCAACCCGATATGTACTTAACCCTCGCCGTCCATCACGTTAAGTTGGCTAAGTGTTTTCTCTTGTTTTACTTAACCCTACCGCATGTCTTATTATATCGGTTAAGTGTTGCCTTCGCGTGTTTACTTAACCCTACCATACACCATGTCATATTGGTTAGGCATTGCCAACCCATCCAAGTGAACTTAACCCACCCATTCGTCAGATTGCATTGGTTAAGTGTTTTCAAGTAATTCGTGATTTAACCCGCCCACATATCGTGTCAAGTTGGTTAAGTGTTGTCTAGCGATTCATAACTTAACCCCGCTATTCTAGCGTATTAAATTGGTTAAGTGTTTTCCAAGCAATTCGTGACTTAACCCACCCACGCGTCATGTAAAGTTGGTTAAGTGTTGTCTAGCGATTCATAAATTAATCCTGCTATTCTAGCATATCAAATTGGTTAAGTTGTTTAAAGCAATTCGTGACTTAACCTGCCCACGCGTCATGTCAAGTTGGTTAAGTGTTATCTATATGTTCAAGTTGACTTAACCCTGCCACGCGTCATGTTATATTGGTTGCGTGTTATCAACCCATTCAAGTTGACTCAACCCATCCACTAGTCATGTTATAACGGTTAAGTGTTCTTAACTTAATCCTATCCACTTGTCTAATTAACATGTTATATTGGTTAAGTGTCCTCGAGAAATCAAGTTCAGGTTTACTTAACCTTTCCATTCTTAGTTGTCTGTTTATTGGCATTAATTAATTATTAATGCATCAACCACTCACATTAGACTTGTTGTTGCGGTCACTGGATATGCCAGGAGGTTCCAGGCAGAATTACACAACAACTCAGCCTAACCTCGGGTTTTAGCATGATATGACTAACTTCTCACATTGGATCTTATTATTTGCAGTCACTGGATATGTCGGGTGGTTCCGGGCAGAATTACACTACAAACTCAGCCCAACCTCGAGTTAGCCATGTTCACGTTCGTGTTCATATTCATGTTCATGTTTATGTTTCAACCACGTTCATATTTCCAGTTATATGCCAATTACCAAGTTCATAATTCACGTTTTTGCCCCCAAAACGTATTCCCAAATTATTATCATAATTCACTATAAAGTCATGCCAAGTTATAGCCTTTTATTTACAATACATGCCAACTACCCAAAACCCAACTTAGGCGCGTTCATATTAAACCTCTACCAAGTCATAAATTATCATATACGTTTCAACTCCAAATTTTACATAATTAACATATGCCCAAGTTCTAGATTACATGTAAATTTTACATATGCCCAATTCATACCAAATTTACATATGTCCAATTCATGCCGTTTTACATGTATGCCAATTTTATGCCAATTTACACATATACCAAGTTTCATGCCGTTTTACATATGTCAAGATTCATAATTTACATGTTTACAAAGCTATGCTCAATTTACATAGATCGATTTTTTTTATCCAAAATTACATGTATACCACGTTTACACAAAATTACCCACAACAAGTTCTAGCCAAATTATGTATATCAAGATCCATATCAAATTGCATATGCCAATCCCCATTCTTGCAATTACCATTATAATGACAATAACCAAAATTATCCCTATGCATGTTAATGGTAAATTATCCCCAAACATCCAATTTTCATATTATGCCTTCGATTCCACCAAACACATATATTCCACTGGGCAGTATTCCAATATTTCCCCCGTATACCATCGCACGTATATCGTAGTTTAGGCCTAGGTCCGAAATTGACCTATGTTCATCAAAAGAAAATAAATAGGGGGAGGTAGAAGTTGCAATAAGAAAAAAAATCAGAGGGAAAACAACATAAATCATCATGATAGGCATAAAGATTACAACTTGACGATAATATCATTACGAATCAAGAAAACTGCTGCATAGATCATAAACTTGGCATGAGAATGAAGGTAGAAAAGCCCAAAAATCAAGATTCAAGAAGAAACAGAAATAGACTTGAGTCAAAAGTCCAATTTCACTTCATCACATGCCCATATTGAATTAAAATATTTAGATCTAAAAATAACTAGAACTTACTGATCGTGGCTAATGAATAAAGAACTGAATTTGTTGTAGAAATGCTACGGCGTTGTTGATTTATTGTCTTGAATCATTGTAGGAGCCTTAGTCTTCGAATTGGATTGTGTATGAAAGCTTAGGAAATCGATTAGAGGCGGCGGCCATGATCAAGAGGGATTTCAGCAGCACTTTGGTGTAAGAATGATTTGTTATGAATTAGGTTAGGGCTTAGGGTGTATTTATAGGTGTAGGAACTATTTAGGGCCTTTAGATCAACCCTAGAACTGATCTGAACCATCAAAAACGTCTCAGGCCCGCAAACAGACCCACCCAGCCAACCATTCGCACCCAGGCCGACCAGGGAGGTCGACCCTCTGGTCGACCCCCAGGTCAACCCTATGGTCGACCCGGTCTGGCCAGGTCGACCCCCTGGTCGACCTGGGCTCTGGGCGGGAATCTTCCCACCCAACCCACTTCTGGGTCTTGAATTCGAATTTGAATTCAAATTTCTGAGCTGTTTTTTATTCTGAAAATTCGTGAAACTTCTAGAGGTCATAATTTGGTTATACGGACTCCGATTTTCAAAAACTTGGACTCGATTCTAAGCAGAATTCTGAGACGAACACAATGGAACAACCCGTTTCCCATGATTATCATTTTAAAAATTAATTATACCTTGATTTCTTGTTTCAGCATGTTATTAAAATTTGGGTTGTTACATTCTCCCCTCCTTAAAGGATTTCGTCCCAGAAATCTTCAGGTTAAGAAGAATGTGTCCTACCATCCAATCATCCATCTACTCAAAACACCATCCACAAGCAATCATTGTCCTTAAAAGATTTCTAATGATGTATGAACATATGTAGAAGGTGTGTGTATATGTTCCTTATCTAACATAAATGATTAGGCCTGACTGATCTTCTTAATGCAAAATATGTTTAGTGCCATGAGTCCAACATGTATGCAAATAGTCCTAGTCATATAAACACTATATGTGTGCACAAACATCCATCCATATGAAACATCCACATGATAATACATTCAAATTCATCCATAAACAAGTATAAACACTCGTGCATATGCAATATGAAAGGTGACTGAGCCGATCTAGTGTCTAATGTGCGTGTATATGCATCCACGAGCAACCACTAGCAATCGCTTGCAACCACTTGCAACCATCAATCATAACATGTCTCAAACACATGTTTACACCCAATTGTTCCTACCTAAATATATAGTCGAAAGACAGAAGCAAGTAAAAACTTTGTGCCCATTAGGCAATGTCAAAAACTGGAAATCTACGTCACATATATACTGATTAGGAGAAGAACTCCCTAAGCACCAGCCCCGAAGACCAAAATCAACATCAGACTGATACTCAAAGAATTTCTCAACCCAACCAATATATATGTTTATAGGAAACTAAGCTTGATGGACTCCTTTTAGGTCACAAGAAATCCCTTCCTAAAACTAAATCAATTTCTATAAAACCCAAAAGGTTTAGTTAACCCAACGAACACCTTCAAGCCCCAACATGTATTACTAACAGATGAGTCAAACTCCCTATGGGGTTTGCAATAGAAATAGGATTGAGAATAGGATCGAGAGGATATACTTAAAAGATAGCATGCAAGTAAGCTCTACAGGAAAAGAGGGATCAAGGATATACTCTTAAAAAGAAATATGATGCGCGTATCTAGGCTTCAATCTTCTAAGACGCATTTCCTTGAGCTTAACTCCATTGTGCTTTTACCGTCTTTAACTTCATAACTTCGTAGCTTCTTAATTCCTATTTCCAAAATATGAGTTGGAACTCATTTCACTGTCGCCTCTCGTTCCACTTTCACTTACTCTTTTTCTAGTATACTCGGCTCAAACATAACTCTGTACTCGTGGTTTCATGCAAGCTCTCCAAAATTCACTAGTGAATCCTGGATCTTGTTTAATCACTATAAGGTGTTTCCACGCAGAAGAACTATCTCTTGAAAATAAATAGATGTCAAACATGTTGCCAAATGTACTTACTAAGGTGATTTCCTATAACTCATGCATAAGCGAAATGAACCACCCGCCTTAGTGGTGAACACTACACGAGCGGATCAAAAAATGTATCAAGAGATTCTAGGTAACTAAGCATGGCAGAACCCTAAGGGTTACACTAGACTTCTAGGGCATTACCAAGGCAAGTCAAGAGTCTAACTACCCTCTTTTCATACTCAAGAATGGCACCATTACTGGATAACCACTCCATCCCTAGGATCAACCCATAGCCTAAAAAAACATAAGCATTACTTCTAAACTCAACACTTAGCATAGACATTCTCAAATCCAAACAAGTCATGAATAAATGAGCTAATTCCCCAACAGGATTTGAGACAAAAGTGGGATCCTCTACTATGCTAGTACTAAGGTGCAAAGACTCAACTATCGAAGCAGAATTAAAAGGATGCGATGTACAAAAACAAAGTTCTAACGAGATGATAGAAAAGAAAAGCTAAACATTTAACAGAAACATTACCACCTCTCTTAGGTGCGCTAGTAGTGAGAACATACAATTGCCCTCTCGACGATCTTGTTCTTTGCCCTTGTCCTACAATACTTAACTACATGTCCCTTTTTACCATACTAAAGATACTCTCTCTTGTCATGGGTTTTATTATTCTCTCATTTGGCCTCTTTCCTTTCACCTTTTTATCCTTCGTGGATTAAGCCATATCAACAAGTTTCTCGTCCTTAGACTTGTGTTCTTTATCCTCGTTCTTACTATCCTTGTATAGTTTGTTAGTTGTTTCTCAAAAGCTACCTCCATCACACTACAACCCTACAAAGCTTGAAATAAGATTAGTCGTAGATGGAACTACTGTGGCTACAGATGGAGGTTGGGCACTTCTTTTCCCTCCGACTTGTGTCATACACCCACAAAATTATGGCGAAAAAGAAAGAAAGAAGAGATTCAAAGAGAGAATCAAAAGATAGTGCATATGGCTTTGGGGAATATGCCTTTCATGAAACAAAACTTTTCTTTAGAAAAATGCTTCTTTGTAAATGTTTTGAAAATAATTTCAGAAGATTTTTAAAAGCTTTTGCCCAGTCTGGTAACCTTCTGCTCTGATACCAAATGTAACACCCCACATCCGTTAAGGTCACTCACAAAGGGAATGTCTTAACTTCAATGGAGCATTATGGGTACTGGAACAGAAATAGTACAAGACAGACATATATAAAACAGCGGAAAGTAAAGTAGGAGTACTTCAAATCATTTATTAAATATAATTGTTTACAATAAAAGCCCATCAAGTTCCAATACCCAATTACATAGCTAAAATATCTGTCTTGCTCAAAAACAAAGAAGCATAAAAATAAATTCTGATATTCCCCAATAAAGCAAGGCAAGCCATAGCCAAGAGAAATCCAAGCCGTACATGAAAGAACCTTGGAGCTTGGTAAGATCCAAACTAAGCTGTATTCCCACCCTACGAACCTTGGGGGCCGAAACGGAAGAAAAAGAGGCAAAACAAAAGGGGTCAGTCATAAAGACTAAGTAAGTCCTAGTGACTTTCAGCATAAAAACAGGTAAAGATAATATAGCATGAATAAACTGAAAATAAATATAAGCATGATGACAAGTTAAGCTACAGGCACGATGCATCAAGTAAAACATCCCATAATTCCTATCAAGAGTAGCATCCCAAGGTTCCTACCAAGTATCACATCGCAAGGTTTCTATCAAGTATAACATCGCAAGATTTCTAAGCTTCGCCATCAAAATATTTCAGTGATATCTATTTGCACTACACCACCTGACTAGTGTCCCAAATAGTGATCTGTATAAAATGATCATATGATAACGTGATCCCAATCCCTGAAATTTTGGTTACTTTCAGGTGTACATCTATTATTTATCACTTAGATCTAATCTAGGGTTTTCTATCGGAAGCTTCCTAGATTCAACCAGGGTTTACGCAACCTAGATCCAACTAGGGTTTATGCTACCTATTGAACGCTTCTTAGATTCAGGGTTTATGCGACCTAGGTCCAACTAGGGATTATGCTACCTGCGTGTGTCATATGGCCCCCAAGGATTGTAGATACCTATGTTGGTCCCACCATGGAGTGTATCAAGTCCCACGGTGGCAGCCCGACACAATTCTAGAATGCATAGTGTATACTGCTGGTGCCCAGTGCCTGCTTTTTCTGCTCCGAAGTGTGTGCATGCCCGCACTCCGTTAGAACCTGCACTGCTGCACCACTCGCCGTTTCTTTGACCGCTTACAATCAGCCCAGTAGTCGTGCCCCACCTTGCCTAGTTTTAGGGTACCATGATACACCTATGTGGGTTACTGCAAAAATGGGTCCCCATTACTAGGGTTTCCTACTGCTTAAGTTTGTGGGCCTATATATACAGAAATTACCCACCTACCTGTGATGAACTTAACCCACTTATTCAAGCATGTTTATTAATGGTTAAGTTTTTGGGCCTATATTTAATACCCACAAACCCAATATGTACTTAACCCTCTCCGTCCATAACGTTAAGTTGGCAAAGTGTTTTCTCTTGTTTTACTTAACCCTACCGCATGTCTTGTTATATCGGTTAAGTGTTGCCTTCGCGTGTTTATTTAACCCTACCACACACCATGTCATATTGGTTAGGCATCGCAAACCCATCCAAGTTAACTTAACCCACCCATTCGTCAGATTGCATTGGTTAAGTGTTTTCAAGTAATTCGTGACTTAACCCGCCCACGGATCGTGTCAAGTTGGTTAAGTGTTGTCTAGCAATTTATAACTTAACCCCGCTATTCTAGCATATCAAATTGGTTAAGTGTTTTCCAAACAATTCGTGACTTAACCCGCCCACGCGTCATGTCAAGTTGGTTAAGTGTTGTCTAGCGATTCATAACTTAACCCCGCTATTCTAGCATATCAAATTGGTTAAGTGGTTTCAAGCAATTCGTGACTTAACCCGCCCATGCGTCATGTCTAGTTGGTTAAGTGTTATCTATATGTTCAAGTTGACTTAACCCTGCCATGCGTCATGTTATATTGGTTGAGTGTTATCAACCCATTCAAGTTGACTCAACCCATCCACCAGTCATGTTATAACGGTTAAGTGTTCTTAACTTAATCCTACCCACTTGTCTAATTAACATGTTATATTGGTTAAGTGTCCTCAAGAAATCAAGTTCAGGTTTACTTAACCTTTCCATTCTTAGCATGTCTGTTTATTGGCATTAATTAATTATTAATGCATCAACCACTCACATTAGACCTGTTGTTGCGGTCACTGGATATGTCGGGCGGTTCCGGGCAGAATTACACCACAACTTAGTCTAACCTCGGGTTTTAGCATGATATGACTAATTTCTCACATTGTATCTTATTATTTGCAGTCACTGGATATGCCGGGCGGTTCTAGGCAGAATTACACTGCAAACTCAACCCAACCTCGAGCTAGCCATGCTCACATTCGTGTTCATATACATGTTCATGTTTCAACCACGTTTATATTTCCAGTTATATGCCAATTACCAAGTTCATAATTCACGTTTTTGCCCCAAAACGTATTCCCAAATTATTATCATAATTCATTATAAAGTTATACCAAGTTATAGCCTTTTATTTACAATACGTGCCAACTACCCAAAACACAACTTAGGTGCATTCATATTAAACCTCTACCAAGTCATAAATTATCATATATGTTTCAACTCCAAATTTTACATAATTAACATATGCCCAAGTTCTAGATTACATGTTAGTTTTACATATGCCCAATTCATACCAAATTTACATATGTCCAATTCATGCCATTTTACACGTATGCCAATTTTATGCCAATTTACACATATACCAAGTTTCATGTCGTTTTACATATGTCAAGATTCATAATTTACATGTTTACAAAGCTATGCTCAATTTACATAGATCAATTTTTTTACCCAAAATTACATGTATACCACGTTTACACCAATTTACCCATAACAAGTTCTAACCAAATTACATATAACAAGATCCATATCAAATTACATATGCCAATCTCCATTCTTGCAATTAACATTATAATGACAATACCCAAAATTACCTCGTTTCATGTTAATGGTAAATTATCCCCAAACATCCAATTTTCATATTATACCTTCGATTCCACCAAACACATATATTCCACTAGGCAGTATTCCAATATTTCCCCCATATACCATCGCACATATATCGTAGTTTAGGCCTAGGTCCGAAATTGACCAAGATTCATCAAAAGAAAATAAATAAGGGGAGGTAGCAGTTGCAATAAGAATAAGATCAGAGAGAAAACAACATAAATCATCATGATAGGCATAAAGATTACAACTTGACGATAACAACATTATGAATCAAGAAAACTGCTGCATAGATCATAAACTTGGCATTAGAATGAAGGTAGAAAAGCCCAAAAATCAAGATTCAAGAAGAAACAGAAATAGACTTGAGTCAAAAGTCCAATTTCACTTCATCACATGCCCATATTAAATTTAAATATTTAGATCTGAAAATAACTAGAACTTATTGATCATGGCTAATGAATAAAGAACTGAATTTGTTGTAGAAATGCTGTGGCATTGTTGATTTATTGTCTTGAATCATTGTAGGAGCCTTAATCTTCGAATTGGATTGTGTATGAAAGCTTTGGAAATCGATTAGAGGCGGCGGCCATGATCAAGAGGGATTTTAGCAGCATTTTGGTGTAAGAATGATTTGTTATGAATTAGTTTAGGTCTTAAGGCGTATTTATAGGTGTAGGAACTATTTAGGGCCTTTAGATCAACCCTAGAACTGATCTGAACCATCAAAAACGTCTCAGGCCCGCAAACAGACCCACCCAGCCAACCAGTCGCACCCAGGCTGACCAGGAAGGTCGACCCCTAGGTCAACCCTATGGTCGACCTGGTCTGGCCAGGTCGACCCCCTGGTCGACCTGGGCTCTGGGCGGGAATCTTCCCTCCCGGCCCGCTTCTGTGTCTTGAATTCGAATTTGAATTTCTGGGCTATTTTTGATTCTGAAAATTCGTGAAACTTCTAGAGGTCATAATTCAGTCATACGGACTCCGATTTTCGAAAACTCAGACTCGATTCTATGCAGAATTCCGAGATGAACGCAATGGAGCAACCCGTTTCCCATGATTATCATTTTAAAAATTAATTATACCTTGATTTCTTGTTTCAACATGTTATTAAAATTCGGCTTGTTACATGGACTAACCACGTGAACATACATGCAAAGAATAAAGCTTTGTTATTGAACACAAAGTTTATTTTGGGTGCTAATCGAACCAATTTGAAACAATTGTCATGCCAACAAGTTGCATATATTAATCTACCATTGCCTTTGATTCATTTGTTGTTTCGGTGGATGGAAATGCCACACTGAATCAGAATTTGTTGACAACATATAAACTGAGAAATAGACAGTGGAAAAAATATTTTTAAGACGAAAAACCGGAATAAGGAAAAATTGCCAAATCAATTAAATATAAATGCCTTTGGTCCTAAGCTTCCTACAGTAGCGTACTGTCTAACATTGTTGTTTAATATTTTTAGCTTGAATTGTCACCTCCCTCTGCCAACATACCTACCTCACTATACACTGCGTATTCCATAGTCACCAAGGAATATAAATTGTATAAATACATAGGCAAACCATATGTAAATTCTTCTACTGAAAACCAAAAATCTCCAAGTCGCCCCACTTTTTCCCTCAAGCAAACCGCACCTTCACAAATTCATGCAAATTCAAAACAAAATAGGAATCATTACCTTTACACATTCTCCTCTCTTTACTTTATATATATTATATATAAAAATATGTGAGAGTGTTTCCTAGCAACTAAACAAAACGCAAGGCAAGAAATGGGGAGAGCTGCTCCTCTCCGCTGACGATTGAGGACAAGCGGAGATGCCAAAGTGCGTACGTTTTGGCTTGGCAAGGAAGGTGTAGGACCCATGTTTTTCAACGATAGTGACAATCAGGTATACATATACTTTTGTGCGTGGTTTCCATGAGGACGTTGGAGATAAATGGTGATGGTTGTGTGTTCCTCTTATGTGAAGGGTGGTTGTTGTAAAGGGTGATGGCCAGAAGTGGATCTAACGCATGTGGATGAGGGGGGTGCATTGTGAAGAAGGTAGAAGGAGTGCTCGACAAAGGAGTAGTAGGTTTGTTACAGGGTATGCTGACGCAATACAAAAGGAACGCACCGTATATAAAAAAATAGAAGAAGTGAGCTTGCAGTATTTTAGAGCATTCCCAGCAGTGGGAATACTCAACTAAGTGGGGGTGATTCCCACTTTAAAACGCGAACTCGTGCTGCAGTAATGTTGCGAGCAGTGTAGGTTCAGCATTGATGCGGGGATTCTCCTCACTTTTTTTTGGGTGGCGATCGTTAAATGGCAAACCGATTGCCGTTAAGGATAAAACAACAATCAGTCTGCTGTTTACGGCAAAAAAATAAAAAAATACCGCTAAACGGCAAACTATTTGCCGTTTAGCATTGATTAAAAAAATAAAATAGAAAAGTGACGAAGCCTCCACTCAGCCGCTGGAAAAGTGATGCGTTGTCACGCTTTATTCTTCTCCTCTACATGCTGGAATCGGCTTGCTACTGGGTATGCTCTTACTAGAGAGAAGCGATTAGGATCAGGTTGCGGAAGTTTTATTTATAGAGAAGAAAGAGTGGCGGATCGGGTATGTAGGGGAGATGGGCCAGTTTATTAGGTGATGCATAATACAAAGAAAGAAAGAAAAAAAAAGAAAAAAGGGTTGAGTGCATATGCTGGAGTGTATAGGTGTGCATGTGTGCTGCAATGGATAATTGTGCGTTTGGGTGCATGGTGCATGTATTCTGGCATGAGCACTGGTTTTTGGAGTTTAACAAGAAGATGGGAAGGTATTTTGCATGGTGCAACATGGTACAGGTGGTCATGTTTTTAGGTGAAGCTTTCGCATGGGCTTGGTGAAGCCATTTATACATTTCGTGAATTATGAAGGAGGATGGATCGAAATATATGTGCAGTAATGATGTTCTAAGAATATTGGAGCAATAGATTTTTAAATGGAGGGAGAAAGACGTGTTACTGTTCACGCGGGTTGAATAATTTGGACGTGGGCTGGTGTGTAAAAGGTGAGTCCCAATTAATTTTATATATAAGTTTAACCTTAAATTAAATCAGTGAATTAGCTTGTGACTTTAATATCTTGTACCTTCATTGTCAGTTTCACGAACGGTTTGCCATGTTGGAATCGTGTGGATGCAGGCTTTGCCATGAAGCTGGTTTGGAACCATTTAAAGCTCGTTAGAATTATGGCAGAATAGAATATGTGATTAAATCAACTGACGTTAATCGTATTTAATGATTAACGACCAAGGTGAGTAAACTCACTAACTCTGTTCAGTTTTATAATATTATAAACATTATTTAATATTGATAAATGATGATTGAATGATGTGATGGTTTTTTGGATGAATTGCTTATAAATTGGTTAAAATTATAGATATAGTCATATATATATACAATGTTAATTAAATATTGCTTCTATTTATTTATAATATCTCATATAGACATGAAATTGATGTCAATTATATTGATTAACATCTATGGATGTAGGGAAACAGGTTGGAGGGACCCAACTGGATTCCTCAATAATTATATTGTTGTTTTTCATATATTGTGTTATATGATGTGACTAATAATCTGTAGTTGATTATTGTGTGTTTAGGATGTTTGAGTAACATTAACCCTGACATAATCGGTATTTAAATAACGTAAAAAAATATTGGAAAAGAATTCGAGTTTTAAAAAAGGAAAAATCTATTTTTAAATAGAAATTGAATTTCGATTGGGCTAAAATATAATAATTGATTTTAATTAAATGAAATAAATTAATTATCATAGAATTGTTCAGGAATGTAAATTCAAGAATGAATGACAAAAGGGAAACTGGGAAAATGTTTTAAAAGGAAGCAATGAAACTATTTTGATATTTGAAATGTAAGTAGAATTGAAATAAATCCATAATATTTATGATTAAAATTCGACTACGTCAAAGGTTATAAAAATAATTTATCTTTATAAATTATATAATTATTATATAATTCGTGATTTGATAAGATAATCACTATTTGATTTGAAAACAAAATTTTATAATCAAATATGTAATTGAGATGAAGTTATAAACTTGATATAATGAATAAGGAGTTAACTTTAAAAAGTAGTTTATGAAGTCTGAAATCATAAAATAACTCGATAAATAGGATTTGGACCTGTAATAATATTTATGAATAAAAATCAAGATTTGATTGATACAACGAGTCTAGTTTTACGTAAAGAAATAGTATTAAAATTTTAAGGTGAATAATGTTTTAAAAGCTAACGTTTTGCAGAGCAAAATGATTAGAAAAAAAGGAAATTGGTAAATGTTTGGGAGTGGTAAATTCAAAAGTGAATTTAGAAATTGAGTTAACTTGGAACAATGAATTCATTCCGATGTTCGGAATGTTAATCGAAGAAATTATTCGAAGGAGATTTATATGATGAATTTAGTACAGTATTATTACTTTCCTGTTTTAAATCAAGATTTTTAATTAATTAATAAAATATTATTTATTTATTCAAAGAAATGAATCAAAGTTATATTTTAATATTTAATTTTTTGGAAATAGGAATTATAATGTTATAGTTATAATCGATGTTTTCGTAAAAGAAGTGGAAACGTTTTCCAAATATAGTCCGAGATGAGATGCTTTCTAAGCATAGAAAATGAAATACTTTTGTTGATAAGAAATTAAGAATGGATTTAAGGAAAATAGAAACTGACTAGAGATAAGTTAATTTGAATGGTTGCCTGAGTGTTGATTTGATGTTGGTTTCGTCCTTCGGGATTGATACTTAGGAAGTTGTTCTCTTAATAGTTTTACGGTTAGGGACTGATGAATAGGGAAGATTAGTGATGCATGAATAAGAAATGAAAATGTTTTCCAATGTTAATAAAGTATAGTTTCTAAATATAGAAAAGAAGAAGTCGTAGATATATGGACATGTTTTCCGAGAATCGAAAAAGGGCTAAACAGATCTTAAAAATATCAGGAAAGAACTTGGAAAATTGGGAATTGATAAATGACTAATGATAAACAAATTTAAAGAGATCGTTGTTGCTTGATGATTGAATGATAAAATTTCCATTTTTAAATTATGATTATTGGGTGTATGAATGTTTTCCTTGATAGTTAAATAACCGGCTATCAAAGTTTTTGGAAATTTCCATCGTCAATATGGAGAGACCGGGATCAGATTTATTAGCTGAAAACCACTTCGTATGGGCATAAGCGTTGCGAATCAAATATGTTGAAGATGATTGAAGATAGAGTTTATGAAAGGGCTATTCTGGAAATCTTAGGTAGAAATTGCCTAAGATGGATTTACGTAATAGTGCCTTCGGTTTGTCCAGTCCCAGGACAACTTATATGGATGGATGTCTGGCAGAGTATATCTAACAGATCGCGTAAATTGATCTCTTCAAACGTACTTATGTTGGTGGTGGAGGAATTCATTTCTCTTAGCTTTATACCCGTTGTATTTTTGGAGAAATCAATTTATGACTTGGCAGGTATGACGATGTGGCATTCAAAGTAAATGAAGAAGTATTTGTCTTAGGATAGTTATGACCTCAAGCCTCTTCAACTGGGAAATGGTATAAAATCGGGTAGGTCGCATGACTAACTGGGTAGCTTCCATATTAGAGTATATTGTCACTATCTAGAGAAATTTCTGTTTATTCTTCTTTCGCTTCTGTATCTCCCGGGAATACAGTGGGCCCAAACCGTAGGGTCACTGAAACACCCTACCTCTGTTATGGTTACTCACAAAGGGAATGCCTTAACATTGGTGGAGCATTATAGGTAAAAGGCACAGATAATTTACAATACAGATATATAAAAGCAGCGGAAAAACTAACTTTATTTCAAACGTGGTTTATAACAAAACATTACAGCAAACTGTTTCAAACCAACTTCCAAATCATTACATTACAATCTTTGTCTTGATTATTACATAAAGAAACATAAAAAAACTGATAAATCCCCAAGTAGTAGTGTGTCCAAAGCCATAGCCAAAGGTAAGAGGTTCCAAGCCTATACATCACACAGTCTTCAAGCTTGGAAAGATGAACGGTCCAAATTAAGCTGAGCTATTCCCTCCCTGGGTACCTGGGGGGAACGGAAGAAGAGAGAGCGAAAGAAAATGGGTCAGACATAAGTCTGGTAAGTCCAGTGATTATTCAGCATGTAAACTGATAAGAGAACCATGACTTGAATAAGTTGGACACAGGACAATAACAAGGAAATAAGGCAACATAGGATAAGGTAAGATAAACAGGGCAAGATAAACAAAGCAAGATAAACTAATCGTACTATTGCACTCATGTCCATATTCTCTGCACCTACTAGATATTTCGACCATTATCGCGAGTTCAAACCCAGTTGTCCCTTTTTATCAATCGGCTCCTACTTGCACGCATTTACTACTTGTGTCCTACGGCCCTGCTCAACTGTAGATACCTGTGTTGGTCCCACCATGGGGTGAATCAAATCCTATGGTGGCAATCGGACACGATTCAAGATGCACAGTGTATAACTACTAATGCCCAGTGCCTGGTTTTTACACTCCGGAGTACGTTCACGCCCGTACTCCATCGGAACCTACACAGACGCACCAACCGCCTTTGTTTTGACCACTTATAATCAGCCCAGTAATCGTGCCCAACCCGGCCTAATTCAGGGTACCATGATACATTTATGTGGGTTACTGCTGAAATGGGTCCCCGTAACTAGGGTTTCCTAGTCAACATGTTAAATTGGTTAAGCATCCAAGTTAACCTAACCCCACCCATCAGTTTAGTTAACATGTTGCATTGGTTAAGTGTTGCCTTAATTAACTTAACCCTACCATTCGTAACTTAGCTTTAATTCATTTATTAAAGCACCAACCACTCACATTAGACAGGTATTGTTGCGGTCACTGGATGTGCCCGTCGGGTCCGGGCAGTTTTACACCGCAACTCAGTCTAACCTCCGGTTTCTTTGGGCTCGATGCACTAACCTCCCACATTAGGTATAGATTGTTACGGTTGTTGGATGTGCTGGGTGGTTCCGGGCAGTCTTACACCGTAACACAATCTAACATCGGGTTAGGCATATTCGTCTTTTCTAAATTTACATATTTACCTCTTTATATTCATATGTAAATTATTGTCATTCAAGTCAAGCCCCACTTTCTCTTTTAAATCAAGTTCATAATTTTAGGTATGAAATTTTTTACCACGTTATGCCATAAAACATTTACATGTTTATGAGCCAAATATGCAGATTATATGTAATTTCATATTTTTTTCCCCAATGTTACCCCCGTTAAACGTTCGCATAAATCACATAAAATGCTAGGCTCGATACATAGCCTAACTTATACATAAAAGGGGTAAAAGTGGAACATGTAATAATTCCAACATCATAAAAAACTACACATGTATCATATGAACTTGGCATAGAACAATATACATTTAATTATGAACTTGTAAATTTAGATCTACTCAACACGAATCATGAAATAGGGGTTTTACATAGAACAACATAAACTTAAAATTAGGCATGTACTTGTGAACTTGCAAATTAGTTGTATCAAATCTAACATGAACCTAATCGTATTAGCATGTAGTTTTGGTCATATATGTGAACATGGTTGAACTTGCATAAAATTCCCAAATTGACATACAACATATAGGTGTCATTACCAAATCATACAACATGAAATGTCATCGCCAAACTATACAACATGGTATGTCATCGCCAAATTACACAATATGTTATCCATCGCCAAATTATACAATATGGAATGTCATCGCCAAATTACACAATATGATATCCATCGACAAATTATACAATATGGCATGTCATCACCAAATTACACAATATGATATGCCATCGCCAAATTATAATATGTCATCGTTAATTTATGTCATTGACGAATTATACAACATATGGATTCATTGCAAAGCATTTAACATTTATCATTAAATTACATACAACATGATCACAAACATGATAAGAGTCATGGTGTTAATCAATTCAGTTTTAAGAAAAAAGGATAGGCGTAGATTTACATTAGGTGATGTTCTACATCCAGTTATTTAGTCACATTTCTAATATCGTTTAGGTCTAAATGACAACTGTACTTACAAAAAGGAGACTAATCTTGTGTTCTGGGATCTGTATTCTGAATTTGTATAGCTCTCCTTTGTTGTAGACGTTGAATTCTCTTAGTTGAATTAGATTTGATTTGTAATTCCTAACTTGCTTCCTAGTTGAAAGAGAATGGCGGCGACTCTAGGTTGAGTGTTGACATCATGATGGTCTTAGGAATATTTTTGTGTGGCTTAGGGTTTAGATTTAGGTTGCTTGTAAAGAAGTTTGATTCAATAGGAACCGTCAGATTAACCTAGAGAAAATCAAAGCCATTCAAACCTGAGAGAACCAACCAGAACTTTCCACAGAAGCCCTAATGACACAGCAGATCGTCACACAAAGAAAAACGTCAGATTTCAGATCTGACCCGAAGGGGAGGTCGACCCCCAGGTCGACCTGTATGGGGGGAGGTCGACCCCCTGGTCGACCTCCTGGTCGACTTGGCCTTGGGCGGGAAATTTCCCGCCCAGCCCGCTTCTGCTTCTGATTTTGAATTTTGAATTCTCTGAACTTTATTCTGAGCTGTTTATTTAAATTCTTGAATCTTCTGAAATTCGTAATTCCTTCATACGGAGTCCGATTTATGCAAACTCGGACTCTGTCTCAAGCGGAATTCTGAGACGAACGCAATGGCGTAACCCATTTCCCTTAATTCTCACATTTAGAATTAATTATTCTTTAATTCATAACTTTAATGTTTACAGAAAATACGGGGTGTTACATTCTCCCCTCCTTAAAGGATTTTGTCCCTGAAATCTTCAAGTCAAGAAGAACGTATATCGTACCGTCCAATGATCCATATACTCATCCATCAAACACAGGCGTCCATTGTCCTTAAAAATACTTCTAATGCTTCATGATCATATGCATAGTGTGTGTACATGTCCTTATCTAATGCAAAATCAGGCGGTCCACTAATTCAGTTAACCTTTTTAATACAATTCAGGTCGGTGCCATGAGTCCATTATGTATGCAATCATCCCTGATCATACTTTCTACATGAGTGTACAATCATTCATACAAATGCAACATCCACATGATTACACATCAAGTTTAAATCATATACAAGTACATATATGCATATGCAATATGGAAGTCACTAAGATGATCTAATACCTAATGTGTGTTTATGCATCCACAGGCAACCACTAGCAACCACTTGCAACCAACAATCATAACATGTTTCAAATACATGTTTACATCTATTGGTTTCTACCTAAGGATCGAGAACAGCACTGAGGAAAATACTAAAAAGATAGATATGAGCATGAACAAACTTAAGGAAAAAGAGATCAAAGATGTACCATCAAAAAGAAAATGTTAAGTTGCGCGTATCTTGGCCTCAATTTCCCAAGTCGCGTCTTCCTCAGCATCACTCCATTGAACTTTAACAAGTTTAACTTCGCGGCTGCGTAGCTTTTTGACTTCTGTACCCAAGACACAAGTTGGAAATCTTCTCACAGTCGCCTCTCATTCTACTTCTACTTCCTCTAATATGCTTGGTTCCACCACTTTTGCAGACTCATGTAAGCACTTTCGTAAGTGAGAAACGTGAAAGACATTATGAACTCCAGCCAATCTTTCGGTTTGCTCTACTCTGTAAGCCATCTTTACAATACTTTCAATGATAGGAAACGGCCCTATAAATCTTAGTGCTAACTTTCCTGCGGATCCGAAGCGAATGACGTTCCTTAAAGGAGATACTTTAAGGAAAACCCTGTCTCTAACCTCAAACTCAAGGTCGGTTCTTCTTTTATCTGCGTAGGACTTCTGTCTATCTTGGGCAGTCTTCATTCTTCTTCGTATCAAATCCACTTTCTCTGAAGTTTTTCTAATCATGTCTGGTCCAAGTATGAGCTTGTCTGTAGACTCCCACTTAAAAGTTCTTGATCGGCATGGTCTTCCATATAAAGCTTCGAAGGGTGCCATGCCTATGGTGGCTTGGTAGCTATTGTTGTAGGCAAACTCCACCAAAGGAAGATAATGCTCCCATGTTCCTCTGAAGTCAAGAATGCATAATCTCAAGAGGTCTTCTAATACTCTGTTCACCCTCTCCATCTGACCATCGGTTTGGGGGTGATAGGCCGTGCTTAAGCATAGCTGTGTGCCTACAGCCTCTTGCAAGCTCTTCCAAAACTCGCTCGTAAAGATAGGATCTCTGTCACTCACAATGCTGGAGGGTATCCCATGGAGTCGAACTATCTCTTTAAGATAAATGGATGCTAAAGATGAGGCAGTCCTTCTACTTTTAACGGGTATAAATTGATCGCTTTTTGTGAGTATGTCCACTATTGCCCAAATACTGGTATTGCCCCTTCTTGACCTAGGCATCCCATCTATAAGTCCATTGAAATGTTATCCCATTTCCATTGTAGGACCTCTAGAGGATGAAGCAAACCACCAGGCTTCTTTTGCTCCGACTTGACTTGCTGGCATATTAAGCACTTAGAGACGAACTCAGCTACATCCCTCTTCATGCCATTCCAAAAAAAAAACCTTTTCATATCCTTATACATCTTGTCTCCGCCTGGGTGTATGGTCAGCTTGGAATGGTGTGCCTCTTCGAGAACCTTCTTCACCAAATCCCTTGCTTGTGGGACACATAGCCTTCCATCCCGCCTTAACCAACCTTTATCATCGATGGAGTATCTATTGAGGTGACTAGAAGTCTCACCCCTAATTAGCTTATCCATCACATCAACTAGCTGAGGGTCTTCACGTTGCGCGGCTCCTATTGAGTCCAAAAGAGTAGGCCGCACCTCTAGCGATGCTAATAAACCAGTCACATGATCGATGGAGGGTCTAAAGTCAAAGTTGGCTATGTATTCCAAGCTCTACCTTTCTACAAAGAGAGGGCATAAGGTCAGCTTCTTTCTACTCAAGGCGTCTGCTACTATGTTGCCCTTCCCAGGTATAGGAAATCTTGAAATTGTAGGATGCCAAGAATTCCATCCACCTTTGTTGCCTCAACTTAAGAACTTTCTACGAGAAAAGGTACTTAAACGATTTATGGTCAGCATACAATTCAAATTTCTCACCTAGGAGATAATGGCGCCAAGACTTAAGTGCAAAGACGATTGCCGCCAACTCTAGATCGTGGGTTGGGTTGTTTTTCTCATGTGCTTTCAACTGTCTGCCTCCATAAGCTACTACCTTCCCTTTTTGCATCAAGACAGCACCTAGTCCCGTACCACAGGCATCCGTGTATACAGTAAACCTCTTGCTCCCATCTGGCATTGTCAGAACTGGGGTTGTTGTTAGAGCCCTCTTTAATCGTTGGAAAGCAACATCGCAATCCAAATCCCAATTGAAAGTTAGGTTCTTCTTCGCCAACCTTGTAAGTGGGGCTGAGATTTTCGCAAAGTCTTTGATGAACTTTCGGTAAAAGACAGCTAGCCCGAGGAGACTTCGGTCTTCGGTCGCATTCCGTGGAACCATCCAATCCTACACCGCAACTACTTTTGCGGGGTCCACAACTAATCCTTCCTTGGATACCACATGTCGAAGAAATCTCACTTCTTCTCTCCAAAAATGGCATTTGGAGAATTTGGCTTTCAACCGATGTGCTCGAAGAGTATCCATGACTTCTTTCAAATACTGAGCATGCTCTTCCTCACTCTTTGAGAAAATCGAAATGTCATCTACGAAGACCACCACAAACTTAGAGAGGAACTCCCTGAACACCCTGCTCATCAAGTCAACGAAATAAGAGGGTGCGTTTGTCAAGCCGAAAGGCATGACAAGCCACTTGAAGAAACCATCTGGAGTTCTGAACGCGATCTTATCAATATTGTCTTTAGCCACTCTTAGTTGATGAAACCCGGTAACTAGATCTAGTTGGGAGAAAACTGATGCACCTACAAGCTGATCGAACAAATCATCTATTCTTGGGAGTGGGTTCCTATTCTTCTTGGTCAGCTTGTTTA
Organism: Allium sativum; assembly: GCA_030737875.1. Classification (NCBI taxonomy): domain Eukaryota; kingdom Viridiplantae; phylum Streptophyta; class Magnoliopsida; order Asparagales; family Amaryllidaceae; genus Allium; species Allium sativum. Next base: position 275,286,795 of record CM060926.1, on the reverse strand, counting down.
TCTCCCTTTAATCAATGCATAGGCAAAGCGAACCGTCCGCTTTAGTTGCAAACACTACTGGAGCACCCCATTCAGAAATACTCCGCCTTATAAACCCCTTCTCAAGCAACTCTTTAACTTACTTGCTGAGTTCTTTCCTCTCCCTTGGAGCCATGTGTCTAACAGGTAAAGCAACGGGTTTTGCATTATCAACGAGGTATATGCGGAAGTCTATCTCCCGCTTCGAAGGTAACCCTTTCACCTCTTCAAAGACATCCGAGTATTCATGGACTACTCTAATAGACTGCAAATTCTCAATAGACGTATCAAGAGATTCTAGATAGCTAAGAATAATAGAGTTCATGGGATTACAAGAAATTTCGAGAGTGTTACCGAGGCGAGTCATGAGTCTAACCACTCCCCTTTCACAATCGAGGATGGCACCATTACTGGATAGCCAATCCATGCCTAGAATCAACCCATAGCCCGTGAAGCCCAAAACATAGGCATCACGTCTAAACCCCACACTTAGTATAGAAATTTCCAAATCCAAACAAATGATTAACAAATAAGTTGAGCCCCTAATTGGATTTGAACCAACCAAGGGATCCTCTACTAAACTGGTGCCTAGGTGTAGAGATTCAACTAAAGCAGTGTACGAACATGATGATCAAAAAGATAAACTAAACTCTCAACAAAAACATTTCTACCTCGTTCTTGCGGAGGTGCCATGAGAGCGTGAACCAGCCCTCCAGAAGTAGATCCAGCTCTCCGCCCTTTCCCTTGCTTTCTTGGGGAGTCCCTAGCCATGTGTCCCATCTCGCCGCAATGGAAACAGCCACCCATCTTCCTTTTCTTCTTTCTGCAGTCCTTAACCAGATGTAAAGGAATGCCACAAAAATTACACTTCCTCTTGTCACGAGGTTTGTTGTTCTTCCTGCCTTTCTTGGAATCTGTATTCTTGCTCTGTGATCCTTCCCCTTTCTTATCTTGAGGTACTTCCACCTTTGTCTCTTTCTTGCCAGCCTTATCTTCTTCTTGTAACAGTGCCATGTCCACCAGCCTCTCGTGAGTCGCACCCATAGGTATATGGGACATAGCTACGCTGTGCAGTAGCTCATTCAACCCTTTAAAAAGGCCCTGCTTTTCAATAAAAGCCTTGGTCATTTGCATCTTGGCGTGCCACATTGACAATTCACGCCATGCGATCAATCACTATTAATATATACCAGGGTGTTAAGTAGATAATAAATCCTCCACCAACAAATAATGTATTTAATTCACATGGAACGAAATCCAATGTCAGACACGCATCCATTTACTAGCTTATGCTCTGGGTCTGAGCGAAAACCAAATCCGAACAATCAACAATAGTCCGGACGGCCACCACTGAAGCCCCTTCAAGGTAGCTACTCCCATTAAGGGTCTCTGTAGCAACACATCCATTCCATGTGAAGATCACCAGTCTTCAATCACCATCTTCATCTTCGACTCTTCATCGTCGTAGTAATTATATGGAATGGGTTAAAACCGGTCTTTCCGAATAACTCTCGTATTTTATAATAAAAATCAAGTACTATAAAACACATCCAACGTCTCATTTGAATTCAGAATATTCTTTACATAAAATATTCAAATTATTCTATCAAAGATAAACTCTTTAAATTATTCTTAAATCTTTTCTTTAAAGATTCATCAAAACTTCAATTTGATTTTAAATACCAAAAATCATTATTCAATGATTATTTAAATTTAAGAAATTAATCTTAACTTTAACCGGGTTAAAGAACTAAGGTCATTTAAACATAGTTCACGATAAACCCAGAATCATCTTCCATAAAATATGGAATCTTCACAGAACTCAAATCAATATCTAATCGTTATAAATTCCTGTATCCGACCAATAATATAAATGGAATAACGGCAAAGCCTCTTAAATTCCATATGTAGTATCAGTCTTCTTTTACAGAATCTTATCTCGGTTATTATTAATTCGAATTCCATTCAACTCCAATTTAATATATTAAATTGGAAAACTTTACTTTTTTGGAATATTCCCATTTAAATCTTAATAAAAGATTTATAAATTCCAAATCATATTTTCACTGTTAGTTGGGTTAAAGAACAAATGTCGCTTAGAAACACGGTTCACAATAAACCCAACTCACATTTCTTATTTCAATTACTAAATATAATCGAAAATTTTAATAATCTCAATTAAAAGATTATTCTTTCATACGGGGTTTAAGAACAGTGTTATTCAAGACACTATTCACTACAACCCAAAGTCTAATTCATTTACTTGATTTCAAATTAAATACTAATAAGATGGGCAACCTTCATTAAATATTAATTTAAAGTTATAAAGGTTTGCTCTAGTTGATAACTAATTCACTTTAATAAAAATATGCTTTAAGCTTTCAAAATATTGTATATTTATTTAAAAGAAAATCGAAATCGGAATGCGACTCAATCAAATACTATACAATTTCAGTTGTATGGATTTCATATATTTCACATATTCAATCAATAATAACAAGCAATCATCGACAGCCAACTCACAACCAGAGTGAAGTTTATAACTGTGTGAGCATTAGAATGAATAAATAGTGCTCATCACAGACTGTCAATCCATCGATTGACAGAAAATCAAATATTGGGACTTGTGTATGTCAATCATCATCCCAACACCCTTGTGGGGTTTTCATCCAATACAGTTCATAAAAATAAATGGTTGGTTAAAGGATTTAACCAACTAAATTTCACTAACATGTTCTTGATAATAACTAACATGTTCTTTTATTTCTAATGCCGAATAAAATATAATTTATTTGTATAACATTATTACGAGTGACAAATAAAGATGATCTTCTATTTTCTTTATTTGTATGCAAGTTTCTATCTTAAATTTTAACACATAAAGGAAATAACCTTATGTGTATGTGTTCCAATGTATAACCTAAACTATAAAAGTGTTTATTTACATTGCATAAAAATTCTAATGTATGCATTAACATATAGAGATATCACTTTACTTACCTATACATTCTAATGTATATTTTAACTAATAATGTTATTCTTATAGTTGGCTATAATTTATAATATAAGTTTGGAAATAAAAAATGATTTTATATTTGCTTATGAATTCTACTACATTTTATACAAATAACAATAATTATTATATTTGCATATAATTTATATTTCAACAAAATGTATAAAAAGTGATACCTCAATTTTGTTGACAATTCTAATTTATCAAACGAACATTTTTGTGGTAACACAAAACTATTTAACAAAATGCAATTTGTGTTTAACTCTTTTGATAAATCACAAAAAGGTAATTTTTATTGTATCCAATTCTGATTTGCAAAAATGTAAATTATGTTCCTAACTATTATTTTTTGACAAAAGTGCCACCCTTATTTCTACGGATACATTTTGATAAAACCGACAAGATCGTTTCAACTTTTATAATTCAACAAAAGCAATGATTTAGTTTTAACTTTTATAATTTGATAAAAGTGTATATTTGCCCCACCATTCTAATTTGACGAAAACGAATGCTTTAATTCCAACTACGCTAATTGGCAAAAATGGATGTTTTGTTCATTTCTTTATATTGCAACTAAATCGACAAATAAAATGTTACCTTTAAGTCTATTCTTTTTATCTCATATAAAATACAAAATAAAAAGTAAAATTCATTCTAACTATTTTGTTTGCATCTAAAATTGCAAACAAAATGCAACTCTTTATTCTAATTAACTTTTTCTAACAAAAATAAACTTTTTATTTTAATTAACAATTTATAGCAAAAAACTATGTTTTAACCTAATTCATTGTAATGTAAACCAAAATGAGTATTTCTATTTCATTCTTTTTAGAATGTCAAAAATGTCTCTTTTATTCTAATTCTTTTAAAGTAACAAAAATTGTAATTTTGTCTATATTTTTTTTTTTAATAACAAAAATGAATATTTTGGTTTAACTCTTCTTAATGACCAAAAATGATTATTTTGGTTAAACTCTTTTTAGTGACCAAAAATGATAATTTTGGTGAAACTCTTTTAAATAACCAAAAATGAATATTTTGGTGAAATCCTTTTAAATAACCAAAAATGAATAGTTTGGTGTAATCTTTTTAAATAACCAAAAATGAATATTTTGGTGTAATCTTTTTAAATAATCAAAAATGAATATTTTGGTGTAATCTTTCTAATATATAAAAAAGGTTCATTTTTATTCACTAATCAAGTTTTGAAAAAAAAATGTTATTCTTATTCACTAAACATGTTTTGACCAAAATGTATATTCTTATTCACTAAACATGTTTTGACCAAAAAATGTATATTCTTATTCACTAAACATGTTTTGACCAAAATGTATATTCTATTCACTAAACATGTTTTGACCAAAATGTATATTCTTATTCACTAAACATGTTTTGACCAAAAAATGTATATTCTTATTCACTAAACATATTTTGACCAAAATGTAAATTCTTATTCACTAAACATGTTTTGACCAAAAAATGTATACTCTAGTTTAACTCTTTTTAATTTAAACAAAACTATACGTTGATTTACTTCTTTTCAATGTAGCAAAACTGTCCTTTTCTAATTCTTTCTTTTTAATGTACAAAATATGAACATTTTGTCTAATTCTTTTTATGTAAACAAAATATGATCATTTTGTTTAACATTTTCTAATTCACAAAAATGTTTATTTTTATATCCATAATCATGTTTGAAAAAAATGATATTTTGTTCCATTAACACGATTTTTACATAAAAATGATATTTCATTCCATTAACATATTTTTACATAAAAATAATATTTTATTTCATTAACATATTTTTACATAAAAATGATATTTTATTCCATTAACATATTTTTACATAAAAATGGTAATTCATCAAAATAGTGTTCCTTGTTAACAATAAAGGTGAGATTTTTATTGTCAATCTAATTTTAAACAGACCATGTTCTATGTATCTAAATAGAAGATGAAACACACATGAACTATATATTCAAATAAAGGAATCCCTATTATAGATCCAGATCTAACACACATGAGTATCAACAATCAACAAATTTCAGTCGCGAACATCACAGATCAGACTTAATTATCATACATACAAGGGTTTTCAAATAGCGAATAATAATTAATTTTAATTAATTATTAAAATAGAAATCTCACATCGCTTTTAATTTCTGAACAGTTCAAATCTGAATTTTCTCGAATTCATGTTTCTGCTCCTTTTCAGATCCGATCAGTTCCATGTTGTAGTGTTCTTGAATACGATTCCAACGGTTCGAAAATCGCTGAATTCCGATTTCGTACGAAGAGGATACCTAATTTTAAACATTGGATAGTTTTAATCAAATAATTAACTAAAATTAACACACTTTAATAACATTTAAAAACGTTATCCATCACTTAACCTTTCTTCCTCCCCGTATCTCACTTCTGTAAACAAACCCATCCACGTCAGAAACAGGAACCGCCACCGAACATCGCCAGGACCGTCGCCCTCGGATCTGTACCCGCCACGCCTTCGACCTTCGAACCACCTTCCTCGGCGCCGATTCCTGGCCAACCCGCACGCACGTGGCCCCCTCAACCTCCACCCAAAAGCAACGCCTTCTAGGCCATTTTCCCATCGCCCACGGCCACCAGAGTTGATCACCACCGTTGGCTATGTAGTCCTTGTTTAGTTCTTCAATTTGGTGATTTGAATTTTGATTTTTAAAAAGAGGATTAGAAGTTATTTGAATTTGTATTTCGGACCTTCCTAGCCATCGGTGGAAGAACATGGCGGCTGTGTTCAAATGGGATTAGGGTTTTACTGTGCATTAGACTGTACCGTATACCATGGTATTTATACCGTATTTTAATTATATTTAATTAATTTATTTTCAAAAATACATGCTTATCGATACGAACTCTAAATTATACCCAACGAGTGTCGCCCCTAGCTAATAAGCCCCATCCCGGACACAATGGAACATGTTTCATAACCCAATTCGACTGTTATGATATATTTTTCTTTAAATTTAATTATAAATCATTTAATTATTAAATTCAAATGTACATTTTAAATTACCAGGGCCACATACGGACTCTAAAAATTACAGAAAAATTATTTCTAGTTATGTTTTGACGATACAGTTCTAACAAGACTAATTTCATCGAATTCTGAGACTGTTTGAAAAATGGCCATTTTCAAGTCGATTAAATTTGACTGAAACAGTCAAAACACATTTTCTCCTGCCACGCTCACATATTAATTCGAAAAATTATGAAAATTGAAACTTAGCAATAATTTGACATTCCTGTTCCAACAAAAGTGGTTTCGTCGAAAACCGAGGTCGTTTGTAAAATGGCTATTTTTAAGGCCAATATATTATATTAAAATATATATAAATTCTATAGCGACTTTTCTAAATTTTAAACTGGACATAACTTTTGATTTATAAAGTGAAATTTCAATTTTTCAGATTCGTTAGAAAGATATAATAAAAAAGATATACATATTTCTTGTTTCGCCCAATTCTGATTTAAAATGAATCCTGTGCAGTCAGTCAAAGTTCAAATTCAAATTTTCAAACTGCAGCGCTGTTTTAAACTCCTTTTATAATTAAATTGAATTTATTCATTTTAAAATAAATTTTTAGTCGTTCTTAGTTAAAATAAATTATTTTAAATATTAAAAATCCATTAATATTTCTAAAACAAAAATTTTAAATTGGCCCCAAAATTCCGGGTCGTTACAATCGCCCCCACTTAAAATCTTTTCGTCCTCGAAAAGGAATGTGGCTAAAGTTGTTTAATTTACCAATTCAACTAAATTTTATTTATTGGTTTCAATTAATTATCATTCTAATATTTTAATTAGTGAAACTAATTATTAAACATCGCAACCAGCAATCAATTAGGTGAATAATTTTTTAAATATATATAACTTTTATATATAGTCAAAAATCATATTTTTTAGTGCAGATCACAGCAACGTGTCCTAACTAAGTTTTGCTTCTCATACCAGTCAATGGAAATATATAGAAATCCCACTCTCAAGACTCGAACATAAGTACTGGTGATGGTGCACCCATCATCAGAATTATCTCCGGGCGACTAGAGTGTGATTCTATATCTATCTAGTATATTAAAACTTCGAATATCCGTTAATTACTCGTATATTCAAAATCTTTATATACTTTATTGTCCATATTAAAATATAATAATATATTCAAATGCGTATTTTAAGATAAAATTTTCAAAACTAAATTTGTTTTTACTTTTATTTTTAAAGAAAATAATACTCTTCACACTCGTTTTAGGATACTACTGATCCCATCTCTAACAAATTATTCTCATTGGATATTACTAATCCAATCTCTGATGAATTCTTTCGTTCGGTTCTAATGTGTCTTGTTCTCGAGCTCTGTAAACCAAAGCTCTGAAACCAAATGAAATGACCCAAACTTCCCAGTAAAGGAAAGGCTGGATTTCTTTGAAAACAATACACATTAGAACACAAACTGAAGAACATTTTATTGCTGATTACTACAATTACATAATAGTACAAGAATATAACAGAGTATGAATACTTATTACATAATAGAAATACAATAATATCAGAGTTTCAAATTACATTTAAATAGCATCGGAAAAATAATACAAATATACAACTGAAAGGAATACACGGATACAGAGCTTTCCGAATACCGCTTCAGCTGTGAACCAGGATCCTGTAAATATATCTGCAAAAGCTACTCGACTGCCCGTGTGGAAAATATGGGCACCCGAGTTTGCCAGTGAAACAAACTACAGGTCAGTCATGGGACTGGTATGAGAAATCTGAACTTAACTTATCTACTAATAAGGCTAATCACCAGTCCACGCCGCAACGCGGAACGGGTTTACTCCATTGGATTCCCAGTGCATAAATTAAAGTAAATCGTTAAACAACGCAATGCTTTTTAGAAAAATGAAACCATTATAAGAACCAAGTCCCATCACACAATGCAACGCAAACCGAAGGATAGGTTTTTACCTTATAATGGTCAAAATTGCTTGATGCGATAAAACGGATTTAATATTAGTGTGTATATATATGGGCATATATATATTTCAAAAACAATTTCAATCATAATGCACCAATCATAGACGGCATAGTACCCCATCCTACTATGTCGCCATACTAGTTCTACAATCAAAACCGCAAGGTTGTATTGGAAATTGGGTTTCCATCATGAGTCGAGGCTAGGGGCAAGCTCCTCTCCGATTCGAGACACTCTAACAAATGCCTCAGGATCCCCCACAGTGAACCCTTAGAGCAGTAGGGCCGGTCCTCGCCTATCGACAGTGGATTAGTTATGCCTGAACACACGTTTCCCGGTTCCTTTGAACCTATAATGTGACCACTAACGGCCTATAAAAATCCGAGGCACCTCAAAATCCATCATCCACATAAGTAAAATGCCAGCCAGTTTAAGCACTGACACTACCACTAGCTAGAAAGAAACGTGTGCACTCCCTACGACCCATATCCCGTTTTTGACTCATACCGGGGTGTGAGGCTCGCGAAGTCACGATATACACAAAGCTATGCCGTAATAGGCTATACTTTGATCATCCCACAAGGCCCTGCTTTTCAAAAAAAGCCTTTATCATTTGCATCTTGGCGTGCCACATTGACAATTGACGCCATGCGATCAATCACTTTAATATATACCAGGGTGTTAAGTAGAGAATAAATCCTCCACCACCAAACAGGCATACATTAACAGAAATCAATTTAATTCACATGGAACGAAATCCAATGTCATACACACATCCATTTACTTGCTTATGCTCTGGGTCTGAGCGAAAACCAAATCCGAACAATCAACAATAGTCCGGACGGCCACCACTGAAGCCCCTTCAAGGTAGCTACTCCCATCAATGGTCTGTGTAGCAACACATCCATTCCATGTGAAGATCATCGGTCTTCAACCACCGTCTTCATCTTCGACTCTTTATCGTCGTAGTAATTATTCGGAATGGGTTAAACCCAGTCTTTCCGAATAACTCTCGTATTTTATAATAAAAATCAAGTATAAAACACATCCAACGTCTCATTCCAATTCAGAATATTATTTTAAATAAAATATTCAAATTATTCTATCAAAGATAAACTCTTTAAATTATTCTTAAATATTTTCTTTAAAGATTCATCAAAACTTCAATTTGATTTTAAATACCAAAAATCATTATTCAATGATTATTTAAATTTAAGAAATTAATCTTAACTTTAACCGGGTTAAACAACTAATGTCATTTAAACATAGTTCACGATAAACCCAGAATCATCTTCCATAAAATATGGAATCTTCACAAACTCAAATCAATATCTAATCGTTATAAATTCCTGTATACGACCAACAATATAAATGGAGTAACGGCAAAGCCTCTTAAATTCCATATGTAGTATCAGTCTTCTTTTACAGAAGCTTATCTCGGTTATTATTAATTCGAATTCCATTCAACTCCAATTTAATATATTAAATTGGAAAACTTTACTTTTTTGGAAAATTCCCATTTAAATCTTAATAAAAGATTTATAAATTCCAAATCATATTTTCACTGTTAGTTAGGTTAAAGAACAAATGTCGCTTAGAAACACGGTTCACAATAAACCCAACTCACATTTCTTATTTCAATTACTAAATATAATTGAAATTTTTTAATAATCTCAATTAAAAGATTATCCTTTCATACGGGGTTTAAGAACAGTGTTATTCAAGACACTATTCACTACAACCCAAAATTTAATTCATTTACTTGATTTCAAATTAAATACTAATAAGATGGGCAACCTTCATTAAATATTAATTTAAATTTTTAAAGGTTTGCTCTAGTTGATATCTAATTCACTTTAATAAAAATATGTTTTAAGCTTTCAAAATATTGTTTATTTATTTAAAAGAAAATCTGAATCGGAATGCGACTCAATCAAGTACCATACAATTTCAGTTGTATGGATTTCATATATTTCACATATTCAATCAATAATAACAAGCAATCATCGACAGCCAACTCACATCCAGAGTGAAGTTTATAACTGTGTGAGCATTAGAATGAATAAATAGTGCTCATCACAGACTGTCAATCCATCGATTGACAGAAAATCAAATATTGGGACTTGTGTATGTCAATCATCATCCCAACACCCGTGTGGGGTTTTCAGCCAATACAGTTCATAAAAATAAATGGTTGGTTAAAGGATTTAACCAACTAAATTTCACTAACATGTTCTTGATAATAACTAACATGTTCTTTTATTTCTAATGCCGAATAAAATATAATTTATTTGTATGACATTATTACGGGTGACAAATAAAGATGATATTCTATTTTCTTTATTTGTATGCAAGTTTCTATCTTAAATTTTAACACATAAAGGAAATAACCTTATGTGTATGTGTTCCAATGTATAACCTAACCTATAAAAGTGTTTATTTACATTGCATACAAATTCTAATGTATGCATTAACATATAGAGATATCACTTTATTTACCTATACATTCTAATGTATATTTTGACTAATAATGTGATTCTTATAGTTGGCTATAATTTCTAATATAAGTTTGGAAATAAAAATGATTTTATATTTGCTTATGAATTCTACTACATTTTATACAAATAACAATAATTATTATATTTGCATATAATTTATATTTCAACAAAATATATAAAAAGTGATACCTCCATTTTGTTGACAATTCTAATTTATCAAACGAACATTTTTATGGTAACACAAACCTATTTAACAAAATGCTATTTGTGTTTAACTCTTTTGATAAATCACAAAAAGGTAATTTTTATTGTATCCAATTCTGATTTACAAAAATGTAAATTCTGTTTCTAACTATATATTTTGACAAAAGTGCCACCCTTATTTCTACGAATACATTTTGATAAAAACGACAAGATCGTTTCAACTTTTATAATTCAACAAAAGCAACGATTTATTTTTAACTTTTATAATTTGATAAAAGTGTATATTTGCCCCACCATTCTAATTTGACGAAAATGAATGCTTTAATTCCAACTACACTAATTGGCAAAAATGGATGTTTTGTTCATTTCTTTATATTGCAACTAAATCGACAAATAAAATGTTACCTTTAAGTCTATTCTTTTTATCTCATATAAAATACAAAATAAAAAGTAAAATTCATTCTAACTATTTTGTTTGCATCTAAAATTGCAAACAAAATGCAACTCTTTATTCTAATTAACTTTTTCTAACAAAAATAAACTTTTTATTTTAATTAACAATTTACAGCAAAAAATTATGTTTTAACCTAATTCATTGTAATGTAAACCAAAATGAGTATTTCTATTTCATTCTTTTTAGAATGTCAAAAATGTCTCTTTTATTCTAATTCTTTTAAAGTGACAAAAATTATAATTTTGTCTATATTTTTTTTAATAACAAAAATGAATATTTTGGTTTAACTCTTCTTAATGATCAAAAATGATTATTTTGGTTAAACTCTTTTTAATGACCAAAAATGATAATTTTGGTGAAACTCTTTTAAATAACCAAAAATGGATATTTTCATGAAATCCTTTTAAATAACCAAAAATGAATAGTTTGGTGTAATCTTTTTAAATAACCAAAAATGAATATTTTGGTGTAATCTTTTTGAATAACCAAAAATGAATATTTTGGTGTAATCTTTCTAATATATAAAAAAGGTTCATTTTTATTCACTAATCGAGTTTTGGCAAAAAATGTTATTCTTATTCACTAAACATGTTTTGACCAAAATGTATATTCTTATTCACTAAACATGTTTTGACCAGAAAATGTATATTCTTATTCACTAAACATGTTTTGACCAAAATGTATATTCTATTCACTAAACATGTTTTGACCAAAATGTATATTCTTATTCACTAAACATGTTTTGACCAAAAAATGTATATTTTTATTCACTAAACATGTTTTGACCAAAATGTATATTCTTATTCACTAAACATGTTTTGACCGAAAAATGTATATTCTATTCACTAAACATGTTTTGACCAAAAAATGTATATTCTAGTTTAACTCTTATTAATGTAAACAAAACTATATATTGATCTACTTCTTTTCAATGTAACAAAACTGTCCTTTTCTAATTCTTTCTTTTTAATGTACAAAATATGAACATTTTGTCTAATTCTTTTTATGTAAACAAAATATGATCATTTTGTTTAACATTTTCTAATTCACAAAAATGTTTATTTTTATATCCATAATCATGTTTGACAAAAATGATATTTTGTTCCATTAACACGATTTTTACATAAAAATGATATTTCATTCCATTAACATATTTTTACGTAAAAATGATATTTTATTCCATTAACATATTTTTACATAAAAATGATATTTTATTCCATTAACATATTTTTACATAAAAATGATATTTTATTCCATTAACATATTTTTACATAAAAATGATAATTCATCAAAATAGTGTTCCTTGTTAACAATAAAGGTGAGATTTTTATTGTTAATCTAATTTTAAACAGACCATGTTCTATGTATCTAAATAGAAGATGAAACACACATGAACTATATATTCAAATAAAGGAATCTCTATTGTAGATCCAGATCTAACACACATGAGTATCAACAATCAACAAATTTCAGTCGCGAACATCACAGATCAGACTTAATAATCATACATACAAGGGTTTTCAAATAGCGAATAATAATTAATTTTAATTAATTATTAAAATAGAAATCTCACATCGCTTTTAATTTCTGAACAGTTCAGATCTGAATTTTCTCCAATTCCTATTTTGCTCCTTTTCAGATCCGATCAGTTCCATGTTGTAGTGTTCTTGAATACGATTCCAACAGTTCGAAAATCGCTGAATTCCGATTTCGTACGAAGAAGATACCTAATTTTAAACATTGGATAGTTTTAATCAAATAATTAACTAAAATTAACACACTTTAATAACGTTTAAAAACGTTATCCATCACTTAACCTTTCTTCCTCCCCGTATCTCACTTCTGAAAACAAACCCATCCACGTCAGAAACAGGAACCGCCACCAAACTTCGCCAGGACCGCCGCCCTCGGATTTGAACCCGCCACGCCTTCGACCTTCGAACCACCTTCCTCGGCGCCGATTCCTGGCCAACCCGCACGCACGTGGCCCCCTCAACCTCCACCCAAACGCAACGCCTTCTAGGCCATTTTCCCATCGCCCACGGCCACCAGAGCCGATCACCAATGTTGTCTATGTAGTCCTTGTTTAGTTCTTCAATTTGTTGATTTGAATTTTGATTTTTATAAAGAGGATTATAAGTTATTTGGATTTGTATTTCGGAGCTTCCTGCCCATCGGTGGAAGAACATGGCGGCTGTGTTCAAATGGGATTAGGGTTTTACTGTGTATTAGAATGTACTGTATACCATGGTATTTATACCGTATTTTAATTATATTTTTTATTTTCAAAAATACATGCTTATCGATACGAACTCCAAATTAAACCTAACGAGTGTCGCCCCTAGCTAATAACCCCATCCCGGACACAATGGAACATGTTTCATAACCAATTCGGCTGTTACGATATATTTTTCTTTAAATTTAATTATAAATCATTTAATTATTAAATTCAAATGTACATTTTAAATTACCGGGGCCACATACGACTCTAAAAATTACAGAAAAATTATTTTTAGTTATGTTTTGACGATACGGTTCTAACAAGACTAATTTCGTCGAATTCTGAGACTATTTGAAAAATGGTTATTTTCAAGTCGATTAAATTTGATTGAAACAGTCAAAACACATTTTCTCCTGCCACGCGCACATATTAATTCGAAAAATTATGAAAATTGAAACTTAGCAATAATTTGACATTCCGGTTCCAACAAAAGTAGTTTCATCGAAAACCGAGGTCGTTTGTAAAATGGCTATTTTTAAGGTCAATATATTATATTAAAATATATATAAATTCTACAGCAACTTTTCTAAATTTTAAACTGGACATAACTTTTGATTTATAAAGTGAAATTTCAATTTTTCAGATTCGTTAGATAGATATAATCAAAAAGATTTACATGTTTCTTGTTTCGCTCAATTCTGATTTAAAATGAATCCTATACAGTCAGTCAAAGTTCAAATTCAAATTCTCAAACTGCAGCGCTGTTATAAACTCCTTTTATAATTAAATTGAATTTATTCGTTTTAAAATAAATTTTTAGTCGTTCTTAGTTAAAATAAATTATTTTAAATATTAAAAATCCATTAAAATTTCTAAAATAAAAATTTTAAATTGGCCTCAAAATTCTGGGTTATTACATCTGGTAAGTCCAGTGATTATTCAGCATGTAAACTGATAAGAGAACCATGACTTGAATAAGTTGGACATAGGACAATAACAAGGAAATAAGGCAACATAGGATAAGGTAAGATAAACAGGGCAAGATAAACAAAGCAAGATAAACTAATCGTACTATTGCACTCATGTCCATATTCTCTGCACCTACTAGATATTTCGACCATTATCGCGAGTTCAAACCCAGTTGTCCCGTTTTATCAATCGGCTCCTACTTGCACGCATTTACTACTTGTGTCCTACGGCCCCACTCGATTGTGTATACCTGTGGCGATCCCACCATGGGGTGTATCAAATCCTATGGTGGCAACCCGACACGATTCAAGATGCACAGTGTGTAACTACTGATGCGCAGTGCCTGCTTTTTCCACTCCGGAGTACGTGCACGCCCGTACTCCGTCGGAACCTACACTGGCGCACCAACCGCTGTTGTTTTGACCGCTTATAATTGGCCCAGTAATCGTATCCCACCCTGCCGAGTTCAGGGTACCATGATACATCTATGTGGGTTACTACTGAAATGGGTCCCCGTTACTAGGGTTTCCCAGTCAACATGTTAAATTGGTTAAGTGTCCAAGTTAACCTAACCCCACCCATCAGTTTATTTAACATGTTGCATTGGTTAAATGTTGCCTTAATTAACTTAACCCTACCATTCCTGGCTTAGCTTTAATTCATTTATTAAAGCACCAACCACTCACATTAAACAGGTATTGTTGCGGTTGCTGGATGTGTCTGTCGGTTCTGGGCAGTTTTACACTGCAACTCAGTCTAACCTCGGGTTTCTTTGGGCTCGATGCACTAACCTCCCACATTAGACATATATTGTTACGGTTGCTGGATGTGCCGGGTGGTTCTGGGCAGTCTTACACCGTAACTCAATCCAACCTTGGGTTAGGCATATTCGTCTTTTCTAAATTTACATATTTACCTCTTTATATTCATATGTAAATTATTGTCATTCAAGTCAAGCTCCACTTTCTCTTTTAAATCAAGTTCATAATTTAAGGTATGAAAATTTATACCACATTATGCCATAAAACATTTACATGTTTATGAGCCAAATATGCCAATTATATGTAATTTCATATATTTTTCCCCAACGTTACCCCGTTAAACATTCACATAAATCACATAAAATGTTAGGCTCGATACATAGCCTAACTTATACACAAAAGGGGAAAAAGAGGAACATGTAATAATTCCAACATCATAAAAATATGGATCTAACTACACATGTATCATATGAACATGGCATAGAACAATATACATTTAATTTTGAACTTGCAAATTTAGATCTACTCAACTAGAATCATGAAATAGGGGTTTTACATCAAACTACATAAACTTAAAATTAGGCATGTAGTTGTGAATTTGCAAATTAGTTGGATCAAATCTAACATGAACCTAATAATATTAGCATGTAGTTTTTTTTCATATATGTGAACATGGTTGAACTTGCATAAAATTCCCAAATTGACATACAACATATAGGTGTCATTACCAAATCATACAACATGAAATGTCATCGCCAAATTATACAACATGGTATGTCATCGCCAAATTACACAATATGATATCCATCGCCAAATTATACAATATGGAATGTCATCGCCAAAATACACGATATGAAATCTATCGCCAAATTATACAATATGGTATGTCATCACCAAATTACATAATATGATATGCCATCGCCAAATTATAATATCTCATCGCCATTTTATGTCATTGACGAATTGTACAACATATGGATTCATTGCAAAGCATTTAACATTTATCATTAAATTACATACAACATGATCACAAACATGATAAGAGTCATGGTCTCAATCAATTCAGTTTTAAGACAAAGGATAGGCTTAGATATACATTAGGCGATGTTCTACATCCAGTTATTTAGTCACAATTCTAATATCGTTTAGGTCTAAATGATAACTGGAGTAACAAAAAGGAGACTAGTCTTGTGTTCTGGGATCTGTATTCTGAATTTAAACAGTTCTCCTTTGTTGTAGACGTTGAATTCTCTTAGTTGAATTAGATTTGATTTGTAATTCCTAACTTGCTTCCTAATTGAAAGCGAATGGCGGCTACTCTAGGTTGAGTGTTGACAGCATGACGGTCTTAGGAATATTTTTGTGTGGGTTAGGGTTTAGATTTAGGTTACTTATATAGAAGTTTGATTCAATAGGAACCGTCAGATTAACCTAGAGCAAATCAAATCCATTCAAACCTAAGAGAACCAACTAGAACTTGCCACACAAGCCCTAATGACACAGCAGATCGTCACACAAAGAAAAACGTCAGATTTCAGATCTGACCCGAGGGGGAGGTCGACCCCCAGGTCGACCTATATGGGGGGAGGTCGACCTCCTGGCCAACGTGGCCTTGGGCGGGAAATTTCCCGCCCAGCTCGCTTCTGCTTCTGATTTTTAATTTGGAATTCCCTGAAATTTATTCTGAGTTGTTTATTTAAATTCTTAATTCTTTTGAAAGTCGTAACTCCTTCATACGGAGCCTGATTTACGCAAACTCTGACTCTATCTCAAGCAGAATTCCGAGACGAACGCAATGGCGTAACCTATTTCCCTTAATTTTTACATTTAAATTTAATTATTCTTTAATTCGTAGCTTTAATGTTTACAGAAAATACGGGGTGTTACAGTCACAATATATTCGGTACTCTCAAGCAAAGTGAGGGGTCGGTCATGTTTAGCTTAGGTTACAAGATGTTCTTGTTGAACCTTGGTGTATTTTCTCTAGAGGTACATTATCGGAAGGTGGTCCTATACCTTGCCATAAATGAAAATCCATTCTCCAATAAGAGCCCACGATTTTGATTGTATGCTATGTATGTGGAGCGTGAGATGCAAGCGTTCTGCTAGATTTCTGTTTACGTGTATTAGACACTATTATAATATCAGAATAATATTGTTTTAAAGAATATTTTGGGTTATCGTAAGGTAAAAAACATTCGTATATATGTGTGGATTGATCTTGCGATTATCTTTTCTTTTAAAAGGACTCATAAAAATTAAACATAATGGTTGGATTTTACTCACACCAGTCATATGACTGACCCAGAGTTTATTTTGTTTTATTTTACCCTAAACTCTTAAGTGCCCAAATTTGTACAGGCAGTCAAGTAGTCGGGATTTTTCAAATATACTTGAAGGTGCTTGGAGCAAGAGGCTTCAACATTAGATATATATTGAGTTTATTTCTGCTGTGATGTTATGTGTTGTACTCTGAAATGGTATGTATATACATTTACAAGTTTGTATTTCAAAAGTTATGTTATATAATATATTTTATTTGTTTCGTTGTGAGATTCGTGTTTACTTTGATTCGGATCTTTTGTGATCTTCTTCTTCTATTCTAGGTTTCTTCCTTTTTAATTCTCACCCTCTAACTTCTTTATATTAATGATCTGGTATTTCCGATGCTTGAATAGTCGACATTGTGTTTTTGTGTCCATTTTCACGGTCGAAAAACCTTGGGTCGTTATAAACTCCATACATAACAAGTATAATGTATAAGGAGTTTTTGTCTAATTAGAAATGTATAAGATTATTAATCAAATACATAACATACTTACCTTTACTTGATTGACTTGTTTGACTTGTTTATCTTGATTGATTTATTTGGTTGACTTAATTGACTTGTCTCATTTGTTTGACATGAATAACTTGATTGACTTGTTTGACATGGTTGTACTTCATTAGTGGTTGATAGGTGTGTTAGAAATATACTTATGCATTTGTGGATAATAGGAGTTTTATAGGTTTTTCAGGATAAATAGAAGTTACAAGAAATGTTTGGCTTTATGTTTGAATTTATTTGAATTGATGTTTTGTGACAACGAAACTTAAATTGATCGATTATTTGAATCAAATTGCTTTACTTAACTTATATCATAGTTTTAAGGGTATCTTAGCAGAATTATTTCTTAGTCTAGATTAAAGTCTTATTATACTTTTAAGGGAAATAGATTTTAGGCTAGGTTTAATCCTGTATTAGATTAAGGTTTTTTTTATAGTTTCTAAGGATTAGTTGAAGGTTCAAGAAGTGTTTTTAAATTGACATATATTATTTTGATTTGGTTGATTTGGTCTAGATTGTTGATTTAATAGGAATAATCAATACATAATAAATATAATTAAGAATGATAAGGTTTGACTAACTTAAAACTTGAATTTAATATAACTAAGATTTAAATTTGTTTGGTTTGATTGCATGCTTTTTTAAATAGAAAGTTTGTATTGGATAGGTTTGATTTAATTATTGTTTGAATATTGTCTGAATTGCTTGTTTGGCTTAAATTATACAATATTTGTAGCCACAAATTTGGGGCAAGTTATAGAAATTTATAGATTTATAGAGAATTATAGATTAAATGGGACTTATATATAAAATTAGTCATTATGATAAGTTATAGCATAGATTTAGAGGGAGTATAGTTTAGTTTAATATAGTCTAATCTAATATAATAGTTTAGTTTAGTATAGAATGGTTTTTGATAATGACAAAGGGGGAGAAATTATAAAATATAAAATAAGATACAGTTAAGATAGGCATATTTTAAGGGGGTGTTAGAAGGAGTTCATAATGAAAAAGGGAGTAATCATGGAGGCAGATCATCATGCAATATCAAGTATAAATATTTTATGAACCAAGGTTGTCATCATCAAAAAGGGGTTTACAAAAGCTTTCCTTCTGTTTTGCTTTTAATGGAGGATCCCGCCAATATTTCAAAATCCAGAATTACTTTTTCACGATCTAATCCTTCATCTTCTTCATTTAATCCTCCTCCAATTTCTACTTCTGGAAATCTTGGTTCAAATACTACTAATGATGATGCTAAGATCAATCAAAATCAAGGTGTTAATGCATCAAATAGTCGAAATTTAATTTTGTCAAATCTCCATCTGATTGTGTTCGAATTTCGGAAAATACACACAATTCATCAGATTCAGCTTGGTCGAATACAATTGCATTAATTCCGATCTATTTTAGATTATCGGTAGTGAAATTGAAAGATTATGTCAAAAAAGTATGGAGAGCCTTAGGCAATTTAATGTTCACATAACTTCTTCATATAATTTTGCTATCCAATTTTAGAATAATTTGGATTTCTCTTGTATTTCTGAATGTTCTACATATTCTTATTTCGCATGGATGTTCATGGTTGAAGTATGGTATCCTGGATTCGATTATAATAATATTTAAAGTAGAATAGTCCAGATTTGGATTAGATTACGTGATTTGCCTATGGAATTGTGGAAAAAATAAGCTATACAAATGATTGCAAGTTATTGCTCAATCACTATTGTTAGATGAAAATACAGATTCGAGAAAATTTACAAAGTTTACCAGATTTTTAATATCTATTGATACAAAATCAAAGCTCAAATCTTCAATTCCTATTCTACTACATAGTGGTCAAAAGACTGTTATCAATGTAGAATACGAATCCGTGCTTTCCAAATGTGAGAAATGTCTGTTGTTTGGACACGACGAAAGGTTTCATGAATCTGCAAATGAGTCTAGATGGAATGTATTAGATAATCCTTCTACTTCTTATGAACCAAATGATGATGATGCCAATATTTCAGATCTGAGTACTTTTAATGTAACTGAGCGGTATTCTTCTAATCCTTCGCATAATCTTTCTTTCGTGGAAAGTAAATTTCCTGAAGACATTATCCTTGATGATTTGCAAAGAGTGGAAGATGTAATTGAAGAATCATAAAAGCAAGTAGAAAATGGAAAAGGTAAGCAAATAGATTTCTCTTACTTTATTGATAAAAATTCTAGCTATTTGCAAGGCATTGAAAATTGTGCAACCATTGTTACTTTTAAAAGCTCCTCCTAAAAGAACTACAAGAAGTTCATCATCAACTAAATGATGATTTTAGCTAGGAATGTTAGGAGTATAAACACTATTTCTCGCATGAAAGAAGTGTTCACTCTCCTAACACAAGCTAAACAAACAATTGTTGGTTAAGTGAAAATAAATTGTCATCATCAAACCTTGCTTTATTCATATCTATGCTACCTAGTAATTGGAAGTACTTATCTAACAATTTTGTTTCTTGTAATGGCAGAGTAATGTTGATATGGGATTTCATTGTTTGGGACTTTGTGAGCAAGACATCTTCTGATCAACATATAACTGTTTCTGCTAATAACAAAAGGGGTTTTTCTATGACACTCTCAATGATATATGCAAGTAATTCTTTCTATGAAAAAATAGAATTATGGCAGTTGCTAGTAAATGATTCGGCTATTGTGGATGGTCCTTGGATTCTTATGGGGGATTTTAATAATGTGCTTTCACCAAATAATATATGTGGGGGTTTATCAGTACCATATCAGCACATAAGAGAATTTCAGAAGTTTATATTGCAAACTAACTTCACTGAAGTTAAACCATTGGGATTTCAGTTCACTTGGCATCGTATAGGCATTGCTACCCACATTGATAAGGTACTGGTTAACAATTGTTGTTTACAACTATTTTTGAACATGAAATCCTTATCTCTATCCCAACATTCAAGTGATCACCGTCCCGTTTTACTAGATCTTATTCCAACTTAGAATTTAAAGGGGTTTCCATTTAGGTATAAGAATGATTGGCGTTACATTTTCGGTTATAATGATGCAATTGAAAGGGGTATAATTGTGTTACTTGGGGCTTTCAAAGTTACAGATTACTGCAGAAATTTCAAAGTTGCAAACCTGAACTGAAAAGATGGAACAAAGTGAGAGATAAAAACATTGCTAATCTTTCTAATGCTGAACAATTTCTTGCTTGTATGGAATTTGCTTCTGATCAAAATATAGATGAATTGCTGATATATGATAATTTTCTACAAGCAAGAAAGGAATATCAATGGCTTCAGAAAATTCATTTTGAAGAATATAAACAACAAGAAAAAGTAAATTGCTTACAACAGGGGAATACAAATTCAAAATTCTTCTATGCTCGTATGTCTAATCGTAGATTCTTCAATCACATTAGAGATTTAATAGATGATGGTGGTAATTTAATTTTAAACCTGAGGAAATTGAATCAAAGGTAATCAGGTATTTTTCTGATTTATTTAATGGCAGCAGATCTACTACATTTCAAAACTTTCAGCCAATTTCTACTATAAACGAACAAGGGCATAATTATCTCTTAAAAGAAGTATCTCTTATTGAAGTGCATGAAGCTTTATTTTTAACAAAAGATGATACTAGCCCTGGACCTAATGGACTAAATTCGAAATTCATGGAAGTTCATTGGGAAACATTGAAGAATGACATTATAGCTGCCATGTCTGATATATTTCACTCAGGTAAATTGCCAAAATCTATTAATCACACTTTTATAACTTTGATTCCCAAGAATGAAAGGCCTACATCAATTTCTCATTTTAGACCTATTTCTTGCTGCAATGTTTACTATAAAATATTTGCAAAAATTCTATGCAATAGGCTGAAACATTTTTTTGCCGTATCTTATTTCTGGGAATCAAAGTGCATTCATCAAAAATCGATATATTGGAGATAATATATTGTTGACTCATGAACTTCTAAGGGATTTTAAAAAGAATGGAATGGCCAAAAAGTGTGTTAAAGTAGATCTCCAAAAGGCTTATGATCGTGTTAATAGAGAATTCATATGTCACATATGAAGTTCCTTGTGCCTTTTATAAGTTTTATATATGAGTTTATGTCCACAGCAAAATTTTCTATTTTGATTCAAGAAAAGCCAAAGGGTTTTGTTTCTTCTACTAAAGGGTTTCGTCAAGAGGATCCTCTTTCTCCTTATCTCTTCTATATTGCTATGCAATCATTTTCCTTTTTAATGGATGAAGATAATATAAGAGAAGATTTTCAACCCAGCAGTTCAGTTCAGCCTATTATCTCTCACTTATTATTTGCTGACGATTTGATGATTTTTGGTAAATCTACTTCTCAAAATGCATCTACATTAAAGTCAGTATTTCATAAACTTAGTAATAAGCAGGATTGAATGTTAATGCTACTAAAACCAAAATATATTTTAGTGTTTCAGTAAGTAATTCTACTGAGATATTAAATATACTTGGTTCTAATCAAGGATAATTGCCTATTAAATATTTGGTTGTTCCTCTCTCTTCCAATTACTTACGTTATGCAGAATGTAGTTCTCTTATCCAAAAGGTCTAAAGTAAGATACAAGGGTCGGAGACTAAACTTCTATCTTTTTCTAGTAGGGAAGAGTTAATTAATGGAATTATAACTCATATTATCTTGTATAGTCTATTCATTTATCAAATTCCTGAATTTACACTAGATAAGATCCAATTCCTATATGCTGATTTTTTTTTGCGTGATTCAGCTCATAAAGTAGCTTGGAAAAATTTATGTAAACCCAGAATTAAAGGAGGAATTGGGTTGAAAAACTTTTCTAATCTTAAAAAAGCTGCATGTATCAAGTTGCTATGGAAGTTTTAGCAGAAAATTCTCTTTGGAGCAAATGGACTACAAATAAATATTGTAAAAACAAATGTCTCTAGTCTATAGCTATTGATAATAATGCTTCTTCTGTACGAAAATCAATGCTTAGACTTTGTACAAACACAAAGCAGTTGCTTAATAGAAGTATTGCGAGAGGGGAAGACACTTATCTATGGTATGATCCTTGGATCAATTGCCAGTGCTTAGTGGACTTGCTTGGATATGATAGACTGTACTTGATGGGCCATGCTGATCAGAAGGTGAATTATAATTTTGTAAACGGTGTTTTGTATCCAAATCTTCACCCTGTAATAAGAGAGTTGATAAATGAAATTTGTGCAGTGCAAATATATCCAAATAAAGAGCAAGATTCATATGAATGGGGTAAAGGTGGTAGTTTCTCCTTTCATAAAGCTTGGGAATCAGTTAGAATCCATGAGGGAAAGGATAATGTATTTGAAGTAGTGTGACATAAGAAGAACAACAAAACGATGGCTTTTATTTCTTATTTAGCCATCATGGGGAGATTAAATACTAAAGACGGAATTTTTCACTTCGGAAATGTGTAAAATACCTTGTGTCCTCTATGTGAAGTATATACAGAATCAATAAACCACTTATTCTTTGAATACAGTTATTTTTCATTCATCTAGACGAGTATTAAAGAAGAAGCTAGGTTCTTTCACAATGCATTCAAGACTCAAGATCAAATTCGGGATGTTGCTTGTAGGGCTTTCACTACTGCAATTTATCTTATATGGAAGGAAAGAAACCAGAGAATTTTTCAAAATAAGAAGACTCTTGCATCAAATAAACTGATACAAATTGAGAGAGAAGTCACGTACCTTGTTTGTAATAATGGAAGAAGATTTGCTAGAAATCTGAGGAACTCTATGATACTTGACCGTTGGGGGATAGATCTACTGGATACAGGATAAAGTATAAAGACACTGCATTTATTAGAAGATGGGTATTCGAATAAATGGGCCTGGAGTTGGGCTGCTAATGGGTTTTTTGTTTTGTTTCTTTTAAGGCTTTTTGTCTGTTTTTGTTTCATTTTATATCCTTTGACTTTTGTTTGATGTACACCAAATTTATATGTGCTCTTTTTCCCTGTAAGACACCCATTAGGTTAGGGGGGTTACAGGGTTTTAACAAGGCATATAAAGGAGGTTTTATTGTTGGTATTAGTAATAAAGGGTACCAATTTTCAATATATATATATATATATATATGTATATATGTATATGTATATGTATATGTATATGTATATGTGGAATTTATGTGCAGGTAATAAGATATTAAAGACTATACAGTTAAGAGTTTCAAGAGTTAAGAGATTAAATATTTCAAAGGAGAATCAAGACTCATGAGTATCAAGATATCAAGGGTTCAAGAGTCCAAGACTATCAGGGTAATAGAGTCTAGAAATTATCTAAAACTATGAATAGCACTCAAACTCTATTTTCAAATTACCTCTTCTCAAAATTGATTTCAAATTATTTTCAAATTGATTTCAAACTACTCTCAAAATGATTTTTAATCATCAAAGGATTTCAAATATGTATTTCCGAATTTATAAGTATTCTTATTTTTATAGTTTTATTAAATCATATATATATATATATATATATATATATATATTACTAAGTTTATATTTGATTATAATTTCAAATATTCTTATTTCAACTCTAAATTTTCATATAACCTTTTTATTTATATAATTTATAAATATCTTTATAAATTCCTATATATATATATATGCATGTTTCTAATTATATTATACACAGTTTTTGTATCACTTATATATAAAAAAATTAATCATATGTTTAAATAATATTTTCTTATGTTTTTATACTTTAAAAATAATGTTTTACAACTAGTTTTGTCTCAGGAATATATATATATATATATATTGGTTTAAATACTTAAAAAATGATTAAAAATTCAAAAATATTGTATATATGATGACATACCATAATGCATATGTGGACATATAACTGTAATAATTTTAAAACTAAAGGGAAGTGTCTTTTCATATTTGAAACGCTTCAGAAAGGTTGTAACCTTTCAGCTTCTATAAATAGGAGATAATTTCGAATTTTTATCACTTCCTCTTCTCCTTCTTCAACCCTTTACTTACCACCATTAATATACGTAAAATTCTTAATTTTTACACTTATACTCTGCCGATTTCAAAAAAATTTATATCATTCTTTTTCTCTTCTCAATCTCTATCAACTACTATCTATTTGGATGTGTCATTGAAGAGTACTAGGGCTGTTGTAATTGTTTGGGAAAGGTGTTTTCCTTGTAGCCCTGAAATCAATGAAAGGGGGCGGTGTTAACCTTGTAGCCATGAAATCAAGGGTGGTGGAAGCGGTGTTAACCTTATAGCCATGAAATCAAGGGTAGTGGAATCGTTGTTAACGTGTAGCCATAAAATCAAGGGTGTTGTACTTGGATATTGAATATAATAAAACTCTGCCCAATCCAGCGTTGTGTAGGACATGATGTAGGAGTAATCCAACCAGTATAAAATCCGGTGTGTTCTTTACTTTTCTGCATTTTATATTTACTTATTTCTGTGACTGTTTTTGTGTTTTTGATCATTTCTGGTGTGATAATTATTGTGCGATTAATATAGTAATTCAAGTTAGTTTAATATTTCTATAAATTCCTCATAAACACTATTCGCCCTCCCCCCTCTAGTGTTAATTCTGCCTTAAGATCCGTATTTTGCATCCTTAGCAGTATATTGAACTAGTGGATCCATTTTGTTTGCATGGTTGCATGTTTTTTTATTTTGATAGTTAAATAACCGACTATCAAAATTTGGCCCATACGTTGTTGGTTTGGAAAGACCAGGATCGAATTTATAATTGAAACCCATTCTGACATCAGGTACGTAAGCGTTGAAGATATCATAAGATGATCGAGATGGAGCATTGATGATCGTGGATCTTCATGAACAGAAGAAATACTCGTTGAATATTTCTAGGTCGCTCTCAGAGATATTTGACTTGTGATTCTATCGTGATTGAAATCTATGGATTTGCAAGAACTTCTCGCTACAGATCCTTAGGGTGATTCCTATATAGAATGTGGTAGGAGGGTGCCTTCAGTTCATCCTGTTCCTAGATGACTTGTATGGACAAATGTCTGACAGAGTATTTCCATAGGGGTCACGTACGTTGATTTCTTCAAACGTACCGAGTTTAGTGGTGGAGAAGACAACTTCTCTCATCTTAACACCCATAGTATTTTTGTGGAAAGAAATTAGTGATTTCTAGGAATCTGACAATGTGGCATTCAAAGTGAATGAAGATGTGCTGCTCTGAAATGGTAAGCTTAACCTCAAGCCTCATCAACCAGAAAATGGAAGAAATCGGGTAGGTTGCATGACTAGTTGGGTCGCACCCTAGCAAGGTATATCATTACCTGATCCGGAGAAATTAAATGCCTTGGTTGTTCCTTATTTTTGTATGCTTTCGGCTCGGTTGGCTAGCTCCCAACCATGGTAATGATATATTCATTCCACTCAAGCTGAATGAGTGACCGATCATGTTTAGCCTGGGTTTCAAGATGTTCTTGTGGAACCCCAGTATATTCATCTCCGGAGGAACACTGATCGGGAGGGGGTCTCATACCTTGCCATACTTGGAATCCATTTTCCAATAAGAGCCCCGCAGTTTTTGATTATATACTACGTATGTGGAACGTAAGATACAAGCGTTCTACTATTTGGTTAGTTAGTTATTTGATATAGGCACTATTATAATATAACCGGATTTTATATCAAAGATGATTTGGGTTATAGTAAGGTAAAAACCGTCCATGTTTATTTGTGGGTTGGTCTTATTATTATCCTTTTCATGATCTAATCCTTCATCTTCTTTATTAATCTTCCTCCTACTTCTACTTCTAGAAATCCTAGTTCAAATACTACTAATGATGATTGTAACATCCCGTATTTTCTGAGAATATTAAAATAACAAATTAAAGACTAATTAATTTGAAAAAAAGGAATGAGAAAAGAATAATGTTTAGCATTGTTCTAAGGTTTGTAAGCAAAAGACTTAGTAGCTCATTTAGTTAGAACATATGACTTGCATACAAGAGGTCAAGAGTTCGATCCCCGCCAGCGCCATATTTTTGTTTTAGGGGAATGGCTAAAAAGTGGCTTAGTGTGAACGCAGTTCAAAAAAGTGGTTTAGTGTGAAAATGGTTAATTATGAAGAAGTTATTAAGCCTTGAAGTTTGTATGCATATGAGAGAATTTTTTTTTTTTTGAAAATTGGTTCTCTTTATTGCAAAACCAAATAAACCTATTTTATAAGCCTCGTTAAAACCTTGCAATCCCCCTAGTGGGTACCTTACAAGGAAAAAGAGTACTTATAAAATAGGGAAATACAAGACAATCCAGTCCAGCATAGTCAAAAGCAAATACAAGGTAAAACAGAAGAAAAAATAAAAGGTCCAACTTTCTGGCCCACCAAGAGCCCAAATAAATCCACCGCCTCAACTCCTTCAAACTTCTCCTTCAACCGGCATCTACCAGTTCGATAACCTACTTCTCTAACAGCTGGATGTTCCTCGAGCATCGAGTTGACTTCGAACCATTCAACTGAACCAGATCTACAATCTCCTTCTCAATTCTTAGAAGCAAAATTGAAGCAAGCGATCGTTTATCCTGTAAGATCCTCAAGTTTCTTTCCCTCCAAATGAAGTAGATTGCTGTGGTAAAAGCACCAAACGCTAAATCTCGAAGCTGGTCTTTAGTTGGAAACCTCAAAAACAAATTACGAGCTTCCTCTTTAACATCCACAAGAAGATCCAGTGGTAAATCCAATTTACCTTTTAGGGATTTCCAGATTAACGAAGAAAAATCACATTGGAAAAAGATATGAGATATAGATTCAGGATGATTATCGCACAAAGGACACAAGATGTTTTCAACAGAACTAAAACGAAGCACGCGATCCTTTGTGTTCAATCTTCCCAACACAGCAAGGTAAGAAATAAAAGACATTCTTCTACTATTTTTATTGTGCAATATCACTGAAAAAATAGTATCAGAAGGGTCCTTTACTCTAATATAATCCCATGTTTTATGAAATGAAAAGGAACATCCTTCACACCATTCATAAAAATCCTGACCTTGATTTGTTTGTATGTGGATTGAATTAATTTCATCAATTAATTCTCTCGTTGCAGGGTGAATCTCAGGATGAAATGCTTCATTTCTAATAATCAGATCCACTGTTTGCTCTGGATGGCCAATGATTTGTAGTCTGTCAAAACCCAGAAGATCAACTAAACACTAGCAATTTATCCATGGGTCAAACCACAGATAAGTTTTATTTCCTTTTGCAATTTGCCTGTTAAATAATTGTCTTGAGTTTGATCTAAGATTAAGAAGAGATTTCCATGTACTTGATGCATTTGTATCACGAGCCATTGACCAGAAATAATCATTCTTACAGTATCTATTGTGCATCCATTTGCTCCACAATGATGAATTAGATAAAAAATTCCATAGTAGTTTAATACATGCTACTTTTTTTAAATCTGATAGATTCTTAAAACCAATTTCACCTTCCCTCTTGGGTTTGCAAAGAGTAGACCATGCAACTTTGTGAGAAGTTCCTCCCCAAAAAAAATCAGCACATAAACTTTGTAATTTATCCAAAGTGTATTCAGGAATCTGATATATAAGTAACCAATATAGAATGATTGGAGTAATTACTGAATTTATGAGTTCTGCCCAGCCTGCAAAACTCAGTAGCTTAGTCTCCTAAACTTGAATTTTTCTCTGTACTCTTTGTATCAATGAATTACACTCTGAATAGTGCAAATAGTTAGTGGATAGAGGAACACCAAGATATTTTACAGGCAATGTACCTTATTCAAACCCCAAAATATTCACCAAATCTGAGGAATTAATCACTGATGCACTGAAATATATTTTGGTTTTTGTAGCATTTACATTCAAACCTGCAAACATGCTAAGCTTCTGGAAAATCAATTTTAGACAGTTTGCATTTTGACATGAAGCTTTACTATAAACCATTAAATCATCTGCATATAACAAATGAGATATGATAGGCTGAACCTGATTACTTGGCAGAAATGACTTAGAGATAATGGCTTCTTCCATTAGATATGTGAAATATTGCATGGCCAAAGCAAATAGATAAGGAGAAAGAGGATCACCCTGTCTAATCCCTCTTGTTGATGAAATAAACCCCTTTGGAATTCCTTGTATCATTATAGAAAAAGTGGTTGTTTCCATGCATTCATAAATCAGGTTAATGAAATGATTAGGGAAATGCATGCATTCCATCACATAGCAAATGAATTTTCTATTAACTTTATCATATGCCTTCTGCAAATCCACTTTGACACTCATTTTAGGCATACCTGATTTTCTAAAAGCCCTTAATAATTCATGTGCAAGAAGGATATTATCTCCAATATTTCTTCTTTAATATATGCACTTTGATTTTCAGAGATCAGAAAAGGCAAGAAAGATTTCATTCTATTGCAAAGAATTTTTGGGAAAATTTTGTAATAAACATTACAACATGAAATGGGTCTATAGTGTGCAATTTTTGATGGTCTATCATTTTTGGGTATTAGTGTGATAAAAGTATGATTTAGAGCCTTTGGTAATTTACCTGACTGAAATATGTCTGAAATTGCATTTAGCAAATCAGATTTTATTAAATCCCAATGCTCTTCAAAAAAACTTAACACTCATACCATCAGGACCAGGACTAGACTCATCATGAATAGAAAATACTGCCTCTTTTATCTCCTCGAGTTCAATTTTCCAAATTAATCTTCTCTGACCTTGATCATTAATGTATGCAATTGGCTTAAAATTAGGAAATCCATGTGAAGTTGATCCATTAAACATAGAAGAGAAATAGTTGGTGGCCTCAGTTTCTATGTCATTAGACTTATATAACAAACTACCATTAGCATCAATCAATGCTCTTATCTGATTAAAATATCTTCTATTAGACATACGAGAATAGAAGAATTTTGAGTTTGTATCACCTTGTTGTAGCCAAGAAATTTTAGCTTGCTGTTTTAATCCTTTGAAAACAATGTACTGAACATTTTGGAAATCCTTTTTTGCATGCAGGTAATCATCATACAGTTGAAAATCTTCTGGATTAAGGTCCACTTCAGATTCCAAAGAAGAAACTCTCTGCTCTAACATTTTGAGGTTTGAATCAATTCTGCTTCTAATTTTATTCCAATTTTTAAGCTCTCTCTTACAGTTTTGAAGTTTTTGTTGAAATTGGTAACTCTGAAAGCCCAAAACATTTGAATTTAGTCCTTTTTCAATTGCATCATTATATCCTGGATAGCAACACAAATCATTCCTATATCTGAATGGGAACCCCTTTACTTCTTGAGTAGGAATTAGATCCAATAGGATAGGATTGTGATCACTAGATTTTTGTGGAAAAGAAAGAGCCTTCATATTGAGAAACTGATGTAAACACATATTATTAACAAGAACTTTATCAATGTTAGTGGCTATTCCTCTTCTACGCCAAGTAAAATTAAATCCCAAAGGCTTAATTTCAGTCAAACTTGTTTGTATCATGAATTTTTGAAATTCCCTTAAATGCTGATATGGAATAGGGGCTCCACCTTTTTTATCATTTGGTGAAAGAGGATTATTGAAATCACCCATCGGGATCCATGCATATGAATAAGAAACAGAATCTCTAACATGTGCATCCCATAGTTCCAATCTGTCTGCAAATGTGTTGCTTCCATAAACAACTGTAAATATCATTCTAAAACCACCCTTATTTACTACATTGATTGTCAAATACTTAGGAGAAGAAGAAATTAGATCTAACTGCCAAATATTTGAATCCCAAATAAGCAAAATCCTTCCTGTACTCAAGTCTGAGTTATTAGTCAAAACTTTCCAATCATTAGGCAACAAAGAGGAAAACAAAACTAAATTAACTGGGGACAGTTTTGTTTCAACTTAACCAACCATTGTTGATTTAGTTGATCTTAGGAGTGTGAATACTTCTTTCATTCGAAAAGTAGTATTCATACCCCTAACATTCCAAGAGATCAATGTCATTTAACAGATGTTGAACCCCTGGTAGCTCTTTTAGCAGGAGTAGGATTTTTTGATTGTGCAACTTTCAAGTAACTTTTATTCTTTTCAACTAAAGAACAGGTATCAGCATAGTTTCCTTTATCCTGATGCTTCACTCTTTCAGATTCCTCAATATGATCAGCCACATTATTTAACATATCAGGGATCAAAGATTCTGGAAGCTTGGTAGCAATCGAATCATTTGGTGTGACAAAAGAAACATTACTTGATTGAGGATTATCAGTTGTTTGAGATTCAATATTATCATCTTTATTAGCATTTTGAGCTTCTGATATATCTTTTTGAGGCTCAGAATTATCATGATGAGAATTTGTTTCATTTTGTTGATCTTCTTTGTAATTATCAGGAGGTTTCCACCTTGGGTCTGAGGATTCATCATGAGATTCATCATCATGACCAAAAAGACAGCATTGAAGGCACTTCATAGGTACAAATTCATATTCCACAGCAATTACTAATGTCAGACCATTATGCAAGTGTATAGGAATTTCAATTTTGAGCACAGTATTAGTGTCTACAAATAATAAAACTCTTGCATATTTTGTATACTTCTTCTCAGCTGTATTAGAATCGATTAAGAGGGGTTTTGAAATAAAACTTGCTATCATTTGAATCGCTTCATTTGTCCATAACTCTAATGGTAGATCTACTAGTCGAATCCAGATCTGAACCATGGTGCTTTGTTTGCTATTAAAATCAAAACCTGGATACCAGATCTCAACATACTACAGTCTACCAAAATAGGAGTATGTAGAACACTCGGTTAAACGATCAAAATCTTCTTTCAGATCAAACTGAACAACAAAGTTGAAGCTAGGAGTAATATGAATGTTGAAAGTGCCAATAGGCTTCCATACCTTTGTGACATACTCTTTCAATTTTATTGTTGACAACCTGAAATGTATTGGAATCAAAGCAATAGTATTTTTCCATAAGATCTCAGATTTGTTGTAAATGCTTTCAGGTATAGAAACATGATCTGAAGTCGGCTGGACAAACTCTAGCCTCCGATTGATTTGAACCGAGACCAGATCTGAAGGCAATTGTGATTTTGATGCTATATTTACTTGAGATTTTTCTTGTAAAGAAGATGTATTAGAGGATTGATTTTGATTTTGATGAGGAAGAGAGGATGTAAAATGCTGTTGTTTTTCCGCCATTAAAGAGATGTAAATTTATGTTATATGAGAGAAATATATATATATATATATATATATATATGCAAAAAAGTTCAAAATAGCGAATTGGGAGGGGGAATAACCGAACCGGCCCATTTTTGAGGTCGACCCGAGCCTCACTGGGTCGACTATGGGTTAATCCAGGGTGTTTGGCTGTCAACCCGTGGGCCGATTCGCTCAAAGGCAAATTTTGCATCTGATTGATTCTCATGGTTCAGGGTTATTCTAATGGTCCTAAATAACTTCCTACACCTATATATACATCCCTAACTTAAACCTAAATCTCTTACACAATTCTCAAGCCTCGATTGCTCTCTTCTTCTCTAAAAAATAAATCAATGGCTTCTCTACTCTGCTGAAACCTAAGCTAGGACTTGTGCTTCTTCTTCCTCCAATTCTGATTAGGATTAAAAGAGAACAACTACAACACCTTTTTCTTTTAGAATCCAACCAAGGCAAGTACATTTATTTTCCGATATGAAATTTAATTATGATCCTAGCATGATAATGAATCTGAATCTGAGGTTATATCTTTTCCTGTTTATCAGATCTGTTCTTCTGCTTTATTGTTGTTATTTTGTTTGTTATGTATTTCTTCCTTCTTTCTTTCTTTTTGTTTGATAGCCAGGATACCACGAGCCAGAGCCAAATCTCATAAGAGATGAACGCATAAACGCTAAATTTTGGGAAGAATATTGAATGAGGCATATTTGGGCATAATTGATTTGTAACTAATTTGAGGCCACAACGCATGTTGTAATTCTGGACATAAATTTGAGGCATATTGCATAAGATGACCTATGACTTGGAAGAAGAGGATTATTATGACTTAAAACATAAAATAGGTTGCAACTTAGAAACATAAATCTGAGGCATATAATTGAACATAGTTTTGAGGTATAAAGAATATTGGACATATGACATGGGATTTGGGGCGTAAAATTTAACTGTGAACATGTAACTGATTTGGATGCATAGTACAAGTTGTAATTAAAGATCTAGAACTGGACATACTATACATATTATAGTCTGTAATTTGGAAAAAAAGAGAACTAATTTGCATATGATTTAGGTGTAAAAATCTATATTAAGATTTGATAACTATTAAGTGTAAATACACCTAAATGGAGATTTTTAGATATGTGGCATGCATTGTAATTAATGGTTATATTTGGCATAATTTATGTGAGAATCACGATTGGGATTTTTGAGCATATTCTTTAATATGAAAATTTAACTAAAATTTGGGTATATGTCATATTATGAATCATGACCAAGATTTAGGCATGTGAATTTAGGCCTAATTTATAATTAGGCAAGAATTGTCATTGAAACCTTATGGAATGTTTTAGATCTGCTGAATTGCCTAATCTGTTAAATCTATTATCTGTTTAATCTGTTGAATTGCCTAAACTGCTAAATATGTTGAAACGCCAAATCTGCGAATTATGTTAAACTGCTTAATCTGCTAAATATGTTGTGTCGCCTAATCTGTTAAATTTGTTGAAAAGCTGAATAATTGTAATTTGTAGGCAACCTAAGATTGAGTAAAACATGTTAATTTGATTAATCTGCTGCGATTTGACAAGAAGTTAAATTTGTTAAATGAACATAATTAGTCTGATAATTTCTGTAAGGGAATAAAGTGGCTATGACACGAGGTTAGACTCCGTTTGCGGTGGAAGCCTGCCTGGAACCAACCGGCTTAACCAACAACTGCAAACTGTCAGTCTAATGTGAGAGATCGTAGGCATGACTAAAATATGCTTAGACACGAGGTTAGGTCTGGCTTGTGGCAGAAGTCTGCCCGGAACCGCCCGGCACATCCAACATCCACAAGCTAGCGACCTAATGTGAGAGGTCTGCGCATTAATAATTAATTAATGCAAATCTAAGATAAATAAGATGTCTAAAACGTGTTGGGTGGATCGGGTTAAACCAACTGGACTAATGAATTTAACAAACCCGTTTCGTGCAGCTGTAGGCCCAATACAAAGTTAGACAAATCTGTAAATCTATTAAATCCATATATCTGATCCATTAGTCTGAAACTTATTAACTTAGTTGTCTGATCTGTGAACTAGTTGATCTGAACTCTATATGTCTGAACTTGTAAATAGGTTAACCTGAAATCTGTTAGTCTGGGGACACAAGGTTAGGCTGGAAATTACATGTGTCATCTGTTGTTTGGGACCCATATTAGTCAGTAACCCTTTCTGGTATCAAAAACTATGATCCAACAGTAGGTAGGGTCCGGGCACGCTTACTGAACTAATTATAAGCGGTTCATTCTAATAATGGCGAGGGGTGTTGATGGTGTGTTCCAACCGGGTCATGTGCGTGCATGGATCACGGTCTGCCTCTGAGGATGTAAGACGCCGTGACATCTATAAATAGGTCTGTGTCATTCAAAGGTTGCCACTTTAGGGAGTGATACACCCTTCTGTGGGGCTGGCACAAAGAATTTATCTATTAGGGAGCCGATCGCAGGGGATAGGACTTAGGGTACACTTAGCTCTGTCTGTTTCTGTGGGGTACCGTCTGTTTTATGTTGGGTGGTAACACCTGTCTATTTCTGCGTGGTACGGTCTGTTGGGGTGGTAAAGGCCCATTTACTAGTTTACACATGATTCTACATTCTGTTTCCGTAGGGATTAATCTATTTCTGTACCTTCTGTTCGGGTGGTAAAGGCCCCTTATTAGCATTCTGTATCTGTACTTTCTGTTGGGGTGGTAAAGGCCCATTACTAGCATTCTCTTCTGTGGAAATTATTATGTTCCCGTTTCTGTTTCAGTTTAGACATTGGGGTGACACCTAATCCTGTTATACTAGTATTAGTGCAGTGAAGTGAAAAGTAATAGCTTATATCATCCTGTTTCTTCTGTTTAGTTTAAGTATATTTGTTACTCTTGTTGTTGTCATCTCTTATCCAGCTTTATTTTCATGTTATGATTATTATTATCTGTTCATATGCTGAAAGTCACTGGACTTGCCAGACTTTTATGTCTGACCCTTGTTGTTTCGCCTCTTTTCTTCCATTCCCCCCCCTCAGGTTTCCAAGGAGGTGATACTCTAGCTTGATCTGGATTCCTTCTGATTGAAGTGATTGAAGTGCTTAAAGTATGGCTTGGCTCTTTATAGCTTCTATTCTGTGGGGATTATGATTTTAAAGTTTTGTACTCTGATGGTTTTGAAAAAGGCTGATATATATGTACTTGAGTTTTTGGTAAAGTTGTAACCAAACTGATTTCTGTTTTTTTTTTCCGCTGCAATAAAGTTATAAAGTTTTTCAAGTACAATTTTATATCTGTTTTGTAACATTTTGTTTTGTCTACTAAAAAGCTCCATCAAAGTTAAGGCATTCCCTTTGTGAGTGACCTTAATGGAGGTGGGGTGTTACACTTGATATCAGAGCTGAAGGTTACCAGATTTGATAAAAAGTTTTGAAAACTATTTTCAAAAAGGAAGTATTTTCAAAAATAAAGCTTATTTTTGAAAAACATAATCCCCAAAAGCCATATATCTATCTCTTGATCCTCTGTTTTAATCTTTGTTTCCTTCTTTCTCTGGGGCTCCCGGCTTTCTGGGAGGTAACCTCATCACGGCATGGTTCTGTAGGCTTGATAAGAATACGACACCGGTCAAAGGGCAAATAAGCGCCCGACTTCCATCTGTAGCCGTAGTAGTCTCACCTACGGCTAATTTTCTTTCGAGCTTTGTAGGATTTTCCGTGCGATGGAGGCCGCTTTCGAGGGACTTGTCAACGTGTTACACACGGATAGTAAAGATGAGAATGAGGGAGTTTAAGTGGATGCAAGTGGTTGCTAGTGGTTGCTCGTGGATGCATATACACACACTAGGCACTAGTTCGGCTCAAAAACACTCTCATACTGCATATGGATGTATGTGCATTTTTTATATTTTGTGGATGCAGAATGATTGACTTCTCACATGGATGTTGCATTTGGATGAATGGTTATGCACTCATATAGAAATGATGTGTATCAAGTAGGATTTCTTGCATACGTATTTGGACTCATGGCACTAACTTGATTCGCATTAAGGAGGTCAACTGGATCTGTAGACCGCCTGATTTTGCGTTAGATAAGAAACATATACACACACTTTGCATATGTTCATAAGGACAATGGATGCCTGTGATTGAATGGTTGAGTAGATGGATGTTGGATGTTAGGATACATTCTTCTTAACTTGAAGATTTCGGGGATGTAATCCTTTAAGGAAGGGAGAATGTAACACCCCATATTTTCTGAGAATATTAAAATAACAAATTAAAGAATAATTAATTTGAAAAAAAGAAATGAGAAAAGAATAATGTTTAGCATTGTTGTAAGCAAAAGACTTAGTAGCTCATTTAGTTAGAACATGTGACTAGCATACAAGAGGTAAAGACTTCGATCCCCGCCAGCGCCATATTTTTGTTTTAGGGGAATGGCTAAAAAATGGCTTAGTGTGAACGCGGTTCAAAAAGGTGGTTTAGTGTGAAAATGGTTAATTATGAAGAAGTTATTAAGCCTTGAAGTTTGTAGGCATATGAAAGAAATATATATATATATATATATAGATATATATAAAAATTAAATAAAGAAATATCCAAAAAAGTTAAAAACAGCGAATTGGGAGGGGGAATAACCGAACCGGCCCGTTTTTGAGGTCGACCCTAGCTTCGTTGCGTCGACTAGGGGTTAATCCAAGGTGTTTGGCTGTCAACCCGTGGGCTGATTCGCTCAAATGAAGATTTTGCATCTGATTGGTTCTCATGGTTCAGGGTTAATCTAATGGTCCTAAATAACTTCCTACACCTATATATACATCCCTAACTTAAACCTAAATCTCTTACACAATTTTCTAGCCTCCATTGCTCTCTTCTTATCTAAAAATAAATCAATGGCGTCTCTACTCTGCTGAAACCTAAGCTAGGACTTGTGCTTCTTCTTCCTCCAATTCTGATTAGGATTAAAAGAGAACAACTACAACACCTTTTTCTTTTAAAATCCAACCAAGGCAAGTACGGTTATTTTCCGATATGAAATTTAATTATGATCCTAGCATGATAATGAATCTGAATCTGAGGTTATGTCTTTTCCTGTTTATTAGATCTGTTCTTCTGCTTTATTGTTATTATTCTGTTTATTATGTATTTCTTCCTTCTTTCTTTCTTTTTGTTTGATAGCCAGGCTACCACAAGCCTGAGCCAAATCTCATAAGAGATGAACGCATAAACGCTAAATTTTGGGAAGAATATTGAATGAGGCATATTTGGGCATAATTGATTTATTACTAATTTGAGGACACAACGCATGTTCACTACAAGAAAAATACCCTATTGCAACTAGTTATTTGCAACAGACGAAAAATAACAGTTGTAGTAAACGATATTTAGCAACAGACCTATTATAACAATTGCAATAGATTAGATTTAGCAACAGGCATTTTATTTCTGTTGCAAAAAGCATATTTTTAGCAACTGCGCTTCCCTTCCTGTTGCAAAAACATACTTTTCGCAACTGTTCTTTCATAACAGTTGCAACAAACATATTATTTGCAACTGCACTTCCAAGCGAGTTACGAATAAATATCTTTAGCAACTGTTTTCACCACTTGCAATAACCGTATTTTTTACAACTGGTAAAGCCAGTTGCGAAAAACATACTATTAACTTTTGATAATTAATTTTGAATAGTTATTATTAAATAATTAACAATTAATAATTATTGTAAAAGATTAATAATAAATAATAAAATTTAATTATTATAAATTAATATTTATAATTGATAATTAAAAATATAAAATTAATAATTAACAAATAATAATAATTATTACAACTCTTTTTATTAGTTTCAAAATATTAAAAAATACTTAATTAGTTATGGGAGCGGCTATTACAAGACAAAATTAAACATAGAATTAGAAACACAAAATCTAGACTGTAGCATTTGTTTTTCTTTATGTGTAAGGTGGAATTCAGGGGGAGATCTTGTGGCTGAGATTGCTTGTATCTAAATTTGTGTCAACATTTTGTGTCTAAATAGACTTTCTCATTAGTTATAATAAACATAATTAATAATCAAGAAAAAACTAATATGAAATAAACAATGATTAATCAATAATAATTACTATTATAAAATAAAAAATGGTAATTAATTTAAAATATGAAATAATTTCTATTACTAATTAATAACTTGAAAATAATAATTAATAATCAATTAATATTAAATATTTAATCAGTGATTGATAATTAACAAATAATCATCAATAACCGGTGTTAAATTAAAAAAACTAACACAAACTGAATTTAGAAGTTCCCTTGAATGCAGAAATAAGCCATAAGTGTGTTTCGCGGATGGTGTCAGCGTTTCTTACCTTCCCGCTCCTCTTTCCACCAAAATTTCATTTCCCGCCGGCTTCGTTTCCTTTTAATTTTCAACTCCCTCCCATTTCTTTTATACGAAACCTAATTTCATTTTCGTTTCTTTTGTCGCCGTCCATTTTTAAACCCTAATTTCCTTTTCTCTCTGTCAATCCACTTATCTCTCACGACTGCTCCTCCCATCTCGTGTAAGTCCTCGTTCTTCTATCCTTCCTCTTCTGCAACAACACCCTTTATTTTTCTCCATTTTGCTTTCTTGTCGCTGGCTATAATGGGCATTGGAATATGAGGTCGACTTCACCATCTTTCTTCTCTTTATACACAAAGCAACAAACTTGAGAAAACGCTCGGGACTTCAGATATTTTAAAAAATCTCATCCCTTTCTCCACTTGGATCTGGAACTATTGAAAAATTCACATATAATCCAATGCAAAGTCTCAATTTTTATTAGGAAACAGAATCGACATCAGATCCTTTGGTATAAATCGTGATTTTTGGACTGTTTTGTTGAATTGGTTATGGGCTGTTTTTCATGTTTTGATTCCAGAGAGGAAGAGAATTTGAATCCTAAGAGTAATGGGAAGGGCGATGATAGAAGAGAAGAACAGCCTATGGTTGCTCCCAGAATGGAGCGATTACCTTCAGCTAAGTTCTAATCTTTTTATTTATTTCATCTTAATTTTGATAATGTTAGTTTGACTTTGCTTGAATTGTTTCAGTTCAATTTTTTATTTGCACAGTTAATAGAATTACATTGTTGTAAAGGATATCAATAATGAATCCAATATAATTTCCTCAGCTTTTATTATTGTTGTTATCGTGAAGATACATCTTTGTTGGTAAACTATGAGATTGTCTTTGAGTTCTACTGGACAAAGCGAGTTAAAATTTATTGTTTGATTTTGTAAGTCCAATTATTTGTGAGTTGGGTACAAATAGTACTTATTGATTCTAGATCTTAATTGATAATTTTTCGTTTGTTCTGAGAACTAATTTTGCAATAGTTTTATGTTGAAGATCCAAGGGATAATGATTGTTTTGTTCCATTTCAGTTAAGTTAAAAAATAATCAACTGGTAACATCTTAAGTCCTGTTATTCTTATGTTAAAATTAGCTGAGAGCTACATGAATATTATTAAGTGAATACGGGCACTGGACATGAGCTCGACTGAAACACGTAAATAGTTAAAAAGTTGCTAACCCATTCATTTTTCTTCAGTTCTCTTTGTTACTGGAATATGACCGAGAATGCTAATTAATATTTGGTCTATTTCTTCAAACAAGCTACATGTATTGCAATATTATAAGAAAAAGACAATTTTTTTATAAGTCAGGAATGATACTCCATTTTATCTTTTATGTAACATCGAACATTTACAATTTTTGAAAGCAGATTTACGATGGTTTTTACTGAAGAAATTGTCCTTGAGTGGTTTAGAGCCGATGGTGCCAAAGGTGACCAGTTCCAGCAAATAAATCAACATCTGCTCCAAGAAATCCCAATCCAACCTCCCAAATTCATCCACATGCTGCGCTTCCACCATCTACATCATCGACAGCCTGAAATTGAAGTACAGATCTGTGTTGTCCGTTACTAGCGGCATCACATCCTCCAGCATTGGCGCGATCGACGTTGGGCTCATCCTCGCTTCCTATATAAGTGATACTTTTTTCCTTCCAGTACTAGAAACCTCTTTGATGCCTTGACATCCGTTGAAAGATCCATGTACCAAGGATGGGGTTTGGGACTGTAGCTTTCATGTTCGTACACCGATCTGAAATTCTCGAAGAGGCACTGATATATATCGGACAGGGTGGCGCCTTGGTTTTCTGGTGCTGGGGTTATAGCAGATCTTTTGCGTTTTGATAGTTTGAAGAAGTATTGAGTTGTATTTTTGTGGCAAATAATGTTGTTCAAATTGAATTTTGTTGTTTAATTTTGCAGTTGGAAGGAAAAATTTACAATATGCAATGGTTTGTGATATAATTTGCTTAGTGTATTGTTAATTTTATAATATTGCTTATGTTTATATGATATGCAAAACGTGTTTCAATCGATATACACTACTACTAAAACAATTATATTTAACATGTAATATTTATAACCTATAATTTTATTTTATTTTATAGATTTATGAATGTATTACAACGGGCATATACTGTTGCAAAATGGTCTGTTGCAACAACAAAGGCCAGTTGCAAAAAAGTATATCGCAATGTTTTATTGCAACAGGCAGAAAACGTTGCAGACTTTTTGCAACTTTGGCTATACCAACAAGCGTGGGCCTGTTGCAATTGGTCTACTGCAATAGATATTGCCTGTTGCGAAAAGTGTTTATTGTTGTAGTGGTTGTAATTCTGGACATAAATTTGAGGCATATTGCATAAGATGACCTATGACTTGGAAGAAGAGGATTATTGTGACTTAAAACATAAAATAGGTTGCAACATAGAAACATAAATCTGAGGCATATAATTGAACATAGTTTTGAGGTCTAAAGAATATTGGACATATGACATGGGATTTGGGGCGTAAAATTTAACTGTGAACATGTAACTGATTTGGATGCATAGTACAAGTTGTAATTCAGATCTAGATCTGGACATACTATACATATTATAGTCTGTAATTTGGAAAAAAAGAGAACTAATTTGCATATGACTTAGGTGTAAAAATCTATATTAAGAATTGATAACTATTAAGTGTAAATATACCTAAATGGAGATTTTTAGATATGTGGCATGCATTGTAATTAATGGTTATATTTGGCATAATTTATGTGAGAATCATGATTGGGATTTTTGAGCATATTCTGTACTATGCAAATTTAACGAAAATTTGGGTATATGTCATATTATGAATCATGACCATGATTTAGGCATGTGAATTTAGGCCTAGTTTATAATTAGGCAAGAATTGTCAATGAAACCTTAAGGAATGTTTTAGATCTGCTGAACTGCCTAATCTGCTAAATCTATTATCTGTTTAATCTGTTGAATTGCCTAAACTGCTAAATATGTTGAAACGCCAAATCTGCTTATTATGTTAAACTGCCTAATCTGCTAAATCTGTTGTGTCGCCTAATCTGTTAAATCTGTTGAAAAGCTGAATAATTGTAATTTGTAGGCAACCTAAGATTGAGTAAAACATGTTAACTTGATTAATCTGCTGCGACTTGAGAAGAAGTTAAATTTGTTAAATGAACATAATTAGTCTGATATTTTCTGTAAGGGAATAAAGTGGCTATGACACGAGGTTAGACTCCGTTTGCGGTGGAAGCCTGCCCGGAACCAACTGGCTTAACCAGCAACCGCAAACTATCAGTCTAATGTGAGAGGTCGTAGGCATAACAAAAATATGCTTAGACACGAGGTTAGGTCTGGCTTGTGGCAGAAGTCTACCCGGAACCGCCCGGCACATCCAGCGGCCACAAGCTAGCGACCTAATGTGAGAGGTCCGCGCATTAATAATTAATTAATGCAAATCTAAGATAAATATGATGTCTAAAACGTGTTGGGTGGATAGGGTTAAACCAACTGGACTAATGAATTTAACAAACCCGTTTCGTGCATCTGTAGGCCCAATACAAAGTTAGACAAATCTGTAAATCTATTAAATCCGTATCTCTGATCCATTAGTCTGAAAACTTGTTAACTTAGTTGTCTGATCTGTAAACTAGTTGATCTGAACTCTATATGTCTGAACTTGTAAACAAGTTAACCTGAAATCTGTTAGCCTGGGGACACAAGGTTAGGCGGGAAATTACTTGTGTCATCTGTTGTTTAGGACCCATATTAGTCAGTAACCCTTTCTGGTATCAAAAACTATGACCGAACAGTTGGTAGGGTCCGGGCACGCTTACTGAACTAATTATAAGCGGTTCATTCTGATAATGGCGAGGGGTGTTGATGGTGCGTTCCAACCGGGTCATGTGCGTGCATGGATCTCGGTCTGCCTCTGAGGATGTAAGACGCCGTGACATCTGTAAATAGGTCTGTGTCATTCAAAGTTTGCCACTTTAGGGAGTGATACACCCTTCTGTGGGGCTGGCATAGGGTATTTATGTATTAGGGAGCCGATCGCAGGGGATAGGACTTAGGGTACACTTAGCTCTGTCTGTTTCTGTGGGGTACCGTCTGTTTTATGTTGGGTGGTAACACCTGTCTATTTCTGCGTGTACAGTCTGTTGGGGTGGTAAAGGCCCATTTACTAGTTTACACATGATTCTACATTCTATTTCCGTAGGGATTAATTTGTTTCTGTACCTTCTGTTCGGGTGGTAAAGGCCCCTTATTAGCATTCTGTTTCTGTACTTTCTGTTGGGGTGGAAAAGGCCCATTACTAGCATTCTCTTCTGTGGAAATTATTATGTTCCCGTTTCTGTTTTAGTTTAGACATTGGGGTGACACCTAATCCTGTTATACTAGTATTAGTGCAGTGAAGTGAAAAGTAATAGCTTATATCATCCTGTTTCTTCTGTTTAGTTTAAGTATATCTGTTACTCTTGTTGTTGTCATCTCTTATCCAGCTTTATTTTCATGTTATGATTATTATTATCTGTTCATATGCTGAAAGTCACTGGACTTGCCAGACTTTTATGTCTGACCCTTGTTGTTTCGCCTCTTTTCTTCCGTCCCCGCCCCCCCCCTTAGGTTTCCAAGGAGGTAATACTCTAGCTTGATCCGGATTCCTTCTGCTTGAGGTGCTTGAGGTGCTTAAAGTATGGCTTGGCTCTTTATAGCTTCTGTTCTGTGGGAATTATGATTTTAAAGTTTTGTACTTTGATGGTTTTGAACAAGGCTGATATATATGTACTTGAGTTTTTGGTAAAGTTGTAACCAAACTGATTTCTGTTTTTTTTTCCACTGCAATAAAGTTATAATGTTTTTAAAGTACTATTTTATATCTGTCTTGTAATATTTTGTTCTGTCTACTAAAACGCTCCATCAAATTTAAGGCATTCCCTTTGTGAGCGACCTTAATGGAGGTGGGGTGTTACAATGATGTTAAGATCAATTGAAATCAGGGCATTATTGCATCAAATAGTTGGAAATTAAATTTTGTCAAATCTTCATCTGGTTGTGTAAGAATTCTGGAAAGTACATACAATTCGTCAGAATCAGCTTGGTCGAATACAACTGCACTAATTCTGTTCTATTTTAGATTATCGGCGGTGGAATTAAAAGATTATATCAAAAAAGTGTGGAGACCCTCAGGCAATTTTAATGGGCACATAACTTCTTCATATAATTTTTCTATCCAATTTGAGAATCATTTGGATTTATCTTGTATTTCTGAATGTTCTACATATTCTTATTTTGGATGGTTGCTCATGGTTGAATTATGGTATCCTGGATTCGGCTACAATAATATTCAAAGTAGTATAGTCCAGATTTAGATCAGATTACAAGATTTTCCTGTGAAATTATGGATAAAAGAAGATATACAAATGATTGCAAGTTTTATTGCTCAACCTATATTGTCAGATGAAAATACAGATTCCGAAAAATATGCAAAATTTGCGAGAGTTTTAATATCTATTGATACAAAATCAAAGCTCAAATCTTCAATTCCTATTCTACTACATAATGGTCAGAAGACTGTTATCAATGTAGAATACAAATTCGTGCCTTCCAAATGTGAGAAATATTTGTCATTTGGACACGATGAAAGCTTTCATGAATCTGCAAATGAGTCTAGATGGAATGTATCAGATAATCCTTCTACTTCTTATGAAACAAATGATGATGATGGCAATATTCCAAATCTGAGTATTTTTAATGTGACTGAGCATTATTCTTCTAATCCTTCGCATAATCTTTCTTTCATGGATAATAAATTACCTGAAGACATTATCCCTGATGATTTGCAAAGAGTAGCAGATG
This sequence comes from Allium sativum, assembly GCA_030737875.1. Lineage (NCBI taxonomy): Eukaryota > Viridiplantae > Streptophyta > Magnoliopsida > Asparagales > Amaryllidaceae > Allium > Allium sativum. Next base: position 275,242,313 of record CM060926.1, on the reverse strand, counting down.
TAATTGAAGAATCAGAAAAGCAAGTAGAAAATATAAAAGGTGAGAAAATAGATTTCTCTTACTTTATTTATAAAAATTCTGGCTATTTGCAAGGTACTGAAAATTGTGCAATCAATGTTACTTTTTAAGCTCCTCCTAAAAGAATTACAAGGAGTTCATCATCAATTAAATGATGATTTTAGCTTGGAATGTTAGGGGTGCGAAAACTATTTCTCGCATGAAAGAAGTGTTCACTCTCCTAACACAAGCTAAACCAACTATTGTTGGTTTAATAGAAAATAAATTGTCATCATCAAACCTTGCTTTATTCATTTCTATCCTACTTAGTAATTGGAAGTACTTATCAAATAATTCTGTTTCTTGTAATGGACGAGTATTGTTGATATGGATTTCAATGTTTGGGACTGTGTGAGCATGGCATCTTCTGATCAGCATATAACTGTTTCTACTGATAATAAAGGGGGTTTTTCTATGACACTCTCAATGATATATGCAAGTAAATCTTTCTTGAAAAATTAATTATGGCAGTTGCTAGTAAATGATTCGGCTATTGTGGATAGTCCTTGGATTCTTATGGGGGATTTTAATAATGTTCTTTCACCCAATGATAAATGTGGGGGTTTATCAGTGCATATCAGCACATAAGAGAATTTCATAAGTTTATATTGCAAACTAGCTTGACTGAAGTTATACCATTGGGGTTTCAATTCACTTGGAGTCGTAGAGGCATTGCTACCCACATTGATGAGGTACGGGTTAACAATTGCTATTTGCAATAGTTTTTGAACATGAAAGCCTTATCTCTATCCCAACATTCAAGTGATCACAATCTCATTTTACTAGATCTTATTCCAACTCAAAATTTAAAGGGGTTTCCATATAGGTATAAGAATGATTAGCATTACATTTCTGGTTATAATGATGCAATTAAAAGGGGTTTAAATTGTGTTACTTGGGGCTTTCAAAGCTATATATTACTGCAGAAATTTCAGAGTTGCAAAGCTGAATTGAAAAACTGGAACAAAGTGAGAGATAAAAACAATGCTAAACTTTCTATTGCTGAACAATTTCTTGCTAGTATGGAACTTGTTGTTGATTAAAACCCAGATGATTTGCTGATATATGATGATTTTCTTCAAGCAATAAAGGAATACCAGCGGCTTTAGAAAATTCATTTTGAAGGATATAAACAATAAGCAAAAGTAAATTGGTTACAACAAGGGGATACAAATTCAAAATTCTTCTATACTCGTATGTATGATCGTTGATTGTTCAATCACATTAGAGCTTTAATTGGTGATTGTGGCAATCAAATTTTTAAACCTAAGGAAATTGAATCAGAGGCAATCGGTTATTTTTCTGATTTATTTAATGGCAGCAGATCTGCTACATTTCCCAACTTTCAGCTAACTTCTACTGTAAATGAACATTGATAGAATTATCTCTTAAAAGAAGTATCTCTTATTGAAGTGCATTGAGCTTTATTTTCAACAAAAGAAAATACTTGCCCTGGACCTGATGGACTAAATTCGAAATTCATGAAAGATCATTGGCAAACATAGAAAAATGACATTATAACTGCCATGTCTGATATATTTCACTCAGGTAAATTGCCAAAATATATTAATCACACTTTCATAACTTTGATTCCCAAGAATGAAAGGCTTACATCAATTTCTCACTTTAGATTTATTTCTTGCTGCAATGTTTACTATAAAATACTTGCAATAAATCTATGCAATAGGCTGAAACATTTTTTTCTGTATCTTATTCGTGAGAATCAAAGTGCATTCATCAAGAATCGATATATTGGAGATAACATATTGTAGGCTCATGAACTTCTAAGGGATTTTAAGAAGAATAGCCAAAATGTGTGTTAAAGTTGATCTTCAAAAGGCTTATGGTCGTGTTAATAGAGAATTCATATGTCACATTATGTCACTCATGAAGTTCCCTGTGCATTTTATAAATCTTATATATGAGTGTATGTCCACGGCTACATTTTCTATTTTAATTCGAGAAAAGCCAAAGGGTTTTATTTCTTCTACTAGAGGGATTCATCAAGGGGATGCACTTTCTCCTTATCTTTTTGGTATTTCTATGCAATTCTTTTCCTTTTTAATGGATGAAGCTACTGTGAGTAAAATTTATCAACCCAGCAGTTCCGTTCAGCCTATTAACTCTCACTTATTATATGCTGGCGATTTGGTGATTTTTGGTAAATCTACTTCTCAAAATGCATTAACATTAAAGTCAGTATTTCATATACTTGGTGAATACTAGGATTGAATGCTAATGCAAATAAAACCAAAATATTTTTTAGTGTTTCAGTAAGTAATTCTACTGAGATATTAAATATACTTGATTTTGATCGAGGACAATTGCCTATTAAGTATTTGGGAGTTCCTCTCTCTTTCAATTACTTACGTTATGGAGAATGTAATTCTCTCATCCAAAAAGTCCAAAGTAAGATACAAGGGTGGGAAACTAAACTTCTGCCTTTTGCTGGTAGGGCAGAGTTAATTAATGGAATTATTACTCCTATTATCTTGCATTGGCTATTCATTTATCAAATTCCTGAATTTACACTAGATAAGATCCAATCTCTATGTGCTAATTTTTTTTGGGTGGTTCAGTTCATAAAGTTGCTTGGAAAACTTTATGTAAACCCAGAAATGAAGGAGGAATTGGGTTGAAAAACTTTTCTGATCTTATAAATGTTGCGTGTATCAAGTTGCTATGGAAGTTTTTAGCAGAAAATTCTCTTTGGATAAAATGGACTACAAATAAATATTGTAAAAACAAATATTTCTAGTCTATAGCTATTGATAATAATGCTTCTTCTGTATTGAAATCAATGCTTAAACTTCGTACAAACACAAAGCAATTGTTTAATAGAAGTATTGCGAGAGGGGAAGACGCTTATCTATGGTATGATCCTTGGATCAATTGCTAGTGCTTAGTGGACTTGCTTGGATATGATAGATTGTACTTAATGGGCCATGCTGATCAGAAGATGAATTCTATTTTTGTAAACATTGTTTTAGATCCAAATTTTCATCTTGCAACAAGAGAGTTGATAAATGAAATTTGTGCAGTGCAAATATATCCAAACAAAGATCAAGATTCATATGAATAGGGGCAATGGTAGTAGTTTCTCCTTTCATAAAGCTTGGGAATCAATTAGAATCCATGAGGAAAAGGACAATGCATTTGAAGTGGTGTGCCATAAGAAGAACAACAAAAATATGGCTTTTATTTCTTATTTAGGCATTATGGGGAGATTAAATACTAAAGGAAGAATTTTCCACTTAGGAAACGTGTCAAATACCTTGTGTCCTCTATGTGAAGTTTATCCGGAATCAATAAACCACATTCTTTGAATGCGATTATTCTTCATTCATCTGGATGTCAATAAAGCAGAAGCTATCTCTCCCTTAATCTACTCAATCGAGTATTAAAGAAGAAGCTAGGTTCTTTCATAATGCATTTAAGACTCAAGTTCAAATTCACGACGTTGCTTGCGGGGCTTTCACTTCTACAGTTTATCTTATATGGAATGAATGAAACCTGAGAATTTTTCGAATAAGAAGACTTTTGCATCAAATAAACTGGTTAAAATCGAGAGAGAAGTAACGCACCTTATGAGTAATAATGGAAGTAGAACTATTAGAAATACGAGGAACTCTGTGATACTTGACCGTTGGGGGATAGATCTACTGGATAAAGGATAAAGTATGAAGACATTGCATTTATTAGAAGATGGCTATTCGAATAAATGGGCCTGGAGTTGGGTTGCGTAGTGGGTTTTTTGTTGTAATTCTTTTGAGGCTTTTTGTCCGTTTTTGTTTTGTTTTATATCGTTTGAATTTTGTTTGATGTACAACAAATTTATATGTGCTCTTTTTTCTTGTAAGGCACCCATTTTGGTTAGGGGGATTATATGGTTTTAGGGAGGCATATAAAGGAGGTTTTTAATTGGTATTACCAATAAAGGATACCAATTTTCAATATATATATATATTTATGTATGTATGTATATGCACAATTTATATGCAGGTAATAAGATATTAAAGATTGTACAGTTAAGAGTTTCAGAATTAAGAGATTAAAGATTTCAAAGGATAATCAAGACTCATGAGTATCAAGATATCAAGGGTTCAAGAGTCCAAGACCATCAGGGTAATAGAGTCTAGAAATTATGTAAAGCTCTGATAGCACTCATACTCTATTTTCAAATTATCTCTTTTCAAAGTTGATTTCAAACTATATTCAAATTGATTTCTAACTTCTCTCAAAATGATTTTTAATCATCCAAGGATTTCAAACTTTTGGTTTCAAATATATATTTCCTAATTTATAAGTATTCTTATTTTTAGTATTTTATTAAATCATTTATATATATATATATATATTATTAGGTTTATATTTGATTATAATTTCAAATATTCTTATTTCAACTCTGGATTTTCATATAACCTTTTTGTTTATATAGTTTATAAATATCTCTTTATAAATTCATATATATATATATATATATATATGTTTATGTTTATATTATATATAGTTTTTATATCACTTATATATAAAAAAATTAATCATATGTTTAAATAATATTTTCATATGTTTTTATACTTGAAAAATAATGTTTTAACAACTAGTTTTGTTTCAGGAATTTCAAAAATATATATATTGGTTTAAATACTTAAAACATGATTTAAAATTCAAAAATATGGTATATATGACGACATACCATAATGCATATGTTGACATATAGTGTAATAATTTTAAAATTCAAAGCAAGCGTATTTTCATATTTGAAACGCTTCAGAAAAGTTGCAATCTTTCAACCTCTATAACTAGGAGTTAATTTAGAATTTTTATCATTTCTTCTTCTCCGTCTTCAACCCTTGAGAGAGCCAAAAAAGGATCTTTCATGTGTCATCCTACATAATCTCGAATGTTATCAGTTCCGGTACATAGACCAAATGATACAATGCGAGAAAAAGTTCCTCGATTCATGGAGATATATAACAGTGTATAAGTTATCATGCTTGCATATCCATCACTTGAGTCTCCAATAATTACATATCTGATTTGACTGAGGGACGAATATGCAAGCATACGTTTCATGCTTGTTTGAGTAATAGCAATGAGATTCCCCAATATAATGCTAAGAATAAACTCTCAGACTCCCGAATATGGAGTATCATCTTTCACGTGATTCACAGGGTTCAACAAGCAATCGATATTTCACAATCAAAGGTGTAGTACTACTTGTAGTAGTGGTCCTTATATCTCGTGTTACCGATCGAAAGATGGTTAAAAGAAAAAAAATCTCTATTTGATGGAGCTTCTTCCTATACCTATGAATTCCGTTGGACACAGAAATGAGACATTAGAAGAACCTTTTTGGTCTTCCAATATCAATGGATTGAACGAATTGATCTTGTTGGATTACCAAGAAATTCTTTGATTTCTTTCGGAAGCAGATGATTATTCATCTGCTTCTCACGTTTTGTGAATAGATTGGACATTGAGGAAGATCCAAAAAGGCATTTTGGGAATCGATCTGATTCTATCTCTGTTCGTTCCGTTTGAAGAAAGGAAGGATCCCAAAGAATCGATATGTATACCTTTACGCTTTGCAGAAATGTAAGGGGCCATTCTAGGATTCCATTTCTAAGTACCATGATCAAAACAAACTCACGACTCCATCATCTCTTCCAAATGGATGTTCCAGTACCTTCTTGTCATTTTTCCTGCGCTTTCTCTTTTTTTTAGAAATAACTTATTATTCCTGCGGAACCTTATAACGAGGTTGACCACTGATACATAGTCCGTAATTTTTATTAATTATTTGCTTCATTTTTTATTTTATTTAACAAAACTAGAAAGGAGAAAGAAAAAATTTCCACTTAGGAATTATGAAATCGCATAAATGAATTTTCTCACCACCATTAATATGCATAAAATTCTTGATTTCTACACTTATACTCTGTCGATTTCAACAAAATGTATATCATTCTTTTTCTCTTCTCAATCTCTATCAACTACCATCTATTTGGAGGTGCCATTGAAGACTTCTAGGGCTATTGTAATTGTTTGGGAAAGGGTGTGTTCCTTGTATCCCTGAAATCAAGGAAAGGGAGTGTTATTAACCTTGTAGTCGTGAAATCAAGGGTGGTGGAAGCAGTGTCAAACTTGCAGCCGTGAAATCAAGGGTGGTGGAATCAGTGTTAACCTAGTAGCCATGAAATCAAGGGTGTTGTACCTGGATATAGACAATAATAATAATAAAACTCTACCCAATCCAACATTGCGTGGGACATGACGTAGGAGTAACCCAAACTAGTATAAAATCTGGTGTATTCTTTCCTTTTCTGCATTTTATATTTACTTATTTAAGTGTTTGTGATTGTTTTTGTGTTTGTGATCATTTATGGTGTGATAATCATTGTGTGATTCATATAGCAATTCAAGCTAGTTTAAGATTTCTATAAATTCCTCATAAACATTATTCACCCTCCCCCCTCTAGTGTTAATTCTGCCTTAAGATCTGTATTCTGCATCCTTAGCAGTATATTGAACCAGTGGATTCATTTTATTAGCATGGTTGCATGGTTGTTTATTTTGATAATTAGATAACCGACTATCAAAATTTGGCCCATACGTTGTTGGTTTGGAAAGACCAGGATCAAATTTATTTTTGAAAACCATTCTGACCAACAGATACGTAAATGTTGAAGATACCGGAAGATGATCGAGATGGAGTATTGAAGACTGTGGATCTTCATGAATAGAAGAAATACTCGTTGAATATTTCTAGGTCGCTCCCGAAATTTTTTTGACTTGTGATTCTGTAGTGATTGAAATCTATGGATTTGCAAGGACTTCTCGCTACTGATCCTTAGGGTGATTCCTATATAAGACGTGGTAAGAGGGTACCTTCGGTTTGTCCTGTTCCTAGATGACTTGTATGGACTAATGTCTGACAGAGTATTTCCATTGGGGTCATATACGTTGATTTCTTCAAACGTACCGAGTTTGGCGGTGGAGAAGACAACTTCTCTCAGCTTAGCACCCATAGTATTTTTTTGGAAATCAATTAGTGATTTTTGGGAATCTGACGACGTGACATTTAAAGTGAATGGAGATGTGTTGTTCTGAAATGGTAAGCTTAACCTCAAGCCTCATCAACCGGGAAATGACAGAAATCGGGTAGGTCGCATAACTAGTTGGGTCGCACCCAAGCAAGGTATATTATTACCTGATCTGGAGAAATATAATCCCTCAGTTGTTCCTTATTTTTGTATGTTTTGGTTCGGTTGGTTGGCCCCCAACCGTGGTAATGATATATTCAGTCCACTCAAGTTGAATGAGTGACCAGTCATGTTTAGCCTGGGTTTCAAGATGTTCTTGTGGAATCCTAGTGTATTCATCTCCGGAGGTACACTGATCAGGAGGTGGTCTCATACCATGCCATAGTTTGAATCCATTCTCCAATAAGAGCCCCATGATGTTTGATTGTATACTACGTATGTGGAGCGTGAGATGCAAGCGTTCTGGTATTTGGTTAGTTATTTGATATAGACACTATTATAATAACTTTGGATTTTATATCAAAAATGTTTTGGGTTATAGTAAGGTAAAAACCGTCCATGTTTATGTATGGGCTGGTCTTACTATTATCCTTTTCTTTTTAAAAGGATTTTCTAAAGTTAAGAAACTTGGATGAAATCCTTAAACTTAGTGAGTTTACTCACGATGGTTCACTAGACCGATCCATGGCATTTGCAATGCTTGGGTCAGAATGAGTTTTACAGGTTCAGGTTTAAGATGCTACGATTTTCAAAAGACGAGCTGGAGCAGTTCAGATGTATGATTTATTATTCCGCTGTGTATTGTATATGTAGACAAGATATTATAATTGTCTAGATTTGTTTGTTGTACTCTAATGTATGTAAGTATATTTATTCAAGTTCTTTGTAAAGATTTATTTCTATATTATATTTTGTTCCGCTGCGATGTGAGATTCTGATTTTGTGTTGTCTTCTTCTTCTATTCTAATATTCTTTCATTCTTTCCTCACCCTCTAATTTCTTTCTTTAAGTTATCTACTTTTTCTTGCAATTTTGGTTGGACATGAGTTGTAATTGAACTCAAAGGGTACGAAAAAGTCTGTACGTTACAGCTCCACATTCAACTTAGCCTTCTCACCAAAAGTCACATGCCCGCTCATAACGAGCTTCTTGCTAATAGGACACCGTGGTCTATATCTGTTCACTCCTCCCTTATAACATAGAAGGATACACTTGTGAGCTCTACGTTCTAGCCTTCCTTTACCATCATGCACATAAGCTAGGCAACCAAACACTCTGAGAAACAAATAACTAGTAGGGTCTCCTTTTCATCCTTCTTTAGGGAATTTCATATTTACGGCAGTAAAAAGTGTGCAGTTGATGAGGAAATCTTCCATAGATAAAGTACGCCCAAAATCCCTTCTTTAATTGAGCAATCAATCCAAGGCATCTTATTCGCTTTAATAATGTCTGATTCATCCTTTCCGCGACTCTATTAAACTGGGGATCGCCTAGTGCGGTGTAATGCCTACTAATGCCTTAGACTCATAACAATCGATGAACTTCTGTGATACAAATTCTCCTCCATTATCCAAATTAATAACTTTTAGTTTCTTCCTCGATTACTTTTTTACCATAGATTTTTACTTTCAAAACCTGGCAAAAGTTTCACTTTTCGCCTGAAGAAAGTATGCACATACTTTACAAGATAAATCATCTATAATGAAACGAAATACCTGACTCCACCTAAATATTGACAAGGGAAGGAACCCCAGACATATGTATGAACATACTCCATAGCATCTTTTGCATTACGCTCTCTTATACCAGAAGAAGTCTTCATCTGGTTTCCAAGAACACCCTTCACAAAACCCAGTTTTGAATGATGAACTCCATCAATCAATCCTTATTTTCTCAACTTATCCATGTTGTGCTCACCGATGTGACCCATCGGTAAGTGCCATAATCTTGAAGAATCTGAATCAATAGATGTAAAAAAAGATGATTCACCAACTATAGTAGTTCCCTTTAATAAATAAAAATTTCCTATCCTCACACCTCACATAATAATCATGAAACCATTCCATATCTTCATTTTCCTCCTTCCACTACAATCTTCAAGTCAAGTCTACTCAATGCCCCCAATAGAAATCAAGCTCCTCCTCAAATAAGGTACATGTCTAACATCAATAGTCATATGAATAACACCGTTAAATATCCTAATCGTCATGCTACCAGCACCATACGACAAGAAGCACCATTACCCATTATAACTTCTCCATCAATTTCATGGTAAGTGAAAAAGCAGTTCCAATCATGTAACACCCCTCTCGAAAATCTAACACAAATATATTTAGCACAGTGTTAGTGTGTGGTCTTGATTTCTGGGAGGTCAGAGGCTTGAGTCCCGCGGTTGTCACGTTTGGTATCAGAGCTAATTCCCAACCAGAATTGTGCATGTAATGTTGCATATGTCGGTCGGTGTGGTACTAATGCGAGTTACATGCACAACGCTTAGGTGGTAAGTGTTATGAGCCAACGAGGACGTTGGGCTCTCTAAGGGGGTAGTCTGTAACACCCTTCTTGAAAAGTTGACACAAAGATCTTTTAGCACAATGGTTTTGAGTGTTGTTGCTTTTCGGAAGATCGTAGGTTCGAGTCTCATGGTTGTCACATATCAAGTGTCATATGATAGGATGGGTCGAAAATCAATCAGCCATAAGTTACTCTTCTTAGAAGAGCCATAATTTGTAAATACGTTGGTGTCACTTTTTGTATCTTATTTCTCTATTGTAGAAGTAGAGGCTTGCTTTGGATCTATTGTTTCTACGTTCAACCATGGTATATTATGCTATAATGTTCCCCGGTTTCTTACAATAATGACCAGTCAACTTCTTAGGTCCCCTAGAACGAGAACACGAAGGATTCCGTCCTCCACCTTTTTTCAACCTGCTTTGGTTTCTACCTTTCTGGATAGATAAGCCTTCGGTATCACTGTTCAAGCTAGTGATCGCCAATCTACCTCTTAATACTTCATTATGAAAACCTGCCTTTACATCAGACATGCTAATTTTATTGTGACCATAAATCGTGGAATTAACAAAAGCAATATACTCCTTAGGAAAGGAACATAAGAGGATTACAGCACGAGTCTCATCAATAATATCAACTTTTATTGCCATAAGGTTCATAATCAAAGTGGTCAAAGCATCTACATGCTCCATGAGATTGGCTTCAGGTTTCATCTTGAACGAATAGAGCTGTTGAAGAATAATCTGATTAGAGAGAGACCTATCTTGATATGATCTGATAATGCATCCCATAGTTCCTTCGTCGTATTCTTCTGAGAGAATTCTCTAAGAACTTCATGTGAAGGACTCAACTGAATTGTTGTGAGAGTTTCGTCGTCCATCTCTTCCAAATCAGCTGCATCCACATCTTTCAATTTCTCAGGCATACAAACAACTTTTTAAATCTTCTTCTTCTTTAAACAGTCTCTATCTTCATCTTCCAGGTATCAGAATCTCTCTTCCCATCAATACGTGTTACTCCATAGTGGACACCAGATCTACCAACGAACTTACTAGTAGTAGTCGTTAGTATCCAAACAGAAATAATAGCACTAGCTCTGAAACCAAACCATAGTGAAATTCATGTTAATTTGAGCAGATGTGTTATTATTTGATCAGGATCCAGTATTGTTTATTTAGATACCAATCGAACTTAAAAAGAAAATCAATTATGAAGTATCACAAAAACAATAGGAAAAATAAGAGACACAGAAGCTTTATCGTGGCCTAGATATGAAAATCCTACGTCTACGGAGATCCGATAACTTCTTTTATTCCAATAAAGAAAAGAGTACAAAAATGAGAAGTGTAATGGTGGATGCTCTCACACTTTCACATATGTATGAAGATAAAAGTCCTTCATTTAAATAGACTTGATAATTAAAGGTTGCTTCGAGATGAAGAAAAATAATGTTAATACCAAAATCAACATTGAAGAAAGCTGACAGTGAAGGGGTATCGGATGACCGAAAGTTTGTAGAAGGCTCAATAGAAAGTGGGGCCTAACAATGTGAAGAAAAAGAGTGGGAAGATATAATCCGAAAGATCGTATCCGCAAACTTATATTCCTCCTAAAGGATAAAGTCGGGAAGGACTAGAGAGCAAAACCAACAGGACCCCTCCACCATAGTCATTCCAAACATGACTCTCTCGATAGTATCGACCCGACGAAAGGCTCCGCTTGAAGAACCACTCTGATCTAGAACCAAAGAAATCAGAGGCGACAAACCCAACAGACAAAGCCCGAGAGGAAATCTTCAATAATAGCATATCCATAAACTAATACATCCAAAGGCGAAAGCACTAGAAGCGCAAAACCGAAGGAGCACAAGGGCTACCCGGAACCAACCCCTAAAGCACCTACGCATGGACAACGAAAGGATGAAGTCACAAATAACAGGAATAGCGTCGTAAGTTGTTCCCCGGGAATCCAGGCTACCACGGAAACCCCACCAAAAGGATAACCAAGACCCAAGTGGATACACAGGCTACCCGTACTAATTCACTTAGTACCGAAACCCGTGGCGGTTTCGAACCGGTAGATATCAACATACACCACGAAGCCCAGTCCCTCAACGTATTCACGATAAAGCCAGAAGCCCACATCCAGAAGCTCATATCCACAAGCCTACATTCACGAGTCACTTTCATAGATTCATGTATCATTCAGGAACCTTGATCAATGCACCAAAAGCGGCCAAAGATCTCACACTCGAAGCCAAGAATGAAGCGACCGACAAAGATCCCTACGGGCCCACCAACCCATCGATGAAGGGAGTCCTGAACCACTATAAATAAGGCCCCGGATGTCGCATTATAGAGGACTTTTGCTTACTTTTTTGTATCCTCAGAAATAACTTAGAAAAATCATAAATGGAGAATTCTTTCTCTACGACATCTATGTATTCTCATTAAAAGCTTAATAAAGGGAGAACGACTTGATAAAATTGCTTTGTAAGCGTGCACGTTTATTTCTCTAATTGTTATCATCGCGGTCTATTATCCATTCTGCAGAGGAGCTCAGGTTTACACCCTTTACACCCTTGAATGGTGACTGGATTCCATTCGCTGAGCCTAGATCCAATCTAGTAGACCACAATGATCCTACGCCTAATAGCCTCAAAATCCTAATCCGCCATTAAAATCGAACGGGAAAGAGAAACAATCCACCCAAATTTCCCTTAAAATCCACCTCATTGATCCATTTCCGGTGTTGACGAAAAATATCGTTAACATTTTAGTGCTAGAAGTAGGGCTTGAACCTCTGACCTTGTGGTTAACAGCCACAAATCTACCTGTGTTGTTCCGTCCCGGATCGGACTAGCTTTGAAGAAGCAAGGTTATGAGCAAGAGACTCAGACGAAGATTCCCAGGATCTTGAACGGATAAGTCGAGAACCACGCTGTAGGTTGATGGAAGAGCAAGAGTTAAGGGCAGAGGCTTTACGAGCAATAAGGGGCAAGAGGAAGACGGAACTACATGCCTACGAGGCAGGGAATAGCAACTCTTCCCACATAGAACAAACCAGGGAGTCCTCACTTATTGGGTCTACATCAGAGGAAATTAGCATTTTCCCCCACTTGAAGGATGCTCTCTACAGGCAAGTTAAGGGAATGACGCTCGAACGCGAAATAATGGACGACTTCAACTGCTTCGACGACAGATGGACCAAAGAGGTGACAACTCGATCCCGATATGTTCTAGAAAGAGAGGACGAGAGTATAAAAACCATAACTGAAACAATTCGCAGAAGGATTAGACCTCGTCGGTGAAAGGGGAAGTGTGCGCCTAAAATACCTCAGGAATGCCACCTCACTACTTCTAGGGAGAACGTTTACTTCCTAACCAAAAATGAACTCAACTATTGGACCTCCACGAAGAAGAGACCTAGATACGAAAGAAAGACAGGAGGGCCTTACTGTCATTATCACTTGATGAATGGACATGAGACTAATCACCGCAGAACTCTCAGGGAAGCCATTGTCAAATTCACCAATCAAGGCAGACTACGGGAATTTATCGAGAAATTAAGTTGAATTTAAGAAAATCCTTAGGAAAATGGTTAATGCATGTGTGTCGATGTACGGAAAGCCTATTCCTCAGAATTTTTAAAAGGAAAACCCAAAAGGGTCCAATTATCAATGGATTAAATCCCTCGTCATCGCCGAAATTGGCCGGGGGGAGGCATCCCCCCGAAGGGGGAGTGATTGTGTTAGTCTTTCTCCTTGCCCAAACCAGAGGGGGAAGGGTTAAAGCATCAAAAGCATAAGCCGTCGTTTCACACCAGAAATGGTCATGGCGGTGCATCTAAAAATTAGCACGCTCTGCCTCTACTCGTAGAAGGGTACGCCCATCCTCTACTCGAACTAAGCACGTCCTACCTCTGCTCGCAGAAGAGCATGTCCTACCTCTGCTTATGTTCCGCGTTACCCATAGAAGGGAGCGCAAACCTCTATCATCGCCTACGATGGTCAGGATAGGGCACCACTTGGAGGGGGTGGCGATAAGCCTCTATCAGTGCTTACGATGGCCCGTATAGAGCGTCAAAAGAGTAAACCTTAGTTCTGTGCCTACGATGGCCCCGTCTATGTTTCTAAGCCCTCATCATCGCCTACGATGGTCAGGATGAGGCACCTCCTGGAGGGAGGTCTGGTAAGTACTTGGGCCCTACTTGTGGATAAGCTAACCAAGCGCACCGGACGTACAGGCCCAGAGAGTGGCCGACAAAGCACGTACATCCTCTGCTTTGACGACGAAAGCCTAAGGGGAGGCTCAAGCAGCACATACAATCTCTGCTTCCTAAATTAAATCCAAAAGGGATACTCATTCTATTAATACCGAGAGTCGTTCCGGTTCTCTATACTGATACCCGAATCTGGGTCGATTCGGTGTTCTCTTAATACCAAAAGAAGTTTCAGTTCACCATACTAATACCCGAATCTAGGTCGATTTGGCACCCTATTAGTACCGAAAGAGGTTTCGGTTCTCTATGCTAATACCCGAATTTGGGTAGATTGGGCGCTCTATTAATACCCAAAGAGGTTTCAGTCCTCTATGCTAATACCTGAATCTATGTCGATTCAGCGCTCTATTAATACCAAAAGGAGTTTCGTTTCTCTATGCTAATACCCGAATCTGGGTTGATTCGGCACTCTATTAATACCAAAAGGGGTTTCTGTTCTCTATGTTAATACCCGAATGTGGGTCGATTCGGCGTTCTCTTAATATCGGAAGAGGTTTCGATCTTCCATACTAATACCCGAATCTGAGTCGATCCGACACGTTCTCAATACCGGAAGGGGTCCTGGTCTTCTATCCTAAAATCTGAATCTGGGTCGATTCGGCACTTTATTAATACTGGAAGTGGTCCCGGCCTCCTATGCTGAATTCCCGAATCTGGAGTCACCAAGGTTGCACCAAGAATATGAATACAATTCCTGACTCAAACAGAAAAGGAATCGCTTGCCCCTCTCGGGAATTCCGGCGAGGGTTCAAGGTTTAACACTAATTGTGGTCTTACAAACCTGTCAGGGAAGTACCTTCAACTTGTATATCCGTTAGTTATTTTCCTTTTTGCTAGTATATCAAACCCTTACGCAAATCTAAAAAAATGACATTGTATTGTAGCGCCGATTCATAGAGCAAGCAAAAAGAAGATCGTAAACTATTTCAATCACATCTAATAAATAACTAACCCCTTTTATTTTGTTCTAAGCGACTTTTTATTAGGATATATTCCAAGAACAGTTGTTTTGAGAAGGAGTTCCTTTATAGACACATAGTATAGGTCTGCCGGAAATCATGATCATTCCCAGTCTAGTAAAGCCATAGCAGGCTACCACAGCATCGAAAGCAAACTGGCCATATCGTATGCACGCTTGCAAGTACAACACGTAAAGTACATATAACAGTACGATAAAACGGAGTGAAAGGCCGCTATATGATAAACAAAGGTACCATCCCATACTAACAAAGTCACAACACAGACCAACACAAAGCTAAACGCGAGGACCAGCAGTCGTTTATACAACCGATCTAAAGCATTGTTCGCAAAAAAAGGCAATCGTCAGCGGGATAACAAGAGTACAGATCTTCATTCTTCCTGGGCCTACCAACCTTCCTTTTAGCCTGATTAGAGCAAGACGAAGGTTCACCAGCCAGGGGAGTATTGTGTTCTGAACCTGCCAACTCAATATCTCCTTGAGCGAAAGAGGCAACAACACTATCCCGGGATCGGAGAGATTGGATTAACTTCACCTTATCTTTCTCTAGGATGGAGATGCGCTCAAGATTACCCCTGTGTAACCTTTGCAGGTCATAGGGTAGTGTGTGCCAATCGCTCATTTTTTCGCAGTATGATCCTTGAGCATGTCCATGTGTTCCACAAACTAATGCATGGCGGTCTCAAATCTATCAACCATCTGGGACTTCACAACAACCATCTCGCTGGAAATTGTTTGTTGGTCAGATAGAGAAATATCAATATCATAAGATATTCCCTGCACGTCCTAACCCCTGAATCGTGTGGCAAGCTTAGGATTGCATGTCCCTAGGGAATAGTTGTAACACCCCACGTCCATTAATGTCACTCACAAAGGGAATGCATTAACTTCCATGGATCATTTTAAGTGTATATAGAACAGAAACTTAACAACAAGACAGATATAAATAGTATTTAAAAATTTAAAACTTTATTCACTGCAGTGGTAAACACATAAGTTTGGTTACATCATCAAAAACCAGAGTCAAGGTACATAATATCCATCTTGACTGAGTCAAAGTACATAAATTGAAAGACATAACCCCAGTTCGAAATAGCCATAAATAAGAGAGGCTGAACTTTACTTCAGCGATCCAAGCAACTTCTAAAAGCAGAGATATAGTAGTCCAAAATCAAGCTCCACTAGTGCTAGTTCCACCTTGAGCACCTGGATGGGAGAAAGGAAGAAAAGAGGAGGAAACAAAGGGGGTCGGACATAAAGTCTGGCGAGTGCGATAACTTTAATAATATAATTACAAAAATAAATAGGCTAAGGCATAAGTTGGAAAATAAGGAAATGACTGTGAACAATTGAGTAAGACAGAGTAAACAAGGAAACAAGACGAACAAAGACAACGTTAAAGCACACCTAAACCACTATAAGATAATTACTATACTGTACCACCACTACTATACTGCACCACCACTAGTCACCCAAAGGTTGATCCCGCCTACAGAACTTAATTATGATAATGGTAGTTTCGTGCACCTCTAGTTGCCTTCATAGGTGCCGCCTGCCCCTATCTCCACTAGGTGTACCCACTACCCCCAAGTGACCGGCTCCCTAACTCGTAGGTACCTGTGCTGGCCCCACAGTGGGGTGTATCACTCCTCAAAGTGGGAACCCGATACCACAAATAATGCACGGCTTATACCTACATAATGCAATAACGTCTTACCTAACAGCTCGGGCCCATACACACATATGAACCCGTTGAACTTGTTTTGCCACCTCTAACCCGTTTTGGCCTCTTACAGTCAAGCCCAGTATGCGTGTCCCGTCCTCGACTTGGGTCGAGCCCACAAAGATATGTATGGGTTACTGGTTGAAACGGGCCCCCATTACTTGACACAAGTTATCCACCTAAGTTTGGTCCCCTCTAGTACATCCCACTTAACCCTCTTCTTATTTATGTTCACTTACATGTTTCAATTTTTTGTTAAGTGTTTCTAATCGTATTTCAAATGCCACTCAAGGCACCCACTAGATTCCATATGCCACCCAAGGCACCCACTTAACCCCCTCATGTCCCACTACATGTTTATCTGGTAAAGTGTTTCTTAATTCATTAAGACCGTAACCTCATAAAGACCTCCCACATTAGACTGTCATTTGTGGCAGCTGGATTTGTCGGGCGGGTCCGGGCAGTCTTACACCACAAAAGAGCCTAACCTCGTGTCTTTACAACTATCACGTATTTAATTTATGCCTATGACCTCCCACATTAGACTGGCATTTGTGGCAGTTGGATTTGCCAGGTGGGTCCGGGCAGTCTTACACCACAAAAGAGCTTAACCTCGTGTCTTAGATGATTAATTACACCTAATTAATCATTCCCCAATTTGATTTAATTTCCCTACTCAAATTATCAATCAATTCCAAATTTAACTATGGCCATAATTGACTCAATTATGTCCATCTATTTATGGTATGTAAAATCATACCAATTTCATTACAAATTTATTTTATGCCATTTAAGGCATTTATGCCAATTCTCAATATTAAATCTTTTAATATTATCCCATGACCCCACGTTGTACGTTCGTTCGTTTAACGCAAAATATACGTTAGACTCGAATAGTCTAACTCATGGAATAAAGAGAAAACATCACAACATACATACAGATAAAACTATATCTAAACATAAGGGGTGAACTTGCATGTGTGAATGAGGTTCTACATCTAAACTTGCATAGGACAAAGTCACAAACTTGCATAAAACTACATATGTCATAGATCCAAATCTAAAGGTGTGAACTTGTTTAGGTAATGGTCTCAACTTACATAAATCATGTATGTCATAGATCTACATCGAAAGGTGTAAACTTGCATAGGTAATAACCATAAACTTGCATAACATGATTCATGTTCCAAACTCATATATCTATATAAACATGCATATGTGATTTATGCAACATAACAATGGTGTAAACTTACATCTAAACATGTAAACTAGCGTGTAGAATTTAGCATATAACTCACACATGTCATTGCCTAACTTTAGATCTAAAATAGATGTCATGAAACATGTAAAGTTGTACATAATCTTTACTAACTTGAAATATGATTCATGCCTCAATTAACATCCTAACTTGTATACATACATATGATTTATCATATAAACAACATAACCAAATTAGCAAATGAAACATGATTATATTTAAGCAAATCATAAAATTACAATATAGATGATAACATCGCAACTTTACAACATACATGATGACGTCATAGAATTTACAACATAAATGATAACATCACAATTTTTCAACATAGATAATAACATGCGGTCAATAATTCACAACATAGCCATATGATCCGCATTATAACTCAATCCAATTAAATTGCTAATTATTTTATTAAAGAAATCGAACTCACAACTCAAAGAAGGTCTTGATTTCTGAATTCTAAGTTCTGGAGTTGAACTAGCTTTCCTTTGAAGTAGATTCTTTGTTAGAGTTGAATAGAACTGAATTGATTAGCTGTTCTTCCTCTCTAATTGGTGGCGGCAACTCTAGGTTACAAGATGACAGCATGACGGCCATAGTTTTGGTTTTTATTTTGATTTAGGGTTTGAGTCAACCCATGTTTATATAGAATTTTAATTTAATTATAGCCGTCGGATGATCTTTGGGTTAATCAAAACCATTCAGTCGGGATAGGGTGACACCTCAGCCCTAATGACTCAGCAGGGAGTTAGAAAGGACTCAGCAATGAGTACAATACGGATCAGACTGAACAAGAAAGTTGTCCAGGCCTGCTGCTCGGCCTGGGCGCACTTGGCAGGTGCGCCAGTGCAAATTTGTACTGGCGCACTTCCCAAGAGCGCCAGTGCAATATTTTTTTCCTTGTTTTGCCACCTAACTTCGTTCGTCCATATCTCCTTCATCTGGTAACCGTTTCCCACAAACTCGGACTCTATCTCAACCAGAATTCCGAGACGAACGCAATGGCGCAACCCATTTCCCTTAATTCACACGTCTGAGATTTATTATTCTTTAATTTAGTTAATTCGATTATTCAAAAATCCGGGGTGTTACATTCTCCCCTCCTTAAAGGATTTCGCCCCTGAAATCTCCAAGTTAAGGAGAATGCATATCCTAACATCCAAATAACCATCTACACGACCATCAAACACAGGCATCCATTGTCCTTATTAAATTCCTAATGTTGTATGAACATATGCAAGAAGTGTGTGTATATGTTCTCTATCTAATGCAAAATCAGGCAGTCTACTGATTCAGTTGACCTCCTTAATGCAAACCATGGTAGTGCCATGCGTCCATTATGTATGCGAAAGAATCCTATCGATACATATTATTTCTACATGTGTGCACAACCATTCACCAAAATGCAGCATCCATATGATAGCGCAACCATTATACATCCATTAACTTAAATATGCGCACACATTTAATATGCAATATGAAGTGACTGAGCCGATCTAGTGCTTAAAGTGTGTGTATATGCATCCAAGAGAAACCACTTGCATCCACATGCATCCATCATACATAACATCTCTCAAACACATGTTTCAACCATAGAACTACCCTATTTAAAGGTCAAAGATACTAGCGAGAGGACATACTAAAGATAAAACAGGCACAAGCTAAGCGATAAAGGAGAAATTAAAAGACATGCCCTCGAAAAGAAAAGGGTACAATGAACGCATCTTCCCTTTCGTCTCCCAAGTAGCGTTGCTCTCATCATCTCCCCATTGCACTTTGACTAGCTTGACCTCTCGATTCCTCAACTTCTTAATCTCCGACCGAAGAATGCACGTAGGAGCTCGTCGAATCGTCGCATCACGCTCTATCTCCACCTCTCTAAGCAAGCTCGGCTCTACCACTTCCGCGGTCTCGTGCAAGCACTTCCTCAAATGTGATACATGGAATACATCGTGTACACCACCAAGTCTCTTGGGCAACTCCACTCTATACGCCATCTGCCCAATCCTCTCCTTAATAGGAAACGAACCTACGAACCTTGGTGCTAACTTCCCAACGGACCCAAAGCGAACAACATTCTGCATTGGAGATACCTTGACAAAGACCATGTCCCCAATATCAAACTCAAGATCTGTCCTCCTCTTGTCCGCATACGATTTCTGCCTAACTTGCACCGTTTTCATCCTCCTTAGAATCAAATCGATCTTTTCCGAAGTCTCTCTAATCATATCAGGTCCAAGCAAGATCTTATCTGTAGACTCCCACCAACATGTAGGCGAACGACACAGTCGTCCATAAAGAGCCTTGAACGGTGCCATGCCAATGCTAGACTCAAAGCTATTATTATATGCAAACTCCACCAACGGAAGATGTTCCTCCCATGTACCTCCGAAGTCTAAGACACACAACCTCAATAAGTCCTCTAGAATACGATTC
This sequence comes from Allium sativum, assembly GCA_030737875.1. Classification (NCBI taxonomy): domain Eukaryota; kingdom Viridiplantae; phylum Streptophyta; class Magnoliopsida; order Asparagales; family Amaryllidaceae; genus Allium; species Allium sativum. The sequence goes on along the minus strand of CM060926.1, from coordinate 275,222,019 downwards.
ACCCTCTCGGTCTGGCCGTCCGTTTGAGGATGATATGCGGTGCTCAAACATAACTGAGTCCCTACCGCCTCTTGCAAGCTCTTCCAAAATTCGCTAGTAAAGATAGGATCGCGGTCGCTCACTATGCTTGAAGGAACACCGTGCAAACGAACTGTCTCTCGAATGTATACGGAGGCTGACCATGGAGCAGTCCTCTTACTCTTTACGGGAATGAAATGGGTGCTCTTAATAAGTCTGTCTACCACGACCCAAATTCCCGTATTACCCTTCCTCGATCTCGGTAACCCATCAATAAAGTCCATCAAGACACTTTCCCACTTCCATTGTGGGACCTCCAATGGGTGAAGCAACTCACCGGGCTTCCTTTGCTCTGCTTTTACTTGTTGGCACACCAAGCATCTAACGAAAAATTCGGCCACATCCCTCTTCATGCCGGCCCAAAAGTAAACTCGTCTCATGTTCATGTACATCTTATCCCCGCCGGGATGGATGGTCATCTTCGAACAATGTGCATCATCAAGAATGGTCTTCCTCAGATTCTCGTCCCTTGGTACACAAAGTCTACCGTCCCTGCGTAACCAACCCTTTTCATCTAGGGTATACCTACTGAGATAGCTCGATGACTCCCCCTTTTGAGATTCTCTACTGACTCAACCAACTGTGGGTAATCTCGTTGTGCCTCGCCAATCCGTCCCAAAAGCGTAGGTCTGACCTCTAAGGATGTTAGTAAACCGGGTACAAAGTCAATGGAAGGTCTAAAGTCAAATGTAGAGATGAACTCTAAGCTTCGCTGCTCAACAAACAACGGACTCAAGGATAACCTCTTCCTACTTAAGGCGTCTGCCACCACATTACCCTTGCCAGGGGTATATGTTATCTCGAAGTCGTAGGATGATAAGAATTCCATCCACCTTTGCTGCCTTAAGTTCAAGTCCTTCTGAGAGAACAAGTATTCTATTGATTTGTGGTCAGTGAACAATTCGAATTTTTCGCCAAGAAGATAATGGCGGCAAGACTTAAGTGCGAAAACAATAGCGACCAACTCTAGGTCATGTGTAGGGTAATTTTTCTCATGCACTCTCAACTGCCTTCCTCCATAGGCTATTACCCTTCCCTCTTGCATTAAGACTGGGCCTAGTCCTGTCCCACAAGCATCGGTATAAACGGTAAATGGCTTACTCCCATCTGGCAACACTAAGACTGGGGCTGTGGTCAAAGCTCTCTTTAAACGTTGGAACGCATCATCACAATCTATGTCCCATGTGAAAACTAAGTTCTTCTTCGTCAAGCGTGTTAATGGGGCTGATATTTTTGGGAAGTCTTTGATAAACTTTCTATAGTAGCCAGCTAACCCTAAGAAACTCCTCACCTTGGTAGCATTTTTAGGGACCTTCCAATCCTGGATGGCCACTACCTTCGCGGGATCCACAGCTATCCCTTCTTTGGAAACCACGTGCCCTAAGAATCGCACTTCCTTCCTCCAAAAGTGACATTTAGAAAATTTAGCTTTAAGGCTATGCGCTCGAAGAGTCTCCAACACTTCCCTAAGATGTAGGGCATGCTCTTCCTCGTTTTTAGAAAAGATCAAGATGTCGTCCACAAAGACTACCACGAATTCATTAAGGTACTCCCTAAACACCCTACTCATTAAGTCAACAAAGTATGCGGGGGCGTTTGTCAAACCGAAGGGCATCACAAGCCACTCGGAGAAGCCGTCCGGAGCCCTAAAGGCAGTCTTGTCTATGCTATCCTCAGCCATTCTCAACTGATGGAAACCAGTGGCTAAGTCCAACTGCGAAAACACTGAGGCGCCAACTAACTGATCGAAGAGATCGTCAATCCTCGGCAGTGGGTGCCTATTCTTCTTAGTAAGCTTATTAAGTTCTCTATAGTCCACACAAAGTCTAAGGGACCCATCTGCCTTCATGGCAAATACTATTGGAGCAACCCACTCCGATATACTACGACTGATGAACCCCTTCTCAAGCAATTCTTTCACTTGCTTACTAAGTTCTCTTCTCTCTCTTAGAGCCATGTGGCGCACTGGCAATGCAACTGGCTTTGCATTATCTACTAGATATATTCGAAAGTCTGTCTCACGTTTTGGGGGTAAACCCCTCACCTCATCAAAGACATCAACATATTCACGGACTATACGAACAGAATGTAAATCATCATTGGATGTGTCAAGGGATTCTAGGTAGCTAAGCATTACTGGACCTCTAGGGTCACAAGAAATATCAAGGGTCCTTTCACAATGAGCCAACAATCTAACTACCCTTCTTTCACAATCTAGGATGGCCCCGTATCTAGTTAGCCAATCCATACCTAGAATCAATCCGTAGCCCATGAAGCCAAGAACAAAGGCGCTACATTCAAACCCAATGGCCAAGATAAACACTCTCAAATCCCGACAGATCATAGAAAGATGAGCCGAACCACCAATAGGATTTGAGACTACTAAGGGATATGTAACTAGACTAGTATCTAGGTGCAGTATTTCTACTAATGATGTAGAGATAAATGAATGTGATGCGCCAGAATCGAATAAAGTACGGACATGATGATCAAATAGAAAAACTAAACTTTCAATGGAAATTGCTCTACCTCATTCTTGCAGCGGTGGGGCCACGAGAGCCTGAAATTGTCCCCTTGCCTGCCCTGGTTCCATAAGAGCCTGCACCTGTCCTCCCGAGGTAGACCCTGCCCTCTGCCCTTTCCTTGAGCTGTCCTTGATCAGATGTCCCGCTTCGCCACAGTGGAAACAACCAATCTTCTTTTTCTTCCTACAATCTTTTCTTAGATGGCCTAGTGTCCCACAGTTAAAGCACCTCTTCTTTCCCTTACCATTGTTGCCCTTAGAACCTTTCTTGTTCTGTTGTTGCTATTGTGGCTTCTTTTGATCCCCTTTCTTCTCGGGTGCCTTATTAGCGTTGGCGCCCTTCTCTTCTTCATGCATAAGCGCCATGTCAACTAGTCTCTCAAAGGTAGCCCCCATGGGGATTCGGGTCATAGCTAACCCATGAAGCGGCTCGTTCAAACCCTTAACAAATCTCAGGGCCTTCTTTTCTGGTGTATTTACTTAGTCCAAGCCAAATCTCGCCAATTGACTGAATTTGTTGACGTATTCTTTCACCGATAGATACCCCTGCTTCAATGCTAGAAACCTTTCCATGTAGAGATCCTCTTCAGCCCTGAGAGAAACTTCGCCTCAAACCTCCGCCTAAAATCTGGCCATGTGTCAACTGGACGTTCTCCATTAGTGACCTCCCACCAAAACGAGGCCTCATCCTTCATTAGCCAGGCAGCTAACTGGACCGTTCTTCCATCTTCCACTTCAAAGATCCCAAACAGTTCTTCCACCTCCTTTAGCCAATTTCGCACTTCAACAAATGTCTCCGTCCCGTGAAAAGGTTTTCCACCCATTGCCCGAAAGTCCTTACATATCTTCGAAAAAGTATCGACGTAAGGAGGAGGATGTGGAGGAGGAGGAGGAGCATTTGCTGGACCTGCAGTGGTGGCCCTAGTCTCCAAATACCTCCTAAACCATCCTGGTATCGTTATCCCCTCGGGTATCTTGGGAATTCCAGACATGCTGAAACGAAAAAGGAAAGATTCAATACAAAAGAATCGAAGGAAAGATATATGGCTCTTGGGGTTATGCTTTCTAAAATAAGCTTTACTCTTGAAAATACTTTCCTTAAAACATACTTCTGAAGGTACTTCTTTATAAAAGTTGTTTTTTAAAAACACTTTTCAAAATTCATATTTGTTCTGGTAACCTTCAACTCTGATACCACGTGTAACACCCCATGTCCATTAATGTCACTCACAAAGGGAATGCATTAACTTCCATGGAGCATTTTAAGTGTGTATAGAACATAAAATTAACAACAAGATAGATATAAATATTATTTAAAAATTTAAAACTTTATCCATTGCAGCGGTAAACACATAAGTTTGATTACATCATCAAAAACCAGAGTCAAAGTACATAATATCCATCTTGACTGAGTCAAAGTACATAAATTGAAAGACATAACCCCATTTCAAAATAGCCATGAATAAGAGAGGCTGAACTTTACTTCATCGATCCAAGCAACTTCTAAAAGCAGAGATATAGTTGTCCAAAATCAAGCTCCACTGGTACTAGTTCCACCTTGAGCACCTTGGCGGGGGGAGAGGAGGAAACAAAGGGGGTCAGACATAAAGTCTGGCGAGTGCGATAACTTTAATAATATAATTACCAAAATAACTAGGCTAAGGCATAAGTTGGAAAATAAGGAAATGACTTTGAACAATTGAGTAAGACAGAGTAAACAAGGAAACAAGATGAACAAAGATAACGTTAAAGCGCACCTAAACCACTATAAGATAATTACTATACTGCACCACCACTACTATACTGCACCACCACTAGTCACCCTAAGGTTGATCCCGCCTACAAAACTTAATTATGATAATGGTAGTTTCGTGCACCCCTAGTTGCCTTCATAGGTGCTGCCTGGCCCTATCTCCACTAGGTGTACCCACTACCCCCAAGCGATCGGCTCCCTAACTCGTAGATACCCATGCTAGCCCCACAATGGGGTTTATCACTCCCCAAAGTGAAAACCCGATACGACAAATAATGCACGACTTATACCTACAGGATGCAACAACGTCTTACCTACCAGCCCGGGCCCACATACGCATATGAACACGTTGGACTTGCGTTGCCACCGCTAACCCGTTTTGTCCTCTTACAGTCAAGCCCAGTATGTGTATCCCGTCCTCGACTTGGGTCGAGCCCACAAAGATACGTATGGGTTACTGGTTGAAACAGACCCTCATTACTTGACACAAGCTATCCACCTAAGCTTGGTCCCCTCTAGTACAACCCACTTAACCCTCTTCTTATTCATGTTCGCTTACATGTTTCAATTTTTGGTTAAGTGTTTCTAATCGTATTTCAAATGCCACCCAAGGCACCCACTAGATTCCACATGCCACCCAAGGCACCCACTTAATCCCCTCATGTCCCACTACATGTTTATCTGGTTAAGTGTTTCTTAATTCATTAAGACTGTAACCTCATAAAGACCTCCCACATTAGACTGGCATTTGTGGCAGCTGGATTTGTCAGGCGGGTCCGGGCAGTCTTACACCACAAAAGAGCCTAACCTCGTGTCTTTATAACTGTCACGTATTTAATTTATGCCTAAGACCTCCCACATTAGACTAGCATTTGTGGCAGCTGGATTTGCCGGGCGGGTCCGGGCAGTCTTACACCACAAAAGAGCCTAACCTCGTGTCTTAGACGATTAATTACACCTAATTAATCATTCCCCAATTTGAATTAATTTCCCTATTAAAATAATCAATCAATTCCAAATTTTACTATGGCCATAATTGACTCAATTATGTCCATCTATTTATGGTATGTAAAATCATACCAATTTCGTTACAAATTTATTTTATGCCATTTAAGGCATTTATGTCAATTCTCAATATTAAATCTTTTAATATTATCCCATGACCCCACGTTGTACGTTCATTCGTTTAACGCAAAATATACGTTAGACTCAAATAGTCTAACTCATGGAATAAAGAGAAAACATCACAACATACATACAGATAAAACTAGATCTAAACATAAGGGGTGAACTTGCATGTGTGAATGAGGTTCTACATCTAAACTTGCATAGGACAAAGTCACAAACTTGCATAAAACTACATATGTCATAGATCCAAATCTAAAGGTGTGAACTTGTTTAGTTAATGGTCACAACTTACATAAATCATGTATGTCATAGATCTACATCTAAAGGTGTAAACTTGCATAGGCAATAACCACAAACTTGCATAACATGATTCATGTTCCAAACTCATATATTTATATAAACTTGCATATGTGATTTATGCAACATAACAATGGTGTAAACTTACATCTAAACATATAAACTAGCATGTATAATTTAGCATATAACTCACAAATGTCACAGCCTAAATTTAGATCTAAAATAGATGTCATGAAACATGTAAAGTTGTACATAATCTTTACTGACTTGAAATATGATTCAAGCCTCAATTAACATCCTAACTTGTATACATACATATGATTTATCATATGAACAACACAACTAAATTAGCATATGAAACATGATTATATTTAAGCAAATCATAAAATTACAACATAGATGATAACATCGCAACTTTACAACATACATGATAATGTCATAGAATTTACAACATAAATGATAACATCACAATTTTACAACATAGATAATAACATGCGGTCAATAATTCACAGCATAGCCATATGATCCGCAATATAACTCAATCCAATTAAATTGCTAATTATTTTATTAAAGAAATCGAACTCACAACTCAAAGAAGGTCTTGAGTTCTGAATTCTGAGTTCTGAAGTTGAACTAGCTTTCCTTTGAAGTAGATTCGTTCTTAGAGTTGAATAGAACTGAAATGATTAGTTGTTCTTCCTCTCTAATTGATGGCGGCTACTCTAGGTTACAAGATGACAGCATGACGGCCATAGTTTCAGTTTTTATTTTGATTTAGGGTTTGAGTCTACCCATGTTTATATAGAATTTTAATTTATTTATAGCGGTCGGATGATCTCAGGGTTAATCAAAACCATTCAGTCGGGATAGGGTGACACCTCAGCCTTAGTGACTCAGCAAGGAGTCAGAAAGGACTCAGCAATGAGTCACAACACAGATCAGACTGAACCAAAAAGCTGTGCAGGCCTGCTGCTCGGCCTGGGTGCACTTGGCATGTGCGCCAGTGCAAATTTGTACTGGCGCACTACCCAAGTGTGCCCGTGCACTTTTTTTCCTTGTTTTGCCGCCTAATTTCGTTCGTCCATATCTCCTTCATCCGGTATCCGTTTCCCGCAAACTCAGACTCTATCTCAACCAGAATTCCGAGACGAATACAATGGCGCAACCCATTTCCATTAATTCTCATGTTTAAGATTAATTATTCTTTAATTTGGTTAATTCGATTATTCAAAAATCCGGGGTGTTACAATAGTGGGGCTTATCAATAATTGTTTTAAGTTATGCATGGGTAGGACTGACGAAGGGGGAATTTACGGATGGCTGGCTGGTTGTTTGAAATTCGGTTGTCTGGGCATCTAAATCAAAAAGCTTCTCCTGCTCACAATACTTTTGAGGTGTGTCCATCCTATACTAATAAACCAATGAATGATCATGCAATTCGGGGATTTAAAGGTTATCCAAGATGAAAATAAGTAGTGCGACCGAAGGAAGAGCCGCGAACGATCGACCCCTTCAGCCCTGGCCCCGCATGACAAGCTCATATTGTACTCGCATTCTTGAAGCCAAACGGTCGATCATGCAGGACCATTCAGGACTTACTTGAGGTTGAATAGAAACAACCCTATGCCAAAAATGCTTGAGCAACCATAAGAATTGAACCAAAAGCGTAAATGGTAGCAATAATGTCAAGCCCAAGAAGGGCTACACGACTCAATAGTTTGCAATCCTTCGGATACAATGGCCGGGGCTAAACCGTGTGCACATAATCATAAAATTGGAAGTTGTATGAACTGAAAGGATGTTTAAGGTGTTTCGGCAGGCATACCATATGTACAAAATTCAAATCAAGAGAAGAAGGGGATCGACAACAGCACAAACTACGTTCGATAACCATATGGAAAAAGGTTCAAGGGGGCATAAAGAAGAACTTATCCCTGCTAAACCATGTGCTACCAACTCAAAGGAAAATAAGGATTTGCAAACCCACGTTCCATAAATTGATAATATAAAAGGGAAAATGAAGCGGCTACCATTAATACGTTTTCTCCAAAAAAAACGAGTTAAAAGTGAGGAGCAAGTAAAGGTGAAAATCCCCACGCTAGCTACAAATGGCCGAGTATGCTGAAAATCCTTCTGGGGAATACCTAAGGAAAGTTGGAGAAGTAGCAATCCCAGCAACCACGCCTACCATGCCAAAACCATCCGACATGGCATCAACATGCTATCGGATAAAAGCAAGAACGGCTTGAATGCAAACAGCTCCTTAGGGCAGGAAATCGTGGAACCCATGGCCTCCCCCGTAGCAGAGCTTTTGTATAACATGATTCTGCCAAGTGACATCGTTTTGTAGTAATATGATTGGTACGTGTATCCCTTACACAAATACACATACCACGAGCATTCTTAATGTTATTGAGTGTCATTACACCTCGATTGACAGAGGCCAAGTAGGCAAAACCCTAAATCAAATCCAGATGAGGGGACGCGGGGAAAGTTACGTTCTTTTATACCATAACTAGTGTATTATTGTTCCTAGCTCAAATGTCTTAAGCATAACCTTGGCTAGCCAGTGTGTCAATTCTAACACGTAATTAAAACCGCTGTTTATAGAAGATGTAAAACTACTCACTGGTAATCAAGCTCGAGTCTTCAAGGAAGAGAAGAATTCGAGTATTTTATTTTGTAAGAACAGTGATCTTGTCTAAAAGTTTGATTTGTAGATGAAAGACGGGAATGATGAAGAAGTAAAAAGTTAGGTTCAAAATCTAAGATCAATCTGGGCTGCACAAATAAAAGCCAATCGACGCTTCCAATTGGAGAAGATCAGGAGATTCTGACATGACATTTCGAAGAAAAGACAAAAGTTTGACTTGAAAAGTTGAAAACACCCCTTCACTAGGGGGGAAAATGTTACTACAAAAATCAACATTAAAGAAGCCGGCAGTGAAAGGGTATCTGTAATGACCCGCATTTCCAGGGGTATAATAATTAATTAATTTAATTATTTAAAATAGTGGTTTAGAGAATTTAATGGTCGTTAATTAAATAACTGTGAATATTTAATTAAAATAATAATTTAATTATATATTTAATTCTGAAATAATCAAAAATATTGGAAATCACAATATTCTGTGAACTAGGTCATCCCGAAGATTTAATTCAGTTTAGGGTTGAAATATATTAGCGAATATATTAAAATAACGATCGTTCGAACGTAGAATTATAATATAATTAAAATCGAGCTCGAAATGGCGCTGTAGTTCGTAAATTGGCGATTCGAACTTCAACTGAATGTACAGGATTCGTTTTAAGCCGGATATCTGTGAAACAAGAAACGTGTGGAGCTGGTGGAGTATATCTTTCTAGTGGAAGAGAAAAATCGGGATTTCGTCGTGTAGATTTTGATTTACGTCCAAATCAAATTTCAGAAAAATCGCTGTGGAATTCCTTCATAATTTATAATGGAATTATTTATATTTTTAAAAAGGAATTTCATTTTAAATTGAATATCGACTTAATCGGGATTTGAAATATCAAGCTAGAAATTTATATAGGAATATTCTAGAGCTGTATGGTATTCCACTGTGAATATAGACAATAATATTTATTTTTAAATATTAAATTTAATTATATTTAAATATATTTATATATTTAAATGGGTCATCCAGAGCTTCAAAAATACGCTGTGTTTGCAAACGAAGTCAGAATTTGACGAAACTAATTTTGTTGGATCTGCAATGTTAAATTATTGCTAGATGTAAGTTTCCATGATTTTTAGAGTCACTGTGTGGCCGTACGGATTTTTAGAGTGAAAAACAATCAGTATTTTGATAGTTAAAAATACGCTGTGTGAGCATACGGAGTCGGAATTTGACGAAACCAGTTTCGTTGGGTCCGCAATGTCGAACTGTAGTTGCATACCAGTTTTCGTGATTTTTGGGTATTGTATGTGGTCGCAGGAATTTTTAAAAAGACTAATACAAGCAGCAATTCAAAATAAATGAATATAAAAATCGAATAAAAATATCTAGGTATTTTCCTACACTATAAATACCATCCCCTCTAACCTAATTCATTTCAATCCCGTAGTCAAATGGTACTCAGCCGCCACCATGTTCTTCGGGGAAAAAAAGGAAAAAAAAACAATTTCCTGATTTAAAAAAAAGAAATCAATTCAAATAAATTACGTAAATTCATAAAGCAATGATCTTTGAGTGCTGCGAGGGATAGCTTCAATCTGAGGTGCTTTTTGTAGAGATCGACAGTACACTTGTTCCACGTCGTGACTTCTCAGCGAGTTAGGGTTCCAAAGTTTGAGAAGATTGAGGCTTTGGTGTTTGAATTTGATGTTGTATACGGTTTTGTTATGGAGAATAGAGGAGTTTGTGATCTTTTTAAGGGGATAGGATACAGAAAGGGTCGCACGATTTACTGTGTATCGTGGGAATTGTGTTCGAACGCAAATTCCAGGGTGTTGTTCGAATTTGATAATTTTGGTATAGTTTAGTAGAGATTTTGATGAGAGGGTAAATGGTGATTTCTGTTTTCAAAAGCATGGCGAAACGAGGGAGCGTGGAAGTGGAGATGTGGGACGGTGTACTGTGGTGGAGCTGTGTTACGAGATGAAGAAGACAATAAGGGGTCGTATTAAGAGATGTAAAACGTGATTAGGACCAGGTTAATGACGTTGTTAACGGATTTGGGTTTCACTGAGAATAAAAGGAGAGAGAGAGAGTGGTCATTAAGGTCGTTGATTTTAGGATTATACATGAACGAGATCGAAGTATTCCAGTTTGGGGGAAGACAAGTATGATGCGGGTCGGTGTATTTTGGAAGGGGATGGGCTGATTTGTCACGTGAAGCCCAATATCAAATTTTTGTGGTAAAGACCAATTTTAGTTAATAATTTAAGTTCTTAGTTAAATTAATTAATGTATTAAACTGTAAACTCAATAACTTTTGCATACGGTATCGAAATTGGGCAAAACAGGATCCGATGGGATCGTATGGACGGTGGCTACAGAATGGAACTGACTGGAAGTCCATCGGAGCTCGTTACAATTTATAGCAAAATAAATTGTCTGTCTGAATCAAGCGATGATTATCATTATTAACGATGATCGTCCAATGTGAGTAAATCTCACTAACTCTGAACAGTTTATAATTTCATGTTGTATTTTTAGAACTGTTAGAAATTGTCTGATTGACTGTGTGTTGACCGTTGATTGAACTGCTAGTCAGTTAATGAAATATTATATATATATATAATATAAACAGTTAGATAGTTATATATTGATTCTGTTTATCAGAATAATTCATATTGAACTGAAAGTGATGACAATCATGTTGTGTAACATCTGTGGATGCAGGAAAACAAGTTGGAGGAATCCGACTGGATTCCTCAACAATTATTTTATTGTTTTTCATATATTTTAATATATGATGTGAATTATAACCTGTTGTTTATTGTGTGTGTATGGACGAGATTAGACATCGTAATTTGATATGTTAAAATACCATAACATACCGGAACGTTGATAAGGGAATTTTCAAAGTGATAGTGAAAATAAAATATTGATAAATGGAATATTTATAAATAAGAAATATTTATAAATTTGAATATTTATAAATAGGAGATATTTAGAAGGGAAATAATTTCAAACAATTTTCTTTTTGAATGGAAAGGCCTATGTGGCGGTTTGGGGAATTTCCCGATGCTCCCGTTACAAAGGAAGTTATGGCGAATTTTTTCGGGAATTTAAAGAGATAGAATATATTTGTAAATCAAATATAAGGGATATATATTTGTAAATCAAATATAACGGAAATATATTCGTAAATCAAATATAAGGGAAATATATTTGTAAAACAAATATAAAGGAAATATATTTGTGAAATCAAATGTAAAGGAAATATATTTGTCAAACAACATAGAGGAGATATATTTGTGAAATCAAATATAAAGGAAATATTTGTTAAACAAGTATAAAGAAAATTATTTGTAAACAAATAAAAAGGAAAACATTTGTAAAACATTTACAAATGAAATTGAAAAGAAAATATGTGTAAAACCATTTACAAATAGGATTTAAAAGGAGATATTTGTAAAACAGTTACAAATAGAATAAATGGGATTATTTATTTATTTAGGGAATAAATAAAGGAAAAAGGAGATATTTATTTGTTAAATAAATAGGATTAAAAGGAGATATTTATTTGTTAAATAAATAGGATTAAATCAAAGGGATATTTATTTGATAAATAAATAGAATTAAACCAATGGAATATTTAGGAAATGAACAGAAATGGAAATCTATTTTAACAGATAAATAGAAAAGATTAATTTATAAATAATAGTTTATAAATTAAATTAAATATTTATCATTCGATAAATGGAATATATAAGTTTGAACATATATAGAGAAGAGATATTGGTTTTAACACCGATAGGTTTAAATAGAATGGATACACAACACTTGTATAAGTGAAGTAACATCATTAAAGAGAACATTTATAAAGTGCAGAACCGTTACTAAAAGTAAATCTTTATAAATGAATAAACGTTATCAAATAGGGGTACTCGAATAAGAGTAAATCGATTAGAGTTAGAGTTAACCAATTAGAATTAACCAACTAGAGTTAATCAAATAGAATTTTTCAAATGGAGTTAAATCGAATATTTGTTATTCGATAGGAGTTAAATCAAGTTAAGCTGAATAAGTCGAGTTAATCAGTTAGGGTTGACCAGTTAGAATTAACCAGTTAGAGTTAAACAAATAGAGTAATTTAATAGTGTAAATCGAATTAGAGTTAATCGATTTGAGTTAATCGATTAGAGTTGGTCGAAAAGGAATTATAGAATTTAGTTTATACAAAAGGGAAGATTATTGAATATCGTTTATTCGAGAGGAGATTATCGAATATGGTTTATTCGAAGGAGTTATCGATTATTAGTTAATCGAAGGAGTTATCGATTATTAGTAAATCGAAGGAGTTATCGATTATTAGTTTAATCGAAGTGAGATATCGAATATAATTTAATCGAAGTGAGATATCGAATATAATTTAATCGAAGTGAGTTATCGAATATAGTTTATTTGAAGGAGTTATCGATTAGTAGTTAATCGAAGGAGTTATCGATTTTTAGTTAATCGAAGGAGTTATCGATTTTTAGTAATCGAAGGAGTTATCGATTATTAGTGTAATCGAAGGGGTTATCGAATATAGTTTATTCGAAGGAGTTATCGAATTTAGTTATTCGATGGGGTTAATCGATATTAGTTAAATCAAATGAGTAAATCGAATATAGTTTATTCGAATAGAAATAAAGGGAGTTATCGAATATTAGTTATTCAAACCGAGTTAAAATGAGTTGATCGAATTTAGTTTATTCAAATAGAATTAAAAGAGTAAATTGATTAGAGTTAAACAAATAGAGTTTAAAGGATTTTCGAATATAGTTTATTTGAAAGGAGTTACGTAAGGAAGTGTTAAAAAGTTAAAAGATGAACTTACCCTATTTCGAGATTTGAAATGTTGTTCAGTTAAGGTCTGAGAGGTAGCTATACCCCAACTTGATTGACTGCGTTTTTAATTTAGAAATGGTTAAGGTTCGAGAGTGAAAGTGGTTAAGTGAATTTAGTAAATAAGTATAGTGGTTCGAGTTGTCGTCGCGATGTTGATTTAAACATCTGTTTAAATCCAAGTAAAGAAGATTTGGAAATGTTTTTCCCAAATAGAATCAGAAACGTAATCAAATATCGAAATTGGAAATATGGATTAGAAATGGAAATGTTTTCTAGTGTTAACATATATTTTCTAAACATAGAAAATAGGGAAATATGAATATACATATATATATATAGATATATATATATATGATTGATGATTGATTGATAGAATTTCCATTTGGAAATAATATCGTTGTTTGCACACGTATTTTTCTTTGATAGTTAAATCACAGACTATCAAAGTTTCGACCATTTTAATGTTGTTAATATGGAGAGACCGATTGGATTATTATCCAAAGAACCACTCTGTATTGGCATAATCGTTTCGAATCATATATGCCAAAGATAATTGAAGACGGAGTAAAGTGCAACGGCTATTTTATAAGTCTTAGATAACAGTGCCTAAGATGGATGTACTGAATAGTGCCTTCGGTTCATCCTATTCCTGGATGACTTGTATGGAAGAAGGTCTGACAGAGTATTTCCAGAAAAATCACATACACTGATTTCTCCAACCGTACCAAGAGTGGAAGCGGAGGAGGAAACTTCTCTTAGCTAACACATAATGTATGGTTGTGAAAGTCAATTTGTGATTCTGATGGATCTGAAGATGTGACATTCGAAGTGAATCTGATGTGATGAAAAAGTGTAACCTCAAGCCTCATCATCCGGTAAATGACAGAAATCGGGCAGGCAGCATGGCTAAGTCGGTCGCACCGAAGTAGGGTGTATAATCACCTATCTAGAGAATATTCATTTGCTTCTTTAATCTATAAATGCTGTCTCATATATATACGGGAAACGGTTTCTGATCCCAACCGTTGGTGATATACATTCGATACACTCAAGCAAAATGGGTGGTCGGTCATGTTTGGCTGATTTACAAGATGTTCTTGTTGAACTCCAGTGTATCGTTCCTAGAGTACACTGATCGAAAGGTGGTTCCATACCTTGTCATAGTTGGAAACCCATTTCTCAATACGCGCTTGCAGTTTTGATTGTATACTATATATGTAGAACGTGAGATGAAAGCGTTTCTACTAGATGATTATTATATTGTGGTTGATAGACATTATTGTAATATCAAAAGGTTTTGATATAAAGATATTTTGGATTCTCATAAGGGAAAAACCCGTTCCGTTCTGCGGCGTGGTCTTATGAGATATCGGTTACTTGTTCATATACCTGTTTAAACTGTTTCACTCACACCAGTCCCATGACTGACCCGGAGTTTACTTTGTTGTTTTCCCTAAACTCTTGGGTGCCTAAATTTGTACGGGCAGTCAAGTAGTCGGGATTTACAGATATACTTGGAGAGCTTGGAGCAGGAGGCTTCAGGATCATATAGCTATAGTTTATTTCTACTGTGTTGTAACTGCTGTACTCTGATAAGTGCTATTGTATACGTAACTGTTATATTTCAAAGTTATGTTATATATTATATGTTATTCATTCCGCTGTGAGGTTCGTGTTACTCTGATGTTGTGTTCTTCTTCTTCTTCTATTCTAAGTTTCTATCTTATCTATCCTCACCCTCTATCTTCTTTCTATTAGTTTCTTGTATTTCCAGTGCAAATTGGGGCTGGACTTGTGTTATTTAGTCAGCTCAAATTAGGCCGGATTTTCGGGTCACTACAGTTGGTATCAGAGCTTAAGGTTAAGTAATACCTTGGCTCTGTGGCGTAACTCAGTAGAGATGGGATTAGTAATATCCTAGATTGAGTTTGAGTGTATATATACGAGTGAACGTATTTGTTATTTGATATAAAAATTTGCTTTATATTGTGGAGCTTTATTGGTTGAGTGGCTTATGAATTCTGGTCGATAGTGGGACACCACAATGTCACTAGGGGTTTCTAAACACTCGAATACGATGAACCAACGTGATATGTTTTGAAATTAACATAGTATAATTGGTTGTGTTGGTTGTTATTATAATCGAGTAAGATTATAAAAGTGAAATGGTTATAAATAACTGATCAGAATTCATTTAAGTAAAGTATATGAAATAAGATGAATTAAATCTGGATTTAAATCAGATTTGGAATTAAAATAAGGAAATTTTAAGTTCCTGGGAGATTTTGAAATGTTTTCAAAATGGAAGTATTTAGTAAGGGTTTTGAAAATGATATAGTATTGAAATCACTTGGGTTACTAGAAAATAATTCCGATGATGACTGTGCAGTATCATCGGTGTGATTTTCGAGTTTCTAAGTGGTGGATTACTACCAAAGATTTTGTTTTTGAATTGTTTGAAGAAACAAGTTGTTTAGAAATTTAAAGGTTTTGAATTGGCAGTATGATTTCAAATTGATTTGAAATTTACCCAGGAAATTAAGTTCTAGAAATTAAAATTTAACTTGTGAAGTTAATTCGAATGAGATGGTAAAAGTAAATAATAAACCAGATTTTAACTTGATATGATAGGTTAAGAAAAACTGGAAGTGATTAGAGAATAATCTGGATTTGGATTTGAAATGATAAGTTGAGAGTCTGGAATTTGAAACTCGAATTTGAAATTGAATTCGGCTTGAATAAGCGAATGGTTGTGTTAAGAATAAATTGGTTGGAGTTGATTGGGATGGCATTTGTATATGTCGAGGTGATAACAGATGATAGGGATATAATGATATGCCCGACAAAAAGGAACAAGTTTATATTTTATATGAGTTTGGAATTTATGAGCCGAATTGGCATGCCGCTTGGCTGTTTGATTTTCTTTTGGGTTAGAGAAGGCCTAAAGAGGCGAGTTGTGGTTTGACGTATTGGCCGGTACAAAGGAGGTTATCGCGATTTTTTTCCGAAAAATTTAGGTGTTAGAAAATTTTCAGAATTTTTGAAAATTTTAGTTAGTCGGAATAAATTAATATTTTAGTCGATATTAATTGGTTCAGTTGGAACTGAAGTAAAAGGGTAAACTGATAAATATTTACCCAGTAGATAGGGTCGTCCACTACCTTAGCAATTTGGAAGACGAAATTATTTTAAGTAGGGAAGAATGTAATAACCCGCATTTCCAATGGTATAATAATTAATTAATTTAATTATTTAAAATAGTGGTTTAGAGAATTTAATGGTCGTTAATTAAATAATTGTGAATATTTAATTAAAATAATAGTTTAATAATATATTTAATTCTGAAATAATCAAAAATATTGGAAATCACAATATTCTGTGAACTGGGTCATCCCGAAGATTTAATTCAGTTTAGGGTTGAAATATATTAGCGAATATATTTAAATAACGATCGTTCGAACGTAGAATTATAATATAATTAAAATCGAGCTCGAAATGGTGCTGCAGTTCGTAAATTGGCGATTCGAACTTCAACTGAATGTACAGGATTCGTTTTAAGCCGGATTTTTGTGAAACAAGAAACGTGTGGAGCTGGTGGAGTATATATTTCTAGTGGAAGAGAAAAATCGGGATTTCGTCGTGAAGAGTTTGATTTACGTCCAAATCAAATTTCAGAAAAGTCGCTGCGGAATTCCTTTATAATTTATAAAGGAATTATTTATATTTTTAAAAAGGAATTTCATTTTAAATTGAATATCGACTTAATCAGGATTTGAAATATCAAGCTAGAAATTTATATAGGAATATTCTAGAGCTGTATGGTATTCCACTGTGAATATAGACAATAATATTTATTTTTAAATATTAAATTTAATTATATTTAAATATATTTATATATTTAAATGGGTCATCCAAAGCTTCAAAAATACGCTGTGTTTGCAAACGAAGTCGGAATTCGACGAAACTAATTTTGTTGGATCCGCAATGTTAAATTATTACTAGATGTCAGTTTCCGTGATTTTTAGAGTCACTGTGTGGACGTACGGATTTTAAGAGTGAAAAACAATCAGTATTTTGACAGTTAAAAATACGCTGTGTGAGCATACGGAGTCGGAATTTGACGAAACCAGTTTCGTTGGGTCCGCAATGTCGAACTGTAGCTGCATGCCAGTTTTCGTGATTTTTGGGTATTGTATGTGGTCGCAGGAATTTTTAAAAAGACTAATACAAGCAGCAATTCAAAATAAATGAATATAAAAATCGAATAAAAATATCTAGATATTTTCCTACACTATAAATACCATCCCCTCTAAACTAATTCATTTCCATCCCGTAGTCAAATGGTACTCAGCCGCCACCATGTTCTTCGGGGAAAAAAAAGGAAAAAAAAACAATTTCCTGATTTAAAAAAAAAAAATCAATTCAAATAAATTACGTAAATTCATAAACCAATGATCTTTGAGTGCTGCGAGGGATAGCTTCAATCTGAGGTGCTTTTTGTAGAGATCGACAGTACACTTGTTCCACGTCATGACTTCTCGGCGAGTTAGGGTTCCAAAGTTTGAGAAGATTGAGGCTTTGGTGTTTGAATTCGATGTTGTATACGGTTTTGTTATGGAGAATAGAGGAGTTTGTGATCTTTTTAAGGGGATAGGATACAGAAAAGGTCGCACAATTTACTGTGTATCGTGGGAATTGTGTTCGAACGCAAATTCCAGGGTGTTGTTTGAATTTGATAATTTTGGTATAGTTTAGTAGAGATTTTGATGAGAGGGTAAATGGTGATTTCTGTTTTCAAAAGCATGGCGAAATGAGGGAGCGTGGAAGTGGAGAAGTGGGACGGTGTACTGTGGTGGAGCTGTGTTACGAGATGAAGAAGACAATGAGGGGTCGTATTAAGAGATGTAAAACGTGATTAGGACCAGGTTAATGACGTTGTTAACGGATTTGGGTTTCACTGAGAATAAAAGGAGAGAGAGAGAGAGAGAGGTCATTAAGGTCGTTGGTTTTAGGATTATACATGAACGAGATCGAAGTATTCCAGTTTGGGGGAAGACAAGTATGATGCGGGTCGGTGTATTTTGGAAGGGGATGGGCTGATTTGTCACGTGAAGCCCAATATCAAATTTTTATGGTAAAGACCAATATTAGTTAATAATTTAAGTTCTTAGTTAAATTAATTAATGTATTAAATTGTAAAGTCAATAACTTTTGCATACTGTATCGAAATTGGGCAAAACAGGATCCGATGGGATCGTATGGACGGTGGCTACAGAATGGAACTGACTGGAAGTCCATCGGAGCTCGTTAAAATTTATAGCAAAATAAATTGTCCGTCTGAATCAAGCGATGGTTATCGTTATTAACGATGATCGTCCAATGTGAGTAAATCTCACTAACTCTAAACAGTTTATAATTTCATGTTGTATTTTTAGAACTGTTAGAAATTGTCTGATTGACTGTGTGTTGACCGTTGATTGAACTGCTAGTCAGTTAATGAAATATTATATATATATAATATATAAACAGTTAGATAGTTATATATTGATTCTGTTTATCAGAATAATTCATATTGAACTGAAAGTGATGACAATCATGTTGCGTAACATCTATGGATGCAGGAAAACAGGTTGGAGGAATCCGACTGGATTCCTCAACAGTTATTTTATTGTTTTTCATATATTTTAATATATGTTGTGAATTATAACCTGTTGTTGATTGTGTGTGTAAGGACGAGATTAGACATCGTAATTTGATATGTTAAAATACCATAACATACCAGAACGTTGATAAGGGAATTTTCAAAGTGATAGTGAAAATAAAATATTGATAAATTGAATATTTATAAATAAGAAATATTTATAAATTTGAATATTTATAAATAGGAGATATTTAGAAGGGAAATAATTTCAAACAATTTTCTTTTTGAATGGAAAGGCCTGTGTGGCGGTTTGGGGAATTTTCCGATGCTCCCGTTACAAAGGAAGTTATGGCGAATTTTTCCGGGAATTTAAAGAGATAGAATATATTTGTAAATAAAATATAAGGGATATATATTTGTAAATCAAATATAAGGGAAATATATTCGTAAATCAAATATAAGGGAAATATATTTGTAAAACAAATATAAAGGAAATATATTTGTGAAATCAAATGTAAAGGAAATATATTTGTAAAACAACATAGAGGAGATATATTTGTGAAATCAAATATAAAGGAAATATTTGTTAAACAAGTATAAAGGAAATTATTTGTAAACAAATAAAAAGGAGAACATTTGTAAAACATTTACAAATGAAATTGAAAAGAAAATATGTGTAAAACCATTTACAAATAGGATTTAAAAGGAGATATTTGTAAAACAGTTACAAATAGAATAAATAGGATTATTTATTTATTTAGGGAATAAATAAAGGAAAAAGGAGATATTTATTTGTTAAATAAATAGGATTAAAAGGAGATATTTATTTGTTAAATAAATAGGTTAAATCAAAGGGATATTTATTTGATAAATAAATAGAATTAAACCAAAGGAATATTTAGGAAATGAACAGAAATGGAAATTTGTTTTAACAGATAAATAGAAAAGATTAATTTATAAATAATAGTTTATAAATTAAATTAAATATTTATCATTTGATAAATGGAATATATAAGTCTGAACATATATAGAGAAGAGATATTGGTTTTAACACCGATAGGTTTAAATAGAATGGATACACAACACTTGTATAAGTGAAGTAACATCATTAAAGAGAACATTTATAAAGTGGAGAACCGTTACTAAAGGTAAATCTTTATAAATGAATAAACGTTATCAAATAGGGGTACTCGAATAAGAGTAAATCGATTAGAGTTAGAGTTAACCAATTAGAATTAACCAACTAGAGTTAATCAAATAGAATTTTTCAAATGGAGTTAAATTGAATATTTGTTATTCGATAGGAGTTAAATCAAGTTAAGTTGAATAAGTCGAGTTAATCAGTTAGGGTTGACCAGTTAGAGTTAGTGTTAACCAGTTAGAGTTAGAGTTAAACAAATAGAGTAATTTAATAGTGTAAATCGAATTAGAGTTAATCGATTAGAGTTGGTCGAAAAGGAATTATCGAATTTAGTTTATACAAAAGGGAAGATTATCGAATATCGTTTATTCGAGAGGAGATTATCGAATATCGTTTATTCGAAGGAGTTATCGATTATTAGTTAATCGAAGGAGTTATCGATTATTAGTTAATCGAAGGAGTTATCGATTATTACTAAATCGAAGGAGTTATCGATTATTAGTTTAATCGAAGAGAGATATCGAATATAATTTAATCGAAGTGAGATATCGAATATAATTTAATCGAAGTGAGTTATCGAATATAGTTTATTCTAAGGAGTTATCGATTAGTAGTTAATCGAAGGAGTTATCGATTTTTAGTTAATCGAAGGAGTTATCGATTATTAGTAATCGAAGGAGTTATCGATTATTAGTGTAATCGAAGGGATTATCGAATATAGTTTATTCGAAGGAGTTATCGAATTTAGTTATTCGATGGGGTTAATCGATATTAGTTAAATCAAATGAGTAAATCGAATATAGTTTATTTGAATAGAAATAAAGGGAGTTATCGAATATTAGTTATTCAAACCGAGTTAAAATGAGTTGATCGAATTTAGTTTATTCAAATAGAATTAAAAGAGTAAATCGATTAGAGTTAAACAAATAGAGTTTAAAGGATTTTCGAATATAGTTTATTCGAAAGGAGTTACGTAAGGAAGTGTTAAAAAGTTAAAAGATGAACTTACCCTATTTCGAGATTTGAAATGTTGTTCAGTTAAGGTCTGAGAGGTAGCTATACCCCCACTTGATTGATTGCGTTTTTAATTTAGAAATGGTTAAGGTTCGAGAGTGAAAGTGGTTAAGTTAATTTAGTAAATAAGTATAGTGGTTCGAGTTGTCGTCGCGATGTTGATTTAAACATCTGTTTAAATCCAAGTAAAGAAGATTTGGAAATGTTTTTCCCAAATAGAATCAGAAACGTAATCAAATATCGAAATTGGAAATATGGATTAGAAATGGAAATGTTTTCCAGTGTTAACGTATATTTTCTAAACATAGAAAATAGGGAAATATGAATATACATATATATAGATATATATATGATTGATGATTGATTGATAGAATTTCCATTTGGAAATAATATCGTTGTTTGCACACGTATTTTTCTTTGATAGTTAAATCACAGACTATCAAAGTTTTGACCATTTTAACGTTGTTCATATGGAGAGACCGGTTGGATTATTATCCAAAGAACCACTCTGTATTGGCATAAGCGTTGCGAATCATATATGCCAAAGATAATTGAAGACGGAGTAAAGTGCAAGGGCTATTGTATAAGTCTTAGATAACAGTGCCTAAGATGGATGTACTGAATAGTGCCTTCGGTTCATCCTATTCCTGGATGACTTGTATGGAAGAAGGTCTGAAAGAGTATTTCCAGAAAAATCACATACACTGATTTCTCCAACCGTACCAAGAGTGGAAGCGGAGGAGGAAACTTCTCTTAGCTAACACATAATGTATGGTTGTGAAAGTCAATTTGTGATTCTGATGGATCTGACGATGTGACATTCGAAGTGAATCTGATGTGATGATAAAGCGTAACCTCAATCCTCATCATCCGGTAAATGACAAAAATCGGGCAGGCAGCATGGCTAAGTCGGTCGCACCGAAGTAGTGTGTATAATCACCTATCTAGAGAATATTCATTTGCTTCTTTAATCTATTAATGTTGTCTCATATATATACGGGAAACGGTTGCTGATCCCAACCGTTGGTGATATACATTCGATACACTCAAGCAAAATGAGTGGTCGGTCATGTGTGGCTGAGTTACAAGATGTTCTTGTTGAACTCCAGTGTATCGTTCCTAGAGTACACTGATCGAAAGGTGGTTCCATACCTTGTCATAGTTGGAAACCCATTACCCAATACGTGCTTGCGGTTTTGATTGTATACTATATATGTAGAACGTGAGATGAAAGCGTTTCTACTAGATGATTATTATATTGTGGTTGATAGACATTATTGTTATATCAAAAGGTTTTGATATAAAGATATTTTGGATTCTCTTAAGGGAAAAACCCGTTCCGTTCTACGGCGTGGTCTTACGAGATATCGTTTACTTGTTCATATACCTGTTTAAACTGTTTTACTCACACCAGTCCCATGACTGACCCGGAGTTTACTTTGTTGTTTTCCCTAAACTCTTGGGTGCCTAAATTTGTACAGGCAGTCAAGTAGTCGGGATTTACAGATATACTTGGAGAGCTTGGAGCAGGAGGCTTCAGGATCATATAGCTATAGTTTATTTCCACTGTGTTGTAACTGCTGTACTCTGATAAGTGCTATTGTATACATAACTGTTATATTTCAAAGTTATGTTATATATTATATGTTATTCATTCCGCTGTTAGGTTCGTGTTACTCTGATGTTGTGTTCTTCTTCTTCTTCTATTCTAAGTTTCTATCTTATCTATCCTCACCCTCTATCTTCTTTATATTAGTTTCTTGAATTTCCAGTGCAAATTGGGGATGGACTTGTGTTATTTAGTCAGCTCAAATTAGACTGGATTTTCGGGTCACTACAGTTGGTATCAGAGCTTAAGGTTAAGTAATACCTTGGCTCTGTGGCGTAACTCAGTAGAGAGGGGATTAGTAATATCCTAGATTGAGTTTGAGTGTATATATACGAGTGAACGTATTTATTATTTGATATAAAAATTTGCTTTATATTGTGGAGCTTTATTGGTTGAGTGGCTTATGAATTATGGTCGATAGTGGGACACCACAATGTCGATAGGGGTTTCTAAACACTCGAATACGATGAGCCTACATGATATGTTTTGAAATTAACATAGTATAATTGGTTGTGTTGGTTGTTATTATAATCGAGTAAGATTATAAAAGTGAAATGGTTATAAATAACTGATCAGAATTCATATAAGTAAAGTATATGAAATAAGATGAATTAAATCTGGATTTAAATCAGATTTGGAATTAAAATAAGGAAATTTTAAGTTCCTGGGAGATTTTGAAATGTTTTCAAAATGGAAGTATTTAGTAAGGGTTTTGAAAATGATATAGTATTGAAATCACTTGGGTTGCTGGAAAATAATTCCGATGATGACTGTGCAGTATCATCGGTGTGATTTTCGAGTTTCTAAGTGGTGGATTACTACCAAAGATTTTGTTTTTGAATTGTTTAAAGAAACAAATTGTTTAGAAATTTAAAGGTTTTGAATTGGCAGTATGATTTCAATTTGATTTGAAATTTACCCAGGAAATTAAGTTCTAGAAATTAAAATTTAACTTGTGAAGTTAATTCGAATGAGATGGTAAAAGTAAATAATAAACCAGATTTTAACTTGAGATGATAGGTTAAGAAAAACTGGAAGTGATTAAAGAATAATCTGGATTTGGATTTGAAATGATAAGTTGAGAGTTTGGAATTCGAAACTCGAATTTGAAATTGAATTCGGCTTGAATAAGCGAATGGTTGTGTTAAGAATAAATTGGTTGGAGTTGATTAGGATGGCATTTGTATATGTCGAGGTGATAACAGATGATAGGGATATAATGATATGCCTGACAAAAAGGTACAAGTTTATATTTTATATGAGTTTGGAATTTATGAGCCGAATTGGCAAGCCGCTTGGCTGTTTGATTTTCTTTTGGGTTGGAGAAGGCCTAAAGAGGCGAGTTGTGGTTTGACGTATTGGCCGGTACAAAGGAGGTTATGGCGAAATTTTTCCGAAAAATTTAGGTGTTAGAAAATTTTCAGAATTTTTGAAAATTTTAGTTAGTCAGAATAAATTAATATTTTAGTCGATATTAATTGGTTCAGTTGGAACTGAAGTAAAAGGTTAAACCGATAAATATTTACCCAGTAGATAGGGTCGTCCACTACCTTAGCAATTTCGAGGACGAAATTATTTTAAGTGGGGAAGAATGTAATAACCCGCATTTCCAGGGGTATAATAATTAATTAATTTAATTATTTAAAATAGTGGTTTAGAGAATTTAATGGTCGTTAATTAAATAATTGTGAATATTTAATTAAAATAATAGTTTAATAATATATTTAATTCTGAAATAATCAAAAATATTGGAAATCACAATATTCTGTGAACTGGGTCATCCCGAAGATTTAATTCAGTTTAGGGTTGAAATATATTAGCGAATATATTTAAATAACGATCGTTCGAACGTAGAATTATAATATAATTAAAATCGAGCTCGAAATGGTGCTGCAGTTCGTAAATTGGCGATTCAAACTTCAACTGAATGTACAGGATTCGTTTTAAGCTGGATTTCTGTGAAACAAGAAATGTGTGGAGCTGGTGGAGTATATCTTTCTAGTGGAAGAGAAAATTCGGGATTTCGACGTGTAGATTTTGATCTACGTCCAAATCAAATTTCAGAAAAGTCGCTGTGAAATTCCTTTATAATTTATAAAGGAATTATTTATATTTTTAAAAAGGAATTTCATTTTAAATTGAATATCGACTTTATCGGGATTTGAAATATCAAGCTAGAAATTTATATAGGAATATTCTAGAGCTGTATGGTATTCCACTGTGAATGTAGACAAATATATTTATTTTTAAATATTAAATTTAATTATATTTAAATATATTTATATATTTAAATGGGTCATCCAAAGCTTCAAAAATACGTTGTGTTTGCAAACGAAGTCGGAATTCGACGAAACTAATTTTGTTGGATCCGCAATGTTAAATTATTGCTAGATGTCAGTTTCCGTGATTTTTAGAGTCACTGTGTGGCCGTACGGATTTTTAGAGTGAAAAACAATCAGTATTTTGACAGTTAAAAATACGTTGTGTGAGCATACGGAGTCGGAATTTGACAAAACCAGTTTCGTTAGGTCCGCAATGTCGAACTGTAGCTGCATGCCAGTTTTCGTGATTTTTGGGTATTGTATGTGGTCGCAGGAATTTTTAAAAAGACTAATACAAGTAACAATTCAAAATGAATGAATATAAAAATCGAATAAAAATATCTAGATATTTTCCTACACTATAAATACCATCCCCTCTAACCTAATTCATTTCCATCCCGTAGTCGAATGGTACTCAGCTGCCACCATGTTCTTCGGGGAAAAAAAAGGAAAAAAAAAATTTCCTGATTTAAAAAAAAGAAATCAATTCAAATAAATTACGTAAATTCATAAAGCAATGATCTTTGAGTGCTGCGAGGGATAGCTTCAATCTGAGGTGCTTTTTGTAGAGATCGACAGTACACTTGTTCCACGTCGTGACTTCTCAGCGAGTTAGGGTTCCAAAGTTTGAGAAGATTGAGGCTTTGGTGTTTGAATTCGATGTTGTATA
Organism: Allium sativum; assembly: GCA_030737875.1. Classification (NCBI taxonomy): domain Eukaryota; kingdom Viridiplantae; phylum Streptophyta; class Magnoliopsida; order Asparagales; family Amaryllidaceae; genus Allium; species Allium sativum. The sequence goes on along the minus strand of CM060926.1, from coordinate 275,196,317 downwards.
CGGTTTTGTTATGGAGAATAGAGGAGTTTGTGATCTTTTTAAGGGGATAAGATACAGAAAGGGTCGCACGATTTACTGTGTATCGTGGGAATTGTGTTCGAACGCAAATTCCAGGGTGTTGTTTGAATTTGATAATTTTGGTATAGTTTAGTAGAGATTTTGATGAGAGGGTAAATGGTGATTTCTGTTTTCAAAAGCATGGCAAAATGAGGGAGCGTGGAAGTGGAGATGTGGGACGGTGTACTGTGGTGGAGCTGTGTTACGAGATGAAGAAGACAATGAGGGGTCGTATTAAGAGATGTAAAACGTGATTAGGACCAGGTTAATGACGTTGTTAACGGATTTGGGTTTCACTGAGAATAAAAGGAGAGAGAGAGAGGTCATTAAGGTCGTTGGTTTTAGGATTATACATGAACGAGATCGAAGTATTCCAGTTTGGGGGAAGACAAGTATGATGCGGGTCGGTGTATTTTGGAAGGGGATGGGCTGATTTGTCACGTGAAGCCCAATATCAAATTTTTATGGTAAAGACCAATATTAGTTAATAATTTAAGTTCTTAGTTAAATTAATTAATGTATTAAACTGTAAAGTCATTAACTTTTGCATACTGTATCGAAATTGGGCAAAACAGGATCCGATGGGATCGTATGGACGGTGGCTAAAGAATGGAACTGACTGGAAGTCCATCGGAGCTCGTTACAATTTATAGAAAAATAAATTGTCCGTCTGAATCAAGCGATGGTTATCGTTATTAACGATGATCGTCCAATGTGAGTAAATCTCACTAACTCTGAATAGTTTATAATTTCATGTTGTATTTTTAGAACTGTTAGAAATTGTCTGATTGACTGTGTTTTGACCGTTGATTGAACTGCTAGTTAGTTAATGAAATATTATATATATATAAATATATATAATATATAAATAGTTAGATAGTTATATATTGATTCTGTTTATCAGAATAATTCATATTGAACTGAAAGTGATGACAATCATGTCGCGTAACATCTGTGGATGCAGGAAAACAGGTTGGAGGAATCCGACTGGATTCCTCAACGGTTATTTTATTGTTTTTCATATATTTTAATATATGTTGTGAATTATAACTTGTTGCTGATTGTGTGTGTATGGACGAGTTTAGACATCGTAATTTGATATGTTAAAATACCATAACATACCAGAACGTTGATAAGGGAATTTTCAAAGTGATAGTGAAAATAAAATATTGATAAATGGAATATTTATAAATAAGAAATATTTATAAATTTGAATATTTATAAATATGAGATATTTAGAAGGGAAATAATTTCAAACAATTTTCTTTTTGAATGGAAAGGCCTGTGTGGCGGTTTGGGGAATTTCCCGATGCTCCCGTTACAAAGGAAGTTATGGCGAATTTTTCCGGGAATTTAAAGAGATAGAATATATTTGTAAATCAAATATAAGGGATATATATATTTGTAAATCAAATATAAAGGAAATATATTCGTAAATCAAATATAAGGGAAATATATTTGTAAAACAAATATAAAGGAAATATATTTGTGAAATCAAATGTAAAGGAAATATATTTGTAAAACAACATAGAGGAGATATATTTGTGAAATCAAATATAAAGGAAATATTTGTTGAACAAGTATAAAGGAAATTATTTGTAAACAAATAAAAAGGAAAACATTTGTAAAACATTTACAAATGAAATTGAAAAGAAAATATGTGTAAAACCATTTACAAATAGGATTTAAAAGGAGATATTTGTAAAACAGTTACAAATAGAATAAATGGGATTATTTATTTATTTAGGGAATAAATAAAGGAAAAAGGAGATATTTATTTGTTAAATAAATAGGATTAAAAGGAGATATTTATTTGTTAAATAAATAGGATTAAATCAAAGGGATATTTATTTGATAAATAAATAGAATTAAACCAAAGGAATATTTAGGAAATGAACAGAAATGGAAATCCGTTTTAACAGATAAATAGAAAAGATTAATTTATAAATAATAGTTTATAAATTAAATTAAATATTTATCATTTGATAAATGGAATATATAAGTCTGAACATATATAGAGAAGAGATATTGGTTTTAACACCGATAGGTTTAAATAGAATGGATACACAACACTTGTATAAGTGAAGTAACTTCATTAAAGAGAACATTTATAAAGTGCAGAACCGTTACTAAAAGTAAATCTTTATAAATGAATAAACGTTATCGAATAGGGGTACTCGAATAAGAGTAAATCGATTAGAGTTAGAGTTAACCAATTAGAATTAACCAACTAGAGTTAATCAAATAGAATTTTTCAAATGGAGTTAAATCGAATATTTGTTATTTGATAGGAGTTAAATCGAGTTAAGCTGAATAAGTCGAGTTAATCAGTTAGGGTTGACCAGTTAGAGTTAACCAGTTAGAGTTAGAGTTAACCAGTTAGAGTTAGAGTTAAACAAATAGAGTAATTTAATAGTGTAAATCGAATTAGAGTTAATCGATTTGAGTTAATCGATTAGAGTTAGTCGAAAAGGAATTATCGAATTTAGTTTATACAAAAGGGAAGATTATCGAATATCGTTTATTCGAGAGGAGATTATCGAATATGGTTTATTCGAAGGAGTTATCGATTATTAGTTAATCGAAGGAGTTATCGATTATTAGTTAATCGAAGGAGTTATCGATTATTACTAAATCGAAGGAGTTATCGATTATTAGTTTAATTGAAGTGAGATATCGAATATAATTTAATCGAAGTGAGACATCGAATATAATTTAATCGAAGTGAATTATCGAATATAGTTTATTCGAAGGAGTTATCGATTAGTAGTTAATCGAAGGAGTTATCGATTTTTAGTTAATCGAAGGAGTTATCGATTATTAGTAATCGAAGGAGTTATCGATTATTAGTGTAATCGAAGGGGTTATTGAATATAGTTTATTCGAAGGAGTTATTGAATTTAATTATTCGATGGGGTTAATCGATATTAGTTAAATCAAATGAGTAAATCGAATATAGTTTATTCGAATAGAAATAAATGGAGTTATCGAATATTAGTTATTCGAACCGAGTTAAAATGAGTTGATCAAACTTAGTTTATTCAAATAGAATTAAAAGAGTAAATCGATTAGAGTTAAACAAATAGAGTTTAAAGGATTTTCGAATATAGTTTATTCGAAAGGAGTTACGTAAGGAAGTGTTAAAAAGTTAAAAGATGAACTTACCCTATTTCGAGATTTGAAATGTTGTTCAGTTAAGGTCTGATAGGTAGCTATACCCCGACTTGATTGACTGCGTTTTTAATTTAGAAATGGTTAAGGTTCGAGAGTGAAAGTGGTTAAGTGAATTTAGTAAATAAGTATAGTGGTTCGAGTTGTCGTCGCGATGTTGATTTAAACATCTGTTTAAATCCAAGTAAAGAAGATTTGGAAATGTTTTTCCCAAATAGAATCAGAAACGTAATCAAATATCGAAATTGGACATATGGATTAGAAATGGAAATGTTTTCCAGTGTTAACGTATATTTTCTAAACATAGAAAATAGGGAAATATGAATATACATATATATAGATATATATATATATATATATATATATATATATATATATATATATGATTGATGATTGATTGATAAATTTCCATTTGGAAATAATATCGTTGTTTGCACACGTATTTTTCTTTGGTAGTTATATCATAGACTATCAAAGTTTTGACCATTTTAACGTTGTTAATATGGAGAGACCGGTTGGATTATTATCCAAAGAACCACTCTGTATTGGCATAAGCGTTGCGAATCATATATGCCAAAGATAATTGAAGACGGAGTAAAGTGCAAGGGCTATTGTATAAGTCTTAGATAACAGTGCCTAAGATGGATGTACTGAATAGTGCCTTCGGTTCATCCTATTCTTGGATGACTTGTATGGAAGAAGGTCTGACAGAGTATTTCCAGAAAAATCACATACACTGATTTCTCCAACCGTACCAAGAGTGGAAGCGGAGGAGGAAACTTCTCTTAGCTAACACATAATATATGGTTGTGAAAGTCAATTTGTGATTCTGATGGATCTGACGATGTGACATTCGAAGTGAATCTGATGTGATGATAAAGCGTAACCTCAAGCCTCATCATCCGGTAAATGACAGAAATCGGGCAGGCAGCATGGCTAAGTCGGTCGCATCGAAGTAGGGTGTATAATCACCTGTCTAGAGAATATTCATTTGCTTCTTTAATCTATCAATGTTGTCTCATATATATACGGGAAACGGTTGCTGATCCCAACCGTTGGTGATATACATTCGATACACTCAAGCAAAATGAGTGGTCGGTCATGTGTGGCTGAGTTACAAGATGTTCTTGTTGAACTCCAGTGTATCGTTCCTAGAGTACACTGATCGAAAGGTGGTTCCATACCTTGTCATAGTTGGAAACCCATTACCCAATACGTGCTTGCGGTTTTGATTGTATACTATATATGTAGAACGTGAGATGAAAGCGTTTCTACTAGATGATTATTATATTGTGGTTGATAGACATTATTGTAATATCAAAAGGTTTTGAAATAAAGATATTTTGGATTCTCATAAGGGAAAAACCCGTTCCGTTCTGCGGCGTGGTCTTATGAGATATCGTTTACTTGTTCATATACCTGTTTAAACTGTTTTACTCACACCAGTCCCATGACTGACCCGGAGTTTACTTTGTTGTTTTCCCTAAACTCTTGGGTGCCTAAATTTGTACGGGCAGTCAAGTAGTCGGGATTTACAGATATACTTGGAGAGCATGGAGCAGGAAGCTTCAGGATCATATAGCTATAGTTTATTTCCACTGTGTTGTAAGTGTTGTACTCTGATAAGTGTTATTGTATACATAACTGTTATATTTCAAAGTTATGTTATATATTATATGTTATTCATTCCACTGTGAGGTTCGTGTTACTCTGATGTTGTGTTCTTCTTCTTCTTCTATTCTAAGTTTCTATCTTATCTATCCTCACCCTCTATCTTCTTTCTATCAGTTTCTTGAATTTCCAGTGCAAATTGGGGCTGGACTTGTGTTATTTAGTCAGCTCAAATTAGACCGGATTTTCGGGTCACTGCAGTATCGGATGACCGAATGTTTGCAGAAGGCTCAATAGAAAGTGGGGCCTAACAATGCGAAGAAAAAGAGCGGGAAGACATAATCCGAAAGATCGTATCAACCGCAACCTTTTATTCCTCCTAAAGGAGAAAGTCGGGAAGGACTAAAGAGAAAAACCCATAAGACCCCTCTGCCATAGTCAGTCCGACAGGACTCTCTCGATAGTATCGACCTGACGAAAGTCTCCGCGTGAAGAACCACTCTGATCTAGAACCGAAGAAATCAGAGGCAACAAACCCGACAGACAAAGCCGAAGAAGAAATCTTCAATAATAACATATCCATACATCAATACATCCAAAGGCGAAAGCACTAGAAGCACTATACCAAAGGAGCACAAGGACTACCCGGAACCAACCCCCAGAGCACCTACCGCATGGACACCGAAAGGATGAAGTCACAAATAACAGGAGTAGCATCGGAAGCCGTCCCTCGGGAATCCAGGCTACCACAGAAACCCCATCGAAAGGACAATGGAGGCCCAAGCGGATACACAGGCTACCCGTACTAATTCACTTAGTACCGAAACCCGTGGCGGTTTCAAACCGGTAAATATCAACATACACCGCGCGGCCCAGTCCCTCCACGTATTCACGATAAAGCCAGAAGCCTACATTAGGAAGCTCATATCTACAAGCCTGCATTCACGAGTCACTTTCAGAGATTCAAGTATCATTCAGAAACCTTGACCAATGCACCGAAAGCGGCCAAAGATCTCACACCCGAAGCCAAGAATGAAGCGACCGACAAAGATCCCTGCGGGCCCACTAGCCCATCGACGAAGGGAGTCCTGAACCACTATAAATAAGGCCCCGGATGCCACATTAGGGGGGACTTTTGCTTACTTTTTTTGTATCCTCGGAAATAACTTAGAAAAATCATCAATGGAGAATTCTTTCTTTACGACATCTATGTATTCTCATTAAAAGCTTAATAAAGGGATAACTTCTTGATAAAATTGTCGTGTAAGTGTGCGCATTTATTTCTCTAATTGTTATCATCACGATCTATTATCCATTCTGCAGAGGAGCTCAAGTTTACACCCTTCACACCCTTGAATGGCGACCGAATTCCATTCGTTGAGCCTAGATCCAATCTAGTAGACCACAATGAGCCTACGCCTAATAGCCTCAACATCCTAATCCGCCATTAAAATCGAACGAGAACGAGAAACAATCCACCCAATTTTCCCTAAAAATCCACCCCCATTGATCCATTTCCAGTGTTGACGAAAAATATCGTTAAGAAATAATTTTTAGATTACCCAAATATGTTCCCAATTGCATGGTTTGAATTTAGTACAAACGGATGGCGTAATCTTGGTTTTCAACTATTCCATTTATTGATTGATTTTCCATGCGTAATCATTTATTTCTTCATATTGACTAATTAATCGATTAGCTAATTAATTAGTTTGCTTTCAAACACCCTCTCATATCTTTCCATATGCAAGCTAAATTAATTGATTGATTGAACCAATTAATCATTTAGTTCCTCCTCAACAAATATTTGAATCATCCAACTTTAACAGAAACCGTCGTGGAATAAGTTTGGTATCTACTTATTAAGTAAACATGCATACCAATGTGTGATGTAGTTATGGTTACATGGAACAATCACAAAATGACTTAATTGACTAAATTCTTTTATATGTTAAATCAACCATGTCAAAATAAAAGATCCCATGTAATGATTTGCGGATGTCTTCAGATTTGATATTACTTAGATCTTAAGTATCTAGAGTGTATTTTGATTATATTGAATCACTTGACATATAGGATGTGTGTATTACAGTCATAGTTGGGTATTCATATTAGATCAACTAAAGTGAAACACTCTTCCAAAGTGGTCATCTTCAACGTTGTGTAAAATTATTATTATCGTAAAATCAGAATATCTGAACCATTAATCGATAAATGTTACCATAATATACAAAGGCTTAAAAGTTGTATTTCGCAATTAACTACATTCATATATCATAAATATTCAAAGCATCTTCAACATTGTTGTTCCTATTAGATTGTTTTTGTAAACCACAGATATTTATGTATCAGCATATATGTCCACTCTAGTTTACATACAAATAATTATGAGAATCTCACATTTATGTGGAGTTTTCCATTTGAAATAAAAGACAGACACATAAAGAAAAGTGAATATTAGAGAGATATTCTTAAAATGAAACTTAACTAAAAGCGGATCCTTACCTAAGTTAAATGTAAAGCTTATCTCATTTTACTACAGCAACATATTTCCATGAATTTTCGCGCTACTTCTTAGTAAATATTAAAGAAAGACTACTGAAAAAGAAAAGAAAAATATCTGCACCTATTGTGAAATAAGTGCAGACATATTAACAACTAGTTAATAGTGTATTGCTAATACTTAAAAAGGAAAACAAATTACTGAAATGTCTGCCTTATTGTGAAAAATTACAGACATATCAGCAACTGTTCCATTGTGTATTGCATAAAGAAAAATAAGTTGCTAACATGTTTGCATTTATTGTGAATAAGTGTTGACATGTCTGCAACGATCTCCTAGTGCATTGCAGACATGTCTCAATATATGAAAAAATTGCACCCATGCTTGCAATTTTTCAAAATAGCTGCTATTATTTCTGAAATTTTAATGGAAGTGATATATTTTTCATTTTTATGCAAAGTAAATAATTCTTTTGATGGTTTTTCTGCAATAATGTAATGTTCGAGTAAGTTGTGGCATTAAATTTGAAAATTTAAAATAATCAACAAAGATTGCATTCTAAAAATTGCAGTACACATGCACATTTTTAATACAATTGCAATTATGTCTGCAATTTTTCGAAAAAATATAGTTTTTCCTGCATTTTTCGGTGCAACACTGTTTTTTTGAAGCATTTTTTATATTTTTCTTACATGAATACGAAGATGATCATATATTGAATTTAGTTTTGAAGTTAGGCAGTTTTTACCGTTGATATTTAATGTTTTTGATGATTTTCAAAAAATTGAAACCTATTTTATGAAGTTTTGAAATAGATTTGTTTTTTAATGTATTTTGAAACATAACATGAATAAATAAAATTCAGTACAAAATTTTTAACCAAAGAGAGATCTATTTTACTTTGTTTTGTTAGATCTCTGCTGCTTTTTTCTAATTATTACTAGAGATATCAGAATCATGCATGTACTTCATTTTACTCATGAGAACCCTTATTTTGTCTTCCATTGTTGTTGACTAATATTTAAATATTTTGTTCAACTCTATTAAAATGGTTTTATTATAAAGGAGTGAATATTATGGTTTGTGATATTCATCACATGGATATTAAAGTGGAGATATTGGAAGTTACGAGATTTTAGGATCTGTTGACCATGTTTTATGGATTTGTTGAGATATTTTAGGGAAAGTTCTATTTTGAACAAGTTTCAAGGAGTATTTATTTCTGAGATATTTTAGGGTCCAATTAGGTTTAGACATAGTCTTACTATTTGCCTATATAAGCATCTCATTACGGAGAGATTTACTTGTACTTGAAGGAAAGGGGAAAAAAACCTTGTTTTTTGGGATTGAGATAAATTCTCAATTCTTTTTTTAGGTTTTCATTATAAAAATTTGGTGGATTAATAAAGGTTTTTTTGAGGTATTTACTTGTTATTGCTATCTTCTTCCCTCTTTCAAAATCTAATTGTGTAGTGATCTTACGGAACCTAACAGTAAATGAGCCCACATATAAGAATATGGATAGGTTTTAAAAAGCAAGGACTATAGATCGCTGATTAATCTGGTAAAAGGTAGCACATAAATCAGCTTATAATGAATTTCACGAGATAAATGGAGCACTCAATAGCAAGTGTCATTGAACGAGAACATAGTTAAAAGTGTATACAAAATGGAGACCAGAATACAAGTGTCATATGGTCCAAAGCTGCACATCAATGTTAACACAAGAAAACATCTCATTGCACATTTCAACAACTGTTACCGTTACAATCACCAAAACAGGACAGATAGAATCATAAACCACATGAGATTATAAGATACAAACAAAACTCCACCAATTTGAAAATGTGAAAAATCAAGAAGAACGCTTTCCTTCACAAGCAGATTCTTCAACCAAGCTTCCATGAACCATATGGTTCATCGAAGGCTCACAGCACTTGCAAGACATAAATACACTCTTCTTTTTGGCAACAATGACCGAATTAACCACCTCGTCTTCCGGATGGTACACCGAAAGCACCTCGAATCCATCCAGATCTTCCATGTCAACTACCGGGTACAAAAACATGCGTGCTCCGTGTGCACTACGTACCACTAACAGTGCTCCTGGCCTCATGTGTTGTGCTAAGTGTTCGATTATTTCTCTCTTTTGCTTCTTCTCCGTTCCCACCAATGCTGCTAAAAACACCACATCGTACCTGTTTTTAATTACTGTTGTCAGTACATATTTGCTTTACTACATGAGGGTTAACATATCTGATCAAGAAATGCTTTTACATACAGTGCCTGAATTTATCCTAGTGTTTAAAATATATACATAGTATTTCAACAACACATAACTAGTAAACTTATCAAATGAATGTATCGGAGTAAATAATGTTGTTTTTTTCAGATGGATTTAATATTTTGTTCATTTTGACGGAACATGGCTTGTATTTGAAAATAATTTTGAAATCGAATTAAAAATGAAACAAGGTTTAAAAAGTATCCTATTATGATAAATCATCCTATATATAACTACATACCTGCTTAGAGTGCGCTTCACTTCCATGATGTCAGAAGTACGGAATACCATCCTCTCTTCCAACCCCGAGTCCCCCTCCACTAACTTTCTAGCTTTTACATTGGCACTAGAATCAAAATCATAGTTGTGCACAATTGCACCCGTTAGGTACCTGGTAGCTAGAATAAAGGATGAAAAGGGTAGTGGACCCGACCCGATAAAAGCGACTTGAGAAATATCAGAACTTGGAACATGCCGAGCAAGTAAGCTAAACTCCAACTTCGTTAATTCCTCGTAGTTAGAATAGTAAGGGAACATTTTCAAGTGATCCAACGGTCGATCTTCGTTTGCGATTATAGTTGCATAATGTGATTCTAAGAGACCTTCTGCTTCGCCACAAAGTTTAATTAGATGCATACGCATGTCTTGAATTCCTTGAGGAAGGGAAAATATGTCAACGTCTGAAGGAGGGATGCAAGTTTGGACTAATTTTGTAAATAGTTCATTCACCTCTGATGATGGAGAAAGAGATGAAAGTTTTGAGATGGAGTCATAGAGAGAAACTATGGTTTCTACAAGCTTGAGCTCTTGTTGATTTGCCATTTTAACTTCGCGCAGGGATAGAATACAAAAGATTTGATTGCTAGTATATTTCTGAGTTGTAGAGACACATTTTGCTATGAAGAAAAGGAGAATTTATAGGAGTTACGCTGGAATGCCGAAAAAGTTTTTGTTAAAAAATAAAAAATATGGGTAAATCCGAAATTCAAGGGGTAGCATTGAATTCAAGGAGCGTATTTGTGCAGTTCTAAGGATGGACCTTTTATTTTTTTGTCTTTGGTGTATTTTTTAATATTTTTTTTTTTAAAGTAGCATTTTTGGAATTTACAGAGTGGCTGTGCTAGACGGACCGATGGAAAATGGGTAAAAAAATGCGAATCAGGACAAAATATTGAATGCAGGAGGCTAAAAATGTAAATTCGTTTCATAATGTGAGTGGGATATCCGCATTTTTCTTTTGTTTCGCAGTTTTTAATGTAACTCACTTCGGTTACTGCAGCTTTATTGTTTATAGTACACTTCGGTTACTATAGCTTTATTGTTTATAGTGTGCATCTGTGGGGGCGTTTTTGTTATTTTAAATTAAGGCTCTGGGCTCTTATCATGTCCTATTGGTTATTCATATACCAGTATCTCAGCCGTTTTCTTTTATACGTTTTGCATTTTCTTTATTTTATTCCGTATGTTAATTTTTTATTCCGTTCAGTGCATGTTTTGGTAAGACCAGAAATTTTCACAGACATAGGGGCCGTTCGCAGCGTTTTGTTTCCACGCTGAATTTGCCGTTCGCGTCCGACGTGAACGGAAAATTCCACACTCAAATGGAACGACTGGTGGAAGTTGGAAAACAAGCCGTTGGCGTCGGACGCCAACGGCTTCTTTTTCAACTTCCCTCCTCCTTTTATATATTATAACTTTCTTCATTTTTCCCTTCAACATCATATTCCTTCCTTTTTCTTCGTCTCAATCTTATTCTTCAACTAAACTAATGTCTGCGTCTGATTCTTCCTCCGATTTCGACGATTTGCTTGATCTCTACGGGATTTCACTCATCCAGGATGCTAGTAGAAATCATATGACGAGGATACATACTTCAGAGTTTACCGGCTTAGCTTGGGTTAACGAAATTTCGAATGGTCATCAAAACCGTTGTCAAAATAATTTTCGGATGAAAAGACTTTGTTTCTACTCAATATGTGAAAAATTGGAACAGCATGGTCTCGCTTCTAGACCAGAAATGCATGTCATCGAAATGGTTGGAATATTCGTTTATACAATGGCTACAGGACTTTCAAATAGACAACTTAGTGAAAGATTTCAACTATCAGGTAACACTATTTCCGTTTGTTTTCATGATGTACTAAACGCTTTTCAGTCACTCGCTGCTGTTATAATAAGACCAACGGAACAACAATTTAATACTGTTCCACAGCACATCAGATCTTCTTCCCGGTATTATCCGTATTTTAGAAATTGTATTGGTGTTATAGAAGGTACGCACGTATCTGCACATTTACCCCGTAATCAAATTGCCCCGTATATCGGAAAGAAAATGTTTTGCAACTCAAAATATATTAGCGGTTTGTGATTTCGATTTACAGTTTACGTATGTGATGGCTGGTTGGGAAGGGACTGCACATGATAGTAGAATTTTTAATGCTGTTACAAACAATAGAAACTCTAACTTTCCTACACCTCCAGATGAACAATATTATTTGGTTGATTCGGGCTATCCACTACAGACCGGATATTTACCACCATATCGAAATATGAGGTATCATATTCCGCATTTCCATGAAACCATGAATCAACCAAAGTCGGCCAATGAAGTGTTTAATTTCTATCATTCGAGCTTACGGATGGCCGTAGAAAGAACATTTGGTATTTGGAAAAAAAAAATTACAATTCTCAATAAGATGCCTACATATAAGTTTCGAACTCAAGTCAAAGTTGTCGTAGCTACAATGGCCTTACACAACTTCATACGCAAATATAATAGTGGTGACCCAGATTTTATGGCTTTTGATGATGATCCTGGAAAAAATCCCCGATGAGTACTTGACGGAATATTATACTATGAGAAATACGACGAATAGAGGCACTGAGCCGGTGCATCGAGATGGACACCAAGAGATGTCATTAGTTCGAAATTCCATTAGAGATGGGTTGGTTGCTGCTGGTCTGCACTGATTTTTCTTTTTATTTGTAGTTGTATTTGTACTTGTATTTGTAGCTGTATTTGTACTTGTATTTGTAACTGTATTTGTATTCGTATTCGACATATCATATCTATTTATCTTTATTTCAAAAATACCACGCTCAAATACCACGCTCAAATTCCCCGTTCGCAGCTAAAAACACAATTCCCCGTTGCTACAGTACCACGCTCAAATGCCACGCTCAAATACCCCGTTCCCGTTCGCAAAGAACGCACCCATAACCTTTTATTTGTGCTATGCATAAGATTATCTCATACGGATTAAGTTACCAAGGAACCATAAACTGATTTAGGTAAAATGTATTTTAACCCATGAACCTACTTAGTAGTGCAACGGTTTTGAGGAAAAAGAATTGAGAGGTGCTACATGGACCGACTTTGTTTCGGTCTAAATAAGCGGCTCAGTTCTATTCATTTAATTCACGGGGATAACCTTGTAATTTCACCTGATATGTGTGGGGATCTCCGAATTATTTGTTTCTTTCGCATATTTTGACCGACTCATATCCGGTTCAATTAGCATTATATTCATTTTGCCGAGAAATCTCCTTTTTTCAATTTTTTTTTTAAAGAAAAAAAAAATGTCTCTTCACACTACGATGTGCATTTGGGGCACTACAAATTGTAGTACATAGTGCCTTTAAGGTATCAGCTAATTGCCCTGCATGATGAATTAAAGGATTGGAAAAAAAAAAGAAGATAAAAAGTAAAACTGAACAAAAACAATCAAAGAGGTATCTCCATTTTTAGTTCCTTTTATAATATTAATATTTATTAGTAAACATTGATTAATATTGTACTTCACGTAATTAGAAAACCTTAGGATAACTTTTTAACATTTACAGTATTCACATAATCATATATGTTATCTTTGTTAGTGAATAGTGCCGGACCAAAAATACTTGGACCTGAAGCGAATTCTACAGATATTGTAAAGAGAACAAGATATGAGGTCAAAAGACGATTTGATTCTGGTAACCTTTGAACTTTCAGTTTCGTCAGAAATACTTAAATTGTATATATACATGTTGAGTACACATCAAAATGAATCATTTAAATTAAAGCAGGAAGTAATCATATTCCTGTAAACTATTGGTTACACACATAACATTTTGTTATAATAATGTTTTATGTTTTTTAAAAAAATGAATGGCGCTGTAAAGCCCAAATTAGTTAATACATAAACTCAAAATTGCCTAGTACTTCATTAGTTTAAAAGTGCGTATACTTAGAAGTAGATATACCTAAAACCTTAGAGTGGTTAATTATTTTATTCAATACATACAATCTTGATGCATATTGTCATATGTGCTTAAAAAACGAATGGCATTAAGTAGCCCAAATGGTTAAATATCGTGTAAGTACTGTCCCCATTCGGTTTGTTCGTCTGTAATCTTTTGTACGTTTAAACAAATTAAGTGCGTGCTCCTGCCACACGCCTTATAATTTAATACTGTATGTCCCACCATCTATATCAGATTTACAGGTTAGCAGCTGGATTAAGACATCGATACTCAACAACGAAAATATTGTCAAATTAGTTGGATTAAGACATAGATACTCAAACAATGAGAAAAGAGAAAATTATCAAAGAGAAATGCTAAGCACACTCTCCCTTAGAGAGAGTGGGCTTGTACTTGCTATCTGATTGGTGGAAATAGGTTGACATTTATTGTATCATACATAGCTAATGATTGATTCCAACTCATTTCCACCAGTCAAGTGGCAAGTACAAGCTAGCATTTCTCATTATCAAATTGTCACTTTCGTGACCTATTAATTGTCATGAAGTTTGTGTTGGGTATTCCGGACAAAGCCGAGCATCTGAGAAGCAGTTTGTAAAGGCAAAATCACTGTAAACACAGAAAAGTCAAAATATGCTTATTCTTTAAAAACTAAAGCAACAGTATTAATAAATATTGTGCAAAAACGTTATTCTTGCATTGATAATTTGTTTTCCATTGTGGTTAGCGACTAGCGAGAGCGTACTACAATATATATAAGTTGTGTTTAGCACACATGTACGGTGTATTTTTATTTTGAGAGACGCTAGTATGTCCAAACGTATTTTTGTCAAGAAATACGAAATAGTACAAAACTGTGTAATTCACAGAGGGCAAAATTATCATTTGAAGTGGATCCCCCGACCTTTTCAGTTTGTGGTGCAAAATTTGACAAAACTCAATTCTGGGCATATTAGCATTTTCTTTAGTTTATTTTTTGTTGTCGGACGAGCGTAATTACATACAAGTTGGCCTGCGTGCTTTACATATACTTTTGACTTCTGCTATTCCATACGGCGTATGGAGAACACACGCCAAGTATCAATATGACAAATTAAGGTCAAATTTGTTACTCAAGAATATGGACAGTGGAGAGATGCAATACGCAAAATTTAAGTAAATAAATGTAGCGTGCTATCGTAGCAAAACAATTCAATGCACAAGAAGCATAGCTCAGAAATATTGATTCTGGTGAAAATTTGCTTTCACACGATAACAGGTAGACCCAAAACTAAAAAGCCACGTATAGTTGCTTGGCTCTTTGGCATAAGCTGGGTCACTGGCAAATACAAGGCATAATTTGATAGCACTGAGTTTAGTACCGATACATTAATAAGAGCATTCAGAATACAGCGGGTCATGGACACTCAATTCCGACTTAATTGACCTCCAACCTGCCCCACCCAACGTCCAAAAAAATAAAAATAAACAACTCATTTAGCTGGCTTTCTTTTAACGGACTAAAAAATTTTTTTTTTTTAAAAAGATTCCAACATGCTATTTATAGCATGTTGAAACTATATATATATATATATACACACACACACACACACACACACACACGAGGAGCGATCGGAAACACTCCTATTTTGCAGCATCCATGTTGCACCCTCCATCCGTTCGTGTGCTACGGCGATCCAAATTCAACGACAATTTATAGATGTTCAATCCAAACATATATAATGATCTATCCAAAATTTGAGTGTGTTTTGACATTCGTAACATTTTCAAAATCATAGCTCAATTATTCACCGTTCAGACATTTATTAAAACCGTTAAATTTAAACATCAAATATATTATTATATAAATGTCGGAACGCGCTCAAATTTTGAATAGATCATTATATATGTGGGGATTGAACATCTACAAATTCTCGTTGAATTTGGATCGACGTAGCTCACGAACGGATAGGAGGTGCAACGACAGTGCATCAAACAGAGGTGCCCCCAATCGTTGCTCTCTCTCTCTCTCTCTCTTTCTCTCTCTCTCTCTCTCTCTATATATATATATATATATACACACACACACACACACACACACACACACAAAATACACATCATTTTTAGCCACATATTTATATTAAAAAAAGTCAATGGGGAGGGAGAAACAGAAATATGCGGAAATCAAGGGGCTAAAGGGGTGTTGCGTGCTCTGGATCATCTCTCTCTCTCTCTCTGTGTGTGTATATATATATATATATATATATATATATATATATATATATATATGTTAGAGAATATGTTAATGAGCTTCCAGTTAATTTAGGATAGGGATGTTAGAGAATATGTGCCATTGATTGGGCTATGATTGGGCTAGAGATTATATTGCCTTCCCTTATTAAGAATGTTATTAAGAATGAATTATTGAGTTTCCTGGTTTACAATATTTAGGATAAAAATGAATATTATTGACATGAATTTAGGATAGAAATGAGTTAATGAGTAGTTAATGAGCCTCATTAACTACTCATTAACTCATTCCTATCCTAAATTCATGTCAATAATATTCATTTTTATCCTAAATATTGTAAACCAGGAAACTCAATAATTCATTCTTAATAACATTCTTAATAAGGGAAGGCAATATAATCTCTAGCCCAATCATAGCCCAATCAATAGCACATATTCTCTAACATCCCCCCTCAAACTCACGATGCTGAAAATCGTGAGTTTGCCAAATAGAAACTGCTACTTCTGCATCACCTCAGATGCAAAATTCCTCCTCCATCAGCAACTTCAAACTTTCATATGCCATTAGCAATTCTTCACTTTTACAAATGGTTTTTAAAGTGGACCACACTCAATATTAATGGTTTTTAAAGTGGACCACACTCAATAATGGTTTTTAAAGTGGACCACACTCAATAATGGTTTTTAAAGTGGATCACACTCAATATTAATGGTTTTTGTGATCCGCATGCTCCATCTTGAGGGGGGGGGGGGTGTTGAGATATTAAGGAAAGATATTATCAATGAGTTAATATTGGAGATAAGGACAATTGAATACCTTACCTTATATTTGGTATTGTATTAAGTGTAAGGTATATTTGGTATTGTATTAAGTGTGAGGTATATTTGTTATTGTATTCAATTAGACCAAATATGCTTTGGAATATTCTTGTCTGGAGCATTATTATAAGTAGGAAGAATATCTGTTGTAATAGATGAAGAAAGTCAATCAATAAGAAAGAGATGAAACGGTAAACAATCAAAAGGCTACATTTTTATTAATATGAATTGATGGCTATTACAATGCTAATCCCTCATATATATACATGATACAAAAGTATTTGCAATTGGCAAATATTGTAAAATTGGAAGCTCATTAACTACTCATTAACTCATTCCTATCCTAAATTCATGTCAATAATATTCATTTTTATCCTAAATATTGTAAACCAGGAAACTCAATAATTCATTCTTAATAACATTCTTAATAAGGGAAGGCAATATAATCTCTAGCCCAATCATAGCCCAATCAATAGCACATATTCTCTAACAATATATATATATATATATATATATAATTCGTAACCGGTTTTCTTTTAGCCGGCTAACATGGTTGTTTTGCCAACCTTCGGGCAACCCTACAAAGCTCCACCGATGCCCTATTGGAGTCGGTTACTTCTGGACCCGACCCTGAAATGGGAATGCTCTAATGAATCAACACTACATATTTATTTGTTTATTTTAATATTATTTATTGATCAATTAAAAGGTATACTTAAGTTCATTAAACACAAACTTCTTTTCCGAAATTGGGGCATCAGTTAATCAAATTAAGCATATAGTTTCATGTTGAGATATATTTATGTAATATTACCGAAAGTAGAAGGGTGCATGCATTCCCACAGAAGATTTAGATATTAGGATACAGTAACAGTTTTGACTTCCATTTTCTGAACTTGTTTCCCCTGTTCGAGATCAGATCACTAAGGTGTAAAGAGAGAATATAATCCCAAAATGGTTGGTCTATGTATAAAGAACGAACATGAGTTTGTTTTTGCATATTGACAACATCTACCAATTCAAGTTGCACAAGATATAAATTTGTGATGTCTTTGAAATGAGGACGTTTGTGTGAAATGCATTCATCTATGATATAACGACATTATGTTATAGGGATGAAAGGAAAAAGAAGAAGCATAGAACCCAGACCAGATTAGGAATTGCATAATTTTCACCTGGCTTTGAACAAAACCTCCCCTCCATTTTTGCATGCCATCATCATCTAAAGCATTGATTATCAATTAAACTGATTTGGACCGCTGTTAGCTAAATAATCAAAAGAAAAATTCATGCTAATTTACTACTTACAAGTCAACGTTAAGCCAAAAGAAAAGGAAAGTTTGCAGAACACGTAGCGATTTGCTTCAGTTTCAATAATCTATTTTGGCTACATATTTTCTGTGTATACTCCTGAATACCTGCAGTTGAGAGGGAAATGCAGGATAAATTTGATACACACACAAGCAAATATTATTAAATGTTCACAGACCATAACATAAACAAGGAGAGATTTTATATTTAATAAGTTGAGATGGTTTAGGCAATAAATTTATAATGACCAATCCTCGTCTCTGCAGATAAATTAAACACAAAATTAGACATATGTCTTGCTTACCAGATAACAACGGTCATGACGTGATAATTTTAAAGAAGTCTACGTATATGTATTAGGCACAGTCGGGCCCCCATCCCCCCCTCCAAATTCAGGAGGGCCCATGTTACTTTTTTTTTTTAAAAAAATAATTTTGTTTCGTGTCCCTCTACATACTGTAGTGGGGCCCGCGACTTCCCGACAGTCGCGCAAAACGCGACTGTGAAAAGTTATTTCCATGCAAAAAGAGCGGTGCAATGCACAGTCGCGCGAGCGACTGTGCATACACAGTCGCGGCCCCGCCACAAAAATTCGAGGAGGGTGCCATGTTATTTTTTCTTTAAAAAAATTTAATTTTTTTTTTGCGTGCCCCATTACTTACTGTAGTGGGACCCGCGACTCTCCCACTGTGGAAAGTTATTTCCATGTAGAAAGAGCTGTGCTATGCACAGTCGCGCGAGCGACTGTGTATACACAGTCGCGGCCCCCCATAGAAATTCAGGGGGGCCATGTTTTTTTTTTTTTTTTTTGCGTGCCCCACTGCTTACTGTAGTGGAGCCCGTGACTTTTCCACAACCGCCGCAAAGCACGGCTGTGGAAAGTTATTTCCATGCAGAAGAGTTGTGTCATGCACAGTTGCGCGAGCGACTGTGCATACACAGTCCCCCCCCCCCCCCCCCACAGAAATTCAGGGGGGCCCATGTTATTTTTTTTTAAAAAAATAATTTTTTTTGCGTGCCCCACTACTTACTGTAGTGGGGCCCGCGACTTTCCCAGTGAAAAGTAATTTCCGTGCAGAAAGATCTTGATTATTTATGACCAAATTACAATCTTTATTTTTTTTTCAAGTTTTGGAATTCTACGGAAAACCATGCAGATATCTGCAGACAACTCAGCAGATATTTGCAGAGCAATCGGTAAATTTTTGAAATTTCGGAATCATGAACATTTATAGAGAACTTTGCAAGTATTTGCAGAGTTTTCCGTAAATATTATAATTGCATTTTTTCAACAATGCTTAAAACCAAAATATTTCGATCTTAAAAAACATGGCACCATCGGATACTGCAAGAATCAAACACTTGATTAAAAAAAATCTATTCCACTTAAACCACATATTCCATTTTCATAAGGCAAAATTAGGTACCCAATTTAGTATCAGTTCTATAGTTTATTGTAATATGGGGTTTTTAAATGTGGAAATTCGATTCCATCCCTTATTTTCGAATTTGAAGCGTCAAAAATCCTTCCCCAAAATATGTTTTAAATTACACCTCTATTTTAAATATCAATTAAAAAAAATCGTTTTTAATCTGGAAATCAGATCTGAACATTAAGAAAAAGGTTATGATAAAATACCCTTTAAAAGATAATGCAGGCAAAGTAAAGAATCGTGGATATTTGTCTTGCCTTTGATGGTTTGTGACTGCTTACATTATCAGAAATGAACAATGGAGCTGCTTGGCACTGGCCTTAGCTTCATCAAATTAGGAAGCAAGCTAGGTGGATGATGGCCTATAACATAATTTTTTTGAACATTATCAAGACATTGTACTACATGACACTGTTGAACAAATGAAATAATCAATCGGTATTTAGAAAAAAAGTCCCACCTTCAATCTTCACTGCATATTTGAGATTTCATCAAGCTCAAAGAGTAATAAGATGGCATCATAACAAAATCCAACTTCAAATGCACAATTGATGAACAAAGAGAATTACTGAATTGTAAAACAAACCTAGATCAGATCATGGCATCATTGTTCATCAAAGTATAATATATTCATAGTTACCAAATGCTTAACTGCACATGCAAAAAAAGGCAAATGTTTTTTCAACCATGATTTCTGAACAAGCAGTCAACAAAGCAAGAACAACTAAGATGCAGTCTTGATCAAATGAAACATGCATCAAGAATCTTCTTGAATTATACAGCCAACAAATCAGCGGATGTATTATGCGATATTTGACCCATATACATTTTTTTATTAATCATTCTTGAAATAAATACTACAAATACAAATGCCAATTTATGAATTTTTCTTCATACTAAATACATATAATTAGAGTGCAAGATATATGCAAATGAATCTAACATCAAAAAAACATTATAATGAATCGGAATTATATTAGTTCCAATTCAACAACATTTATATTTATTACTAATAAAGAAAAATGTTTCTATAGGTCTGCCTTTTCAAGGTTACATGAACCCCTTTTCTACAGCTTAAAATAGGGCATCTACTTAAATTCATAAACATCTTAATACATCGTGCATGCCAATACACAAGTGTTAAATACAAAGAATTCAGAATGTTTACTTCTTAAAACTGACTAGAGTAATTTGCAGACGAAGAAGAGTCAAATTTCTAATACCGTGTTCAAGTTCTTCTTTGAACACCTTATGTTCAGACATAATCAATCAATCACAAAACCATTTTATTAGCACAACTTACAACAATATTTTATAAATATGGTCTACTTTAACTTAATTTTTTAGCACCAGCTCAAATGGATGTATTAAACGAATATCTATCAAATAAGAATGGACCTATCATTCTTACGAGCGTATAGAATATTAAAGAGAACAAGAATTATGTCAATCAATCATCTCTAGTAACCTATTAACTATAGTTTTAACCATAAGCTACCACAAGAGAATCGGCAAATTATTATCCATAACAATATTGCAAAATTATTAAGCATGATAAAAAAAATCAGATATAATACTGAACAACTGAAAGGAATTGCAAAAAAGCAGAGAAGGCAATGAAGGCATGGGACCACCTCCATTCTCCCATGGAAAATGGCGAGGTTACTGAATATAGAGCCATCATAGTTGTGTTATTAAATTGTGTTTTGATGATCAATGCTAAAATTCATTACATTCGTCTAATTTATTCCCATGCCATTTCATTTCTTCAACCAAATTCCAGGCCTACAAGTGCACTGTACAACTCCATTAGGAGGTGCTAAAATTCATTACTTTCATCTAGTTTAATCCCATACCATTCATTTCTTGAATCAAATTCGAGGCATACAAGGGGATGGTACAACCACATTACGCGTTAACATTCGATATCTCGAAAACCAACGTGATCCACTTCGAACAACACACACCTATAAGAGCTGCACAAATTGGCATATTGAGAATGCAATTGGGCTTTATCATTGACCCAAAAATTCTAAAACCAATTTTAACGGGATTGAAAAGAATGCATGCGCTAGATGACGGAATTACATGCTTTGGTTTGGCACTGAACATTTTATCGAACAGCTTATGCGCAGCTTTTATACCAAAGTATGCAGATTCCTGTTGCTCTCTAACTTCAGTTTCTGAGAAGTAGGGCATGAATTTTTGTAACTGCTCTTACTTTGAAAAAAGAAACCCAAATAGTACGCAGACGTAAACGCGTTCATTTTAACTGAAGAAACCACAACGACTGATCTGCTGAAACTAATTTTAGGTTAACAACGCATGATTATTTTATATACATTGTTATTACTTCCGAATGAATGAAGCTTTTGGATTGTCCAAAATTATTTGGCAGCATAGAGGCATGGGTTGAGGAGGACTGGAGGAGAGAGTTCAAAGGGCACGAGGAGATCAGATCTGAGGAGAAAAGAAGAATTTCGGAGGGAACCTGTGATTGTAATAATATTTTAAATTTCACCGAAAATTTTCCCCTTGTAACTATTAGGCTAAAGGTCTGATTATTTCACCTCACTATTTGCTCCTCACCTTCCAGATAAAATTTTAGAATTTTATTTTCAAATTTACCATTTCAACAACTAAATATATAATTTGTATAACTTGTACAATGACTAAAAGTAACAATATCAAGCACATACATATATGATTGTTCGGAAATGAACGAAAAAAAGGCTCTGAAGTCATGGCGACATGTTCTTCTTTCTCCCCAATTTCTCAATCAAATAAATTCGCATGCTTAGATTCAGATAACAGAAATTTTAAACCTCCTGATATCTCTCCAATACAACAACATGCAAGAGGAGATTTTTCTTCGAATCATGGTCAAGCTCCTGATTTTTCTCCAATTCAACAACATGCAAGAGAAGGTATTACTTCGAATCAAGGTAAAACTCAAATTTCAGATCTGGGTTCAAAAGAGGATTTCAAAGACCTCGTATCAAATCCTCAGGTAAATTCCAATTTAAGTAATCCTATTCAAACTAAGAAGTTGAGTGAAGTTGTAACAGAGAACAACTTGCATCAGAATGTTATTCAGCTTGCTTGTTATGAACCTGTCATTCGAGATAATAAAAATATAGCTGTAATTAGTGATAATTTGGTGAATAAGGCAAGGGAGAAATGGAATAACTTGATTGTTTTTTACGTTTAGATAGGAACTGGAAATTGAAAGGCACCTATCAGCTATTTTCAAGAGATAATGGATTTTTTATACTCAAATGTGAATTAGCTGAAGATATCGAAAATATATTAGCTAAAGGGCCTTATTTTTATAATAAAAAGCTAATATATATGAAAAGATGGAAGCCTGGAACGAAGCTATCAAGAGAATTTCTTAATTCCATTCCTCTTTGGATTAAATTACCTAATTTAGAGCTTGATTTCTGGTCAATTGAAGCTATCAGTAGAATAGTTTCGTTATTTGGTAAGCCCCTTCGTATGGATAATATTACAGAGAATGCATGTCGGATTTCTTATGCTAGAATATTAGTTGAGGTAGATATAGACTTTACATTTCCTGAAATAGTTCAAATTCAGTATGAAAATGGTGAGACAGTTTGGCAAAGGGTGATTTATGAGTGGGTTCCTTATGCATGTTCTATCTGCAAAGTATTTGGACATTTAGCGGGTATGTGTAAGTCTACAAAAATTTGGGTTTCCAAGAATAATTCTAATTTAGATAATGGGATGGATTTAGATGAGAAAATGGAGTCACAGGATAAGCAGATGAATGAAAATACTGGAGATATTTACTTGAATAAGGAAACTAAGACTGTTTGTAAAGATGAAAATATTTCCGGTGTGAATGTTATGAATATGTCTGAAGTAGATAAAAGGTTAAATGACAAATCCCAAACTGCTTCAGGAAGCTTTGAAGTTGAAGGAACTAAAGGAGAACAAGCTCATAAATGTGTTAAAGAGATTGGTAGTTCTGAAAAAGATGCGAGAATGAAAGATTTAAGGGACTGCGGTATGTTTAAAAATTGTGACGATGATGGAAGGATACTCTTATGAACGAGTCCGATAGTTCATATAGTTCTTATAGCTCTACAAATAGCTTCAAAAAGAGAAGAACTTATAAACCCAGTAAATACAAAGAGATTAATAAGTTGGTTTATGATGAACCCTTAGTAGAGGAAAACCCAGAATGAGTTAAACTTATGCAAGAAATTTAGAATCGACCCAAATCCAGAAAAGCAAAAGGAGGAGGAAAGCTAGGTGAAATTAACAATGGAGGTGTTGCTAAGAAGTGATCGTCTTTGGTTTTCTTTCTTTTTAAATGAGTGGGTTTATGAATTTTCCTTCTTGAGGTGCTGCAGTTGCTGATCGCATGTTCATCTTGTTGGAGCTGCTTCTTGTTGGTGAGTTTGTTAGCTAGTTGCAGCTGTCTAATGGTTTATATGGAGGAATGTGTGATATGCATGTTGTTTCTCTCAACTGGCTCATGTGTTTCTGAAGTATACTGCTGTTTGGCTTGGCTTGTTTATGGAGTCTTTTGGTGCTTGTCCGAAGTTTGCTTGGTTCTGATTTTTCAACTGGTTTATGTTGTTGATTCATGTAAGAGTTATTTTGAAGTTTGGCTTCTGTGTTTCTATTGTTTGATGCAGTTTGGCTTGGCCTATTTTGTGGAGCTTTTGGTGCTGGTCATGGCTTTCTTGGACCTTTTTTTCTGCTGTTATAATGGGGATTTTCCCCTCTTCATTTCTGGAAGGTCTGGCTTGTGTGGAGTAAGCCGTGAATTCCGAGTTTTTGCCTTTCATGTTTTGTTTCTTTGGGGTTTGCTGCGTATGTTGTAAGTCCTTTTCTGTGTTCTTTTTGGAGTGTTATCTGTGATGTGGTTGAGTTTTTTGGCTGGAGCTGGATTTTCTATATTTATGTAAAGTATTTGTTCAGTGTGCGTCTGTAATTTATATCCATTCTAACCTTCCTCTGTACTTTGTTTTGCTGTAATATAAGCACCCGTTTATTCAAAAAAAAATATGACTGTTCGTGGCTAAATTACAAACAATAATTTAAAATTTAAAATCAACATTTTACATGCTTTTTAAAAAAATTAAAGTTAGAAATTACAAATAATAATTAAAAACATTAATAAAATTATTAATCATTTAAAAATCGTAAATCAGCGATGTGTATCAATTCGTATTTTGAGATCGAGACATTGTATACGGAAATTGTAAAACCCTAAACAGTAAGTAAGCAAATAATCAATATAGCTGGTGTTATTCAAATAAATCGATGCTCAGGTGGAGCGTTGAGTACCCCAACCAATATTAGGGCTGCATGTCAGTTTATCAATCAACGACGCCGTCTACAAATGTTAGTTAATTCAAGGTAAATTCTATTCATACATCCATAATTTTTTAACATACACCAATGTTTTAATAAGAAAAACTTATATTATCCACGTACTTAATTGCATTTTCAGCCCTTTTCTCATAATGCATCAAATTTAAAGCTTCAAAATCAATAATATTTGATTAAACCTATATAAATTTATGAAGTTAATAAATCCTAAAATATCAATTAAGGCAACTTTTACAACTAAATACTCTGATGCAAGTGTGTTCAGTCATCTAAAATATAAAGTAATCAAATAATTTAAAATATGGTAGGGATGAGAATCACAGATCTTAAGGCGAAACTAACACTAGAGGGGGGGGGGGGGTTGAATAGTGTTTTGAAGAGATTATTAAAAACTTAAACGATTAATGATTACTTAAACAACTATATGAATCACAGCATGAGTAACACAACAGAAACAATCATATATGCAGATATAAATAGAAATAAAATGCAGAAAAGGACACACCAGATTTTATACCGGTCCGGATTACTCCTACGCAACGGTAGATTGCGCAGAGTTTTATTAATACTAGTATCAATTTTGCAACACCATTGATTTTACGGCTACAAGGTTAACACCGATTTCACACTCTTGATTTCACAGCTATAAGGTTCACACTGATTCCACATCCTTGATTTCACGGCTACAAGGTTCGCACCGATTCAACACCCTTGATTTCACGGCTATAAGGTTCTCACCGCTCATTTTCCTTGATTTACAAGCTACAAGGAACGCACCCTTTTGTTAACAACTACAAACAATCCTAGAACTCTTGAATAACACTTCTAAACATAGAGTATTTAATATAGATTGAGAAGAGAAAGAGAATGATATAATTTGTATTGAAAACAGCAGAGTGTAAGTGTAGAAATGATCAAGAAATGAAAGTAAAATAATGGTGGTAAGAGTGACGATGAAGAAGGAGAAGATAAGATGATTAAAAATTCGAAAATGACCTCTTAATATAGAGTTCCAAAGCTGCAACAGTTCTGAAACATTTCAAATAACGAAAAGACACTTCTTTTGAAAATTAAAATTGTAACAGTTATATGTCGACATGTACATTACGGTATGTCGACATATGTAGGGTTTTTGAATTTTAAAACATTTTTAAAGTGTTTAAATTACTATATATATTCTGGAAATTCTTGAATCAAAATTAGTGTTTCAAATGAATTCTGTAAAGTGTTAAACACATATAAAAACATAGTAATATATCATATAAATATATTTATAAAATTATATAATATAAAGCTATAAAACTATATATTATAAAACTTTATAAACTACAAAATATATAATCATGTATATGTGTGTGTGTGTGTGTGTGTGTGTGTGTGTATATATTTGAAATCACAAGTAATAATCTTAATAATTTAAAATCATTTAGGAAGGAGTTTGAAATAATTTTGAAATCAAGTTGAAAAGGAATCTGAAAACAGAATTTGAAAGTGCTAACTGGAGTTTTACATATTATCTAGACTCTATTACTTGGATATTCTTGAGCTCTTAAAGTCTTGATATCTTAGTTCTCATGAGTCTTGAATCTTCTTTGAAATCTTGAACCTATATAAACTCTTAACTGTACAGTCTTCAGTATTTACTTCCTGCATATATATAAATCCTGTACACACACACACTCAAACACACGTACACAAATATATATATATATATATATTCTAGATAAAGATGTTAGTATATATTTTATAATCAATAATGATAATGATTGAAACAAGGTTGTTGTCATCAAAACATCATCAACATTCCTTTCTCCAATAATCTTCCCCTTTTTTGATGATGACAACGTTGGTTTATAAAATATTCATACTTGATATTACTTCTTTGATTGCTCCTCATTTCACCATGAATTCCTTCTAATTCCCCCGTAAACTATACGACATATTTTAAAATTTCTCCCCCTTTGTCATCAACAAAAAGTATATCTATTTAAACTCAGAATAATCCTAGTGACTAATTCTATATATAACTCACCCTAAATCTATAATTTTCTTATTACTTCCCCTAAATATATGGCTATACTATTGCAATTAACCTACAATACTCCCCCTTAAACTAACACAAGACTAAACCTAGCCTAAGATCTAACTATAATAAGACATCTAGACTAAGAAATCTAATCCAAACAATCAACCAATTTAAGTTTTGTTGTCACAAAACATCAATTCAAATAAATTTGAACATAAAGCCAAACATTTCCTATAACTTCTATTTATCCTAAAAACCTATAAAGCTCTTATTAACCACAAATACATAAGTATATTTCTAACAAACCTATCAACCACTAATGAAATTCAGCTATGTCAAACAGGTCAATCAAATTATTTAAGTCAAACAAATCAGACAAATCAATTAAGTCAAACAATTCAAACAAGTCAATCAAGTCAAACAAATCAATCAATTCAAAGTAAATATGTTATGTATTTAATTAATAATCCTATATATTTCTAATTAGACCAAAAAAACTCATCATATAGTATACTTGTTACGTGTGGAGTTAAAAGTTAACATGTAATGCAGTGTGTGTAGTATGTTGGTTATAATGCAGTATGAAATATATGTCATATGCAAAGCAATATGAGAAGATATATTGAATGATATGCAACTTGTGATGTGAATGATTTTATTTTGACATGCATTGTAATAAATGAGGTATGATACGAAATAAGATGTATAATGATATTATGATAATAATATGCATAATGATTTGATGATGATATGTATTCCTGTAAAAGATGTTTAAAGTAATATCTAACTATTATGCATATATATTATAAATTATTTGAATCAAACAAAGGTAATATACATTAATTTCTAAACTTAGGTTAACGATACTAATGAAAGAGATAAAAGGATAATAAAGATGAAAGTTTTAAAATATATACAAGTTAGACTATGTATGTTTAAACTACATATAAAAGATATACAAATTTATATTTTATAACAATATCAAATGTTTGAACATTTTAAATTATTTCAATCATTTCTATGTACAATATATAATTTTATTGATTTATATAATTTCAATATATATTTTTGAAACAAAATATATGAAACATAAGTAGATAAACAAAACTGATAATTAGCATTTGAACTGACATCTTCATATTGAAAAGATGTCCTTTCAATTTTTCAAAACCAAATCAAAGAGTAATGAAATTTAAATTTGGAATAATTTTTTGTTAATTAGATTGTTATATAGATATGTATATTATGGAGATTGACATATGAACCAAAAATGTCTAAAATTACAAAAGAGAAAAATTTCTATACCTACCTATGTGCATAAATGTATATTACTAAATTCAATGATAATTATGAAATAATTGTAAAGCGTACCTCTTTTTGCAATCCTCTATTTTGTTGTTCTTCCATTATCATGAACCACACATTTACATCTTCTAGAATTTGACGATGAAATTTGCTCTATTGTGACGGGCACGTTTTTCAGTGACAGTTTTGGTTTCTTTATCCCTTTATGCACCAAAACTTCATTTGATCATAACTCGGCCATTACTTGACGAATTTGCACGAAGCCAATGGCATTGCGAAGCGGATGAAGAGAAGAATAGTATCGAATCAAGTTGCAGAAGAAAAATCAAAAGTTTTGTATTGATCAGGTACTCATTTCATTGTGGATTGTCAATTACATATCCATCTTTTTCTTCTTGATTGATGAACGACCATCTTGGTGTCTTTTGACCTATAGTATTCAAATATAACTCTTTCCCTGCAAAACAATATAACTTTTCAAAGAATCAAGTGACTTTTCAAAATAACTAATTTTAATTTTAAATAATAATAGCTTGGTGATTATGTGACATATTCTTTCAAAAATAGTGTTTAAAAATTGCCATTTAACATTTCCAAATTTTAGATGATGAAATTTTGAAAACCTACGCTTTGATACCAATTGTTAGGGATGAGAATCATGGATCTTAAGGAAAAACTAACACTAGAGTGGGTAAATAGTGTTTTGAAGAGATTACTGAAAACTTAAACAATTAATGGTTACTTAAACAACTATATGAATCACAGAACGAGTATCACAATAGAAATTATCATATATGCAGATATAAACAGAAATAAAATGCAGAAAAGGAAAGAACACACTGGATTTTATATTGGTTCGGATTACTCCTACGTCCAGTCGTAACAACGCTGGATTGCGTAGATTTTTATTAATACAAGTATCAATCTTACAACACCTTTGATTTCACGCTACAAGGTTAACACTGATTCCACACTCTTGATTTCACAGCTACAAGGTCCACGCCGATTTCACGGCTACAAGGTTCACACCAATTCAACACCCCTGATTTCACGGCTACAAGGTTCGCACCGCTCCTTTCCCTTGATTTACAGGCTACAAGGAACACACCTTTTCCTTAACAATTACAAACAGCCCTAAACCTCTTGAATAACACTTCCAAACAGAGAGTATTTGATAGAAATTGAGAAGAGAAAGAGAATGATATAATTTGTATTGAAAACAGTAGAGTATAAGTGTATAAATAAAGAAATGAAAGTAGAATAATGGTGGTAAGAGTAAGGATGAAGAAGGAGAAGATAAGATGATTAAAATTTCGAAAATGGCCCCTTTATGTAGAGCTCCAAAGGTTGCTACAGTTCTGAAAGATTTCAAATAATGAAAAGACACTTCTTTTGAAAATTAAAATTGTAACAATTATATGTCGACATGTAAATTATGGTATTTCGACATATGTAGGGTTTTTGAATTTTGAAACATTTTTTAAAGTGTTAAGATTACTATATATATATTCAAGAAATTCTTGAATCAAAACTAGTGTCTCAAATGAATTTTGTAAAGTGTAAAAACATAGTAATATATAATATAAATATATTTATAAAATTATATAATATGAAGCTATTAAACTATATATTATAAAACTTTATGAACTATAAAATATATAATCATATATGTATATATATATATATATATATATATTTGAAATCACAAGTAATAATCATCATAATTTGAAATCATTTAGAAAGGAGTTTGAAATAAATCTGAAATCAATTTGTAAAGGAATTTGAAAACAAAATTTGAAAACAGAATTTGAAAGTGCTAACAGTTGTTTAACATATTATCTAAACTCTATTACTAAGATATTCTTTAGCTCTTGAAATTTTGATATCTTGGTTCTCATGAGTCTTGATTCTTTCTTGAAATCTTGAATCTCTATAAACTCTTAACTGTAAATCTTCAGTATTTACTTCCTGCATATAAATCCTGTATATATATATATATATACATATATTCTGGATAAAGATGTTAGCATATATTTTATAATCAATAATGATAACGATTGAAACAAGGTTGTTATCATCAAAACATCATCAACATTCTATTATCCAATAATATACTAGTGTTAAAAGTTAAAGTCTTTTTTTCTAATTTTAGGTAAATATATTGTAATAAATTCTCAGTTTTATGTAATTTAGTTTTAAGGTTAAAGAAGAAAGGTGATAAAAATATAAAAGGGTAATTTTGTGAAAGACATGGTGTATAGAAAGAAATTTTTGGTGTATGCTATTTCATTTCATTTTACGGTGTGTGTTAAGGAATTATAGGTGTATGAATAGAATTAGCCATAATTCAATCAAAATTTCTATTCATAGTAAAATTGGCATATATTTTTTAAGAATTATTACATAAATGGATTATATACTCTTTAAAGATTATTAAATAAATATAATTTAAGATTTCATGAGTAGTTTAAACATATGGAATGAAATATCAAATATCACAAGGAACCGAGGATGTTCAGCAAATAACTGTAGAAATATTAAAATATAGGAATTTAAAGCAGAAATTGTTCTTTTCAATTTATGATAAATCTACTGAGATAAGCGTATAATATATTAAATATTTTATTATTGTTTACATATATTATTTAAACTGTGTAAAATAATTTAACTTTATATTCGAAAGAAAAACTAATTTTGCCATTTTTGTTAATATGAATATGGTGTACATTTTAAAACATCACACTTAGCTTTAATTAGGTGAATTAACAACAATTTATTGATTGAATTCATTTATCAAATAAAGATCACATAATTAATCTAAATATATTAGCTTTGATGTGCAATGTTAAATGATATTGTGAAATGTTTTTTAAATGACTAAATAAACTTTAAAATGTAGGCGTTTGACATTAGTATTACAATGCAATATATGGTATATTAACGTAAATGAGTTCAACTTTGAACTTGTGATTGTTAATTATGTGTATATAATTTATGTTATGTGATTGATGTGTTTATATATTTGGTTTTTTCATTTTTGTTAATACGAATAAGTTAAACTTGATGTGATTCATTAGACGAATCAATGAACAATGGTTTGCTAAAGTTATTTGAATATTTTTAATATTATATAATTAATTATAAAATATGGTACTAAATGTAAAATGTTAAAAACGAATTGAAAGAGACTTAAATGATTGATGAAAATTCAAAATGTCGATATTTAGGGCCAAAAAACATAAATTTGTCACTTTTAGTATTTAAAGAAATATTAGCTAATTAAAATTATTTAACTTGCTTAAATTTTGGATTTTGTAACTCAATCAAATATGTGGACTTAAATGTAAAATGCTAGGAACTAACTGTTAATACATAACTGTGTAAACTTTGAAATGTCCATATCAAAATGTAAAATGATAGAGGAAGTAATATATTTTAAGAGAAATAGTAAATAAGTGTAAAGTGATAAACTAATTTAAAAATAAAATATCCATAGAGAATTAAGGTAAACAGAGAAAACTCCTATAATTAATGAGAGAGCTTTAAAATGTTCTGTTTACTATTATTTAATAGATTAGGCTAATTCTATTAACGCCCCTCATTTTGCATTTCTCGCCCCCACTAAAAAACTAAAAATTAAAATGACAAATTTATCCATATATATTATTAAACTTACCATATACGCTTTACAAATTTGTTGTGCACTTTAGCCATAGTAAAATGGCAAAATAAGACAAGAATACAACATTTGGCTGAAAAAGACAATTATTGTCTAAAAGAAAATGATGTTATATTTTAAATTTGACTTCTTTTAAAAGATCTTTTCAAAATGGATTTACAGTTTCTTAATTGAACTGAAATGTAATTTTTTAGATTATGTGACAACCTGCATTTTACGTATCAGAGGATTGTAAAATATTTTTGTTTAATTCCCTGAGGGTTGGATCGTTCTCGTATTTTGGTATGTTGGTTATGGGGATGTAAGACATATCCATAATTTTTACCAATTTTGTTTATGATCATTTTGCCCATGTCAGTTGTGTACAGGGCATAACTTTTGACTGGGATCGAATCAAGTGCTGACATTGGTTTCATTGGAAAGGAAAGGTTGTTGCCAATTCCGTAGAGTGGTAACATTAAAGATTTGGTTCAGCGGTTTGGGAGGAATCGTTGTTTTGGTGTTTCACAGTTTGCTGTTCGGGGTTTAAGCCATAATGGGCTGATTTGAAGAGGCCCATTAGTGGGCTGGTGGGAGGCTATAAATAGGGGGTTAGAGGCATGGAGAGTAGTTTACTTTCTTCATTCTCTCATTTGGTTAAGCTCGTGATCCTCCTTGCTCAATCAAATACACCTTTCCACCATTAAAATCTTGATCTAGGGAAGAGAATCGAAGATCTACATCGTTTGAAGCTATATCTAAGCAAAGTGAAGAGATATTTCATCAAATTGAGAGGTTTGAAGATTATTCTTCGTTGCCTGGAATCGAGATTCATCATTTTTGTGTTCTTTTGGAGAATTGGTGAGTGATATGCATATCTCACACGAATTCAATCAAGTATATGGGTTGTATGATCATACTTTCACCATTTTGAGTCATTTTCACCTAGATCTACATCATGTTAAGTCTATTTTCATATAAATCACCATAGGATCTAATCTAGCAACTTAAAACCGGTAATTTCATATGATTTCATATGTTTATGCAAGTTAGATCCATTGTTTTAGTTTATTTATCGATTTATCATGATTTGGTGAATTTATATAATTATTAATGAAAATTGTCATTTTGATGTTGTTGATGGTTTCATAACATGCTAAATGTTGAATTGGATGATTTGGATGAGTGGTTTTTATCGACGTTGTCATTTGGCAAAGATTTGCGCTATTTTATTCATATTTGGATTTAGGTCATTTTTCTTAGGCCGGGTCATTTTTCTTGTTCTCCAAGAAATGGGTTTGGATCGTTGGAGCTATTTCAGGAAGAAAAAGAGCTTCAGGTCGTTAGTGGTTTTAGGTCGTGGTACCTTAGGTTGTTCAACGACCTAGGTATTAGACAGTGCAAAGCATGGGTGATGCAAGAAAGAGATGGGTTGACTTATGATGGGAAAAGTTAGGTCATTGGGGAAAGTCGGGTCGTGAAGCAGTAGGCCGTTGGAACGACCGAGGGCGTTGGGACGAGGCTAGGAAGAATTGTGTGAAGGCTTCAGACTGTGGACCATTAGGTCTTAGGATAACCTAAGATTAAGGAACGACCTAAGGGTTGATGATGGATGGAGTCAGGCCGTGGGATGATAGGTCATGGGACGACCTAGGATTAACGACCTGACTATTTTAGGCCATTATATTGATGTTGTTTTGGTTCAGCAAGGAATGTTACTTCGAAGTGAAATCAAGGTGGAATGTTCGAAGTGTGATGAGATGTTCATTGATTGATGAAATGCAACGAATATGAAGACAACTCAGGGGTGCTATGTTGTGGATAATGGTTTCTCAAGAGGGACTTGAGCTTATGGATAGTCGTCGGTGATGACGACTAGAGATGATTAAGGTCGAGAGATTATTGTTGTTGTAGGTTCTAGTGGACTCAAAGCAGAGGTATAGTTGGTAGTCACGATGGTCCTAGAAATACCCTGGGCAGTCACGATGGGCCTAGAGAAACGTGTCGCAAAGGCGTATGGAGTTTTGCTAGAACCAGTGTTTATCATTAGACCTTGAAGGACGACAAGTGTTGAGCTAGTCATATGATTAGCGATGGTTTTGAAGCAAGATTGGCAATGATAGCCAGAGTCATGGATGATGATTATTTTTTTTGTATCATCTTGTGTGGATTATTCGACGTCAAAGGAGATATCTCTTGGGTGCTTGTCTGAGATTGGTTTAGGCCTTTGGGGTTGTGCTTGGGAGATGTCAATATCAATTAGAATGGCCTATGCTTGATAATTAATTGTTATGAATGTACATTATTTCTGAATGGTTGCATGTAAAGGCTATCACTGTCGGATGTGGGGAAGACGGATGTGGGTTCTTCTCTGTTGATGTTGGTAGATTGGTTGATTAATCTGCATATTCTCATATACTTTATTGATGATGTTTGATAGTCGTTTTATCGCTCACTAAGACTATTGTCTGACTCAAGGTTTTATGTTTCCCTCTTATTACCTTGGGTCGTTCATCCTGATGTGGATGGGAAGACTGAGTAGTAAGTGACAGGAGATACCTTAGTGAGGACGATGATGCTGATCGGTGGCGATTTTGAGGCTTACGTACCAGTTCTTATTACTATCTAGTACTTATGTTTCCACTGTTGTTGATATATGCTGTAACGACCCAGGGAATTTGCGATCTTTAGTAATCGACATAAACTCAATGTCGACTATTTATGCATCGGAAATATTGGATCGTTAATAGAAAGAAGTCAGAGGGCGAGAATATATAAGATAGAAAATTAGAATAGAAGAAGAAGAACATAACATCAGAATCAGAGTAATACGAATCTCACAGCGGAACGAATAAAATATAGTATACAAAACATCTTTGAAACACAAATTTGTATTTGTATATTAGAGTACAATACTTATTTCACAGAGGAAATAAACGATAGCTTTAAAATGTTGCTGAAGCCTCCTGCTCCAAGCTCCAACTAGTGTATCTGCAAAATCCCGACTACTTGACTGCCCATACAAAATTGGGCACCCAAGAGTTTAGGGAAAACAAAACAAAATAAACTCCGGGTCAGTCATGTGACTGGTGTGAGTAAACTCCAACTATTTGTTTAACTTTTAAGATCCTTTTAAAAGAAAGAATATTCGTAAGATCGACCCACACATAAACACAGATGGTTTTTATCTTACGATAACTCAAAACATTCTTTTATAATCCATACTCTTCTGATATTATAATAATGTCTAAATCAAATAAATAGCAATCTAGTAGAACGTTTTCATCTCACGCTCTACATATATAATATACAATCAAAAATCGCGGGCTCTTATTGGATAATGAATTCCCAACTATGATAAGGTATGGAACCGCCTTCCGATCAGTGTACTCTAGAAGCGATACACTGGAGTTCAACAAGAACATCTTGTAACTCAGCCACACATAACTAGCCATTCATTTCACATGAATGTTCCAAATATATTGTCACCTTACAGTTAGTATACCAACATAACCGTTCCCGGGAGATACAGAATTGAAAGAAGTAACAAATATGAATATTCTCTAGATGGTGACAATATACCCTAGTTGGATGCGACCCACTTAGCCATGCTGCCTGCCCGATTTCTGTCATTTCCAGTTGATGAGGCTTGAGGTCATAACGTATTTTTTAACAGATCACTCCATTTTCTTTGAATGCCACATCGTCATACCCGTCAAATCACAAATTGATTTCCCCAAAAATACCAAAGGTATAATGTGACGATCCAAAAATCCGTGTGACGGTGTTAAGGATAATCATTGGAATATAACACATCAATCATCATAGCAGAGTACAGATAATAGCAAAAACAATAAATAGAATAATTTTACATAAATATGACATCGGATTCATAACATGTAACAACATCAGAATAGCACAACGTAGGATATAACTTAGTAAATAAAAGGGGAGTGATCAGTCACCATCGCCATAGGCGGAATATATACATACAGTGAGACATAATAAGGGTATCAGTCTACATCGCCGGAGGCGGTACATATACATATGAAAATATGTACTGGAAGTAAAACAGTCTGCATCGCCATAGGCAGAATCATATACATAAGATAGGCAGAAAGTCAATAGCCAAAATACAAATCTAATCCATCGCCATCAAGCCAAAAGTGCACCTCGTACTGCAGTGCCAAGCCAAAACAACCTGTCATCTGTGAACTAGGCTGCCCGTGTGAAAATAAGGGCACACGAGTTTGCAAAGTGAAACAAACAACGAGTCAGTCATGGGACTGGTATGGGAAATCTACTTAACAGGTTAACAACAGTAATAAGGCAAATCATAGGACCACGCCACTTTCACGGAACGGGTTTACTCCAGTGATTGCTGGTGCATTTAAAACAAAGTAAATTCTTTAAAATAACGCAATGCTTTTAAAAAGAATGTAGCCATTATAGACTCAGGTCCCATCATACAATGCAACGCAAACCGGAGGATAGAGTTTTACCTTATAATGGCCAAATATGCTTAATACGTGTAAAGCAAAATCATTTGATTTATTACTAGTGCATGTATGTTTCAAAAACGAATATCAATCATAGACGGCATAGATACCATATACTATGTCGCCATACTAGCTCTATAATCAAATCCATTATTTCGTATTGGAAATTAGATTTCCGTCATGAGTCGAGGCAAGGGGCAAGCTCCTCTCCGCTTCGAGACACTCTAGCAAATGCCTCAGGACTACACACTCTGGGTAACCCTTGGATCCTCCAAGGCCGGTCCTCTCTTACGTTTGAGGATTAGTTATTCCTGAACAAACGTTTCTCGGTCCTTACAGACCTAAAATCGAGGCGCCTCGCATTCCAACAACCACATAGGTGAAAAGTAGATATAAATGTCAGGGCTGGTCGGTCACTGACACCACCATTGCTAGAAAGAAACGTCATGCACTCCTTGGGTCCTTATCCCGTTTTTAACTCATACCAAGGTGTGAGGCTCACGAATCCACGCTATACACCAAGCCAGGCCACGTAGGCCGTGCTTTGATCATCGAACACAAGACTTTGGTTTGCAACAGAAGCCTTGATCACTGCATCTTGGCATGCCACATAGGCAGTTCACTCCATACGACTGATTTCTATCGATATATAACCTCTGAGCTCGTACGTCTCAGAGAAGGGCGTTAAGCAAAAGAATAAATTCTCCACCGCCAAACAGATATATATTTAATAGAGATCAATCAGTATAGAACAAAATCCAATGTCAGACACACAGTCCATTTACAAGTCCGTTCCGGGTCTGAACGAAACCGGAGGCACCAAATTCCTTGTATATCCATACAATCAACACATACGTTCAGATGGCTACTACTTCCGTTCCTTCATGGTAGCTACTCCAATCAGGAACCTCAGCAGCGCCCATCCAACCGATACGAAGATTGTCGGTCTTGAATCGTCTTTGTATTTTCGTCTTCGAATCGTTCGATCAATTATTTTAAATGAGGGTTAGCTCGGCCTTTTCAAATAATTCACGTATAATTAGAATTCAAATCAATTCTTTCCATGGTTATATTATTCGACATTCATATTTCAGTTCTTTAGTATAATTTTCGTGTCAAACACATACAACCATCAAATATCAAGCAGATCAAGCCAAATTGGTTTATTTCCAATCTATGTTGCTTATAATATTTTATAATGATTTTTCGCCATTTTTATTTATTTAAAAATGGCCATATTTAATTATACGACGTTTCAGGTCGTGCCATGGCACTGGCGCTGTTTTCCCCCTAATTTGTTTTACACATATCGGAAAATCTAACCGTTGGATTTCTTCAAAGTCTATACCACTGGGATGATATTCCCAAAGCGAACCCAACGGTTCCAGTTTCGTGAAAATCCGATGGTCGGATCTTCCACACTAGTCGTTTGAAGTTACGGTTTCAAAATTCGAACTGCAGCGTCGTTATTCGATTTAATTTAATTATATCTATATTTATATATAAATATAAACGATTCTGGCGCTGTTTTTCTTCAGATTTGAATTAAACATTCCAGACAATCCAACCGTTGGATTTTTACAAAGTTGGTGCCGTTGGAAAGATATTTCCAAGGCGAACCCAGCGGTTACGGTTTCGGGAAAATCCAATGGTTGGATTTCTCGTACCAATCGATTCAAATTACGATTTCAAAACACGAACTGCACAGCTTCGATTCCTTTCCATTCTATTTATATTTATATATATATATAAATATAGTTCATTCTTTAATTTCAACATCATTTTCACTTCTTTAATTTCAACATCGTTTTCACTTCAAATATTTTAACATCGTTTTCACTTCAAATATTTTAACATCGTTTTCACTTCAAATATTTCACTAACGCCTTTATATTTCAAAAAATTTCGCCATAACCTCCTTTGTACGGGAAGGGGTTTGGAAATTTATTAGGCCGTGTTAGGTACCCAATAAATCCTATAAAGCATCCACATATTTATAGTGATATATTCTGGTGTTTACAGGGGAGCGTGTATAGATAATAATTCCAGAGAATAAATTCTCGTCACCCTGTCAAGCCTGAGGGTGCGTGTATTTTTAATTACTCCAGAGGATAAATCCTCGTCACCTCGTCCCGTGTGGGAATAAATAGTCCATGTGCCGTATCTAATGACTAGAGAGACGTGATTATTGTCAACTCCAGACCCGTGTGGGGTTTTTATTAATCTGGCAATTTATCGTTATATTTTATATAGTCCATATCAGTCATCAGTTCAACCTGTAGTATATAATCATCGCCATACATGCCTCTCGCTCGTATAGTAAATCTTCCACCTCGTCACACAAGCTTCAAATGCTTATGTGGAATATGATGAAGTATGCCTATCGTCAAGGAGTATGCCATGTAGTGTAGTTCAAAATTAATTGTTACTATCCTATAGCGATGTTTATTATTTCACATAGAATAACCAACACTCCGCATCCAATGGCATTCACAGGAGTTGATATAAAAATAAAATTGCGCAGCCAACTCATCAAAGCTTACCTATTTGTCGGGCATGCAAATAATTTCTTAACTCTACAGCTAATCCATTTTTCCTATTCGACACATGTATATATATGCAGAGCAAAGCTAATAATAATATTTCTAGCGAACTAATATTTATTTCAACACGTGTGTATTTTTACCAAAGCGTATACATGATAAAAGTAATATTTTTATCATCAAAAATATTTATTCAACACGTGGATGTTTTTAACGCTTCATATTCACAATAAAAATGTAATTTTTATTGTCTATTCAATTTAATTTAAAATACGAATAACATTCAACACATGAATTTTCAATTCAACGAATGAATTTCAGTTCAACACATGAATATTCTCAATAGTTTGTATATATATAAAAATGTGATTTTTATCGTTAAAGCTATTTATTTAAAATTCGAATAACATTCAACACATGAATTTCAATTCAATGAATGAATTTCAACTCAACACATGAATATTCTCTATAGTTTGTATATATATATTTAAATGTGATTTTTATCGTTAAAGCTATTTATTTAAAATTCGAATAACATTCAACACATGAATTTCAATTCAACGAATGAATTTCAACTCAACACATGAATATTCTCTATAGTTTGTATATATATATAAAAATGTGATTTTTATCGTTAAAGCTATTTATTTAAAATTCGAATAACATTCAACACATGAATTTCAATTTAACGAATGAATTTCAACTCAACACATGAATATTCTCTATAGTTTGTATATATATAAAAATGTGATTTATTTAAAATTCGAATAACATTCAACACATGAATTTCAATTCAACAAATGAATTTCAATTCAACACATGAATATTGGTTTCAGCATATGTAATTAATTTCAAAAACTGAAAATTTTTCTAACACATGAATATTTCAGAAAATTTCGGCAGCATAACGGCAGGGTAGTTAAAACCGGGACCGTCCCTAGTACGGCTCCTCGCTCTACCTTAAAACCTCGCGATTTTTGACAATGGGGAATCATGCATCTAGTTCGCACGCAGGCAGCATGTTTTATTTTCATTTCCACAATTCTACCCTAATTTGTTTCAACCACAAGAGGGTATTTTTCAACCACTAAGGTATTTTTCAACCACAAAGGTATTTTTCAACCACAAAGGTATTTTTCAACCACCATATCAACCACAAACAATTATTTCCAACCATTCGTCATACTATATGTTTTCACACCAATCACAAGCAATAAATATCGTCCATGGTCTTTGGACGAGGGAAGTATATATATATAAGTATTATTTCTATAATTCACTTGCATTTCATCACAATTCAAAGCATATATGTTTCATACAACGCTTGTATAATTTATACATCGCTAATATAACTTATACAACACATGTACATGACGTATACAATGCGTATATAATTTACACTTCGCTTATATAATTTATACAACACGATTCCATTCACACAATTTAATTTAGATTCCTCACATTGGTTTTTGTAGTGCTAAAAATTGTATGTAGATCAGAAAAATCCGCGGCTTCTACTAGATGGTAGAGAGCCTCCCTGCGGTCCAGATGTTTCCTGTTTCATCGAATTTCGTTAAAACACTAAAAAGATATGATTTTTCAAAGTTTTGTAACAATTAAAAGTGTTATTTTCAATTCAGAAATTTCAAAGCAGATATGTTTTTCAAACCTTCGAAACTAGGTTTTAAATTCACGATCAATCCGTGAAGTATCGTCACGATCAGATGCTGCAACGTCGAAGAGCTTCGAACAGGCTTTCCAGCGCCTGTGGTGGCACCCAACTCGATGGCCTCTCTGATGCTCGGCGGTGCTCCAAAGGTGGTGACTTCCTCGAGGTAGAACGACGCAAATACCAGATGGTTTCAGTTGAGGCTTGGATTGATTGAAAGAGGGGGGAAAGGCAAACAGAAAAGCCAACTGGAGGGGGTGGCGAAAACGCCTGTGGCGGCGGCGATCGGTCCTGGAAGTTTTGAAGGGGTTCTGTCATTCGTTCGATAGGGTTTGACCAGTTTTTAGAAGAGAGAGAAAAGTGAGGATATTTTCTATTATATTTAAATTTTAAATTCCTAAAATATCCTTTTTGACCAATATACACCAATTTCAACCCAACGACCGTCACCCCTAGCTAAATACCCCCATTCCGGACACAATGGGATATGTTTCGTTGGCCAATTCGACTGTTACAGTCAGTTATTTTTCAAATTAAAGTATAAAACATTTAATATTCAATTTGAACGTACATTTCAATTTGCTAGGGCCACAAACTAAATCGAAAAATTCCAGAAAAATAAATCTAGCTTTGTTTTAACGATACGGTCCCAACAAAACCAGTTTCGTCGAATTCTGAGATCGTATGCAAAATGTCTATTTTCAGGTCGACCCATTTTAACAGAAATTGACCAATCATATTTTCCTTTGCCCCGCTCACATACTAGTTTCAAAAATTATGAAATTTGAAACCTAGCAATAGTTTGACATCTCAGATCCAACAAAAGTGGTTTCGTCGAATTCCGAGGTCGTATGCAAAATATCTATTTTCAAGGGCTATACATCCTATGTAGCGACCTTTCTGAAAATTCATTTGGCCATAACTTTTGAAACCTGTTATGAAACTTCGATTTTTCAGATTCGTTAGAAAGGCATTCATAAACAGATTTAAATATTTTTAGTTTCACTAAAATCTGTTATATTTTCCACCCGGTACGGTCAGACAAAGTTTGTATTCAAATTTTCAAACTGCCTCACTATCTCCAATTCATTACTTTGTTGAAATATGCTATTTCAATTGTTTAAATTCTTTGACAATAACCAATTTTAAAATTTTTAAATTGGTTCACATTTTCCGGGTTATTACAATCTCCCCCACTGTAAACTTTTCGTCCTCGAAAAGGAAACAACAGCAAAGTAGGAAACAAAATGTAAATGCAAAGTATTGTAAAGGTACCTTGCACCGGAGTTAGTCATAGATGTCCACTCTGCATTTGGGGTAGGCTTGTTTAATGCTTTCCTCAGTCTCCTAAGTACAGTCTCTAGGATCACTACTCCACTACACTTTAACTAAATGAATCTTTTTGCTCCTTAGCTCTCTAGTTTCTTTGCCAACGATCTTCAATGGCTCTCTTCTGACTACTATTTCTAGAGTAATTTCCAAGTCTTGTTGTGCTGCTTCTTCTACAACAAGATCCGGATCATGCACATGTTTTCTGAGTTGAGACACGTGGAACACGTCATGCACTCCAGGCAACCAATTAGGCAATGAAACCCTATATGCAAGAGTTCCAATCCGTTCAAGTATAGGAAAGGGACCAATAAATCTCGATGCCAACTTCCCAGTTTTGCCAAATCTGATTACTCCCCTCATCGGAGAAACTCTTAAATAAACATAATCGCCTACGGCAAATGATAAATCTCTTCTTCTCGCATCAACATAACTTTTCTGTCGGCTTTGTACGGTTTTCAATCGCTTCTTGATGAAATCGACTTTATCTGATGCTTCTCGAATCATATCGGGCCCTAACACAAGTCTGTTGCCAGGTTCTACCCAACATGCGGGAGATCTGCACGGTCTACCGTATAATGCTTCAAATAGTGACATTCCTAAACTTTCTTGATAGCTATTGTTATAAGAGAATTCGGCTAAATGTAAGTGATCTTCCCATGACCCGCCAAAATCAATAATGCAAGCCCGTAGTAAATCTTCTAGAATTCTATTCACCCGCTCAGTTTGGCCATCTGTCTGAGGGTGATAAGCGGTGCTTAGATTCAATTTGGTTCCCAATTCTGTCTGGAATGCTTCCCAGTATTTGCTAGTAAATAGGGGATCTCTATCACTGACTATATTGAGCGGCACTCCATGTAGTTTAACTATTTCTTTGAAGTAAATCTGTGCTAAACTTTGAGCCGTTCTGTTGGATCTGACAGGTATGAAATGGGCAGTCTTCATGAAGCGATCTACGATCACCCATATACTGTCGTTTCCTTTCTTAGTTCGAGGCAAACCATTAATGAAGTCCATCGAAATCTGCTCCCACTTCCATCTTGGGATTTCTAATGGTTGTAATAGTCCAGCCAGTTTCTGCTGATCGCTCTTAACTAGCTGACAAGTGGAGCATCTGCTAACATATAATGAAATATCTCTTTTCATTGATCTCCACCAGAATGTGCACTTGATATCATTGTACATTTTGCTCACCCCTGGATGGATGCTTAATTTGGACTTATTACATTCATCAAGTATTTCTCTTCGAAGCTCTGGAAGATTTGGGATGCAAATTCTGCCCTTTAATCTAAGAACTCCATTGTCATCGAGCCGGAAACTTGTGGGTTCACCTCCCTTGACTCTTTGAATGATTCTCTGAATAAATTCATCATCTTTCTGAAGGGTCGAGATCCTGTCAATTAATGAAGACGTGATGATAAAACTGGCGATGATTTCATTCTTTCTGCTGAGTGCATCTGCTACAACATTCACTTTTCCTGGAGTGTATAGAATCTCAAATTCGTATGCTGCAAGGAATTCTAACCAACATTGTTGTCTCAAGTTTAGATCTTTCTGAGTGAATAGATACTTCAATGATTGATGATCGGTAAATAGTTCGAACTTCTCGCCCAATAAATAATGCCTCCAGATTCTCAAAGCAAACACGATAGCTAACAACTCAAGATCATGAGTTGCATTGTTTCTTTCATGCGGCTTCAGCTGACGGCTGGCATAAGCGACCACTTGGCCCTTTTGCATTAATACTGCGTCTAGCCCTCTAATAGAAGCATCTGTCCATACAGTCAAGTCTTGGCTGCCTTCTATAATTTTCAATACTGGAGCAATTGTCAATTTCAGTTTCAGCTCCTGGAAAGCTTCTTCACATTCGGTAGTCCATTTGAATTTCTCATGCTTCTTTGTAAGCTTTGTTAATACACCAGATATCTTTGAAAAATCCTGAACGAATTTTCGATAGTAACTAGCCAATCCAAGGAAACTTCGAACTTCTGTGGGGGTAGTAGGCTGTTTCCAGTCCTGAATCACTGTAATTTTGCTTGGATCTACAGCAATCCCTTCCTTCGAAACGACATGGCGAAGGAACTTAACTTCATACTGCCAGAAGACACACTTAGAAAATTTAGCTTTCAAAACATTTCTCCTCAAAATTATCAACACTTGTTCTAAATGTTTTGCATGCTCGCCTTCCGACTTGGAGTAGATTAAAATGTCATTGATGAAGACTAGAACAAATTTATTCAATACACCACGGAACACTCTGTTCATAAGATCGACGAAGTATGCCGGTGCGTTACACAAGCCGAACGGTATTACTAATCATTCGTAGAATAAATCGGGACCCCTGAAGGCTGTCAAAGGAACACAGTCTTCGGCTATACGTAATTGGTGGAAACCTGTAGCTAGGTCCATTCTGGAGAATACTGTCGCCCCATTTAATTGATCTAACAGATCATCT
Organism: Allium sativum; assembly: GCA_030737875.1. Taxonomy (NCBI): domain Eukaryota; kingdom Viridiplantae; phylum Streptophyta; class Magnoliopsida; order Asparagales; family Amaryllidaceae; genus Allium; species Allium sativum. The sequence goes on along the minus strand of CM060926.1, from coordinate 275,151,806 downwards.
ATATGTGGCAAGGGATATTTGTTCTTCAGTGTCTACTTATTGAGATCTCGGTAGTCAACACAAAGTCGTAGAGTACCGTCTGATTTCGGGACAAATACTACTGCTGCTCCCCAATCTGAAAAGCTTGGTCTGATCAAACCTTTCCAAAGCAATTCTCTGGTTTGGCTGCCTAACTCTTCTTTTTCTTTCGGGGCCATTCTTCTAATTGGGTGTACTACTGGTCGGGCATTCAGAATTAGATCTATTCTGAATTCAATTTCTCTTTGCGGAGGTAAGTTTTCTACTTCTTCAAACACATCCGCATAGTTTTTAACGACCGGTATCTTTTCTAATGAAGTGGGAATAACTTCCAAAGAAGACCAAAATTCTTTTCTATTTGGATCAGAACCGTGACGTGGTATAGTGGTATGCCCAAGTTTTGTTTTAACTTTCACGATTCTTTCGGCACATCTGACTTCGGCCTTATATTTTGTTAACCATTCCAAACCGAGAATAACATCGAATTCCGAGAGATTCATGACGATTAACCTAAGGGGAAACTTGTAGAAAGAATAGGAGATAGGCACTCTGCAATATGAACTGAGAACAATAGAACCTCCTATCGGGTTTTGAACTTTAATTGGTTCTTTAAGCTTCCTTTGATTCAATTTTAACTTGTGAACAGTGTTACTAGAAATGAAGCTACGTGATGCACCAGTATCAAAAAGTACAGAAACAGGAATATTTTTAATGGTAAGGGTATCTCCCAAGACGTCGGGTTTACTTGATCCATCGGTGATAGCTGGCGGGGTCTCCCCGTCATAAACATGAGCCACCTGTGCATTCTTCTTCAAAGGACGATTCCTGCTATAGTGCCCTTTCTGATGGAAGTTGAAGCATTCGGCTGAGCTGCGGTCTGGATTTGCCTTTAGTTTCCTTGGGGCTATGCACACATTCGAATAATGTCCTGTCTTTCCGCAGTTGTAGCAGCTTCCTTTGGGTATCTTTCCAGATTGCTGAGTAGCGGTTGCTGCAATGCTGGACTCTGGCTGATCTCCTGAAGCTTTGCGCTTGTTCCCAGCTTGGCTTTTGGCGCGGTCTTGGTTGGAGTGTCTTTCATCCAGATCTTCGTAATTGCAGGCCATTTCTACCAATTCTGAGAATGAGAGTTTGATGTTGCTCATGGCCCTGTCATGGTACTTGCACCGTAGCCCAAATATAAACCTCTTGTTCTTAGTTTTGGTTGTCATAATAAGCTCTGGAGCATAGCGCGATAGCTGAGTGAATTTGTTGAGGTAGTCTTGGATAGAGAGATCTCCCTGCTGGAGATTAGCAAACTGATCACGCATCCGCTCTAAGGCCTGCTCAGGTACGAACTTCTCCTTGAACATGGTCTTGAATTGCTCCCAGGTCCTAATAGTACCCTCCTCATCTTCGGAGGTGATGGCATCCCACCACAACTCGGCCTCTTCCTGTAAGAGCCAAATGCCTAGACGTGCCTTGTTGTGGGTCCCCAATTCCATGCCCTAAAAAATCTTTTCACAAGTCTTCAACCATGCAATAGCCTCTGTCACTGTACCAAGGCCAGAAATGGGTTTTCCTCCCAGGTTCATGTATCTCTTTGCTACTCTGTCAAGCTCGAAGCCATGGGGTGCTGGTGGCTGTATAATAGGACCCTCCTCTGCTACGGGAATATTCTCCCGTCCTCCAGCTCTGCCTGCTCGGCCACCTCGGCCACCTCTGGCTGCTGCTGCTCGTGTAGCTATCAGAAAAAGTACTGTATAAGCAAGAAAAGAGTCAAGCTCACAGAAATGATAACTTTCATATATGATAAAGCAGGGGAACATAAGGAAAGGTAATGATGTACTGGTCAAATTGGTTTTCTATTCTGCTTAGCTCATTCTAGGACATCACTAATCCTATCTCTAATGAGCTACTCGCCTTAGAACGCTACTGATTCTATTCTGATGAGGTGTTTAATGTGTTAGATCCCGGAACTAAGGTTAACCAAAGCTCTGATACCAACCGTGACGATCCCATAATCCGTGTGACAGTGTTAAGGATAACATTGGAATATAACACATCAATCATCATAGCAGAGTACAAATAATAGCAAAAACAATAAATAAAATAATTTTACATAGATATGACAGTGGATTCATAACATGTAACAACATCAGAATAGCACAACGTAGGATATAACTTAGTACATAAAAGGGGAATGATCAGTCACCATCGCCATAGGCGGAATATATACATACAGTGAGACATAATAAGGGTATCAGTCTACATCACCGGAGGTGGTACATATACATATGTAAATAAGTACTGGAAGTAAAACAGTCTGCATCGCCATAGGCGGAATCATATACATAAGATAGGCGGAAAGTCAATAGCCAAAATACAAATCTAATCCATCGCCATCAAGCCAAAAGTGCACCTCGTACTGCAGTGCCAAGCCAAAACGACCTGTCATCTGTGAACTAGGCTGCCCGTGTGAAAATAAGGGCACCCGAGTTTGCAAAGTGAAACAAACAACGAGTCAGTCATGGGACTGGTATGAGAAATCTACTTAACAGGTTAACAACAGTAATAAGGCAAATCATAGGACCACGCCACTTTCGCGGAACGGGTTTACTCCAGTGATTGCTGGTGCATTTAAAACAAAGTAAATTCTTTGAAACAACACAATGCTTTTAAAAAGAATGTAGCCATTATAAGACTCAAGTCCCATCATACAATGCAACGCAAACCGAAGGATAGAGTTTTACCTTATAATGGCCAAATATGCTTAATACGTGTAAAGCACAATAATTTGATATTATTACTAGTGCATGTATGTTTCAAAAACGAATATCATCATAAATATCAATCATAGACGGCATAGCTACCATATACTATGTCGCCATACAAGCTCTACAATCAAATCCGTTATTTCGTATTGGAAATTGGATTTCCGTCATGAGTCGAGGCAAGGGGCAAGCTCCTCTTCGCTTCGAGACACTCTAGCAAATGCCTCAGGACTACACACTCTGGGTAACCCTTGGATCCTCCAAGGCCGGTCATCTCTTACGTTTGAGGATTAGTTATTCCTGAACACACGTTTTCCGGTCCTTACAAACCTAAAATTGAGGCGCCTCGCATTCCAACAACCACATAGGTGAAAAGTAGATATAAATGTCAGGGCTGGTAGGTCACTGACACCACCATTGCTAGAAAGAAACGTCATGCACTCCTTGGGTCCTTATCCCGTTTTTAACTCATACCGAGGTGTGAGGCTCGTGAATCCACGCTATACACAAAGCCAGGCCACGTAGGCCGTGCTTTGATCATCGAACACAAGATTTTGCTTTGCAACAGAAGCCTTGATCACTGCATCTTGGCATGCCACATAGGCAATTCACTCCATACAACTGATTTCTATCGATATATAACCTCTGAGCTCTTACGTCTCAGAGAAGGGCGTTAAGCAAAAGAATAAATTCTCCGCCGCCAAACAGATATATATTTAACAGAGATCAATCAGTATAGAACAAAATCCAATGTCAGAGACATAGTCCATTTACAAGTCCGTTCTGGGTCTGAACGAAACCGGAGGCACCAAATTCCTCGTATATCCATACAATCAACACATACGTTCAGACGGCTACTACTTCCATTCCTTCACGGTAGCTACTCCAATCAGGAACCTCAGCAGTGCCCATCCAACCGATACGAAGATCGTCGGTCTTGAATCGTCTTTGTATTTTCGCCTTCGAATCGTTCGATCAATTATTTGAAGCGAGTGTTAGCTCGGCCTTTTCAAATAATTCACGTATAATTAGAATTCAAATCAATTCTTTCCATGGTTATATTATTCGACATTCATATTTCAGTTCTTTAGTATAATTTTCGTGTCAAACACATACAACCATCAAATATCAAGCAGATCAAGCCAAATTGGTTTATTTCCAATCTATGTTGCTTATAATATTTTATAATGATTTTTCGCCATTTTTATTTATTTAAAAATTGCCATATTTAATTAAACGACATTTTAGGTCGTTCCGTGGCACTGGCGCTGTTTTCCCCCAAATTTGTTTTACACATATCGGAAAATCAAACCGTTGGATTTCTACAAAGTCTATACCACTGGGAAGATATTCCCAAAGCGAACCCAACGGTTCCAGTTTCGTGAAAATCCGACGATCAAATCTTCCACACTAGTCGTTTGAAGTTACGGTTTCAAAATTCGAACTACAGCGTCGCTATTCGATTTAATTTAATTATATTTATATTTATATATAAATATAAACGATTCTGGCGTTGTTTTTCTTCAGATTTGAATTAAACATTCCAGACAATCCAACCGTTGGATTTTTACAAAGTTGGTGTCGTTGGAAAGATATTTCCAAGGCGAACCCAGCGGTTGCAGTTTCGGGAAAATCCGATGGTCGGATTTCTCGTACTAATCGATTCAAATTACGATTTCAAAACACGAACTGCACGGCTCCGATTCCTTTCCATTCTATTTATATTTATATATATATAAATATAGTTCATTCTTTAATTTCAACATCGTTTTCCATTCTTTAATTTCAACATCGTTTTCACTTCAAATATTTTAACATCGTTTTCACTTCAAATATTTTAACATCGTTTTCACTTCAAATATTTTAACATTGTTTTCAGTTCAAATATTTCACTAACGCCTTTATATTTCGAAAAATTTCGCCATAACCTCCTTTGTACGGGAAGGGGTTTGGAAATTTATTGGGCCGTGTTAGGTACCCAATAAATCCTATAAAGCATACACATATTTATAGTGATATATTCTGGTGTTTACAAGGGAGCGTGTATAGATAATAACTCCAGAGAATAAATTCTCGTCACCCTGTCAAGCCTGAGGGAGCGTGTATTTTTAATTACTCCGGAGGATAAATCCTCGTCACCTCGTCCCGTGTGGGAATAAATAGTCCATGTGCCATATCTAATGACTAGAGAGACGTGGATATTTTCAACTCCAGACCCGTGTGGGTTTTTTATTAATCTGGCAATTTATCGTTATATTTTATATAGTCCATATCAGTCATCAGTTCAACCTGTAGTGTATAATCATCGCCATACAAGCCTCTCGCTCGTATAGTAAATCTTCCACCTCGTCACACAAGCTCCAAATGCTTATGTGGAATATGATGAAGTATGCCTATCGTCAAGGAGTATGCCATGTAGTGTAGTTCAAAATTAATTGTTACTATCCTATGGCGATGTTTATTATTTCACACAGAATAACCAGCACTCCGCATCCAATGGCATTCACAGGAGTTGATATAAAAATAAAATTGTGCAGCCAACTCATCAAAGCTTACCTATTTGTCGGGCACGCAAATAATTTCTTTACTCTACAGCTAATCCATTTTTCCTGTTCGACACATGTATATATATGCAGAGCAAAGCTAATAATAATATTTCTAGCGAACTAATATTTATTTCAACACGTGTGTATTTTTACCAAAGCGTATACATGATAAAAGTAATATTTTTATCATCAAAAATATTTATTCAACACGTGGATGTTTTTAATGCTTCATATTCACAATAAAAATGTAATTTTTATTGTCTATTCAATTTAATTTAAAATACGAATAACATTCAACACATGAATTTTCGATTCAACGAATGAATTTCAATTCAACACAAGAATATTCTCTATAGTTTGTATATATATAAAAATGTGATTTTTATCGTTAAAGCTATTTATTTAAAATTCGAATAACATTCAACACATGAATTTCAATTCAACGAATGAATTTCAACTCAATACATGAATATTCTCTATAGTTTGTATATATATAAAAATGTGATTTTTATCGTTAAAGCTATTTATTTAAAATTCGAATAACATTCAACACATGAATTTCAATTCAATGAATGAATTTCAACTCAACACATGAATATTCTCTATAGTTTGTATATATATAAAAATGTGATTTTTATCGTTAAAGCTATTTATTTAAAATTCGAATAACATTCAACACATGAATTTCAATTCAACGAATGAATTTCAACTTAACACATGAATATTCTCTATAGTTTGTATATATATAAAAATGTGATTTATTTAAAATTCGAATAACATTCAACACATGAATTTCAATTCAACGAATGAATTTCAATTCAACACATGAATACTGGTTTCAGCATATGTAATTAATTTCCACAAATGAAAATTATTCTAACACATGAATATTTCAGAAAATTTCGGTAGCATAACGGCAGGGTAGTTAAAACCGGGAACGTCCCTAGTACGGCTCCTCGCTCTACCTTAAAACCTCGCGATTTTTGACAATGGGGAATCATGCATCTAGTTCGCACGCAGGCGGCATGTTTTATTTTCATTTCCACAATTCTACTCTAATTTGTTTCAACCACAAGAGGGTATTTTTCAACCACAAAGGTATTTTTCAACCACAAAGGTATTTTTCAACCAACCACAAACAATTATTTCCAACCATTCGTCATACTATATGTTTTCACGCCAATCACAAGCAATAAATATCATCCATGGTCTTTGGACGAGGGAAGTATATATATATATATTATTTCTATAATTCACTTGCATTTCATCACAATTCAAAGCATATATGTTTCATACAACGCTTGTATAATTTATACATCGCTAATATTACTTATACAACACATGTACATGAGGTATACAATGCGTATATAATTTAAACTTCGCTTATATAATTTATACAACACGATTCCATTCACACAATTTAATTTAGATTCCTCGCATTGGTTTTTGTAGTGCTAAAAATCGTATGTAGATCAGAAAAATCCCAGGCTTCTGCTAGATGTTAGAGAGCCTCCCTGCGGTCCAGATGTTTCCTGTTTCATCGAATTTCGTTAACACACTAAAAAGATATGATTTTTCAAAGTTTTGCAACAATTAAAAGTGTTATTTTCAATTCAGAAATTTCAAAGCAGATATGTTTTTCAAACCTTCGAAACTAGGTTTTAAATTCATGATCAATCCATGAAGTATCGTCACGATCAGATGCTGCAACGTCGAAGAGCTTCGAACAGGCTTTCCAGCGCCTATGGTGGCACCCAACTCGATGGCCTCTCTGATGCTCGGCGGCGGTCCAAAGGTGGTGAATTCCTCGAGGTAGAACGACGCAAATACCAGATGGTTTCAGTCGAGGCTTGGATTGATTGAAAGAGGGGGAAAGGCAAACGGAAAAGCCAACCGGAGGGGGTGGCGAAAATGCCTGTGGCGGCGGCGATCGGTCCTGGAAATTTTGAAGGGGTTCCGTCGTTCGTTCGATAGGGTTTGACCAGTTTTTCAGAAGAGAGAGAGAAGTGAGGATATTTTCTATTATATTTAAATTTTAAATTCCTAAAATATCCTTTTTAACCAACGTACACCAATTTCAACCCAACGACTGTCGCCCCTAGCTAAATACCACCATTCCGGACACAATGGGATATGTTTCGTTGGCTAATTCGACTGTTACAGTCAGTTATTTTCAAATTAAAGTATAAAACATTTAATATTCAATTTGAACGTACATTTCAATTTGCCAGGGCCACAAACTGAATCGTAAAATTCCAGAAAAATAAATCTAGCTTTGTTTTGACGATACTGTCCCAACAAAACCAGTTTCGTCATATTCTGAGATCGTATGCAAAATGTCTGTTTTCAGGTCGACCCATTTTAACAGAAATTGACCAATCATATTTTCCTTTGCCCCGCTCACATACTAGCTTCAAAAATTATGAAATTTGAAACCTAGCAATAGTTTGATATCCCGGATCCAACAAAATTGGTTTCGTCGAATTCCGAGGTCGTATGCAAAATATCTATTTCAAGGGCTATACATCCTATATAGCGACCTTTCTGAAAATTCATTTGGCCATAACTTTTGATTCCTGTTATGAAACTTCAATTTTTCAGATTCGTTAGAAAGGTATTCATAAACAGATTTAAATATTTTTAGTTTCACTAAAATCTGTTATATTTTCCACCCGATACAGTCAGACAAAGTTTGTATTCAAATTTTCAAACTGCCTCACTATGTCCAATTCATTACTTTGTTGAAATATGCTATTTCAATTGTTTAAATTCTTTGACAATAACCAATTTTAAAAATTTTAAATTGGTTCACATTTTTCGGGTTATTACATATAAGCTAAGAGAAATGAATTCCTCCTCCACCAACGTAAATACGTTTGAAATGATCAACTTACGCGATCTACAGATATACTCTATCAGACATTCGTCCATTCAAGGTTTCCTGGGGCTGGACAACCCGAAGGCACTATTCTATAAATCCATCTTAGGAAATTTCTACCTAGGATTTATTGAACATCCCTTGCATAACTCCATCTTCAATTATCTTCATCATATTTGATTCGCAACGCTAATGCCATACGGAGTGGTTTTCAGATAATATATATGATCCCGGTCTTTCCGTATTGACAATGGAAATGGTCAAAAACTTTGATAGTCAGTTATTTAACTATCAAAGGAAAACATGTGTACAAACAACGATCATATTTCCAAATGGAAATCTTATCGAGCAAATCATTAATCAACACCGATCCCCTTTAATCTTATTTGTCATTCAATTATCCATTTCCCTATTCCCGTTTCCATATATTCATAAATTCTTGTTTTCTAAATTTAGAAAATATACGTTATTAATCATTGGAAAGCATTTCCATACTTACTCTCATTTCTATTTTTTTATATTAGAAAACATTTCTAATTCTTATTTGGAAAACATTTCCAAAACTCCTTTATTGGATTTAAACAGATATTTAAATAAAATATTGCTATGCCAACTTAAACCATTACACTCATTAACTAAATTCACTTAACCAACCTTCACTATCGAACCTTAACCATTCCTTAGTTAAAAATGAAGTCAATCAAGTTGGGATATAACTACCTCTCATACCTTAACTGAACAACATTTCTAACCTCGAAATAGACAAAGTTCACCTTTTAAATCTTTAACAGACTTCCTTACGTAACTCTCGGATTCTATTTACGAATCCACTTCTTTTACAGAAATCATTTGGTTATAACAATAGCGCTATAATCCCATGCTTCCGAAATATAATAACTTAAATATAACTTTTATTTATTAATTTAGATAAATAAACAAATAACTAATTTATTAATAAATAAATAAATCTTGATTAAAAACGGAAAGTGAATAGTACTTTCCTGAATTCGATAAAAATCGAATTTCAACGTATAATTCTCTCTCGAAGAATCTCTATTCGATAACTCTCTTTCGAATAAATTATATTCGATAATCTTTCTTCAAATAACTATATTCGATAATCTCTCTTCGAATAACTATATTCGATTAACTCTTATTCGATTAACTAATATTCGATTAACTCTATTCGAATAACTAATATTCGATTAACTCTATTCGAATAACTAATATTCGATTAACTCTAATTCAATTACCTCTTTTCGAATAACTAATATTCGATTAATTCTATTCGGTTAACTAATACTTGACTAACTCTATTCGATTAACTCTAATCGAATAACTAATTTTATTTTAATCCTATTTCCTATCTTATTCAAATTCCCACTTGAAATCCTATTTCAAAACCCAATTTTCCTTATAAATGTTTTAATTTATAAAATATTCATTTTAATCCATTGTTCACATTGAATGTGAAAAATATTTCTTTTATATAATCCATTAAGTTTGATTTCGTATTTTAAAATAATATTCCATTTCCAAATTCTTTTTATACTTCTATTTATAGAATTATTCATACGAAATCTCCTTTTTATTTCTAACACTTAAATCTCATTTATAATTCCCTTTATAAATGCTGAGTTCACATTCTATTTAAAATATCGGTGTCAAAACCGATTTCTACTTCTTTATATAAGTTCAGACTTATATATTCCAATTTATCACATGACAAATATTTTATTTAATTTATAAAACATTATTTATAAATCAATCTTCTCAATTAATCTGTTAAAACAGATTCTATTTAAAATCTACTTTAAATTAATCTTTCTCATTTATCTGTTAAAACCGATTTCCATTTAATACTTATTTTCCACATATTTTCTTTTATAAAATTCTATTCATTTCCCAAATATTTCCTTTTATAAAATTCTATTCATTTCCCGAATATTTCCTTTTATAAAATTCTATTCATTTTATAAATATTTCCTTTTATAATTCTATTTATTTTCTAAATAAATATTCCTTTTATAATTCTATTTATTTTCTAAATAAATATTCCTTTTATAATTCTATTTGTTTCCTATAAATATTTCATGTATAATATCCTATTTATTTCCTATAAATATTTCATTTATAATATCATATTTATTTTTTATAAATATTTCATTTATAATATCAAATTTATTTCCTATAAATATTTCATTTTCAAAATACACTTTGAAAATTCCCTTTTTACATTCTAGTATTTCTTATGGTATTTAAAATACCAATTAAACAAACCAGTGTCATCATAATCAATCACATGTTTTATATCACATCATATATCACAATATATGAAAACAAACAGTATTATAAATATTGAGGAATCCAGTTGGATCCCTCCAACCTGTTTCCCTGCATCCACAAATTTTAAACAATATAAATATCATAGATTTCATTTCAATATGAAATATTCTGATAAACAAAATCAATATTTGATTAACGATTTATATAGATATCGTTATCTATAATTTTGACCAATAAATCAATAATTCAACCAAACAATCAACACACAGCAATCAATCATCATTTATCAATACTAGATTATATTTTATAAATACATAAACTGTAACACCCCATGTATTTTATAACAGCGTAATTCACAAATTAAAGTATAATTAATTTCAAATCAAAGAATTAAGGGGAACGGGATACTCCATTGCGTTCGTCTCGGAATTCTGCTTGGGATAGAGTTCGAGTTTGCGTAAAACGGACTCCGTATGAAGAAGATATGGCCTCCGGAAGTTTCAGAATTCAGTTTAAAATTCAAACAGACCAAAACAGCTTAGAAAACAAGTTAAATTTCAAAAATTGGGCCGGATTGGCCAGGGCGGGAATTTTCCCGCCCAAGACACCTCGGTCGACTGGGTAGTCGACCTGGGCTACCCAGGTCGACTGGGTAGTAGACCTGGGGCACCCAGGTCGACTACATAGTCGACCTGGGGGTCGACTGGGGGGTCGACCTGGCCCCTGAGCCAGGTCGAACCCAGCCCCCCTGGCTGGACTGGTCTGTGTTTGGCTATTTTCTGAGCCTTGCCTTGTCACTAGGGCTAGGTGTCAGCTCCTGATTGGTCTCTCCTTCAAACGAACGGCTATTATTAAACCAAGCTCCATCGACGGTCCAAATCAACTCACAAACTCTATAAAAAGGACCTAAGACTCACCCTAATTCACATAAATAAAAATGGAGATGAGACCGTCATGCTGCTGAGGAAAGACTAGGAATAGCCGTCAAAAATTGAGAGACAATTAGGAGATAATTCGAAAGCTTAAAGCAACGTCAAAACAATGCCTACAACAAAGGATAGCATCTCCAAATTCAGAATTCAGATTCCTGAATTGAAGATTCGTCATACGTTGTAAGTAGAGTGCTATTCCGATGTGGATAAATAATTGTGTTTTGATTTTTGTAAAGTGAGAAATGGAATTGTGGCGATAATAATCTATATTTGTATGTTGCTTTGATTCTAAACGATTTGGAAATGTTGTGGTATATGATTGGGTATTTGCAAATATGTGATTTATGTTGGAAGTTAACAACCATATGTTGTAGTATTTTATTTGGGATTCATACAAGTATATGATTCATGTTAACAACCATATGTTGTGGTATTTTATTTGGATTCATGCAAGTATATGATTCACTGTTATGTCAATATGATGTACATACTTTTATGATCACTTTTAAAGTGTAATTGGATTCGACTAAGTACTATGGTTTATGTTGGAATTAGCAAATCATACTTTTGTATTAGAGACAAAAGTAAACATTTCATGAACATGACTAAACTATGTTTGGTGTTATGCAGTTTACTTATGTTTTTTTATGCTTCTTTAAATAATGTAATCAAGACAGTTATGAAGATGTAATGGTTTTTGGAAGTATTATAAGACAAGTTATGACATGGTTTATGTATCACGTATTTTGTTGAAATAAAAATTGCTGTTGTTTTCCGCTGTTCAAAAATTATGTGTATTCATATCTGTCTTGTATATCTGTGACTTATACTTATAAACCTCCACCAAAATTAGGGCATTCCCTTTGAGAGTGACCCTAACGGAGGTGGGGTGTTTCACTTGGTATCAGAGCACAGGTTTACCGGATAAGATAAAAGTTTTGAAAATTTATTTTCAAAGGAAAGGACTTTCATGGAACCGAGTCCTTCGTGGTAGCCAGGAAATGACTGAAAGAATCCAAGGACTTATTCGTCATTTTTGAGGTAGAAGATAGGCAGAAGGTACAACTGGCAATATGGCTACTTAAAGGTGAGGCTTCCTACTGGTGGGAAGTCACTAATGCAGAAAGACCAGTGGAAACATGAGAGGACTTTAGGGCAAGGTTTGTGGCTAAATTTCTCTCGGAAGCTGAGAAAAGTCTTCAGTTGGAAAAATTCTTATTTCTTAAGCAAGGGAATATGACAGTCAAAGAGTATGTTAACCAGTTTGATCAGCTGGCTAGGTTCGGACTGGACCTAGTCAACACCCCGCACAAGAAGGCTCTCCGCTTTGTCAAGGGGTTGAATGAGCCATTACATAGTTTGGCCATGACCCATATACCCATGGGAGCTACGTATGAAAGGTTGGTGCAGATGGCATTGCTGAACGAAGAGGATAAAGGCAAGAAGGAGACAAAGGCAGAATGCTCTCAAGGGAAGAAAGAGAGTTTGCAACCTAAGAAGACAGACTTTAAGAAGGGCTGGAAAGACAACAAAGAGAAAATGATGTGTAATTTCTGTGGCAAAGAAGGGCACTTAGTGAAAGATTGCCGGAAAAAGAAGGCCAAGATGAATGGTGAGTGCTTTTCTTGTGGTGAGACAGGCCACCTGGTTAAGGATTGCCCAAAGAAGCAGTGGCAGGGGCAGAGGGCTGGATCTACCTCAGGGGCACAAGTTCATGCGCTAGAAGCGCCACCTCTGCAGCAGCGAGGTATAAATACTTCTGTAGAAAGTGTAGTTTATCTTTATGATCACCCAGTTCGCACTTTATTCGATTCTGGCGCATCACATTCCTTTATCTCATCTGCATTAGTAAAATCTATGCACCTAGAAACTAGAATGGTAGAGGACCCCTTTATTGTTTCAAATCCAATTGGGGGCCCAGCTCATTTATCTATGATCTGCGTGGGATTGAAAATTTCTATTCTAAGCATAGAATTTAAATGTAGTGCCTTTGTTTTGGGCTTTTCGGGATATGGTTTGATTTTGGGCATGGATTGGCTAACCAGTAATGGAGCCATCCTTGATTGTGAGAAGAGGGTGGTTAGGCTTCTGACCCAACTCGGTAACACTTTGGAAATTACTTGTAATCCCTCGTATGCGGTTATGCTTAGTTATCTTGAATCACTAGATGCCTCTGTCGACAATTTACAATCGGTTAGAGTGGTCCGGGAATATCCGGATGTCTTCGAAGAGGTGAAGGGCTTGCCTCTGATGCGGGAGATAGACTTCCACATATATCTTGTAGATAATGCAAAGCCCGTTGCGTTGCCCGTTAGACACATGGCTCCACGGGAAAGGAAGGAGCTCAGTAAAAAGATTAAAGAACTTCTAGAGAAGGGGTTCGTTAGAAGGAGCATTTCAGAATGGGGCGCTCCGTTGGTGTTCGCTACAAAGGCGGATGGTTCACTCCGTCTGTGTGTTGACTATAGGGAGCTCAACAAACTAACGAAAAAGAATAGGCACCCTCTCCTCAGAATCGACGATCTGTTTGATAAGCTTGTAGGAGCGTCTGTTTTCTCCCAACTCGATTTAGCGACCAGATTTCATCAGCTAAGGGTGGCTGAAGATAGTATCGATAAGACAACATTCAGAACCCCAGATGGCTTCTTTGAATGGTTTGTCATGCCTTTCGGCTTGACAAACGCACCCGCTTATTTCGTGGACCTAACGAGTAAGGTGTTCAGAGATTTCCTCAATAAGTTCGTAGTGGTCTTCATAGACGATATATTGATCTTCTCGAAGAATGAAGAAGAGCATGCTCAGCACCTAGGGGCAATCATGGAAACCCTGCGAGTCCATCAACTAAAGGCCAAATTCTCCAAATGCCACTTTTGGAGAGAGGAAGTAAGATTTCTTGGGCACATATTATCCAAAGAAGGGTTAGCAGTAGACCCGACTAAGGTAGTAGCGGTGCAGGACTGGAAGACACCAAAGAACGCAACAGAAGTCCGAAGCTTTCTCGGGCTAGTAGGCTTCTATCGGAAATTCATCAGAGACTTTGCAAAGATATCAGCTCCGCTCACAAAGCTGATTAAGAAGAATCTATTGTTCAATTGGGACTTGGATTGCGAGTTTGCTTTCCAATGACTAAAAAGGGCTCTTACAACAGCCCCAGTTTTGACGTTGCCAGATGGAAGCAAGATGTTCACAGTTTATACAGACGCATGTAGGACAGGGCTAGGCGTTGTCTTAATACAAGAAGGAAGGGTAGTAGCTTATGGTGGAAGGCAATTGAAAGTGCATGAGAAGAACTACCCGACCCACGATCTTGAGTTAGCTTCCATCGTCTTTGCACTCAAGTCATGGCGACACTATCTCCTAGGTGAAAAGTTCAAACTTTACACTGACCATAAATCATTGAAATATCTTTTCTCGCAGAAAGATCTTAACTTGAGGCAACAGAGATGGATGGAGTTTCTTGCCTCATACGATTTCGAGATCTCCTACACTCCGGGCAAAGGCAACGTAGTGGCAGAAGCGTTGAGCCGAAAGAAACTGACCCTAAGCCCGTTGTTTGTTGAAAGACAAAGCCTAGAGTTTATAGCCAGCTTTGACTTTAGACCCTCCTCCGATTTTGTACCGGGCTTGCTAGCATCTCTCGAAGTACGCCCTACTTTAGTAGACTCAATAGGGACAGCACAACGCGAAGACCCTCATCTTGTGGAGACGATTGATAGGCTAATTAGGGGTGATACTTCAAGTCACCTCAGCAGATACTCCATCGACGATAAAGGTTGGCTAAGGCGAGACGGAAGACTATGCGTCCCACAGACAATAGATTTAGTAAAGAAGGTTCTCGAGGAAGCACATCACTCCAAGATGACGATACACCCAGGCGGGGATAAAATGTACAAGGACATAAAGAGGACTTTCTTTTGGAATGGCATGAAGAAGGACGTGGAAGATTTCGTTTCTAAGTGCATGGTGTGCCAACAGGTTAAGGAAGAACAGAAAAAGCCTGGCGGTCTACTCCATCCTATAGAGGTCCTGCAGTGGAAGTGGGATAGTATCTCAATGGAATTCATTGACGGGCTGCCTAGGTCTAGAAGAGGCAACACTAGCATTTGGGTAATAGTGGATAGGCTTACTAAAAGCGCCCACTTCTTACCTGTCAAGAGTAAAAGAACTTCCTCATCCCTAGCATCTCTTTACCTCAAGGAAATTGTTCGACTCCATGGAATACCATCCAGCATTGTTAGTGACCGAGACCCTATCTTCACAAGTGAATTTTGGCAGAGTCTGCAAGAAGCGGTAGGCACACAGTTATGCTTGAGAACAGCCTATCTTCCCCAAACCGATGGTCAGACAGAAAGAGTGAACAGAGTTTTGGAGGACCTTTTAAGACTATGCGTCCTTGACTTCGGAGGGACGTGGGAAGACCATCTTTCTTTGGTAGAATTTGCCTACAACAACAGCTACCAAGCAACCATCGGAATGGCGCCCTTCGAAGCTTTATATGGAAGACCGTGCCGATCGCCCACTTGTTGGTGGGAGTCCACTGACAAACTCATACTTGGACCGGATATGATCCGGGAGACTTCAGAAAAAGTAGATTTAATACGGAGAAGGTGAAGACAGCCCAAGACAGACAAAAATCCTACGCCGACAAGAGGAGGACCGACCTTGAATTTGAGGTTGGGGACAGAGTTTTTCTTAAGGTATGTCCGCTAAGGAACGTTGTTCGTTTTGGAACCACAGGAAAGCTAGCACCAAGGTTCGTAGGGCCATTTCCTATCATCGCGAAAATTGGGAAAATGGCCTATAGATTAGAGCTACCCGAAAAATTGGCTGGAGTTCACAACGTTTTCCATGTTTCACACCTCCGAAAATGTCTACATGAATCTGCTGAAGTGGTAGAGCCAAATATTCTAGAAGAAGCTGAAGTGGAACACGAAGCAACCGTGAGGAAAGTTCCAACCCGCATATTAGGAACGGAAGTGAAGAAGCTACGCAACCGCGAAGTCAAGCTCGTCAAAGTTCAGTGGAGTGACGCCGAGGGAGACAGAACTTGGGAAACTGAAGCTAGAATACGCGCAGCCTACCCTTTTCTTTTCGAGGGTACATCTTTGATCATTCTTTTTCCTTAAGTTGCGCTTTTATCTATTTTTAGGTATATCCCCTCGACCTTATCTTTTAGGAAAAAAACCCTTTGGATGAAAACATGTAATTGAAACATGTTATGGATGATGGTTGCAAGTGGCTGCAAGTGATTGCTAGTGGTTGCTCGTGGTTGCATATACACACACAATCTAGGTTTTAGATCGGCTCAGTCACTTCATATTGCATATGCATAAATGTATTTATCCGTATATGGTTGAAGTTTAATGTGTTGCCATATGGATGTTGCATTTATATATGAATGGTTGTGCACTCATGTAGAATCATGAATAGGAAAATTTGCATACATAATGGATTCATGGCACTTACATAATTTGCATTAAGAAGGTCAACTGAATCAGTAGACCGACTGATTTTTGCATTAGATAAGTACATGTACACACACTTTGCATATGATCATGAAGCATTAGAAGTCTTTTAAGGACAATGGATGCTCGTGTTTAATGGATGAGTAGATGGATGTTTGGATGTTAGGACATACATTCTTCTTGAACTTGAAGATTTCGGGGACGAAATCCTTTTAAGTGGGGGAGAATGTAACACCCCGTGTATTTTATAACAAAGTAATTCACAAATTAAAGTATAATTAATTTCAAATCAAAGAATTAAGGGGAACGAGATATGCCATTGCGTTCGTCTCGGAATTCTGCTTGGGATAGAGTCCGAGTTTGCGTAAAACGGACTCCGTATGAAGAAGATATGGCCTCCGGAAGTTTTAGAATTCAGTTTAAAATTCAAACAGACCAAAACAGCTTAAAAAACAAGTTTAGATTTCAAAAATCGGGCCGGATTGGCCAGGGCGGGAATTTTCCTGCCCAAGACATGTGACGAAAAGGAATTTCGCTCAATCCGAATCAGTGGCTAAACCGACCCAGACCGTTCGAAACGCCCTATCGTTTGAGTACACGACACAACAAAACGCATACGGAAGAACATTTCATTGTATATTACAACAATGCATCAGAGTATGAATAAATATTACACAGAAATATCAGAGATTTAAATTACATTTAAAAATATTACACAGAAATATCAGAGATTTAAATTACATTTAAATAAATAGCAGCGGAAAATAATACAATACACAACTAGAAGGAGATATACAGATACAAAGCTTTCCGGATATCGTTCCAGCTGTAAACCAGGATCCTGTGAATATAAATCTGCAAAACCAAAACTACTAGCTGCCCGTGTCAAAATAGGGGCACCCAGAGTTTAGGTTAAAACAATAAACTCCAGGTCAGTCATGGGACTGGTGTGGGAACTAAAACAGTTATTAATCTTTATTTTAAAGTTAGGTAAATCAAGGGACCACGCCGTATAACATGGAACGGGTTTCCTCCCAAGAATACCAGTGCATATAACAACAGCATAATGCTAAATAAAGAAAAATGAAGCTGTTATAAGACCCAGGTCCTATCACACAATGCAACGCAAGCCGGGGGATAGGGTTTTCCCTTATAACAGCCAAAGAATGCTTGATACGTTTAAAACAAATCATTTGATACTATTATAAGTGCATAGTGTATAAAACAACTTCAAATCATAAGTATCAATCATAGGCGGCATGGGTACCATATATCATGTCGCCATACTAGTTCTACAATTAAAACCGCAAATGTCACGTATTTGGAAATTGGGTTTCCATTTATGAACCGAGGCAAAAGATAGTCCTCAACCGATTCGAGACTCTCTAGCCCGAGCCTCAGGGTTAGAGCGCATCGACCCTTGGATCGTCAGGGCCGGTCCACCGATGAGGATTAAACTTAAACCCTGAACATGCGTTCCCCCGCCCTATGGGGCGTAAATGAGCCAACGAATGACTCCATCGGACCCGGATCGTCCGATCAAACCGAGGTGCCTCGCAACTGCAACAACCACATAAGTCAAACTCGTCAGGGCGTGTAAAACCACTGACGCCACTTCTAACTAGAAAGAAACGCATGTCCTCCCTGAGGTCCTTCTCCCATTTTTGGTTCATACCGGGTGTGAAGCTCGCGAATCAGCGTTACACAAAGCGACGCCACAAAGGCCGTGCTTTGATCATCAACCACAAGACTTTGCTTTTCAACAGAAGCCTTGATCATTTGCCACTTGGGCATGCTACATTGGCAATTCACTCTATGCGTTTGATATCCATCAGTATATAACCCCTGAGCTCATACGTCTCAGAGAAGGGCGTTAAGCAAGAGAATAAATCCTCCGCCGCCAAACAGATATATATTTAATAGAGATCAATCACACGGACTAAAATTCAATGTCAGACATACAGTCCATTTACAAGTCCGTTCTGGGTCTGCACGAAACCGGAGGCACCTAGTACCCCACATATCCATCGATCTCCAAGTACGTCTAGGCGATCACTAACTGTTTCCATCTTCTTGGGTGTACAGCCCAATCAAGATCATCAGTAATTACCCAAACGACGTGAAGACTTCCGGTCTTTGACCATCGTCTTCATCTTCGACTTACCGTCATATCAGTTATTCAGAATGGGATAAACCCGGTCTTTCCGAATAACTCGCGTATATTTTAAATAAGTGTTACACAAATACAACATACACCTCATTCCAATTCATCAGTCACTAACCGTAAATTAATCAAGAGAATAATTTCCCAAATATTAACCCCGAAGGCCGAAACCAACATCAGATCAATATCCAGAAAACCATTCTGCTTGGCTAACCGACAATTAGTTTCTAAATTTTACATTCATAGGGAAAGGTTCCCATTAATTTTATCAAAGATAAATTCTTTGATTTATTCTTTAATCTACTTTTGAATTTCGATTCAACTAGTCGAGATTAACGAACCTTACCGAAGTAATTATTTGTTTTAATTCCCCAATCCCAACCTATTCAACCCATGAAGTAAAACTGGCTATACTTCATATCTAACACCATGGTGTTATCGGTAAATTCAATTACCATTTCACGTTCAAATCTAATTAAAGATTTAACTATCGCTTGGAGCAAAACTGGTGATACTCCATTCTCGATTATTTCAATCTAATTAAAGATTCATTAAAACTCCACTTAGTTTTAATCTATGACTGGGTTAAAGAATCAGTGTCATTTAAAACACGGTTCACGATAAACCCAGAATCACATCACATTAATTATCGGGTTAAAGAACAAGTGTTATTTAAAACACTGTTCACGATAAACCCAAAAATCAATATCAATTCAATTCCAATTAAATATCATTTAATTGGTACACTTCATTAAATCTAAATAAAAAGATTTAATCTTTTCTCAACTGGGTTCAAGAACAGTGTTAGTCAAGACACCATTCACGACAAACCCAAATCACATTTGATATTAAATACAAGGCTCTGAATAGAAAATATCCCGGCTTATATTCAATATCAAATTCTGCGATCAACAAAGATCGTATTGGAAATAACGATATATATATCTATATCTTTCAAATTTCCATAACATATTTATAATCACGAAATCCAAAATCGAAATATTCCGAAGACTATTTCGATTCAAATCCATCCCAATGGAATCATTGGAAATTCTGGTTATTTTCAAAACCATTTCAAATTCAATTTATTTATTTAAAAATAAATAGAATTATAATTGTAGTTCAAAACTAGTTCATTTCGATAAAATCTATTTTTATCTTTTCAAATATGGAGTTTTTCATCCCAATTCTTTCTAAATCATTTCTCATGATTTTACACAAATTATTGATATTTTTAATAATTTTATCAAGGCCCGTACAGTCGATTTCCATCAACGGCCATCGAACTGCACTTACAACGACCTTTTTCAAATTTGATTTGGACATAATTCCAAATCCAACTGTTAGATTTCTAATTTCTATTATTCTTTAGAAAGCTCTTTTCGATACGAACCCACTGGTTCCGGTTTCAGGAGAATCCGACGGTCGGATCTCCCGTAATATCCGTTCGAAGTCAATGGTCGAAATTCGCGAACTGCCGCGTCGCGGCGCGTTCTATTCAGGCCATTATATTATATACTCCATATATATAATATATACTTCATCGATTTCAATTCAAAACGTGCTTTATAAATCGTTTTAAATTCATTTTCAAAACGGTTTCAACTTCGTATTCAATCTCAAATCAAAATTGAATATTTCAATTTAAATTCATTTTAAATTCATTTCAAATTGATTTCAATTCAAATTGATTTCTAATTCAATTTCAGTTCGTTTTCAATTAAATTTCGATTTGTATTCAATTTCAACCGAATTCATTTCTATTCAATTTCAAATCATTTCAGTGTATTTCGAATTTCAAATCAATTCAGTTTAATTCGAATTTCAATTCACTTTAAATATTATTCGAATTTCAATATATTTCAATATAGTTCGAATTTAAAATCCATTCAATATTCATTGAAGAAAGAATAAAATCGATATAAATATCGTTCACGTCAAAAATGGCGTCAATCTAACCAACACGACTTCATATGTTTCTATTTTCAAATATTCTATTTCAAATATTTTTATTTCCAATATTTCTATTTCGAAACTGGAATGAGGCCCAATCAATTACCATATAAAGTTAATTATATGGATTTTCTACAACACATGTATACAATAACAACGATGAATAATCAACCATCATCCAAAGTGCATTCTACACTGTATAAGCATCAAATATAAATATTCAACGCTTATAGCAGCCTGTTAGTCGATCGATCGACATACAACTAATTATTGGGATTAGTGTACGTCAAATATCATCCCAATACCCGTGTGGGGTTTCAAACAATCAAACACAGATTTTATTTGTGCAGTTGGGCGATGTGTAAAATTTATCGTCCCAATCAATGTCCTTCAAATAGGTGTATATAAAAAAACCGTCTGGTTTGTAAATGAATATTTATTTATTCACATTCACGTTAAAAATTATATTTTTAACGATCAAACTATTTTATTCAAACTATGAATTTACTATTCGGTTCATTTATTAAATAAAATGTTATCTTTATTTTTCGAACTTATTTTAGAAAATTTCGGCGGCATAACGACACAATACTAGAAACGGGACAAGGCCTAGCCTTATCCCCGGTCTAGTGAAGGCCCACGCCATTCACACATCAATCAAATCAATTTCATTTCACCATACGATTCAATTCAAACCAAATAATCTAACCAACTACACAACCAAACAATTAAACAAACAAGCCATCCATGGTCTGTGAATGACGGGTGTCGGGTGCTACTAAACACCGTCTGCATCCTAGTATATATATATATAACTAGAAAAATAAAATTTAAGAGTGAGAAATTCTCATAGATAGCTATCCCAACTTCACGACACTTCATTTAGAGAAATCTTCGTCGTTCTCGCCTTTTTGTCGTCTTCGTTGCCCGCCGCCGCTACATATGTAAAAATCGAATTTTTACTTTGCTATTCAATATATAAAAATCATATTTTTTACTTCGCTATTCAATATATAAAAATCATATTTTTACTTCCCTATTCAATATATAAAAATCATATTTTTACTTCGCTATTCAATATATAAAAATCATATTTTTACTTCGCTATTCAATATATAAAAATCATATTTTTACTTCTCTATTCAATATATAAAAATTCTATTTTTACTTCGCTGCTATATAAAAAGATTTCGCCTTTCTATAATATAAAAATTATATTTTCCTCGAAGTAAAAATCATATTTTTACTTCACTACTCATCTCAAAATATCGTCTTTTCATATCTAAAAATATTGACTTTTCATTTTCAAAAATCTAATCTCTTATAGTTTTACAAAAAATCACTTCTTTTATATTTTAAAAATCACGTCTTTTGCCTTTTTACATATAAAGATCTCGCCTTTTTAAACTTATAGATGTCGCCTTTTCAAAAATAATTTTATTAAGCAATATATATATATTAAAGGTTATATTTTTATCAAGCTTTACAGTTTTAAAAATGCTAACTTTACAGTTTTAAAAATCCTAACTTTACAGTTTTAAAAATCCTAACTTTACAGTTTTAAAAATCCTAACTTTACAATTTTTAAAAATCCTAACTTTACAGTTTTAAAAATAAAATCTTTACAGTTTTAAAATAAAGATCACTGCATGAAAGGATTTAAATAAACTAAAAATCAGAATAAAATAAAAATAAAAAGGGTCAAGAACTTACAACGGGGGGGGGGGGGGGGTGCTGCGTCGGCGTAGGATGGAGGGGGGGTGCGAACTCGCGAAGGCGGGGGGTGGTGCGGTGCGGGTCACGGCTGCGCGATGGGGGTTTAGGGTTTCGCTGATTGGGGTTGCGGTTGGAGGGGGAAACGAAGGGGAGGAGGAGGGGGGCTCGATGAAGGGGGCGGCGGCACTCAAGGAGGAGGAGCGGCGGCTGCTCCGCCCCGTCCTTCTTCTTCTTCTTCTTCTTTTTTTATTGTGAAAACTGAATTGAAAATATCGTGGGGGGGCCTCGGGTTAAAGGGGAAGAGAAGATTTTTTTTAATTTTCAAAAAGTTGACTTTTACATATGATGTAAGGACCCGTAACTTCCCCATGAAGGAAAGCACGGATACTTTGAGAACAACACACAAAAGGACGCAGATGGAAGAACATTTCATTGCTATTACAACAATTCCATCAGATACAAGAATATACAGAGTATAATTGAATAAATTACATTCGATAAATATCAGAGATTACAATAAATCACGTAGCAGCGGAAAATAATACAAAGCACAACTGAAGGTGATATACGGATACAGAGCTTTCCGGATATCATTCCAGCTGCAAACCAGGATCCTGTGAATATAAATCTGCAAAATCAAAACTACTAGCTGCCCGTGTGGAAAATAGGGGCACCCAAAGTTTAGGTTAAAACAATAAACTCCAGGTCAGTCTTGTGACTGGTGTGAGAACTAAAACAGTTATTAATATTGGTTTTAAAGTTTGGTAAATCAAGGGACCATGCCGTATAACACGGAACGGGTTTCCTCCCAAGAATACCAATGCATAGAACAAACAGCGCAATGCTAAATAAAGAAAAATGAAGCTGTTATAAGACCCAGGTCCCATCACACAATGCAACACAAGCCGAAGGATAGGGTTTTTACCTTATAACAGCCAAAGCATGCTTGATACGTTTAAAACACATTATTTGATACTATTATAGGTGTATTGTGTCAAAACAATTTCAATCATAAATATCAATCATAGGCGGCACGAATGAACCATACCACTATGTCGCCATACTAGGTTCTACAAATAAAACCGCACTATCACGTATTGGAAATTGGATTTCCGTCATGAGCCGAGGCAAGGGGCAAGCTCCTCTCCGATTCGAGACACTCTAGCAAATGCCTCAGGACCCCACTATGATCCTTGGATCTTCAGGGCCGGTCCTCACTTACTTTTGAGGATTGGCAATTCCTGAACACACGTTTCCCGGTCCTTACAGACCTATATCTGAGGCGCCTCGTATCCAACAACCACACAGGTGAAAAGTATATAAATGTCAGGGCTGGTAGGTCACTGACACCACCCTAGCTAGAAAGAAACGTCGTGCTCTCCCTGCAGTCACTATCCCGTTTTTGACTCATACCGAGGTGTGAGGCTCGCGATTTCACGTTATACACAAAGCTACACCACACAGGCCGTGCTTTGATCATCAACCACAAGACTTTGCTTTTCAACTGAAGCCTTGATCAATTGCCACTTACGCGTGCCACACTGGCAATTCACTCCATGCAACTGATGTCCATCGATATACAACCTCTGAGCTCGTACGTCTCAGAGAAGGGCGTTAAGCAAGAGAATAAATTCTCCGCCGCCAAACAGATGTATATTTAATAGAGATCAATCAACACAGAATAAAATCCAATGTCAGACACACAATCCATTTACAAGTTCGTTCTGGGTCTGAACGAAACCGGAGGCACTTTCCTCGCATATCCATCGATCTCCAAGTACGTCTGGACGATCACCGACTGTTTCCCTCATCTTGGGTGTACAGCCCAATCAAGATCATCAGTAATCACCCAAACGATGTGAAGACTTCCGGTCTTCAACCACCGTCTTCATCTTCTACATCTCGTCGAATCGATTATTCAGAATGGGTATAAACCCGGCCTTTCTGAATAACCCACGTATATGATAAACAAATGTTACACAAACACAACGAACGCCTCATTCCAATTCAGAATATTCTTTTATTCACAAAATCACATTCTTAGGGAAAGGTTCCCATTAATTTTATCAAAGATAAATTCTTCTAAATTTATTCTTTAATCCTCCTATGGATATCATTTCAAACTAGTCGGGATTAACGAACCACATCGAAGTAATTATTTATTTTATTTCCCAATCCCAACCTATATATCCCATGGAGAAAACTGGTAATACTCCACATCTAACACCACGGTGTTATCGGTAAAATTAATTACCATTTCACGTTCAAATCTAATTAAAGATTTAACTATCGCTTTGGAGCAAAACTGGTGGTACTCCATTCTCGATCACCTTTCAGATTTGATAATTTAAATTATCAATTCACATTTTAATCTAATTAAAAATTCATTAAAACTCCACTTAGTTTTAATCTTCCCAAAAATCGATATCTTGCCTTTAACTGGGTTAAAGAACCAATGTCATCTAAAACACGATTCACGATGAACCCAAATCACATTTGATATTAAATACAAGGCTCTGAATAGAAAATATATCGGCTTATATTCAATATCAAATTCTGAAACCAACATATATCGTATTGGAAATAACGATATAAAATATATCTTTCAAATTCCCATAACAATAACTGTATAGTCACGAAATCCAACATCGAAATATCCCGAAGATAATTTCGATTCAACTCCAGTCCAATCCACGTATTGGGAATATTGATTATTTTTAAAATCACTTTCAAATTCAATTTATTTATTTCAAAAATAAATTGATTTTAATTCTAGTTCAAAACTAGTTCATTTCGATAAAAATCTATTTTTATCATTTCAAATTTGAAATTTTTCAGCCCAATTTTTCCCAAATCATTTCTTATGATTTTACACAAATTATGGACATTTTTAATAATTTTATCAAGGACCGTACAGTCGATTTCCATCAACGGCTATCGAACTGCACTTACAGCGACCTTTTTCAAATTTGATTTGGACATAATTCCAAATCCAACCGTTAGATTTCAAATTTCTAATATTCATTGGAAAGCTCTTTTCGATACGAACCCAACGGTTTCGGTTTTAGGAGAATCCGACGGTCGGATCTCCCGCAACGTCAATTCGAAGTTAATGGTCGAAATTCACGAACTTCCGCGGCGCGACGCGTTCTATTCAGGCCATTATACATATATATAATATATATATATATTATATATTTCGTCGATTTCCTTTTAAAACGAATTTTATAAATAGTTTTTAATTCGTTTCCAAAACCATTTCAACTCTATATTCAATTTCAAATCGATTTGATTTCAATTCAATTCGAATTCATTTCAATTTTATTTAATTCGAATTCAAATTCGTTTCAATTCAATTCAATTTCTAATCCGTTTCAATTCAATTCAATTTGAATTTACCTTCTATTTGATTCAATTCGAATTCGTTTCAAATTGATTTCAATTCAATTTCAGTTCGTTTTAAATTTCATTCAAAATGATTTCGATTCGCTTTTAATTCAATTTCAATTTAATTCCATTTGAATTCATTTCTATTTTTATTCGAATTCAAATTCGCTTTCTATTCAATTCGAATCGAATTCATTTTCTATTCAATTCGAATCGAATTCTTTTTCTATTCAATTCGAATCGAATTCATTTTTTATTCGATTCGAATTCATTTCAAATTGATTCAATAAAATTTCAATTTCAATTTTTATCTAATTCAATTTGAATTTCATTTCAAAATATTAGATTTTGAAATCACTTTTCCATATTCATTATAAAACGAATAAAATCGATATAAATATCGTTCACGTCAAAATAGCGCATCTCTAATCCACACGGCTTTATATTTTTCAAAAACTTCTTTATTCTATTCAACAAATGAATATTTATCCCCTTTTACACATGAACATATATATTTTATTTCAACATATGAATATATATTTTACTTCAACACAAGAATATATATATTTTTCCCAACACATGAATATATATTTCTTTCAACACATGAATATTCTCAACACATGAGATTTTATTTTACTCAACACATGAGATTTTATTTTACTCAACACATGAGATTTTATTTTACTCAACACATGAGATTTTATTTTCTAAATTGGAATGAGGCCCAATCAATTACCATATAAAGTGATTTATATGGATTTTCATACAACACATGTATATAAACAATCATCCATCATCCAAAGTGCATCACATAACTGTATAAGCATCAAATATAAATAATCGACGCTTAACACTGTCTGTCAACCCATCGATCGACATATAACTAACAATTGGGATTAGTGTACATCAATTTTCATCCCAACACCCGTGTGGGGTTTCAACCAATCAAACACTGAATATTATTTGTGCACTTGGGCGATGTGTAAAAATTATCGTCCCAATCGATATCACAAAAATAGGCGAGCATAAACAAGTCGGCCGACTTGTAAATGGAAGTGTATTCCTATTTTTCACTATTCGATAAATTATTTTATTTCTTAGTTATAGCTAAAAATAATATTTTAGCTATCTAAATTTTTCTAATACTTTTTAGAAAATTTCGGCAGCATAACGGCGCGATACTAGAAACGGGACAAGGCCTAGCCTTATCCCCGGTCTAATAATGGCCCACGCCATACACATATTAATCAAATCACGTTCGTTATTCACACCACAAAACTTGGAGTAAGGTCTAACCTAGCCTTACCCCTTCGCCTTATAACGGCGCACGTCTAATCCTAACCAATTTATCGATTCGATTTTTCACACCACAAACCACATTCAAACCAATATCCAAATCCATCAACAAATATAGCAACCAAGCAAACACGTCGTCCATGGTCTGTGGACGACGGGTGTCAGGTGCTACTAAACACCGTCAAGCATCCTAGTATATGTTTATATAATTAGAAAAGAAGAGTTAAAGCAAGATGTTCTCACCGATAGCTATCCAACTTCACGACACTTCTTTTATAGAAATCTTCATCGTTATCGCATCTTTGTCATCTTCGTTGCTCGTAGCCACTACATATATAAAAAATCACATTTTTACTTCGCTATTCAATATGAAAAAACCCAATTTTTACTTTGATGTTCAATATATAAAAATCATATTTTTACTTTGCTGTTCAATATATAAAAATCATATTTTTACTTCGATGTTCAATATATAAAAATCATATTTTTACTTTGCTATTCAATATATAAAAATCGTATTTTTACTTCGATGTTCAATATATAAAAATCATATTTTTACTTTGCTATTCTATAAAATAAAAATCTAATCTTTAACACTTTTATAATGTAAAAATCATATTTTTAATCTTCTACTCATTTAACCTTCTACAACATAAAAGATTATATTTTTCTCCTCCTACAATATAAAAGATTATATTTTTCTCCTCCTACAATATAAAAGATTATATTTTTCTATCGCTAACCAATATATAAAGATTTCATTTTTCTATGAACAAAATCATCTTTCTATTCTCTATGCTTTTTCTAATCTAAAAATATAATCTTTCCTAATAAAAATCAAAACTTTAAACAAATAAAAATTATATAATATCAGTTTTAAAATCAATCAAAAAAATCAGTTTTTAATTATAAACAAAAAAGGAAAAATCTTACTGTCTTTGAAGGAGGGAGGCCGGAGGAGTCACAGTCGGAGCCTGGTGGGGGCGGAGGTGTCACAGTAGGTCGGGGTGGTCTTGGGCTTCAGGCGGCGGTGGTAGGCGCGGGTTTCAGAAGAGGAGGGAGAGGAGAACGAGGGGAGGAGGTGAAGATCGGAGGGAGGGGGAGTGCGATGGGGCGCGGATGCCTGGCGCGAGGCGTGGCGGCGCGACGCGGGGGGGGGGGGGGGGGGCTGTGCGATTCGTCGGCCGGGTTTTTTTTTTCTTTTCTTTTCTCTGAATCGATTTTGAAAATCCAAGGGGGCCAGAGGAAATAAAGGGGGAGCGGAGAGAGAGAAGTTTTTAATTTATTATTTATTTATTTTATTTTGCAAAAAGTTGACTTTTACGTACGACCTCTAAACGAGGTCCACCGCCTGTCGTCCATAGCGTATTACCCCCATTCCGAACACAATGGGACATGTATCGTAGGTTGATTCGAACGTTACAATCAGTTTCCGTTAAATTTACATTTAAATCACTATATTGAATTTTAAACGTACATTTCAAATTACTGGGGTCACATACTAACTAGAAAATTCCCGAAAAATATTTCTAGCTTCGTATTGACGATACGGTCCTAACAAAACTAGTTTCGTCGAATTCTGAGACCATTTGAAAAATGGCCAATTTTCCAGTCGATTAAAATCAACTGGAATGGTCAAACACGTTTTCCTTTGCCACGCTCACATATTGATTCGAAAAATTATGAAATTTGAAACCTAACAATAATATGACATCACGGACCCAACAAAAGTGGTTTCGTCGAAATCCGAGGTCATTTGCAAAATTTCCATTTTTAAGGGCCTGAATTCCATAGCGACTATTCAGAATTTTCAACTGGGCATATCTTTTGATTCTCGTTATGAAATTTTGATTTTTCAGATTCGTTGGAAAGATATCATCAATTAGATCCTAATGTTTTTGGTTTCACTAAAATCCGAATTGTTTTGCACCCGGTACATTCAATTGAAGTTTGAAATCGAATTATCGAGCTACCGCTCCATTTTCAATTCTATTTATAATTAAAATAAAATATTTATATTCTAACGACGACGTATATAATATATACATTCGAATTATATTCAAAACAAATTTCTCGTCGATTTTATTTAAAATAATCTATTTTAAATATTCAAAATTCGCTAAAATTGCCAAAATAAAAATTTTAAACTGGTTCAGAATTTCCGGGTTATTACATATGACCTCGAAACGAGGCCCACCGCCTGTCGTCCATAGCTAATTACCCCCTTTCCGAACACAATGGGATATGTACCGCAAGCTGATTCAACTGTTTCGATCAGTTTTCATTAAAATCAACATATAACTCTATATATTGAATTTGAATGCGCATTTAAATTTATCGGGGTCACATACGAACCCTAAAAATTGCAGAAAAATATTTTCTAGCTTCGTATTGACGATACGGTCCTAACAAAACTAGTTTCGTCGAATTCTGAGGCCGTTGGAAAAATGGCCATTTTCCAGTCGATTAAAATCAACTGAAACTGGTCAAACACGTTTTCCAATGCCACGCTCACATATTGATTCGAAAATTTTTGAAATTTGAAACCTAGCAATAAGTTGACACTGCGGATCCAACAAAAGTGGTTTCGTCGAAATCCGAGGTCGTTTGCAAAATGTCCATTTTTAAGGGCCTGAATTCCATAGCGACTATTCAGAATTTTCAACTAGACATATCTTTTGATCCCCACCATGAAATTTTGATTTTTCGGATTCGTTGGAAAGATATTGTCAATTAGATCCTAATGTTTTTGTATTCACTAAAATCCGGATTGTTTTGCACCCGGTACATTCAATTGGAGTTTGAAATCGAATTATCGAACTACCGCGCCATTTTCAATTCCTTTTATAATTATATATAAATATTTATATTCTAACGACGACTTATATAATATATACGTTCGAATATATTCGAAATAAATTTCTCATTGATATTATTTAAAGTAATCTATTTTAAATATTCAAAATTCACTAAAATTGCCAAAATAAAAATTTTAAACTGGCCCAGATTTTCCTGGTTATTACAATCTCCCCCACTTAAAACTTTTCGTCCCCGAAAAGGAACAAAGTCGAAAGTGGTTTGATTAACCAACTCTACGTTCGATTTGGCTTTCATTCTCTAAATTTTTCAGTTTCTGAGAATTTTCAAATTTTCAAAAATTTGGCTAACACCCTATATTTTCGAAAAATTTCGCCATAACCTCCCCTGCACCGGAAGCCACGGGAAAATCCCAAAATTGCCATATAGGCCTTCTGATCTCAAAAAGAAAAAGAAAAAGCCAAGCGGCTAGCCAATAGGCTCATAAAATCATCATCACCCAAACAAAACAGTAAATTATGTAATAAACATGTACCTATTTGTCGGGCAAACAAATTTTATTCTTCGGCTCTAGCCTCCTTGCTATGACCTGTTCAATGTAAGTGCAAGTATATGCAAGCAAATGCGACCAATTTTCAATATAATTCAATATGTGATTCAATTAGGCTAAATGGCTAAAAATTAGCAAACAAATAAACAAACAACACAAACATCAATCAATTAGTGAATTATAGTTTCAAATTCATAATTTTGATACATATACAAAAATCATGTTTTTGATGCCAAATCACAACAATAGGCCCTATCTAAGTTTGGTTCTCACACCAGTCAATTGGAAATATATAGAAATCTCACTTTCGTCGCTCGAAAATAAATACTGGCGATGGTGCTCCATCACCAGAAATATCCCCGGGCACTAGAGGGATTCTATATCTACCCAGTATATTAAAACTTCGAACACACGTTTGCAAGACATATATACAAAATCTTTATATACTGGATTGCCCAAATTCATATAAATAAATAATCAAATACGAATAATTGATTTAAGTTTTCAAAACAAAATTGTTTTCATTTTAAAAATATACTCTTCACACTCGTTCTAGGATACTACTGATCCCATCTCTAATGAGTCATTCTAATTGGATATTACTAATCCAATATCTGATGAATTCTTTCGTACGGTTCTAATGTGCCTTGTTCTCTAGCTTTGTAAACCAAAGCTCTGATACCAACTGTGACCAAAAGGAATTTCGCTCGATCCGAATCAGTGGCTAAACCGACCCAGACCGTTCGAAACGCCCTATCGTTTGAGAACACGACACAACAAAACGCATACGGAAGAACATTTCATTGTATATTACAACAATGCATCAGAATACAAGAATATACAAAGTATGAATAAATATTACACATAAATATCAGAGATTTAAATTACATTTAAATACATAGCAGCGGAAAATAATACAATACACAACTAGAAGGAGATATACGGATACAAAGCTTTCCGGATATCGTTCCAGCTGTAAACCAGGATCCTGTGAATATAAATCTGCAAAACCAAAACTACTAGCTGCCCGTGTCAAAATAGGGGCACCCAGAGTTTAGGTTAAAACAATAAACTCCAGGTCAGTCATGGGACTGGTGTGAGAACTAAAACAGTTATTAATCTTTATTTTAAAGTTAGGTAAATCAAGGGACCACGCCGTATAACACGGAACGGGTTTCCTCCCAAGAATACCAGTGCATATAACAACAGCGCAATGCTAAATAAAGAAAAATGAAGCTGTTATAAGACCCAGGTCCTATCACACAATGCAACGCAAGCCGGGGGATAGGTTTTCCCTTATAACAGCCAAAGAATGCTTGATACGTTTAAAACAAATCATTTGATACTATTATAAGTGCATAGTGTATAAAACAACTTCAAATCATAAGTATCAATCATAGGCGGCATGGGTACCATATATCATGTCGCCATACTAGTTCTACAATTAAAACCGCAAATGTCACGTATTTGGAAATTGGGTTTCCATCTATGAACCGAGGCAAAAGATAGTCCTCAACCGATTCGAGACTCTCTAGCCCGAGCCTCAGGGTCAGAGCGCATCGACCCTTGGATCGTCAGGGCCGGTCCACCGATGTGGATTAAACTTAAACCCTGAACAAGCGTTCCCCCGCCCTATGGGGCGTAAATGAGCCAATGAATGACTCCATCGGACCTGGATCGTCCGATCAAACCGAGGCGCCTCGCAACAGCAACAACCACATAAGTCAAACTCGTCCGGGCGTGTAAAACCACTGACGCCACTTCTAACTAGAAAGAAACGCATGCCCTCCCTGAGGTCCTTCTACCGTTTTTGTTTCATACCGGGAGTGAAGCTCGCGAATCAGCATTACACAAAGCTACGCCACAAAGGCCGTGCTTTGATCATCAACCACAAGACTTTGCTTTTCAACAGAAGCCTTGATCATTTGCCACTTGGGCATGCCACATTGGCAATTCACTCTATGCGTTTGATATCCATCAGTATATAACCCCTGAGCTCATACGTCTCAGAGAAGGGCGTTAAGCAAGAGAATAAATCCTCCGCAGCCAAACAGTTATATATTTAATAGAGATCAATCACACGGACTAAAATTCAATGTCAGACATATAGTCCATTTACGAGTCCGTTCTGGGTCTGAACGAAACCAGAGGCACCTAGTACCCCGCATATCCATCGATCTCCAAGTATGTCTGGACGATCACTAACTGTTTCCATCTTCTTGGGTGTACATCCCAATCAAGATCATCAGTAATTACCCAAACGACGTGAAGACTTCCGGTCTTCGACCATCGTCTTCATCTTCGACTTACCGTCATATCAGTTATTCAGAATGGGATAAACCCGGTCTTTCCGAATAACTCGCGTATATTTTAAATAAGTGTTACACAAACACAACATACGCCTTATTCCAATTCATCAGTCACTAACCGTAAATTAATCAAGAGAATAATTTCCCAAATATTAACCCCGAAGGCCGAAACCAACATCAGATCAATATCCAGAAAACCATTCTGCTTGGCTAACCGACAGTTAGTTTCTAAATTTTATATTCATAGGGAAAGGTTCCCATTAATTTTATCAAAGATAAATTCTTTGATTTATTCTTTAATCTACTTTTGAATTTCGATTCAACTAGTCGAGATTAACGAACCTTACCGAAGTAATTATTTGTTTTAATTCCCCAATCCCAACCTATTCATCCCATGAAGTAAAACTGGTTATACTTCATATCTAACACCACGGTGTAATCGGTAAATTCAATTACCATTTCACGTTCAAATCTAATTAAAGATTTAACTATCGCCTGGAGCAAAACCGGTGATACTCCATTCTCGATTATTTCAATCTAATTAAAGATTCATTAAAACTCCACTTAGTTTTAATCTGTGACTGGGTTAAAGAATCAGTGTCATTTAAAACACGGTTCACGATAAACCCAGAATCACATCACATTAATTATTGGGTTAAAGAACAAGTGTTATTTAAAACACTGTTCACGATAAACCCAAAAATCAATATCAATTCAATTCCAATTAAATATCATTTAATTGGTACACTTCATTAAATCTAAATAAAAAGATTTAATCTTTTCTCAACTGGGTTCAAGAACAGTGTTAGTCAAGACACCATTCACGACAAACCCAAATCACATTGTTAGCGAAGGCAGGGGGTGGTGCGGGTCGCGGCTGTGCGATGGGGGTTTAGGGTTTCGCTGATTGGGGTTTTGGGGTTGCGGTTGGAGGGGGAAACGAAGGGGAGGAGGAGGGGGGCTCGATGAAGGGGGCGGCGACACTCAAGGAGGAGGAGCGGCGGCTGCTCCGCCCCGTCCTTCTTCTTCTTCTTGTTTTTTTTTATTGTGAAAACTGAATTGAAAATATCGTGGGGGGGCCTCGGGTTAAAGGGGAAGAGAAGATTTTTTTTTTAATTTTCAAAAAGTTGACTTTTACATACGACCTCGAAACGAGGCCCACCGCCTGTCGTCCATAGCTAATTACCACCATTCCGAACACAATGGGATATGTACCGCAAGCTGATTCAACTGTTTCGATCAGTTTTCGTTAAAATCAACATATAACTCTATATATTGAATTTGAATGCGCATTTAAATTTACCGGGGTCACATACGAACCCCAAAAATTGCAGAAAAATATTTTCTAGCTTCGTATTGACAATACGGTCCTAACAAAACTAGTTTCGTCGAATTCTGAGGCCGTTGGAAAAATGGCCATTTTCCAGTCGATTAAAATCAACTAAAACTGGTCAAACGCGTTTTCCAATGCCACGCTCACATATTGATTCGAAAAATTATGAAATTTGAAACCTAGCAATAAGTTGACACTGCGGATCCAACAAAAGTGGTTTCGTCGAAATCCGAGGTCATTTGCAAAATGTCCATTTTTAAGGGCCTGAATTCCATAGCGACTATTCAGAATTTTCAACTAGACATATCTTTTGATCCCCGCTATGAAATTTTGATTTTTCGGATTCATTGGAAAGATATTGTCAATTAGATCCTAATGTTTTTGGTTTCACTAAAATCCGGATTGTTTTGCACCCGGTACATTCAGTTGTAGTTTGAAATCGAATTATCGAACTACCGCGCCATTTTCAATTCCTTTTATAATTATATATAAATATTTATATTCTAACGACGACGTATATAATATATACGTTCGAATATATTCGAAATAAATTTCTCGTCGATATTATTTAAAATAATCTATTTTAAATATTCAAAATTCGCTAAAATTTTCAAAATAAAAATTTTAAACTGGCCCAGATTTTCCGGGTTATTACAAGACACCCAGGTCGACTGGGTAGTCGACCTGGGCTACCCAGGTCGACTGGGTAGTCGACCTGGTGCACCCAGATCGACTACATAGTCGACCTGGCCCCTGAGCCAGGTCGAACCCAGCCCCCCTGGCTGGCCTGGTCTGTGTTTGGTCGATTTTCTGAGCCTTGCCTTGTCACTAGGGCTAGGTGTCAGCTCCTGATTGGTCTCTCCTTCAAACGAACGGCTATTATTAAACCAAGCTCCATCGACGGTCCAAATCAACTCACAAACTCTATAAAAAGGACCTAAGACTCACCCTAATTCACACAAACAAAAATGGAGATGAGACCGTCATGCTGCTGAGGAAAGACTAGGAATAGCCATCAGAAATTGAGAGACAATTAAGAGATAATTCGAAAGCTTAAAGCAACGTCAAAACAATGCCTACAACAAAGGATAGCCTCTCCAAATTCAGAATTCGGATTCCTGAATTGAAGATTCGTCATACATTGTAAGTAGAGTGCTATTCCGATGTGGATAAATAATTGTGTTTTGATTTGTGTAAAGTGAGAAATGGAATTGTGGCGATAATAATCTATATTTGTATGTTGCTTTGATTCTAAACGATTTGGAAATGTTATGGTATACGATTGGGTATTTGCAAATATGTGATTTATGTTGGAAGTTAACAACCATATGTTGTAGTATTTTATTTGGGATTCATACATGTATATGATTCATGTTAACAACCATATGTTGTGGTATTTTATTTGGATTCATGGAAGTATATGATTCATTATTATGTCAATATGATGTACATACTTTTATGATCACTTTTAAAGTGTAATTGGATTCGACTAAGTACTATGGTTTATGTTGGAATTGGCAAATCATACTTTTGTATTAGAGACAAAAGTAAACATTTCATGAACATGACTAAACTATGTTTGGTGTTATGCAGTTTACTTATGTTTTTTTTATGCTTCTTTAAATAAGTTAATCAAGACAGTTATGAAGATGTAATGGTTTTTGGAAGTATTGTAAGACAAGTTATGACATGGTTTATGTATCACGAATTTTGTTAAAATAAAAATTGCTGTTGTTTTCCGCTGTTCAAAAATTATGTGTATTCATATCTGTCTTGTATATCTGTGACTTATACTTATAAACCTCCACCAAAATTAGGGCATTCCCTTTGAGAGTGACCCTAACGGAGGTGGGGTGTTTCACTTGGTATCAGAGCATAGGTTTACCGGATAAGATAAAAGTTTTGAAAAATTATTTTCAAAGGAAAGGACTTTCATGGAACCGAGTCCTTCGTGGTAGCCAGGAATTGGCTGAAAGAATCCAAGGACTTATTCGTCATTTTTGAGGTAGAAGATAGGAAGAAGGTACAACTGGCAGTATGGCTACTTAAAGGTGAGGCTTCCTACTGGTGGGAAGTCACTAATGCAGAAAGACCAGTGGAAACATGAGAGGACTTTAGGGCAAGGTTTGAGGCTAAATTTCTCTCGGAAGCTGAGAGGAGTCTTCAGTTGGAAAAATTCTTATTTCTTAAGCAAGGGAATATGACAGTCAGAGAGTATGTTAACCAATTTGATCAACTGGCTAGGTTCGGACTGGACCTAGTCAACACCCCGCACAAGAAGGCTCTCCGCTTTGTCAAGGGGTTGAATGAGCCATTACATAGTTTGGCCATGACCCATATACCCATGGGAGCTACGTATGAAAGGTTAGTGTAGATGGCATTGCTGAACGAAGAGGATAAAGGCAAGAAGGAGACAAAGGCAGAAAGCTCTCAAGGGAAGAAAGAGGGTTTGCAACCTAAGAAGACAGACTTTAAGAAGGGTGGGAAAGACAACAAAGAGAAAAGGAAGTGTAATTTCTGTGGCAAAGTGGGGAACTTAGTGAAAGATTGCCGGAAAAAGAAGGCCAAGATGAATGGTGAGTGCTTTTCTTGTGGTGAGACAGGCCACCTGGCTAAGGATTGCCCAAAGAAGCAATGGCAGGGGCAAAGGGCTGGATCCACCTCATGGGCACAAGTTCATGCGCTAGAAGCGCCACTTCTGCAGCAGCGAGGTATAAATACTTCTGTAGAAAGTGTAGTTTATCTTTATGATCACCCAATTTGCACTTTAATCGATTCTGGCGCATCACATTCCTTTATCTCATCTGCTTTAGTAGAATCTCTGCACCTAGAAACTAGAATGGTATAGGACCCCTTAATTGTTTCAAATCCAATTGGGGGCCCAGCTCATTTATCTATGATCTGCGTGGGATTGAAAATTTCTATTCTAAGCGTAGAATTTAAATGTAGTGCCTTTGTTTTGGGATTTTCGGGATATGGTCTGATTTTGGGCATGGATTGGCTATCCAGTAATGGGGCCATCCTTGATTGTGAGAAGAGGGTGGTTAGGCTTCTGACCCAACTCGGTAACACTTTGGAAATTACTTGTAATCCCTCGTATGCGGTTATGCTTAGTTATCTTGAATCACTAGATGCCTCTGTCGACAATTTACAATCGGTTAGAGTGGTCCGGGAATATCCGGATGTCTTCGAAGAGGTGAAGGGCTTGCCTCCGATGCAGGAGATAGACTTCCACATATATCTTGTAGATAATGTAAAGCCCGTTGTGTTGCCTGTTAGACACATGGCTCCACGGGAAAGGAAGGAGCTCAGTAAAAAGATTAAAGAACTTCTAGAGAAGGGGTTCATTAAAAGGAGCATTTCATAGTGGGGCGCTCCAGTGGTGTTCGCTACAAAGGCGGATGGTTCACTCCGTCTATGTGTTGACTATAGGGAGCTCAACAAACTAACGAAAAAGAATAGGCACCCTCTCCCCAGAATCGACGATCTGTTTGATCAGCTTGTAGGAGCGTCTGTTTTCTCCCAACTCGATTTAGCGACCGGATTTCATCAGCTAAGGGTGGCTGAAGATAGTATCGATAAGACAACATTCAGAACCCCAGATGGCTTCTTTGAATGGCTTGTCATGCCTTTCGGCTTGACAAACGCACCCACTTATTTCGTGGACCTAATGAGTAGGGTGTTCAGAGATTTCCTCAATAAGTTCATATTGGTCTTCATAGATGATATCTTGATCTTTTCGAAGAATGAAGAAGAGCATGCTCAGCACCTAGGGGCAATCATGGAAACCCTGCGAGTCCATCAACTAAAGGCCAAATTCTCCAAATGCCACTTTTGGAGAGAGGAAGTAAGATTTCTTGGGCACATATTATCCAAAGAAGGGTTAGCAGTAGACCCGGCTAAGGTAGTAGCGGTGCAGGACTGGAAGACACCAAAGAACGCAACAGAAGTCCGAAGCTTTCTCGTGCTAGCAGGCTTCTATCGGAAATTCATCAGAGACTTTGCAAAGATATCAGCTTCGCTCACAAAGCTGATTAAGAAGAATCTAGTGTTCAATTGGGACTTGGATTGCGAGTTTGCTTTCCAACGACTAAAAAGGGCTCTTACAACAGCTCCAGTTTTGACGTTGCTAGATGGAAGCAAGATGTTCACAGTTTATACAGACGCATGTAGGACAGGGCTAGGCGTTGTCTTAATGCAAGACGGAAGGGTATAGCTTATGGTGGAAGGCAATTGAAACTGCATGAGAAGAACTACCCGTCCCACGATCTTGAGTTAGCTGCCATCGTCTTTGCACTCAAGTCTTGGCGACACTATCTCCTAGGTGGAAAGTTCGAACTTTACACTGACCATAAATCATTGAAATATCTTTTCTCGCAGAAAGATCTTAACTTGAGGCAACAGAGATGGATGGAGTTTCTTGCCTCGTACGATTTCGAGATCTCCTACACTCCGGGCAAAGGCAACGTAGTGGCAGAAGCG